>CM048744.1:874273593-875473593 GCA_026315105.1 Locusta migratoria
AAGATTACTGTCCATATAATGTTTCATATGATGCATGGCAGTGTGCAATTTAGTCCTATGCGCAATGCACACGAAGTCAGAAAGTAACTAGTATAGGATTGTAATCAGATTTCATTTTGTGGAGTGTCTCATCAAGTGAATATTGTTGCTAAGTGAGATTTATTAAGAACAAGATGTGTAAGTCGTAAAAATAGGGTAAGATTTCGCATTTTGGAGGAAAGAGATGTTTAGTGTAAGTCGAAATCAGAGAAAGGTTACTATCCAGTTTCCTGTCATTCCCCAACACTGCGACATTGCTGCTACCAGAACGTAGATGTGGCAGGTAGAGGAACAGGAATTGTGATTGGAACAAACACTCTGCTGAAATGGCAATCACAGGAATATAAAGTGTTTCTGCCACGGTTGACGTAAGCAGTAGTGGAAAGTGTTTTAGTAGAATATCGGGGGCCGCGGTAGAGTGGCCGAGCGTTCTAAGGCGCTTTGCTGCGGAGCGCTCGGTTGCTCGCCGTCGGAGGTTCGAGTCCTCCCTCGGGCATGGGTGTTTGTGTTGTCCTTAGCATAAGCTACTTTTTCATTAAGTTCTTTGTAAGCCTAGGGACTGATGAGCAGCATGTTAAGTCCCTTAGATTTACAAACATTTGAACATTCTTTTTATAATATGAGGAGGAATTCTCTCCTTATGATTGGTATAATAGAAGATGGTGGTCAAAGGATTTTCTGTAAATAAAGAGTAATGGCATAAATAATCTGAGTAAACCAAGTGTAAATATTATGTAAAAATATAAATCATGTGAGCAAAGTGTAAACATCACGTAAAAGTGTACGTAGTGTAAATAAATTGATTAAAAGAAGGGATCGATTAGTAGGACATATTCTTAGACATCAAGGAATTGTGAATTTAGGGTTGGAGGGAAGAGTGTGGGGTAAAAATCGCAGAGGGAGACCAGGAGATGAATATAATAAGCAAATTCAAATGGATATAGGTTGCCGTTGCTTGAGGAGATGAAGAGGCTTGCTCAGGATAGTGCAGGGTGGAGAGCCGCATCAAACCAGTCTCCGGACTGAAGACCACAATAACAACAACAAATGAGAAAAGCAATTGCAAGTTTAAATCAGTATGAAGGACCTGTTGCAATAGTCACAAATAGAAATTAAATTACAGTTTGTAACCATTACTGGTATCTAGAGCTTTGGCTGAACTACAGAGAACGAGAACTTTGTGATTCAGCATATTTGGCCTTGCGTGGTCGATGCATAGCGACGTAGACTGCGGCGACGGCGTAATTACAGTAAATCCGACGGCGATGAAATGTATTCGCGCCCTTGTGCGGTACTTGATCCACTCATCGTTAGTGCTATCATTTCATTATACCCACAGAATTTATGTAGTCGGTAGCAGCTGTCGATATGGCTTTGATTGGATTCCATTAATGTAAGCAAATAATGTTGCAACACAGACGCAACAACTGTTAACATCAATTACGCAGGTCTGAAACTGTGAAATGCGCTCTAACGTATCGATCATGAAAACAGTTCGTACGTTTTCAGTTAACGAATGTCGTTCACAAACTGAGAATTTTGCAAAGCGTGTATTACTTGTGATAAAGAATTTAATATCTGCTTTCTTTGCATCTTCAGCAACTTTACCAATTGTTGGTATAAAAGGACAGAAACTTAAATATTTATGTCCAACCGGTTTCGAGCACAACTAAACACAGATAACATCTACATATATATAAAGGCTGTATCAAAAAGATGGCGAAATCTTACACGGTTGGACGTACACGATAATAGAAGCAAAAATGTCCCAATAAACATGGGTTATCAAACGAGCCGTTTGCGAGATAAATACGAATGTACGATTCCAAGCCGCCACTTACGACATTCTAAATATCACCCTAGTTAGTACTCATTAATTTGAAATTTAGGCTTAACCATTGAGATTTACATCGCATGTAGTTGACATATCATGTACGGGTTACCTGTTAAAGGAGGACATCGAAGTGTCTTCCTTGCATCTGGATGCAATACAGTGTTCGGCCATTCGGTGAATTCCGAATTATTTCAAAAAACCCTGGATCATTTCGGAATTCTTGACTTGCGTATACAACTCTCCAGTTCTTCAACCGTGTTAACGTTTGAACTGTACACCGGTTTTGAGGTGACACCAAGTACAAAAATTCAAAGGATATCAGGTGATCATGGAGGCTAAGGTACAGGTCCGCATCGACTTATCTATTTTTGGCCGTATCTGCGCCTTAGATGCCGTCTTACAGCAACAGCAAAACGTGCCGGAGCTCCATCATGCATGTACCACACAGTTTGACGTATCTGACGAAGTCTGTCCTCCGTTATTCACCATCCGAAATTTTATGTGACAGTAACCTTCCTCTATTTTAAAGGTCAAGTGTCCAAAATGTCATGAAGATTTTAGGATGAATAAAGTGTCCTTATTCGCATGTCGCATGATGTCACATGTCTTGAATCATAAATTGTTTATGACGTCATATCCCCTGAACTATTTGTCGTACAGTCATTTAATGGTGCCTATGACCATCCCGAAAGTGCAAGCAATATGTTGACAAAAATTTCATCACAATCGGTTGAACGCTACGGCCGCGCATAAAATACGAACACACAAACATTCATTTTCATATATTCAATTTTTGTCATACAGAACTGGCGCTATGCTAAGTTTCACAACAAATGCAACAAGATATCGTCCCTAGTCTCAAAGTTATTTTACACAATGTCATATATACAGTGATAATCTGACAACGAATCGTCCCCTTGTAGTTTTTTGTAAGTAGGTTCTGTATGGAAGCGTCGCCCGAAATTTGGGTTCTGCTAAAGATTTTCCTCATATGACGGCTGATTCTCTTCAGCTAAAGTAACTTATATATGCAGTCGGTTTTTTTTTTTTCAGTTGGGTCCAACAGAACGAAGATCATTAACAGTCATAAATCTATGAATTTATAGTACTTAAACGGCAAACACCAGACATGTATGTGTTTATGTCTCAAATAGAAAGCTGACAATTTCATTGTTGATGCACAAAACCTTTCGAATCTTCGTAGAAATACAGGCAAAACTGGAAAAAATGGAGTAATAGACGGGGCAAACAACAATAGCTGTTTCATATCAGTAGAAAATTTGGGTCGGATGAGAAGCGTATACTAATGCTTAGGGCTGCACTTATTCGAGTCCCACATTAGCACAAATTTTCAACGTAGCCGTATTATTTTATTCAGTACAATCAAGCAACCACGAAGTTTGGATATTTTAATTCGTAAATGCTCTTACATATAATGTGCCATTATAACTCACAGAATCCTTAAAGAGGATACAGTGATTGATAAAGAAGTTGAAGTTCGGATACTTTTGATTTGGTTATTTACAATAACTTTGAGATGCCCAGTCTTTTATTCTCTGAAAGCCGGCCGCGGTGGCCGAGGGGACTGAGGCGCTCACGGTCTGCACGGCCACTACGGTCGGGTGTTCGAATCCCCCCTCGGGCATGGATATTTGTTGCCGTCCTTAGTATAAGGTAGTAGATAAGTAGTTTGTAAGTTTAGGGACTGATGACCCCGTAGTTGAGTCCCATAAGCTTATCAAACATTTTTTTTTAATTCTCTGAAAACATATTTTGATTACTATTATGTTGAGATAGAATAATTTTGGTGTATTATCCATACACATAAAAACATGTGTTTCATCACCAGAATTCTAGGGTTTCATGATCCCTTACAGAAAATGAAATATACAAGAACAACATTTGCGGTTTTCTTGTATTGGAGGCCCGCAGCACGTTTCATGTCTTTTACAGACATTATATATTAAATAAATCCAGGTAACTGCTTAACTGATGTTATTAAATTTTATTGTGCAATAGATCCATTTCGGCATATTGCCATTTTGAAGTTCTTGGGAATTATAATGAACAGTATCTTTATTTATCTAGGTACATATTATAGCATACTGTGATTGTTTTATAATGTTTACAAAAACTTTTACTTGCATTATGTCCTGACCTAATTTACATAATTAATCAGGTACCGTCGCTGTTGTAAGAAAAAGGACGAAAAATTAAATTTATTTAGACGTTTCCACCGTGATGTTGTGAAAGTTCCTTAATTCGTCCACTGTTTAATTGTGGATTAAGATTTCGTATATTTATGCGGTATTTAACGTAACAGCAATTTGACAGCTCAACTAAGATTATGTATTATGTTTACAGTTGACGTATATGTCCTATGGAAGATCCTCAGATGTATGTACTTTAGCTATAATTTTTATCGCTGGAATTTCAAAGTTGATAATTTTAACCGGCGTCCAATTGTAGATGACTAATAAAGTTTTAGATCCGTTTGATCGTTGAGTATTTTATTTGGGTACTTGTGTTCATGTATATAGATTTCTATTTCTTCCAGAATGTTCATCGTAAAATCTTTGGGAATTATATGCAGTATTTTCATAGCTTCATTAATACTGCCTGTTACGGTATTCGTTTTTTACGTGTTCAAAAATTGTGGACGTGTTCTTTTCGCTATTTCTTATGTCTTCATTGAATCTGATAGTGACGGTACGGCCTGTTTGTGCTATATAAAAATTATCACAGTCTAAACATTTTAATTTATAAATTTTTGGTGTATATTGGTAATTTTTTATATCTTTGTGCGGTATGGTTTTTATATTACGTGCTGTTCTATATGTAAATTTTACTCATGTGTTTGTTTGTTTATCTGATATTGTTCCTGTGTAGTTTATCGGTATGCAAGTTTTTCCGACGTTTTTCTTACAACAGCAACCGCATCATATGAATTACTTACATTAGAGTAGAACATAATGTAAGTAAAATTTTTTTGTAAACATTACAAAAAATCACAGTAGGCTATGATATGACTGCAACTAAATAATATTGTTCATTATAATTTGCAGGAGCTTCAAAATGGCAATGTGCCGAAATGGACCTATTGCACAATAAAAGATAATAACATCAGTTATACAGCTACCTGGATTTATTAAATATACAGGGTGTTTCACTAAGTGTGTTTGCCTCTGTAACTTATAAAATAATAGGTGACGGGAAATTTTAATGCGGTAGGTCAACACAAGAAATGTTACACTATCTGCGGAGCTATGGACATAGTTTATTGTATCATTTTCCAAAGAGTTACAGCACAAAGATATAATTTTTAAAATGGAACAATAGTATTTTCTATCATGCATTGGAAACGTTGAAACAAGCTGCGTCCAAATCAATTTAAACTACACTGTTAGTTTGGAAGCTACAACTTTTCAAAGTTTCAGGGGCAGATACCACAAACGCTGCGCATAATGCAATGCGCCTTCTAAATGTGGTGCGGCCGAGTTGTAATGTCGCCGGTGTCACGGAGCGAGAAGCTTCCTCCATGCGCTGTTAGACTGCCGACTGTCGCCGCACACGGCCGTATACCCGACAGTTGGAGCCGACCTTGCGGGCCATGAATGAGGACCACGGCGCCCCAACCATCTTCCTGCAAAGCTGTTGTTTAGTTCTTCCACAACATCACGCTCACAATGGGCTGGGTGACCATCGTGCTGCGTCCAGATATGGACTCTCGTATATAAACACACATGTTCAAGGAGACCACACAAACTATCGGCTATAAAAGCGCATACACCACACGTTAATAGACCACCTACGTTGACGGTCGACAGGTCGTACCCACCGAGGATTGTCTGCGGCCCAGTAGTGCATGTTATGGCGATTCACTGCACCATAATTTGTGAACGTGGACTCATCAGAGAACATAACACTTTGTAAAGACTCAAGTCTGAAATTACGCATGGCCCAATCACAGAACGTCACTCTTGCACGAAAATCGTTCCCATGCAGCTACTGGGTCAGTGACAGGCGGTACGGGTGAAGCCTATGGCCGTGTACTATACGCCACACAGATGTGAGACTGACACCAGCGACTGCAGCAACGGCTCGTAAGCTGACATGAGGATCGTGGTGTAGTGCAGCTAAAACAAACACACCCGTCTCCTCACATCTTGCAGGTCTTCGTCTGTTACTGCGGCGCATTACCAAGCTGCTTGTTTCCCGAAGTTGTTGTTCGGCACGTAAGAACGTAATGGCTGTCGGGGCTCTTCGCCTAGGATATCTCACGGAATACGCCGTGGCTGCTTCAGTGGCATCGTGTCGGCACTCGCCGAGCATCAGCAACATATCAACGTACTCGTTGTTCGTGTATGCCGTCGTCATCTGATGTCAGTAACTGTGGTATATTGAGCCCCGGTTGTTTGTGTGGCTCCAACTGTCAGGTATACGGCCGTGTGCGGCGACAGTCGGCAGTCTAACAGCGCATGGAGGAAGCTTCTCGCTCCGTGACACCGGCGACATTACAACTCGGCCGCACCACATTTAGAAGGCGCATTGCATTATGCGCAGCGTTTGTGGTATCTGCCCCTGAAACTTTGAAGAGTTGTAGCTTCCAAACTAACAGTGATAGGAATGTAGTTTAAATTGATTTGGACGCAGCTGGTTTAAACGAATCCAATGCACGGTACAAAAACTATTGTTCCATTTAAAAAATTATATCTTTGTGCGGTAACTCTTTGGAAAATGGTACAATAAACTATGTTCATAGCTCCGCAGAAAGTGTAACATTTCTTGTTTTGACCTACTGCATTAAAATTTTCCGTCCCCTATTTTTTATAAGTTACAGAGACAAACACACTTAGTGAAGCACCCTGTATATAACATTTGAAATGTCAGAAGGAACTAGATTAGGTAATGAGACAATAAAAGTAGTAGATGAATTTTGTTATTTGGGTAGCAAGATAACTTCTGATGGCCGAAGTGAAGAAGATATAAAATGCAGAATAGCTATGGGAAGAAAAGCGTTTCTAAAGAAGCGAAACTTGTTAACATCCAATATTAATTTAAATGTTAGGAAGTCCTTTCTGGAAGCATTTGTCTTGAGTGTAGCATTGTATGGGAGTGAAACGCGGACGATAAGGAGTTCAGATAAAAAGATGATAGCTTTTGAAATGTGATGCTACAGACGAATGATGAAAATTAGATGGGTGAATCATGTAACTAATGAGGAAGTGCTTAACCTAATGGAGGAGAAAAGGAGTTTCTGGCATATCCTGACTAAGAGAAGGGATAGATTGGTTGGTCACATTCTGAGACATCAAGAAATTGTCAACTTAGCATTAGAAGGAAGCGTGTGGGGTACAAATTGTAGAGGGAGACCGAGGGTCGAATATAGTTAGCAGATTCAAAAGGATGTCGGTTGCCGAACATATTCTCAGATGAAGAGACTTGCTCAGGACAGAGTAGCGTGGAGAGCTGCATCAAACGCGTCTGCGGACTGAAGACCACCACCACAACAACAACAACAACAACAACAACATTTGATTTCTCTCAATGGCTCATGAAACAGAAATTGAAAATACCTTAGACATTCTGAATCTGTGTACCAGTTTTTAGCGTACACCAAAACCCCTAATACGCGGTAACAGGCTCTCTTACACTGCTGGAGTTTGTATTCGTCGTCGCAGACTGCCATGAACGGACTGTCGGTCCAGATTGACCCACTCCTCAACGGCGACACGGCACAATTCTCCCACACTGGTTGGTGGGCCGTCTCGTCCAAACCCAATCCTTTTCAATGTATCCCAGATGTGTTCGACGGGGTACATGTCTGAAGAACATGCTGGACCATGTAATCTTGCAATGTCGTTATCGTGAAGGAAAGCATTCCTAAGATACTCACGATGAGCGTGAAAACTTTGACGCATCCCTCACCAATATACTAACGATATGGTTGCACTATTTGCCGGAAGAGGTCATCCCCGCACCGTAAAGCCGACCACTAGTGGCGTATGCTGGCCCTACACCAGTGCCGGCTTTAGCGTGGGGCGCGGCGTGGCCCAGGGGCGCCGTCTACGCCAAATAAAAAAATCGCACTGACGTGTTTAGCGGCCCACTTTAGATTTGTAGTTTTATAAGTTTTTGCAAACATTTTGGACCAAAATAATAATCGAAATAATAAAAAAGTAATTAATAAGAGTGTCTGAAACCATTTTAGGAAAGAAAAATTTTTAGGTAGTGGCAGGTTCCGAACCACTGACCTTCAGCGTCACAGTCCAACGCGCTAGCCACTACGCTACACCTTTTTTTTCTGAAATTTATTTTATATTTTCATTATGTTGTTCATCATCTGTTGGTTTGTTGTATCTTCAGAAAATCATTGTTGCACATCTTGTGATACTTCCTCACATTTAACTTATTTACATTCTTATTTCAGGGTATGAAAGTGGAAATTTTGAAATTGTTGTTTATATTTTGGTTCTTCGGTAATTTGTTGTGTTCTTCTTTAATATACATCACAAATTCTTCTAATGTTGTAGTTTTGTTTTTAATGGTGTCGTTTATAAATTTTCCAAGTAACCAAAGAAAGCTGTTGTGTTTCATGCTAGGATATAGATTCCAGTCTGGATATATTATATCTTCTACCTTTATTGCATTTTCCGACGTCCTGTTGATAATTGCTAGCTTTTTTCGCGTCCACTTCCAGATGGTATTTCGGTCTCTTCAAACAAAGGTATGTGCTATTGTGTCTACCAATTGGCAATGGTCACAATATGGGTCAGGCTTCATTTTTATTTTGTACAGTTTTTCTCCTGTTGGAACTTTTTCATTAACAATGTCATACCACACAGATTGCTCGTCAGTCGTAAGGATCTTATTATTTATATTTTTCCAGATATTTTCCCACTTTTTGTTTGAATATTTTAGCTCTATAGGGTTTCGTGTGTGTCCCCTAATCAGTGAAATGTACAACTTCGACCTGTGAGCAGCTTCTTGTAAAGAACTTAATTCTGTATAATATTTACAGACATAGGCCAGTTGAGCCAGTGTCCCACATTTACTGGCGCCCTCTGATCTTTCGGGGCCAAGGTAGTAAACAGGTATTTGGTAATACCAAGTTGGGCGCTCCGTAACATTTTTGTTGTTTGCTTAATAAACAATGCAGTGCACTGTGATTGAACATCCTTGACTGACAAGCCTCCATCAGTACGAGGCAAAGTCATTGTTTGGATGGAGACTTTGAAAATGTTGCCTCTCCATATGTACCAGTATATGGCAGTTAAAATTTGGTGTGCCATATATATATAACGTAACAGTCAGCAGTTGTATTCTTTAACCTCGTACTATTGATGGCCGTTGTTAACTGATGCTAATATGGCATTTGTAGACGCTAGATTATCATTTATCGTACGAAAAACGACGTGTTTTTGTTAATTATTCAGTGCACCACTGCTTTGAAATGACAACGTGTAAGTTACAATAAGAAAATCATCAAATACGCTACGCAAGATGGTGTACGCCAAAGAGTTCTGGGCGACGAATGTCACGTGACGTCTGCAAAACTGCTAGTTTTCGTCAAATCAATGGTGGGCGTCAAATTTAATTTTTGCAATTATTTCTCAAACGATACGAGATACGAAAAAAACATAAGGGGAACAAAGCTGTAGAGAATTTTCTCTTCTACAAATTCGATTATTCAGTATACGAGTCAGACGAACGGTTCATTTGCAATTAAAATTACATTACAAAAGGCTTTTTCTTCCTGTTACTAACGTATTTTTTGTCCGAAATATTTGAAAAAGCGAAGTTCTCGTCTCTGGTAACCAACAATTATTTCTGAAAAATTTGGCGCCGATCGTTTGAACGGTTCGACCTAAAAAGGGTGAAAACGTTACAGACAGACATCGTCAAATCGCAGTTATTTTTCAAAATATCTCTGAAACGAAACGAGATATGAAAAAAACATGAGAGCAGAGTTGTAGAAAATTTTCTCCTCTACAAATTCGGTTATTTGATTTTGGTATCAGATGAATGGCTGAGCCGTTACTTTCATTTAAATTTCGAGCTGTCAAAAAACAAGCGCAAAGGCCCACTTTTAGTGTTACTACCGTAACCTGAAGTGGGCAAAAACACCGGTACCGTACTATGCCATCAATATTACAATTTACAACTTCCCATCTCGCGAAAATAAAACACTACTCGATTTCATTCAACATACGTCGTTAATCTCACAAACGCGCGCTGAATTCAGAATATCAGAAGAGAAAACGTGCTGAATGCAGTTTTCCTATTGGTTGCATCTATCCATGTTTCACGAGAGCTTTGCCTGACGTTTTACAAGATAATGTAATATTACTAATACCGGTGTTGTTGTTATGGTCTTCAGTCCGGAGACTGGTTTGATGCAGCTCTCCACCCTACTCTATCCTGAGCAAGAACGGCAACCAACATCCATTTGAATCTGCTTACTACATGCGTATTTTGGTCTCCCTCTGCGATTTTTACCCCACACACTTACCTCCAATGCAAAATTTACGATTCCCCGATGTCTAAGAATGTGTCCTACTAAACGATCCCTTCTTTTAGTCAAGGTATGCCAAAAATTCCTTTTCTCACCAATTCTGTTCAGTACCTCTTCATTAGTTATGCGATCTACCCTCCTAACCTTGCCGGCCGCGGTGGCCGAGGGGACTGAGGCGCTCCAGTGACGGTCTGCACGGCCACTACAGTCGGGGGTTCGAATCCCCCCTTGGGCATGGATATTTGTGACGTCCTTAGGATTAGCTAGTTTATAAGTAATTTGTAAGTTTAGGGACTGATGACCCCGTAGTTAAGTCCCATAGACTCTACAAACATTTTAACATTTTGAACACCTAACCTTCAGCATTCTTCTGTAGCACCACATTTCAAAAGCCTCTATTCTCTTCCTGTCCGCACTGTTTATCGTCCATGTTACACTCCCGTACAAGGCAACATTCCACACAAATGCTTTCTGAAAAGACCTCCTTACACTTAATATTTCCCGTACAAGGCAACATTCCACACAAATGCTTTCTGAAAAGACCTCCTTACACTTAATATTCGATGTTAGCAAATTTCTCTTTTACAAAAATGCTTTTCTTTACATTGCCATTCTTCATTTTATATCCTCTGTACTGCGGCCATCGCGTGTTATTTTACTACCCAAGTAACAGAACTCGTCTACCACCTTCACTGTCTCATTACCTAATGTAATTCCTTCAGCGAAAGGCTGGTAGAAGCTGACCTCGGAGAGGATCAGTTTGGATTCAGGAGGAACATAGGAACCCGGGAGGCAATACTAACTTTACGGCTTATCTTAGAAGATAGATTAAGGAAAGGCAAACCTACATTTTTAGCTTTTGTAGATTTGGAGAAAGCATTTGACAATGTTGACTGGAATACACTCTTTCAAATTCTGAAGTCAGCAGGGGTAAAATACAGGGAAAGGAGAGTTATTTGCAACTTGTACAAAGGCCAGACCGCAGTTATTAGACTCGAAGGGCATGAAAGGGAAGCATCAGTTGGGAAGGGAGTAAAACAGGGTTGTAGCCTTTCTCCGATGTTATTTAATTGGTACATTGAGCAGGCGGTGAAGGAAAGCAAGGAAAATTTTGGAATAGGGATTAAAGTTCAGTCTATGTTTTTCTGATGACATTGTAATTCTGTCAGAGACAGCGATCGACTTGGAAGAGCAGTTGAATGCAATGGACAGAGTGTTGAAGAGAGCGTATAAAATGAACATTATCAAGAGCAAAACAAAAATAATGGAATGCGGTCTTAGAAAATCAGGCGATGCTGAAGGAATTAGATTAGGTAACGAAACAATGAAGGTGGTAGATGAGTTTTGTTACTTGGGTAGTAAAATAACATGCGATGGTCGCAGTACAGAGGATATAAAATGCAGAATGGCAATGGGAAGAAAAGCATTTTTGAAAAAGAGAAATTTGCTAATATCGAATGTTAATTTAAGGGTAAGGAAGTCTTTTCTGAAGGCATTTGTGTGGAGTGTTGCCTTGTACGGGAGTGAAATATGGACGATAAGCAGTGCGGACAGGAAGAGAATAGAGGCTTTTGAAATGTGGTGCTACAGAAGAACGCTGAAGATTGGATGGGTAGATCGCATAACTAATGAAGAGGTACTGAACAGAATTGGTGAGGAAAGGAAATTTTTGCATACCCTGACTAAAAGAAGGGATCCCTTGGTAGGACACATTCTTAGACATCGGGGAATCGTAAATTTAGCATTGGAGGGAAGTGTAAAAATCGCAGAGGGAGACCAAGAGACGCGTATAGTAAGGAGATTCAAGTGGATGTGGGTTGCCGTTCTTATGAGGAGATGAAAAGGCTTGCTCAGGATAGAGTAGGGTGGAGAGCTGCATCAAACCAGTCTCCGGACTGAAGACCATAACAACAGCAATTCCTTCAGCATCGCCTGATTTTCTAAGACTGCATTCCATTATCTTTGTTTTGCTCTTGTTAATGCTCATTTTATACGCTTTCTTCAACACACTGTTCATTCCATTCAACTGCTCTTACAGGTCTTTTGCTGTGGCTGACAGAATTACAATGTCATCAGCAAAACGCAATGTTTTTATTTCTTCACCCTGAACTTTAATCCCTATTCCAAATTTTTCCTTGATTTCCCTCATCGCCTGCTCGATGTTCAAATTGAATAACATCGGAGAAAGGCTACAACCCTGTCTTAAATGTTTGTTCAAATGTTTGTATAGTCTATGGGTCTTAACTACGGGGACATCAGTCCCTAAACTGACAAACTACTTATGAACTACTTACGAACTAGGACGGCACAAATATCCATGCCCGAGGGGGGATTCGAACCCCCAAACGTAGTGGCCGTGCAGACCGTGACTGGAGCGCCTTAGTCTCCTCGGCCACCGCGGCCGGCCAACCCTGTCTTATTCCCTTCCCAACGAATGCTTCTCTTTCATGCCCTTCGTGTCTAATAACTGCGGTCTGGCTTTTGTACAAGTTGTAAATAATTCTCCTTTCCCTGTATTTTACCCCCATACACTTTTTACAAGCTGATAAAATAATAATACTAATAGTATGATTACAGATGCGTGCATCATTTGGTTCTATTTAAGAATGCGTCAGTGGAGTAGAAGGAGTTGGCCACTAGAAAGTCTTTTAGGCTCCTCTTAAACTGATCTTTATTTGTTGCTAAATTGTTTATGGTTGTTGGTAAATTATTGAAAATATGTGTTCCTGAATAGTGGACCCCTTTTCGAACTGAAGTAAGTGATTTTAAGTCATTTTGTAGATCATTTTTGTTCCTATTACTGTAGGTATGAACTGAACTGTTTGTTGGGAAAAGGGATATATTATTTACGACAAATTTAATTAAGGAATAAATATAGTGAGAGGCAATGAGGCGCCTGGATATCCATCCACAAACATCAGGGGAGCACCACCTTCTGGGCTGTTTGACTAAGGCGTTCCAAAAAACATTTCCGACGACTGTCTGGTTTAAGGCACATGCGAGCCTCAACTGTAAATAGCACTCGACGCCAGTACATTCAGCACGAAGTTAGGTCCATTTGTAGCGCGCTGCATAATATCTAGGTATCAAAGTTCGACCTAGCCATGCTCGATGAGAATGCAGTTAGGTGTCATGCAGTTTGAGTGGGAACAAGACGTCCTTACGCTGTGCGAAAGTCATTCAGAATGGTGGATTTCCTCTCTGAATTCCTGCGAAGTGAAATAGGTAAATAACGGTCATCAGCTGGTAGCCCTTGGGCGGCCAGAGCAAGGCAAGCCATCGACTTCTTCCATGTATCAACAGCATCGCTATGGATCACTCCGAGAGGACTGGAAACTTCCCTTCGTAAGAGTCCCTCCTGACATACAGTACCAATGCGACTACGTTCAACCTTCGGAATTAACCTTTCAGGGATAACTGTAGTCAACATAACGACTGCAATTACTTCTTGTTGTTATTACTGTAAATTATCGGCCGTCTTATCCACACAATCGTATTGGAACTGCTCATCTTTGTTTATATCTTTGTTTACATACCGTGCGGGTTGACATCTGTAAACAATCTAACAATCTGTGTTCTTGATGGTATATACAAGTTCAACGGCATTGTTCGTGAGACTTCGTAAAAAAATCGACGCAATACTTTTTTGATGTTTGCATTTAAATAGCTTTACGTTATTCGTTTGACAGTTGAAATCGTGGACGTGGTGTTCCCTCTGCCCTCGGCTGACGTGACTCCAGTCGAATTCTGTGGCAGAGCCGTCGCCACCCTAGCAGAGGCGTTCCACGATCGCCAGGGCGATAGGAGGGAGTCGCAAAATCCATCGCGGCGCCGCCACAGAATAACATTTGAATAAAATATATATACGGGATTTTGAGGGGCGGCGGTCAAAGTTTGCAGGAGGCGAGATGGCTGCGTTGGAAGCCACCCCTGCGACCCACCCCCTACTCTTCCCGGCCAAGGTTACAGCTTTGCGTAAGTGATGGAAGTCAGGAGGGATCCTCGAGGCGACGCTGCTGGACTGCAGATAACGCTCGAAATGTCTGTAGAAATCAACCAAAATCTCTTCTCTGGATGTCACTTGGTTGCTTTAATTCATCATGTAAGAGTACACCTGTCGCTGTACCTTAGTTTGATTTAACGTAATGTATATATTGTCTTAAATTTGTTTATTTCATGTATTTTTCATTTCATGTATGCTAGATATATTTCTTATGTAACGTCATTTTCTATATTGAATCATTTAGTGTAAACATGTACTATATGTGTAAACCCACATGAATGCACAGACATTCTTATGCTGCAAGTTAGCAATGCGCCAGAGAAAATGTTGAACCTGTTGTAAAGACTGTCTTTGGTACCGAAGTAGTAGCTGTGAGTGTCGCGCTGCTGAAAAAGTCGCGGTGCGGACTCGCCGAAGTAAAGACATAAATGTAGTCGCGGAGCGGACTCGCTATAGTAAACACATAGATGTTTTGTTGATGGTGCAGAGGCACGGTAGGCGCACTGTGGTGCGAGTTTTATGCAATTGCAATAAGCCTGAGAGGCGTACTGTTTAATGTATTGAAGGAAGTGCGAAATAAGTTTATTTATACTCGATCAGTGTAATCTTTTTTCATGTGTGCAAGAAAAGTAATTGTTTGGTATCAAGTCTATTGTCACCGAGTGTGATCGTTGTTGTAGTAAGAGTACCTATTGTAATCATATCTGTCTTGTTTGGACTTCACGACGAAGACGACGAAAACAGATGAGTACTATTGTAACATTTTATTTTGTATGCATGTAAATGTAGTGTCAACCCAATCAGAACTTTGGTTAAATTATACATGACTTATTTTGAAACCAGTCTTAATTTTGTAAGTAGTTGTAGTCACCCCATTATCACCATTATTAGATTATGTTGATTATGCAAGCCTGTACATTGACTAACAAGTTCAATCATTTTCAAAGTAATTACGATCAGTTTTAAAGAAATTGCTAAACGAGTTAAAGAATTGCTAAACGTGTTGCAACCACAGAGACTAGTAATTAAAGTGCAACAGAGTTTGCAAGTAAAGTAAAGTTGGTTTCATTTATGCAGAAAGTAACCAGGCTAACAGTAGTCAAAGTATTATAGTAGTTTTGCCAGACTTGACTGAAGTAATTTTTTATGAAATACGTTAAATGCCAAACTCTGCTCAGCCAGTTACACGCATACGCTACCCAGGCCCTGGAACCAATAAAAAATAGTTTACGTAAAGTTTTATAAGGAAATTGAATGCTTTAAACAATAATATCAAAATTATTGAGAACTTTGATTGTAGTATTTGTGAAGCTCATTGCACCATGGAGTTTCCCTGTATTGAGCTATTATCATTGCAATCAGAGTCTATCTGCTAATACAATTTTGATTATAACACGAACACACCATCACCACTACATGAATTCTGACACATTTATTAGTGAAGTTGTGCTGTTCGTGAATCGTAAGAGGTGCTAGTTGGAGGCTGTAGTCAATGCTAAGTCAGATAGGGCCAAGCTTAATTAATTACTACAGTGATTGTTTCAAGTTAATAAATATCTCTTTTTTTTATTCAAAATTTTTAACTTTCACTGCGAAAATGTTGTTGCGACCCAGTAGTTGTGATTTGCTGCAACATTCAATAACGAAATTATTATTACTAGAGTATACTATTACGCATTCTAAATTTTGAGATTATTTGACGACCTCCAACAGGCAATTTTCTTACAATGAGACAGATTAATTCTATTTAGCCATAATACGACATTACACTGTTTCAAGAACTGAATTCAGGGACGCTGTAAAACGGATGTTGAAAGACTATAGTAATTTCTCTTTCATGCTTAACTACATGCAATAAATCTGGAGTATTCAAACATCTTCCTTCAGTCAGACTCTTAATCCCAGAGGACTATTAATGATTAATGGACATCCTGAGTTGTTTATTTATCAATGCACGTCCCTCAGTGTTCCTCGAGTGTCCTCTCCAGTAATTAAATCAATCACTTTTATTTTGGTTTGTGGTAACAAACGTGTTGGTATCTATTCAGATTTCTCAACTAAAGAGTACATAGATGCTGCATGTGTAATTGTTGGCAACTTGCGAATATTTTAAGAGGTGGTATAAGGGAGAGAGAGAGAGAGAGAGAGAGAGAGAGAGAGAGAGAGAGAGAGAGAGCACTTCCGGTGCTGGTTGCTTTCTCGAGGTGGCTGACGGTTAGATCCCCAATATCAGGAGAAGCGGAAGTGGCGGACTAAGGAGGTGGGTAGATGACTATTGATAGTGCATCGTAATTTTATGGTAAGGTGATATAGTTACGTTGATATCAATACTAATCACTTACTGTTCGAATAAAGGCATGTTCTTTAATTTTCTTTAGACGTCTTGGAATGTTAGGTTATCATAATCGGTCGTTGTGCAATTCATTGTCCAAAGTTAATCTAGGTTTATTTTAGGTTTTATTGGTGTGTGTGTGTAGCCACAAGTTGCTCATTAAAGCCTGTGTAGAGATTAGTTTTTCGAGTGATGATTACAATACAGGTTACGTACCCACAGACGATTGTAATCTATGCGTCGACTATGTGTAAATTCAATATTTACAGCAATTTAAAGAATATGGAATACCTGGTCATTTAATTTTACAATTTGTTATTTTGGACACTCCATTTATTTGCAACATTAAAAATATTTGCACACATTATGGTCCGGCTTTTCTTGAAAGATCAAACGGACTTTGACTGAATAAAATGGTTAACCACAAAATAAAAATAAGTATTGAACGGTTACATTTGTCGCCAACGTCAAAGTTACCAGATACTATATAGAAATCACAATCTTACTTTGGTGGTGTTACAAATTTAATTAATCCAAAATTTAATAAATCGCAAAGGCGTGTTTTACGACCCACATTTAGTTTTCTTGTTGTTATACTAATTTTTGAAAACATTTGGGTCAAAAGTGATAAAAATTTAAACAATGAAAAATTATGGACGATACGATTACGACTCTACTTTTGTGATAATATCTATGCACTGTACTCGAAATATCCTCTTTCAAAAAAAAGGTCACCTATCTTGCTGATGTAATTTCTCCTTTATTTTATTTGCCTGTACAGGATCAGATACAATCAAATGAAAGTGTAAAATCACCTTTATTTCTGCATATATCTCTGAAGCAAAGTTATTGACAATGTTCTGCTCTGTTTTCCTATCAGATGAACGGTTAAGGCGTTATTTGAATTTAAATTTCTTGCTGGCAAAAGCCCATCACTATTTTTGTAGTTACCTGTAGTTTTGTCAAAAGGGGGGTTCTGGTCTCTGGCGCCCAACAACTGCCTGTCAAATATAGTACCGTTTGACTGAACGGCGCGATCTATAAAGTGGGAACACGTTACAAACAGTGTGAAATCGCCAACATTTTTCCAAATATCTCTGAAATAATGGGAGATACGAAAAAAAATCATGACAGCAGTGTTGCAGAGCATTTTGTCTTCTACAAATTAATTTATTCAATTTTCGTGTTAGATGAATGGTTAAGCCGTTATTTTCATTCAAATTTCGAGCTATCAAAAGGCGATTGTAAACAGTCACGTTTAGTGTTACTAACGTAACCTAAAGTGTAGATAATTCAAACAAAAATTAAAATTATTTACAACAAGCACGTAACTTCCTAAATCTCGAAAAGCAATAGGAGTAGGTTCTAGTAAATTAATTTGAGTAACCAGAGCCGAGACTCGGCACTAATACAAATTAGCACTTAAAATATTCTGACTCAAAACGATTATTGTTTAAAATTCTTATGAGCTGTTTTCCGCGTCATGATGATAAAATATTTTCAACGTTTCGCATCCATTACAGTAGCCTTTCTGAGGGAATAATGACAACGCGACCTTAATTTAGACCCAGGGTGAAGTAAAGATTTCAAATAACGTCCAATAATCTGCCAACACTTACTTAAAAGCTTTAAATGTATTCTGCTGTTACAAAACAGGCAAAGGGATCAAATATTACCCTTAAAGTTGAATTTTCAGTAAAATAAAAAACGGGCACATATACAACATGAATTGACAGTACGATGATAAACTCTTCGATGCAGTACTCCCAGTAATGGGTATGACGGCACCCGTTAGTATATATATATATATATATATATATATATATATATATATATATATATATATATATATATACTTTTTTCCATACTCTCTCCTGCGTGCGATCCCATACCAGTCCATGAAGCATAGGCCTTCGCCATCGGAGCTCGACCCAGACACCTCAAAATCTTCGGGGTGACGTAAGCTTGAAATGTTCTCTAAAACGTCAGACGAAAATTGGACCGCACATGCACTGAGCACAGAAAGCAAAATTGTAAGCGACGGGAGACCAGAGATACACTCTATTGAAACAACACACTCATCGATCAGCGTGTAGTAACGGTGCAAATAACGGAAGTTTGTCATAACACCAAGAAAAATTTTACTGAACGCCTAGCTCTATCCAAATTACTCTCCTACGCTAAATAACAGCACGGCACGAGAGGATGTAAGACAGACCACAGGAAATTTGACCAATCAAAACAACACAGAAAAAAAACAGAAATCAAATGTTCAAATGTTTGTAGAGTCTATGGGACTTAACTACGGGGTCATCAGTCCCTAAACTTACAAACTACTTATGAACTAGCTACAACTAAGGACGGCACAAATATCCATGCCCGAGGGGGGATTCGAACCCCCGACCGCAGTGGCCGTGCAGACCGTGACTGAAGCGCCTCAGTCCCCTCGGCCACCGCGGCTGGCAAACAACACAGAGATAATTGGCTATTTTCATATTACTCCCGCACGCTGAATAGCTGCAACGACATGAGAGGTCACAAACCAGACAAAGAATTTTCAGCAAACGAGGTAGTGTTAGTTACAAAGTGGAAACTGGCTATTTCACCAGTTAAATACTGTTAAGCTCCATACGATTCACAACATCTTAATCATTTCCGCAAGCAAAACACAACAACGCTGCCAGAAGACAGTAACTCCAAGACTCGGTGTGTGCTACACTGCTAATCAAGAAGCAGTTTACAAAACTTTCGCTCGGTTAGCGCATGAGTATTTTTCATCAGTGAGAGATCTGTACCACGTAGGGTAAATAGCATGCATAGAGAAGAATAGACTGCAGCAGGCTTCGCTAGTGGCTCATTAAGCGCGAAAGCGTTACGGATTAGGAATCTCCAGTGGTATATGTTTCTAACAAGATGAGTGAACCAATATATTAATTCCTCCTAGAAGTTTCTCGCGAACCGACAACGATAAGATCATGGAGATTAGGGCCCATACAGAGGTATATAGGCAATCATTTTTCCCGAGACCCACACGTAGATGGGATAGGTGCCAGTGACAATTGTACGCATAGTACCCTCCGCCATATACCATGAGATGACTTGCGGAGTATAGAGAAAGATGTAGCTGAAGGTGGCCATCCTCTCTAAACGTATCAGAGTCCTTACCGTAACGGAGTTGTTTTGACTTAACACTGACCTCTTGCGCAGTGACATAACATTTTACAATATTAAATGGAAAATTTATAAACATTCAGTCACGTTGTGACTATTTATCCCCAGAAATTTAGTAATTAAAAGAACTAGCCAGCTTATATGAGCTTGACTGATGATACTGCTTAGCATTTAGTAAATGTAATGGCAAAAGTAGACCAATATTCATGTATTAGTTACACAAACACGATACCAAGAGGTGCATTTTATGCTGCTTGATATTGATGAGTAGCTATAGAGAATACGATGATCTGACTATATTTCAAAATAAATTACCATAAAAAGTGTAATACATCCTTAATATGTGGATATGTGTTGCTTCAAGGTAATATAATATGTTGAAATCGAATGAGGCATTCACAAATTGGTAACTTTTAAGTTTAATTTTGCTATATTCAGATATTATGAACATTGACGTTTGTAGATTTGAAGATATTAAAATCTTATTGGTTCACGAGATGCGCCTAACGTTTCTGACATCGTACATGCCGTAAGAATGAGAAAATAACAGTGAGATTCAATATTTACTCGTATTTCTACGTTCATCTTTTAAAGTATCTGTCAGACCGTCTGTTAAGAGACCTCCCTGCCGTATCTCCTCTTTAGAAGCATAGGACTTCCATTTACGACAGTTCGCCGTTGTTCACCAGGGTCTCACCCAGTTTCCGGCTATATGTTGGCCTGCCTGGCCTCTGAAACGGGCATGAGTTTCATCATGTCTTCCATAAGATTTCAGAATTAGGATAATTACGTCACTTACGGAGTTTGTATCCTTACTGTTACACTTCGAAGAAAAGCAAAGAGCAGCTTAATATAAAATATGTGATTTATCGGCGAAATAGTAATTCTGTGAGACACATCAGATGGCCTGGAAAAACGATTGAACGGAATAGGGAGTGTCTTGAAAGAAGGGTTCAAGATGGACATTAACGGGAACAAAGAAATGGCAACGGAATGTAGCCCAAGAAAGCCGTACAACGCCGAAGGAATTAGACTGGCAAAGGAGGCAATAAATTGGCGCTCTTCCCTTACAATACGACGATCTTGGCAGACAAGTGGTGAGTGTGGAAGTCTAGAACCAAACGTATGTGTGTGAGAATGTTCAAGGGACCATTGAAACCAGTATTCTTGCACAACTCACTCAGCACGTCGAACTCGTGTGGCAACTGTACGAAACGACCACACGCGGAATGCCCCAATTTCTTCCATTTCAAGTTCGCTCTGTTTTTTGTAGAAAGATCGAGTACATCTCCGTGGCATGGTGACTGCTTCCTCCACACGTCGATATCGCACTAAGCTTTACGCCTGTAACAAATTTCTATTAAAGGGTACGCATAGATGGCGCTATGCCCGCCGCGGTGGCCGCGGGGACTGAGGCGCTCCAGTCACGGTCTGCACGGCCACTACGGTCGGGGGTTCGATTCCCCCCTCGGGCATGGATATTTGTGCCGTCCTTAGTTGTAGGTAGTTCATAAGTAGTTTGTAAGTTTAGGGACTGATGACCCCGTAGTTAAGACCCTTAAGCTTAACAAACATTTGAACATTTGATGGCGCTGTAGCTACTGTGCCACTGCGATATCTACGGGCGGACAATGAAACAACTATGGGTTAAATCTATCTCCAGGTGGCATCTACCGTGATTGGATATAAATTGATCTCATCTTTCGAGGTGTTTACCTTATTCGGTGATGTTTAACTACGAGAGTTGGAATTTGAATAGTGGCAACGCTGTTGTGGAGACACTATGCAATGGAATCTACTATTGTCGCTGATAGCACACGTTGTTGACATACCTACGTTACCTCCGATCAAATGGACTCTCCCGTCCAACGTCACCGGCATGTGTACAATCGAGGGAATCACAGTCGCTTGATAGCGAGCGGTCTAGCGCAACGGTGTCACTATGTTTTCGAAACTGGAACAACGTAGTTGGATCAACGGAGTTGGCCAATCCAATGAAATGCATCATATGGGTCGCCGCGTAATTGGGGAGTCCCATTATGGTGAAAATCACGGTTTTATCTTAACTCATTACTTTCCTCCACGGCATACTGTCAATATTCAGTATTGCTGTTCGTTTTTGGAGCATCACCTACGACCAGCTTTGTGAAAGAAGCAGCAACACTCTCTGCGCAACCCATTCATCATTTTGCACAACAGTGCGCGGGCGCATACAGCGCAAGCTGTGGCTGCTCTCTTCGGACTATAGGACTGTGAAGTACTGTACCATCCACCATACTCTCCGGACTTAAGTCGTCGTGACCTTGATTTGAAAATGAAGGAACCACTTAGTGACGTTTGCTTCAGAACTGTTCCAGAGATTCGACAGGCAGTAGACCGCTCAGTTCGCACCATCTTCATAACAGGCTCTGCTAATGGTATACTCCGCCTTCCACATCACTGACAACTGGTTCTACACAACGCTGGTGACTACTTTGAAGGACAGTAACAGGTGCAAACGTTTAACCCTTATGTATCAGTTGTGAATAAATAGTTGCCACTAAGTTCCAACCCGAGTACTTAAACAGATCGAGAAGCCCCGAAATAATGTATGCAAAGACAGTATTCCCTGTCTGTATAATCGAATGATTGCCCTAATCAACACCTTTAGTTCCGTCCGTGGAGGCTACGCCTTATACTAATATGTGTGTTTCAGCACGGGTCGATTTCTTGTTCTTCAGTGTCGCTTTGCTATTGATCGTTGTATTTAATCATTTGATGTACCTGATATGCACGGTCATGGATGAATTTTTAGCGATGAATTTTTAGCGTCTAAGATGGTGTTCTTTTCCCCTGCCCACTAGAACTCAAACTCGTAGTTATTGTAAACTAATTCCATTAAGAGTAAGGGCCTAGGAGTGCCTCCACACTGAAGAAAGGATCATTGCCCGTCATCGGCAATTTTTATAAGTTATAAATTCAAAATTTCTTTCTGTAACGAATTACAGGCAACAACTGTAGTATGTCGGTATTGTCTGAATAAGCGAACTCATGAGGTGCGGAGTGTCAGTCCGCGTGCGTGTGTTCTTGTGGCGCAGTTCTGTCATTAGTTCCTTTAGAAAATATATACGTGACATTTCTCGATTTTTGACAGCAGCAAACAATCAGCCCTTCGAATCCAGCATTTTTGCATTTCGGAAGAATATGCAGTTGGTTCTATAACGCTAACAGAGAAAAAGTTGTTCTAGCACGGTCTGTCTTATATGATGACAGCATTGTGCGTCGAAAAAGTGCAAGCTGAAAATTTTAGCACTTTAGAAGAGTAAATCTCGTGTGGAGAAAGCTGATGAGATGAGATTTACATACTTTGTGTCAAGAAATACCAAAAGATGGTCATTTGTAACTTTTTACTCTCTTCTAAGAAATGCTGCAATCAATGGATATAGAATTTACAAGAGGAATTCAGATTCAACAATTACCAGAAAAGACTATCTAAAAGTACTTGCAAAGGAATTGTTGCATGGTTATATGCCAATTGAGGTCAATCATCTAAATACTCCAGGGAACAGCTAGAATCGTATAACAGAAATTTTATGATTACCAACGGCTGAAGCTATGCTTACAGCTCCACAGACAACTCTAGGAAGATGTAACTTCTTTTATAGGAAGAGAAACAGTCCGAAGAGATTTTCTTGCAGTCTCTACAATACATTTGTATGCCTGGAACATGTCGGTGCATATCTATGCACCACGAGAGCAGTGGAAGTAGCTACCAACACTAATAATTTGTCTGAATTGACAGTGAGGGCCTTAACTACAGTTTTAAACTGAAGAAATACCTTACAATTTTCGAAGAAGGCCAATGGAGCCACGAAACAACTGCAGCTGGCTAACCAAAATAAATAAATGAACAGAATTAATGGAAGAACCAGATATGTCCAGTCATAGTCAAAAAGCATGGAGACTGCATAGAATATTCAATAACGATCAAAAGCAAAGATCTGAGAATGGGGAAACCGAATGCCGTGTTCATAAATGTACTACAAAAATATTTAGGTCTCCGGATGTGGAATCGAGTAATCTTTCCACATCCTTCACCCAAAAAGAGTTAGAGAGGGAAATATCAGGTGCTAAAGCAGGTAAAGGTGCTGGGTTAGATGACATAAGAGTGAAATAAATAAAACATTTTGGACCAGAAACCATCAGCCCTTTGCGATTGCGGTGTTAATCAAACCACAGAGCCCTTATACCAGCGTAGACTATGTCCTGCAAGATGCAGCACTGATGATCTGATGTCCGAAAGCTCCGAAGCTGTTGCGATTGTCAAATACTGGTCTAATCTCGTGTAAATTGTCATATTTGTTTCATGTTTATTTTGTTAGTATTTTAATTGCTTTTTATTTATTTATAAATATATACCAATATAAATACGACTTATAATATGTAACCTTAACTTGACAACACTTGTCTATAGAGATTAGTACGTATGTATGTCCGTCTATTATGTGCACAGTTGTTCGAAGTTATGACACGAGTAAATAAATAAATGGCATTGTGATTGTTTCACACGTTGATATCACACTGAATTATAGCTGTCAACATTCTCTATTAAAGGACACACACATATGGCGATCTAGCAAATACGTCACCACACTGTATGTTGATGGACAATATGGAAACCAGAGTGCACCGGGTGGCATCAGCAGTCATCGGATCTAAATCTAAGTCATCTTCCCATGTGTAATATGTTTTCCAGCACTGTAGTACCAAGAGAACATAGAACAGTTGTACTAACAGTCGTACGAAAAGTGTCCTATTATACATCTACATACATACTCCGCAATCCACCGTAAGGTGCGTGGCGGAGGGTACACTGTACCACTACTAGGCATTTCGTTTCCTATTCCAAATAGAACTATGAAAAAAAGAATGCCTATATGCCTCCGTACGAGCCGTAATTTCTCTTATCTTGTCTTTGTCATCACTACGGGAAATGTAAGTAGGCAGCAGCAAGATCGTACTACACTCAACTTAAAATTCCGACCCTCTGAATTTTCTCAACAGAAATTTACGAAAAGAACGTCGTCTTTCCTCCAACGATTCCCAATTGAGTTGCTGGAGCATTTCCGTGACACTCGCGCATTGCCCGAACCTACCAGTAACAAACCTAGCTGGTCGCCTCTGAACTGCTTCTATGTCTTCCTTTAAACTGATCTGCTGCGTGTCCCCTACACTTGATCAATACTCAAGATGTGGTCGTACAAGCATTTTATACCAGGTCTCCTTTACAGATGAAGTACATCTTCCCAAATTTCTCCCAATAAACCGAAGTCGACTGTTCGCCTTACAACTACAATTATATATTTTTGACGATGTGACAGCGTTCATTTTTAATGAAATGAATCGCAATTTGCGATTACTTATGGCTTCACTGTACTAGGTTTAGATGTAATACCAATGTGCGGAGAATGAAATTTTGTGCCAGACCGGGATTCGAACCCGGGATCTCCTGCTTACTAGGCAGACGCGTTGACCACTCCGGCACCGAGGACACAGTTACCAACCCGACTGCAGAGGACTCTTCCCTGCACGTCTCCCGCCACACCGAAATCTCCATTCGCCACACTGTCTCTTTCTTATTACCACAGCCTCTTAATTCTGTAATGCTCACAGCCACAATACTGTATTCCCACATCGTGGAGAACAGACCATGAGGTATCGAGACACAATTAATTGTGGTAATTAAAAAAAATGTTCAAATGTTTGTTAAGCTTATGGCAATT
The DNA here is from genome assembly GCA_026315105.1 of Locusta migratoria. Taxonomy (NCBI): domain Eukaryota; kingdom Metazoa; phylum Arthropoda; class Insecta; order Orthoptera; family Acrididae; genus Locusta; species Locusta migratoria. The sequence continues at coordinate 874,299,250 of CM048744.1, forward strand.
AACTACGGGGTCATCAGTCCCTAAACTTACAAACTACTTTTGAACTACTTCCCCGACCGTAGTGGCCGTGACTGGAGCGCCTCAGTCACCTCGGCCACCGCGGCCGGCTGTGGTAATTATTCAGCAATCAGTCTTCATAAATATAAATTCTTTATTTGTTAGCAAATCCGGATTTCGACCACTGTGTGGTCATTATCAATGCTTAAAATAAATTAATTGTCGTCAGGAGCCCAGCATCGGCTTGTATACTATTATAATATTTTGACGACGTTGCAGCGTTCATTTTTACTCACAACTGTCTTTACATGTTCGTTCCATTTCATATCGCTCTGCAGTGTTACGCCTAGATATTTGAACGACGCGACAACATCAAGAAGCTCACTACTAATGCTGTATTCGAACAAAATGTTCAAATGTCTGTAAATCTATCGGACCAAACTGCGTGGTCACCAGTCCGTAGTTTACAAACTACTTAAACCTAGGTATACTAACCTACGGACAAACACACACACCCATGTCCCAGGGATGACTCGAACCTCCACGGCGAGCAACCGCGCGCTCCGCAGCGAGGTGCTTTAGACCGCTCGGTTACTCCACCCCAGCTGTATTCGAACACTATGGGATTGTTTTTCGTACTCATGCGCATCACCTAACATTTTTCTACATTGAGAGCTAGCTGCCATTCTTCGCACCAACTAGAAATTTTGTCTAAGTCAACCTCTATGCTATTACAGTCAGTTAAAGATGATACCCTCCCAAACACCACAGCATCATTAGCAAACAGCCGAAAATTACAACTTACCCTGTCCATCAGATCATTTATAGAGATAGAAAATAATAGCGGTGCTATCACACTCCCCTGGGGCACGCCTCGTCTCTGATGAACACTCGCCGTATATGCAAACGTAGGCTTCCGCGGTTGTTGTCACTATCAATAAAATTATTCCGGGTATGAGACTGCGTCGTCATTTTTAAACTATACCGACGTCTCGGCCACTGTTGCAGGCGGCCTTCATCATGGTCTCTCTGACTGGGGTTTATGTAGCAGCGGATGAGGGATAGCAAGGGGGACGTTGGTTTTCCCTTATTGGTGGTTATATTACTGCATGCCATTGGTGGAAGGTGGCATGCAATAATATAAACACCAATAAAGGAAAACCAACGTCCCCCTTCCTCTCCCTCATCCGCTGCTATATAAATCCCAAGTCATCGTATATTCAGCAGTCAGACAGACCCTGATGAAGGCCGCCTGCAACAGTGGCCGAGACGTCGGTATAGTTTATAAAATGACGACGCGGTCTCATACCCGTAAGAATTTTTTGATACTCGCCGTATAGCTTAAAGCGGAGAAGTGCTCATAATGTTGAAGACATATTGTTAGAAATTTGAAAAGATATTTTACTCGGCAAATTAAATTGCTGTTTGAAATGCCAAATTAAAGGTCCGTTCAAATTTCCGTTAATGTCTCAAACATTAGGAGTTCTTCTCCACTATTCAACATCACTTTCCCTGTATTTAACAGCAATACCGAAATTCTCCATTCGGGCCGTTTTGCCATTGCACTGATCAGTGACTACCTGCAAAGTGAAACGCGCCTTAAAGCACTCCCGGCGCTGGTGTATCCCCGTGAAAACGCCTCTCCCCTGCGCGGCTCGCTACCGCACAGTAGTTGTTGAGCGCTCACCGGAGCCTGCGTGCCCATGAATCGGTAATGCCGCGGCCGGTGGCCTCCGTTTGTGCGGAAACAGGTCTTTTGTGCGCCTCCGCGGCCCGAAATGGCGAGCGCCACGGCGCATGCGCGCTCGCCCTACCGCAGCAAGTGGGCGCAGCAGCTGAGGGGCTATTCAGCTTCCTCCACACACGCGCCGAGCCCGACTCAACCGCTAAGCATTCTCAAATGCCACTAACTGCTGCCTTCCAGTTGGACCCTCTACAATCTACATACATACTGCACAGTCAACAGTTAGGTGCGTGGCGAGGGTACTTCATACCACTACTAGTCGTTTCCAACTACGAAGGAAAAACGAATGCCTGTATGCCACTGTACGAGACATAATTTCTCTCATCCTTGTAGTCCTTATGCGAAACGTAACTTACCGGCAGTAGAATCGTTCTACAGTCGGCTTTAAAGTGCATCGCTCAAAATGTACTCAACAGTGTTTCTGGGTTAAAGTGCAGTTTATGCGGCAGCGGCTAGCCGCAAGGTTAGGTTTCAAATGTTCGTAAATCTATCGGACCAAACTGCGTGGTCATCAGTCCGTAGCTTACAAACTACTTAAACTTAGATAAAATAACCTAAGGACTACACACACACCCATGCCCCAGGGAGGACTCGAACTTACACGGCGAGCAACCGCGCGGTCCGCAGCGAGGCGCTTTAGACCGCTCGGCTACTCCACCGCAGCGCTAGGTTAGGAGCGACAGAGCAGCAGTTATACTATCCAATACGATTGCGTGTTTCATGACTAGTAAATTTGGCGTCAATTTCGAAGTTTATTCCAGGATTTCGATGCGATGTTTGTGTGATTGTAATTGATTTTCCATTTATAAGTGATTTTTAGATAATTTTAGTATCATGGTCATAAGTGACCTATTATTAATAAACCAGTGCAATCAACCATAGAGCAGGTATAGCATGTTTTATCTCTTTTATGAACTGTACGAAACAGTGATCATCTTAAGTGAAATTTAAGTCAGATATAGGTTAAACGAGGTTATTTTTTAGTATGCGAAGCCGCGTAGCGTCCGAATCTCCGGTTCAGAAACATTCAATCGATTTACAGTTGTACGCTTGCATTTCGAGCTACCTCGATTGCAAGGATTTTTGGAAATTGCCGCAATTACTTTTACTGACCGGACAAGGGTACAGGCAAGAACCTGTCAAGCATATAGCAGGTGTATCATGTTTTATTTATTTTATCATATGTTCGAAACAGTGATCAAGTGAGATCCATACTGACAGCAACTGTAACTTGTTGATCGTCAAAAACTTTTGCAGATACCGCTTCGATTTGTTTACATAGTACAATTTAACGCCCTTTCTTATTGGCCGCGGCATCGCGACTCCTGATTGGCTGCTCTGTCGTTCTTAACCTAGCGAGCGCGACAACTAGCCGTTGCCGCATTAACTGCACTTTTACCGTGTTCCTGGAAAAGACCGTCGCCTTTCCTTCAGGGATTCCTATTAGAGTTGTCAAAAAAAGTCTATGACGCTCGCACATAGTTCGAAACAACCGGTGACAAACTTAGCGATCCGCCTGTGAATTAATTCCAAACACTTTAGCAATACTAAAGACGGGGTCGCACAAGCGATACAAATATGGCCCCCTTTATAAATGAACCACAGCTTTCTAAAATTCTCCTAATAAACCAGTCATCCGCCTTCTCCATGAGTCTTCTTACTGCTCTTCAACACCTTCATATTTGACCGACCTGACCATCTCTAGTAACACACTGTGAAGCTATGTTGGCAACGGGGTTCTGCGTCTTGGACCAACGCCACGTAGAAACAAGGCCTGTGCGCTGACTACCAAGAGTAGTCAGAACAAGAGTAAATTATTTGTCTTATGTAGCGTTGTGTTGAGTTTGGGAATACGTACATGCAGGACACTATGTTTCAGAATGTTATTAATGTTATTTATGTGATTCACACACAAATTTGTTTTGGTATAAGATATTTATAAGTATTAGTAAGATATCTTACCGATTTCTGAATCCGACGATTCATATTAGGCCTTTGTCTCATACCAGCAAAAATCTGCAAGGAGAATCACACAGATAACACGAAAAACATTCTGAAACACGTTGCGAAACGTGTACGTATTCCCAAACTCAGCACAACACTACTTACATAGTTTTCTTGTGTTATGACTACTCTTGACCGTCAGCGGACAGGCATTGTATCTATGTGGCCGTGCTCGGACCTGCGCAGTCAGCCTGTGTTACGACTGTTTTTTGCAAAACAAAGTAGCCATGTGTCAATCTGACAGATAAGTCTACCGAGTTAATGAGATAGCCGACAGATGACGGCACCTCTCACGAGTATCGCTAAGGCGTAATGATCACACGACTGGAAATAACGGCTGTTAGAAATGTGTTATTGACGGCTGCTGGAGAGGAACCTTTTTTCAGGCAAACCAATATCTTAAAAACTGTTTAAAAATAATATCAGCTGAATCCTATATGGTACGAAGGAGCTTGTAGGCTCATTTGGAAGATAAAGAATAGCTGGTTGCGCTCATGAAATCGCGCCTCCAGTCACATTAATAGTTTTTGAGATATAGTGAATATTGTTATTAAAGATTAATTTTATAAAATGTGTATTTTAGAAACGCTTAAAGCGAATTGTTCAAGAAAGGGCTCAAGTGAAAGCCCTCTTTCAGTAATGTTAAGTGGTTTTGTTCCTTCCCCCCCCCCCCTAAACCCAGGGAATTTAAATAAGCGGCCGAAATGTGATTTTCGAGCACTACGAAAACTTCATAATTATTAAATAATTTAAAAACAAAATCATCTATCTGAATTCTGATCTCTTTTCTGAATTAAGAGGAATACTTCTGTTTTATTCATTCTTGTTGTTGTCGTCTTCAGTCCGGAGACTGGTTTGATGCAGCTGTCCACAATACCCTATCCTGAGCAAGCCTCTTCATCTCCACATAAGAACGGCAACCTACATCTGTCTGAATCTGCTTACTGTATCCATCTCTTGGTCTTCCTCTGCGATTTTTACCCCACACAATTCCCTCCAATGCTAAATTCACAATTCCTTGATGTCTAAGAATGTGTCCTACCAATCTATCCCTTCTTTTAGTCAAGGTATGCCAGAAATATCTTTTCTCCCCAATTCTGTTCAGTACCTCCTCATTAGTTACGCGATCCACCCACCTAATGTTCAGCATTCTTCTGTAGCGCCATATTTCAAAAGCCTCTATCCTCTTCCTGTCCGCACTGTTTATCGTCCATGTCTCACTCCCATACAAGGCAACACTCCATACAAATGCCTTCAGAAAGGACTTCCTTAGGCTTAAATCAATATTCGATGTTAACAAATTTCTCTTTTTCAAAAACGCTTTTCTACCCATTGCCATTCTGCATTTTATATCCTCTGTACTGCGACCATCATTTGTTATTTTACTGCCCAAGTAACAAAACTCATCTACCTCCTTTATTGCTTCGTTTCCCAATCTAATTCCTTCAGCATCACCTGATTTTCTTACACTGCACTCCATTACCCTAGTTTTTCTCTTGTTAATGTTCATCTTATATGCACCTTTGAACACACTGTCCATTCCGTTCAATTGCTCTTCCAGGTCCTTTGCTGTATCTGACAGAATTACTATGTCGTCGGCAAGACGCAATGTGATTAATTCTTCCCCCTGAACTTTTATTCCTTCACCAAATTTCTCCTTGCTTTCCTTTATATCTTGTTCAATGTACAAATTGAATAACATTGGAGAAAGGCTACAACCCTGTCTTACTCCCTTCCCAACCACTGCATCCCTTTCATGCCTTTAACTCTTACAACCGCTGTCTGGTTTTTGTACAAGTTGTAAATAACCTTACGCTCCCCATATTTTACTCCTGCTTGCTTCAGAACTTTAAAGAGTTTATTCCAGTCAACATTGTCAAAGCCTTCTCCAAATCTACAAAAGCTAAAAATGTATGTTTGCCTTTTCTTAATCTATCTTATAGGATAAGCCGTAAAGTGAGTATTGCCTCCCGAGTTCCTACATTTCTTCTGAACCCAAACTGATCTTCCCCGAGGTCGGCTTCTACCAGTTTTTCCATCCTTCTGTATATAATTCGTGTTAATATTTTGCAACCATGACTTATTAAATTGATGGTTCTGTAGTTTTCACACCTGTCTGCACCTGCTTTCTTTGGAATGGGGATTATAACATTTTTCTTAAAGTCTGAGGGTACTTCGCCTGTTTCATGCATCTTACACACCAGGTGAAACAGGTTTGTCATGGCTGGTTCTCCCAGAGACTTCAGTAGCTCTGAGGGAATATTATCTACTCCAGGGGCCTTGTTTCGACTTAGGTCTTTCAGGGCTCTGTCAACTTCATCTCTCAGTACAGTATCGCCTATTTCATCTTCATCTACATCCTCTTCCCTTCCTACAATATTGTCTCGAAGTTCATTTCCTTTGTAGAGCCCCTCTATATACTCTTTCCACCTTTCAGCTTTCCCTTCTTTGCTGAGAACTTGTTTTCCAACCGTGTCCTTGATATTCATAGAGCTCTTTTTCTTATCTCCAAATGTTTCTTTTATTTTCCTGTAGGCTGTATCTATTTTTCCCCTATTTATACATTCTTCTACATCCTTGCCTTTGGCTTCTAGCCACTCCTGCTTAGCCATTTTGCACTTCCTGTCAATCTCATTTCTTAGTCGTCTGTACTCCATGTTGCCTGTTTCATTTACTGCATTTTTATATTTTCTCCTTTCATCGATTAAATTTAGTATCTCCTGTGATATCCAAGGATTTTTTGTAGGTCTTTCCTTCCTACCTATTTTGTCCTCTGCTACCTTCACTATTTCATCTCTCAATTTTACCCATTCCTCCTCTACTGTTTTATTTTCCCTTGTTTCTGACAATTGTTGCCTAAAGCTCCCTCTGAAATTCTTAAGAACCTCAAATTCCTTCAATTTATCCAGGTCCGATGTCCTTATTTTCCTACCTTTTTGTAGTTTCTTCAGTTTCAGCCTACAGTTCATAACCAACAAGTTATGGTCAGAATCTATATCTGCCCCTGGGTATGCTTTACAGTTTAAAACCTGGTTCCGAAATCTATGTCTTACCATTATAAAATCTATCTGGTATCTCCCGGTGTCGCCTGGTCTCTTCCACGTATACAACCTTCTTTTGTGATTCTTGAACCAGGTATTTGTTATAACTAAATTATATTCCGTGCAAAATTCTACCAGGCGGTTTCCTCTTTCATTCCTTTTGCCCAGACCATATTTACCTACTATATTCTCTTCCCTTCCTTGTCCTACTACCGAATTCCAGTCTCCCATAACAATTAAGTTTTCCTCTCCCTTGATTGTCTGAATAATTTCCTTTAGCTCCTCATATATTTCTTCGATTTCCTCATCATCGGCAGAGCTAGTTGGCATATAAACCTGTACTACTGTTGTCGGTGTTGGCTTCGTATCTATCTTGACAGTGATAATGCGATCACTGTGCTGGTCATAGTAGTTTACCCGCATTCCTATTTTCTTTTTCATTATCAATCCTACTCCTGTGATACCCCCAATTGATTTTGTATTTATAATCCTGTACTCATCTGACCAGAAATCCTGTTCATCCTGCCACCGAACTTCACTAATCCCCACTATATCTAACTTCAACCTATCCATTTCCCTTTTTAAATTTTCTAATTTTCCTACTCTATTAAGGGATCTAACATTCCACGCTCCGGCCCGTAGAATGCCAGTATTGTCTTTCCTGATGATCACATCCTCCTGAGTAGTCCCCGCCCGGAGATCCGAATGGGAGACTATTTTACCTCCGGAATATTTTACCCGAGAGGATGCCATCATCATATGTTCATACAGTAGAGCTGTATGTCCTCGGGAAAGGTAACGGCTGTAGTTTCCCCTTGCTTTCAGCCGTTCGCAGTAGCTGATGTTACAAGGCCAGCTCAGTCAATCATCCAGACTGTTGCCCCTGTAACTACTGAAAAGGCTTCTGCCCCTCTTCAGGAACCACACGTTTGTCTGGCCTCTCCACAGATACCCCTCCGCTGTGGTTGCACCTACGGTACGGCTATCTGTATCGTTGAGGCACGCAAGCCACCCCACCTCGGCAATGTCTGTGGTTCATGGGAGTGGGTTTTATTCATATACAACACAAATTTTTCATCATTCACATTAAGTGTAAAAACAGAGTATTTTCTACTGTGAAACACGTCCACTGAATGTGTGGTCGTGTTCCATGTTCAGTTATTCATTACTCCGCTATTAATATTGTCTATTAGTATGTCAATTACTTTATTCCTTTATTAATGATCAATGCCCTCTGTTGATATATGTTTCCACCCGTGTGATTGAACTTGTGTGTTTGTATGAATGTTGAAGTTTGCTTTTAATATTGACTTACTGCCGCGCAATGGCTTTCAGTCGCCGTCTTGCGTACTCTAATTAAGAACGCATGGCTTAGAATGTCGACTGCACTGCCGTCTTCTGGGTGACCAGAGACAAGCTTGCCGGCCGAGGAGACTGAGGCGCTTCAGTCACGGTCTGCACGGCCACTACGGTCGGGGGTTCGAATCCCCCCTCGGGCATGGATATTTGTGCCGTCCTTAGCGTAAGGTAGTTGATAAGTAGTTTGTAAGTTTAGGTACTGATGACCCCGTAGTTAAGTCCCATAAAAAAAAAAAAAAAAAAAAAAAAAAAGAGAGAGAGAGAGAGAGAGAGAGAGACAAGCTTACTTGGTAAGATGGCGAGGTGGCCTGTTCTTAGTGTAGTACCAACATAATAATGTACGAAAGAGGTGACCAAAAAAACCTCACTGGAGCTTCTTCAGGTAGCGAGGGTTGGTAGACAGAGGGCTCTGAACGCACTGTGCATCGCTTTCGGCGAGCCCTACATCCGGTGCGTGGAGGGGAAGGCTTTGCATATGGCCTGAGGCTCCACTTTTGCCGCGACCGCCGAAGTGAGTACATCGTCGAATCATATTGAGGGGATGGCATGCTATTTGAACTTTACTTTGTTCGTGACCAGGCAGTCTAGGTTTATCAGTGATAGTTTTTCTTGAGTAATTCTTTCACTGTGCGAGGCGAAGTGTTTCTTAATTTACAGTACTCGAGTAATTCAATGTAAATTTAGTAATTATACTTTCATTCCCGTGATGATTTTATGTCTGGTTTTCTAAAGTTCAGCCCTTCTGTAAACCTATGTTTGAATTTCCTTGCCGTTTTTTTTTATCTAACATTTATGCGTTATGTCTGTATTCGCGAGTATGCCAAATTTTTCTCATATTTTCTGGATTGATTCCGACTTTCCTGTCTTGGTATTACAGATTGCACACGTGCTTTCGTCACGGTCATTACTTCGGCCTTCAGCCATGCTTTTACTGATAGTAGTTTCTTCTATATGAATTCTTGCATGTGCTTTTCTTGCTTATTCTAAATTATTTTCTTTTTGTAAATTCTATGTTATTCACCATTGTCACACACACACACACATACACCACGTGGTACTTAAGGATAGTATGACACTGCTTCCCTGCACATGCGTTCTTTTGGTGCATAGTTTGATTTTAATTGTGCTTGAATACACCTGCCATCTCGTCAACATGCCGCCGATGCTTCGTTTCGCCGATGCTAGCAAGTGTTCCCACATGAGTAATGGTCGCAAGCGTTATGCGTGTGTCTGTGAGTGAACGAATGTGCTTTCCTTTATCCACTGTGAATTTGCAAATTTCCTCCCACGTTACTTCCATATTCATAAAGGGCATAAACAATTTTATTACGGGAAGTAATTTTATGATTTAATTCACTGTTGTACAAGGTGTGTGCTTTATTGTGCTTAATTTGGTCTCCCCACATTTATTTGCTTATTAATTTTATTGAATAGATGATGATTTAAAGTATCAAACCTCTGCTTCATAATTTCATGCTCCCTGTCATGTTTAATTATCTATTCCTTTTTATACATATTATTTGTGTTTGTTAAAACGTTGGCTGCTCCCTTAAGAAGTAAGCAGTTACATAAATTTCCGTTGCCACTCGTATAGTAATTTAGAGCAGCAGTAAGCGTTGTAACTTGCATTTAAAGATCTCTACTGCCTGAGATCTTACATAGAAAATTTAACAAACTCCTTTCATTAAAATAGACAATGATTTGACTCCAGAGTACCGTTACAATGGTATTTAAATGGCTGGCCATTTTGGTTTAGGGGATAGTGTGTCAGCGTCGTTCAAACCGCAACGACGTGCGCACGCGCTTGTCTGTGTGTGTGAGTTGGACTTGTGATTTTTCAGCTGATTTGCAGAGCTGGAATTAGAAAGTTTCGCGGCGAGGAACTCTGAATTATTTTGCTCGTGGATCTCGTAATCAGCTAAAGTGGCATTTACGGTGGTAAACTTCGATTTTGGTTTTCGTGAGTGCCGGCCGCGGTGGCCGAGGGGACTGAGGCGCTCCAGTCACAGTCTGCACGGTCACTACGGTCGGGGGGTTCGAGTCCCCCCTCGGGCATGGATATTTGTGCCGTCCTCAGTATTAGTTCATAAATAGTGTGTAAGTTGAGTAGTTAGTTGGACCTAGCTGCGGGAAACACACTCAGAGATCAATCGGTCATTATTTCTAACGCCAAAGTGATGTTCAAATTTATAGCAGCCTTATGAATTTTATGGAGGACAGCTCTACGTAGTCACCTGTGGCTGAGGGTTCTCGATTAGTAGTAGTCACATACTTTATGGTGTTTCGACATCCGGTAACTTATTCCTTTAGCATCTTGAATCTATACATATTATTAAAATATATGTAGGCTTATGTCGTTTGCACGCGCGTGCGTGTGAGTATGTGTGAGAATTTACATATATTCCTTTCTGTCAGACAACAATCGCTGTGTTATTAAGGACCACCTAAGACACATAGGTAAGAAGATATGAGGTGAAATACAGTTTCGCGTAAAATGAGCTGATTTCAACGAAACTTGGTACGAATACTCTTTGACATTAACAAACAATCGCTTTGGGGGCAAATACAACACATAATACAGGAAATATGGCCTCTTAACATTGAGTATTGACCCATCATGCAACGTATGAATAAATAGCGGTATTTGCGAATGAGAGCATTTAGCAACTTGAAAACATATGTTAAATATGATTTCAATCTTTAGAAAACTTTTTTTCGATAACAACCCCAGAAAAATAATGTCGAGTACAGACACTAGTATCGCCGGAATATTAGTAATTATACGCGATGGCGGCGTACAATTCTTGCCTCACCGCAAATGCGGTAATAATATCAGACGTCGTACAGGGGAAACAAAATCAAATGTTTGTATAGTCTATGGGACTTAACTACGGGGTCATCAGTCCCTAAACTTACAAACTACTTATGAACTACTTACGAACTAGGACGGCACAAATGTCCATGCCCGAGGGGCGATTCGAACCCCCGACCGTAGTGGCCGTGGAGACCGTGACTGGAGCGCCTTAGTCCCCTCGGCCACCGCGGCCGGCACAGGGGAAACCGAAAACGAAAGTATAATAGGGCACCGAATATGAGGGCTCTAAGACCGTAGCGTGCGACTTACGGGAATTCGAGATTGAGCGCTGAATGCTCTGTCTCTCAGAAGGCCTGTGCCCGAATTACACCACAGCTCACATTTTCACTTGTCGCTATTTCAATGCCCTAGTAAGGTAAACTAATTCCTTCTACATACCTACGCCTCATTGCACCCTAAGATTCGTGACAGAGGGTACCTAGTAACACTGCTAGGTACTTGTTTTCCTATTCCACTCCCATTTAGAACGAGGGAAAAACGAAAGCTTGTGCCCATCTATTCCAGCTCTAATCTCTCTTATATTCTCTACGCGAAAGGTATTTTGGCGGTAGCAGGGTCTTTCTACAATCTGCTTCAAATTCTGGCCCTCTACATTTCTTCAACAGTGCTTCTCGAAAGAACGTCGCCTTCCCTTCCATTTGAGTGCCCGAAATGTCAAAAAAACGTTCAAATGTTTGTAAAGCTTATGAGACTCAACTGCGGGATCATCAGTCCCTACACTTACAAACCAGCCAATACTAAAAACGGCACAAACATCCGTGCCCGAGGGGGGGATTCCAACCCCCGGCGGGGAACGGCCTCGCACATCGTAGCATAGCACCTCAATGCGCTCGGCCGCTCCACCGCGGCCCGAATCATCACAGTTAATACTTGTGTATTGATCAAACCTACCAGTAACAAATCTACCCAGTGAATTGATTGTATGACTTTCTTTATAGCGATCTGCTGAGGATCCCAAATTCTTGAGCAACACTCAACACGGGATCGCACAAGTGTTTTTATGAGGTCTCCTTTACAGACTAATCACACCTTCCTCAGAGTTCTTCCGGTAGAGCGAAGTCGACCATCCGCCTTCTCCACGACTGTCATATGCTCGTTCCGTTTCTCGTATTTAATTGACGCGACTCAAGCAGCACAGTATTAATGCTGTATCGAACATTGATCATCTCATCACCTCACATTTTTCGTCATTTAGAGCTTTCCCAACCTCCTTATTATCTCTTCTTAATAAGTAATAGAGGTCCGTTCTTATAAATGGAATCAGCATGTGTCAGTCGTATTCAGCTCTTGTTCGTTGTCAAACTGCTGTCCGTAGGACAGTAATTGTTAAGGCGCAAGAAAAAGTGGGAATCGCTGGATGATCAAACGGCTCCCAGCCTACTTCAGTGTAACAGATGCTGTGCACTGACGCGTATAGACGCGACCACTGTCATGCAGCACCACAGCATCTGCAAACATCATTCCATATCTTTAATTTAATTTAATTTGCACTTTCTTTCTTTTTCTTTGACTTATAGAGCTTATAGAATTTTTTCAGCAATCGGCGGTAATTATTAATTTATTCACAGTTCTAGTTCCTCCATGCAACGAAGTCTCACTCCGTTTTTTCTTCCTCCTCAAATAATTCACGTCCTCCGGTTAACGTTTTGACAATGCCGAAAATCTGGAGACGTCTGTGGTACGATATTACCGTTCTAGGACATAGGAATAAGAAAGCTGGTCCAGGAAATTACAAATGTCATACGTGTCGATGTCGAAAAATAGCTGTAACGTTACTGTATTAAGTATCCAATAAAGTTTTTCATTTAACTGCATTGCCTTTGTTTATAATATGAAATCTTGTTTTTTGGATGCACCTCGTATTAGAGATTCCACATGTATGTAGCGACGCCAAATGAAATGCAACATTGTCCTGGTAATAGGTACCCATCGTCAAAATCTGGCCGCGGCGGAGCGGCCGAGTGCATTGAGGCGCTATGCTGCAATGCCCTACGCTGTTCTCCGTCGGGGGTTCGAATGTCCTCTCTGGCATGAATGTTTGTCCTGTCTTTACTATAAGTTAGTTCATAAGTACTCTGTAAGTTTATGTACTGATGACTCCGCAGTTAAGTCCCATAAGCTTAGCAAACATTTGAACAAACTCTGTAAATTTGCCTTGATTTTGTGTTCACTGAAACGTGACGTTCCCTTTGAAGTCCTCCTCTCCTAAATGCTCCACTTCCACTTGACAGGACTACTCTTAAGTTTAGTTAGAATGGTTAGCTTTTCAAATTTCATTCTTATTGGTTTTGTTACAGTCGATTAATGGAACGTCAACTCCAAGAAATATTGTCACGATCTCGAGACTTTGCAACTGAATAAATACTCTTACTAGTCACATTGAAGTGCATAGCAGAGGCTTTATCAAACCGCGTTTATGATGTTTCTCTACAGTTCCTTTCTCTACTTGCTCACGGGGAAAGAGAACACCTGAATCTTTTCGATCAGATTTGTCTAACTTTATGTGATCATCACGTCTCTCTATGCAGGTGGGTGCTAGCAAAGTAAGAACATGTTCGGAAGAGAAGGTTAGTGAAAGAAATATCGCAAATCAATCTCGCCGCAACGAATAACGCTTTTCTTTTAACGATTTCAACGCTAACTTGTGTATCATTTTCGTAACAATCTCTCCCCTATACCACGATAATACAAAACTAGCTGCCCTTCTCTTTAAATCGTCAAACAGTCCCACCTAGTGTGGATCCCACAATGCACAACAGTACTCCAGAATAGGACGCACAAGTGTAGTGTAGGCAGTTTCCTTAGTTGGACTGATGCGTCTTCTAAGTGTTCTTCCAATGAAACGTAGTTTTTGCTTCATCTTCTCTACAACATTATTTGTCTTCTTTGCAATTTACTTTGCTCGTAATTGTTAGTCCTAGGTATTTAGTTGAATTTACGAACCGCAGATTTGACTAATTCACAGCGTAAATGAAGTTTAACAGATTTCATTTAGTGGTCATGTAGATGACTTTACATTTTTCGTTATTTACGATCAATCGACCGTGCATATACATTATATAAATTATTTTGCAACTGCTTTTGATCGACTGGGGACTTGTGACGTACAATTTCAAAAGCCTTCCTGAAATATATGAATACGGAAACTATTTGCGTTCCCTTGTCGTTAGCACTCATCACATCATGCGAGTAAAGAGCTAGCTGCGTTTCCCAACAACGATACTTTATGAATCCGTGTTGACTATGGGTCCTTAGGTCGTTCTCTCCGAGGTAGTGCATAATATTTGAGGAAAGCATATGTTGTAAAATCCCGCTGCAAACCGACGTCAATGATAGAGGTCTGAATCTGTTTCGTCCTGTCTGTAAGAGCCTGCATTTCCCATCTCGTCTCCACTGCTCTCGGTCTGACCATTTCCGCCTATCTCCTCCCTGCATTCTGCTGGGATTGCTGCCAGTTCCGCCCCTTATCTCCTCTCTGAATGTCCTATTCTGCTGCCCGCTTTAGCGGTTAACAAGTAAGACTGGACGATGCCCAGTTAGATCCTCAACCCTATTTGCTCACTATGGCATTTGGTAGCAACATCCAGTATGTTGTTTTCCCCTCTGTCTACTCGACGGGATTCGTATCTCCGCTTCCGTGTCAGCTGAGCCAGAGGTTTTCTATTATGATGTTTTCATGCTACCTACTCATACAATATGAAACGAAAGATTACGTAATACTATAAACAGGACGCGTACTCATTATTATTTTGTTAGTGCGTTTTCTGCACTGCTCATGTTGAATTCGTATTACTACGACTGTACCTGTTGCCATTAATAGACTTTCTAGGAAATACTGCTGTACTAATTGTGCTTACAGGCTTTTTGTGGTCCCATCTGTTGGTCGAATGTGTTGCTCGTTGAATATCTAATCCAGTTGGGGTAATCTTAAGTATTAAAAGGATCTACGAAAACAAGAGTCAGTTGACCGATTTCCTTCTTTTATGTTTGAAACTAAAGGTATTCATCCACAGATTCCTCATAAAGTATCAGAATTTACATAACTCTCGCATTCCTTTTTCTATACTCAAACACGATTTTGTTCTGTATATTTCTTATGTGTATGTCCTTACTGTAAAATAAAGTCAGTCGGTCAGGCGTTTCTATCCGACAGATTTTCTTCATTTTTGCTTTAAAAGGTATTTATTCGCAGATTTGTCATCATGTATCAGAATTAAGTGTCTCAATTCTTTATTTTTACTCAAACATGGTATCTTTCTGCCCTTGCATTGAATATTTTAATCGGTTTGTTTCACGATATCTTCGGTTGTAATTAAGGTAGGCAGTTCTTATTGACCTAACACTCGGCTGAGCTTTTTCATTTGCGCTTTTAAACACTTGCATCGATTGATTCTGAAGAAAACTATGCGTGAACATTCAACTTTACTTCCATTTTTCACATCTTTTTAATTGTTCCACTAACGATGCGAAGTATTAGCACGGGTCCTCCAGTTACTATAATAATATTCTATTTATTGTCTTTACGTTTGAAGCACTTGTCTTCAAAGTTGGAACAGTTTGTAAGCAACAATAATGTAACCAAGCACTACACCATTTTACAAA
The DNA here is from genome assembly GCA_026315105.1 of Locusta migratoria. Taxonomy (NCBI): domain Eukaryota; kingdom Metazoa; phylum Arthropoda; class Insecta; order Orthoptera; family Acrididae; genus Locusta; species Locusta migratoria. The sequence continues at coordinate 874,314,872 of CM048744.1, forward strand.
TGACACATGCGTTGCGTATCGGAAATACTGTAGTAGGATTGGGGTCGGCAAAATAATGTGAACACTGTGGACTACAGTATTGCTGGTCGCAATTTGCCACCACTCCGTAAGTGTTAAAAGCGAGAAGGGAACTCTGTGTACAATTTATGTGTTCAGAATGAAACTTTCACTCTGCAGCGGAGTGTGCGCTGATTTGAAACTTCCTGGCAGATTAAAATTGTGTGCCGGAACCGGGACTCGAACCTGGGACCTTTGCCTTTCGCGGGCAAGCGCTCTACCGACTGAGCTACCCCGACACGATTCACGATGCTGCCTCACAACTACTGGCAGAAGTGAAGTTGTTAGGCGGCATCGTGAGCGCTCTCGGGGTAGTTCAGTCAGTTGCGCTCAAGACGCCGAGCTGTAAGCACGTCCTGTCTAACTGCTCCGCCGTAGCATTCGCAGCGCTTGTTTACTAGTTGTTTCACGTGGTTCTCCGATTTTTTCTAAGCGTCTACACGCATCGTACTTTTGTGAGTGTTCTTTGTTTTTCGTGACTAGCGGCTTGGCCGCTTCTAAAACGAAAATGTCTGCTTCAGTTAGTGCAGCTGCAGTTTCAGTTCCAACAGTTCTGCGCAAGCATACAGTTTTTTTCGAATTTGAAAAAGATTCCCGGAAGGTTCAACCCAGCTCCTTTGAAATCCACGATTGGCTTGACAGTGAGTTTGGAATAACGTCGGACCAGTGCTATTACGTGTACTACGACCTGACTTTGTACTGCTTTTTTGTAAAGTTTTTCAACCCGTTAAATGTGGACAAAGTCCTGCACAAAACCGGAGGGAGAGCAGAATATCGTCATCGTGACGGATCAGTGAGTAAAGTTATCGTCAGAGATGCTGGTGTCGAATACAAACAAGTTCGGGTGTTCAATTTGCCTCCCGAAGTTGATGACTGTTATCTAAAAGCCGTGCTCGCCACATACGGTGACATTAAGCAAATTCGACATGAGAAGTGGACGGCGCAACACAAGCTTCAGTGTTATAACGGCGTTCGATCGGTCGACATGCATATCAAAGTTAATATTCCGTCGTATATTGTGGTATGCGGAAATAAAGCTCATGTGATGTACACTCTTTGACAAAAATCCTGGCCGCCGGCCGGCCGCCTCTGAGCCTAAGTCCGAGCCGATCGCGACATGGGACAATAAAAGTGGCCGCGCTGATTCGCTCTAAGTCCGGCTATCTGCACAATCTGGCAACACGTAGACTGCGGGAGTTCATACAGTACTTCTTGAGTGCTGTTCGAAATACTGTAGGTCAGCTACATCCGTGGTCCCGCGGTAAAGTGCGTAACTTGCATGTAAAAGTATTAGCGATCGAAACCGACTGTTGATAAAAATTTTAAATTCACGCTCCTCGTGCGTACTGATGCCACATGTGTAAGGGAAGCATAATGCGTAACGTATTTCATTTTTTGATACACTATTAATAACATTTCGGCTCAATAACACTGTTGCCTCTGGCCGCAGCACTCGGCAGAGCTCTCCGCGGCCCACTCGCCGGCAGCAGCGGTGGCGGCGCTACACAGCGCTGCCTCGCCCTCTGCCCACAGCGCCTGCTGCCGCTCATCGCAATGGATATGTAAAATGCTGTAGAGTTGCTGAGTGGTGATCCACAAAAAAGGTTACGATGTGTGTTTCAGACACGATATGGACGGAGCAGACAACCCATTTTGAATGATGAGCATATTATTACACTAATACGTAATGCATTAGAGAGGCAAAATATTGTCATAGTCGTTGATTCAATCCAACGGCACTCTACGATGGTTAACACTTATTTGTGCTTTAAATCTCGATCCTTTTACTTTCAGAAAAGCCCTTCATGTAATTTGTTATTGTCATCACTTCATATGTTTTCATCAAGACACTGTGCGTAACTGCACTACAATGTTTAGTGCCGTTGTTTGATTCCTTGTGGTAAATGTATAAGCGTTTATGTGAATACGTTTCAGCGCACGTTATAAAGCAACACAGCCACACTGAAAGGTGTCTCATTTCTACAGCAGATACTTTGCATGAACGAACTATATTAATCATTATGTTCACTTCCTCTGTAAGCATCCCCTAGCATGTGGGTCCTAACGAAATAGTAAAAATTCCCATTGCGGGAGGTCAATTCGAATTCCTTCAAAGACGTTTGTATGGTGAAGCAAAAAAGACATCTAATACCATGTCCGTAATTTGGAGTCGACCTTTCTGAAAGACTTATTGTATAAAGCTATTCTTCTGATTACATTAAAGAGCTTCTTCTTGCAATCTGCAGCGTATAAAGTAAAATTATAACGAAGTAAAATGGAATACCACCGCCAAACGCACTGTCTCCAACGAGGATTAGAACTACCTATCCACGGCTCGATTGCATCGCGAGACACGAGCAGAACCACACAGCCAAACACACGCTGCCCTCAGTTTCTCACATATTCAATGCTGAGCTTCTAACGTATCTCGAAAGTTAACCTGAAAGTTACCTATGCGAATAAAAAAATTCCTTGAGTGCAAAAGTTAAATTTCTGTCTCTCATATCACATGGGCATTATACAGCATGAGTTATGAAAGTAGAAGAGGAATGTCAAGTGAACTTAGCTAGACAACTCAGTACCACTTGCGGAAGTAACTGCACTGTCACAGTGTTGCCAAATATTGGCAACGATGTTGCCAGTTCTTAGCTGTACTAGGAAGACCTGTGTAGCGATGAGCGACACGAAATCACCCTCGTCTCATACGGGCTTCAAGAGGGAAGTCGCGGGTTTTGGTTAATACGCAGCGCAATCTCGTGATAGTTTCCATCGTCACATTTAGGATGCAGATATTTAATTCGTCCAATGAGGCCGAAACCAGCGTTCATATATTTTGAAACTTAACAGCATTATGATATAATTTCAGCAAATGACTAGAGAAGTTAAACATACTGATATTGTTCTTGAAACATACGGCAGGTCAAAGACTGAGATATGAAAACTTCCATTACGATTTCAGTTTCACCTCCCCCCTCCTCCCAAAAAAAAGACTAAAACAATTACTTTGTTAGATTTCAGCAAAAGCTACTTTGTTTTTAATTTTTCGTGAAAAGTTACTGTAAATCAACGTTTCCTCAACCGTCACGAAAAACTTCGTATCTTGAAAGTGACTGCGTTTCAAAATGCAGCCTTACGACCGCACAAGTAATATTTCACGTGTTGGTTTGTTTGAAAGCCAGAAGAAACGTAATCAACTGATTATGTGTGCAACACAGTAATTAGTTAATTTCGGGATTCAGAAGATAGGACACTTAAAATTACGGCCATGAACACAGAAGCTAAACTGTGTATGTGAGAAATGTGCAATTCTGAGATTTTTCATCTGCAAACATATACATATAATCCATAGGCTACTAACCAGCTTATTGATTTCGCAGTGTTACAGCCTTGTTGGCCCAACAAATGATGATGAGAATCCGAATCCATGTGTATGATGGATTCTTCGAATTATGCCACCCATGACTTGCATGTGTTGTTGCTTAGTATCTGTCGTAACTATGATAAATCAACATAAATTATTACAAATTTTTTGCCTACTTTTTCATATAGTTGTATTTTCCGTATAACCACACATTCTTTCCGGTCTCTTGGCCACATGGGAAAGAACGCTTTTGCAACTGAATTAATGATAATAATGATAGTAATCAATGGCGTTTACCTCATTACAGCAGAATTATAACGATTACAATGACAATAGAAAATGCCGATCTCTTGTTTGACACACTGAAATGTGTTTTGGTATTTAGTTGCTGAATACCGTTTAGGACATTTTTCAGAGGTGAAAACTAGACCTAAAGCCACACACATATCACTAGTACAACGATATCACACTAATCAACTATGCTTGCTGTAGATCAGGAGACGAGAATAGCGTCACTGACCTAAATTGAGAGTACTGGTTCAGTTGTCTGACATTTGTTGGCAGTTAATACATTCCCGACATAAACCACAAAATTGTTTGCGATTTAAACAGTGGTCGACCTTCCTGCGGTCATAAATTTAATTCAGGATAACAGAGTCATATTAAGTCAATGACCAAACTCATATCCTCAAGAATATTGGAAAATACCTCGAATGCTGGTTATGAGGAAACGATCAGAGTTGTCTAGGGTTGTAAGCAATACTGCCAAGCAATAGCAAGAACTTCTTGGGCATCCCACAATATCCTCATTCCTACAAACAGCATGCTAACTGGCTTTTAGCCAAGCTGCGCTACCAAAGGCCATTCTAAGTAAGGCTTCAGTCCAAAAGCAGACAACAGCATTGAAAAATGCTAATGAATAGATGACTTTCACTCATCAACTACCGGGGAGAGTTTCTTTTAACAAAACGAAGAAAGTGCAAAACGACTACTTTCTCCAAAATGCCTACGGACTGTTGTCCCAAAATGGATGTATATACGTTCAGTCTTGTCATACGCGGCTCACATTCCAGGAATATCACAAAAATGAGTATCTTGTGTGTACCGTCTTAGAGCAGCTATTACCAAGTTTTTACCGATAATCATAAAACTGACCAGACGGGTTTTGCTGCAGAATATAGCGACTTCTATTAGATCCGCGTAACCTTTCCCGACAAGAAACTGTTTTCTTCGTATAATGATGCCCCTGTTTAGGTGAATTATAATGTTACTGTTTAATGTTGCTTCAGAAGAACTTTTTGCATTAAATATATTTATCTTTGCAGGTGCTTCAAAGTAATTGTAATAATTAGTTTACCTTCAAATTAATCCATTTATTCGATGTATTATTTGTAAAGTAATTGCAACCGCGAAAACTGAAAGCGTACTATAAGCCAAACAGTTTGGTTACTTTAGGTCTATCGTCCATGGGCAGAACGCTTCCATGTGAAATATCTCCACGAAAGGCAGAGAGGCGGACGGTTCTCTTTCTTAGTACAGTTCGGCTCGGATAGCCGGTCCTCTGTGGAGAAGAGATGTAATTGTGTGTTGAAGAAAGAAGTCATATCTAAGAAACCTGCCTATTATTTTTATTTTTCTCCTATATTTATATTTTTCAGGCTTATATTCGCCTTTACTTGTCACAAAATAATGACATATCTTTTTCTCTGCAAGTAGCATTACATTTTCCGTTCTCTCTAGATGGATCATACTTTGTCTCTGCCGGTCGCAGATCTCACGTCGAAAGAAAAATGTCCTCCACATCATTCATTTCGTAGGAGGTGGTTGTATATTTACCACTGGTATATTTACTTGTACGAATATTGTTCGCAAGCGTAAATAGTTTGCTCTTGCTGTTCATCTCCAGTTCCCTATAATTCTCCTCGTGTAGTGGATGAACTGTGCTTTATTATTGTTAGTACCATTAGTTTTTATTTCAAGTTGAGCTTTGAATTTGTATTTTTTATTACCGTTACATTTGTTTGTTGAGTATGTTTGACAGTATTGTAGGTCAACGAGTTCTCATATCCATTAACATAAGCGTGTTAGAGCTAATGTATAACGATCATTTTTGTCTTGTTTCATCTGTAAAAGTTCCTCTCAAAATGTGAAACACTTCTTTTAACACCCTTCATTTGAAACCGATATGTATGCAGTAGACATTCACGGATTACTCATTTATTAACGTCATTAATAATGATAATTAGTATCAGATTTATTTACAAATTTTGTAGTCAGTCCATTTAATTAAATTACAACCCTCCGCATTCTAAGGCATCTGTTCTAAATCAATGAATAACAGATACGTCAATACGTATATTTACAATCTTTTAACAAGCAACAGTGCAATTGCTTTCCATAATACTGATTAAAACCGTGGCACAGTTCATCGATCAATTTTAATTTTAATCGTTGTAACACGTATTCATTAGGTTGCTTTATTGTCTATTGTGTGTTTCTTACAAATTTTACAATTGATTTTATACTAACGATAGGCCAAAACTTAATTAACGTAACTCAGAACCGTGTGACAATGCAATATCTACTCGCGTTCATTTTTGCGAGTTGGTGTAGTGGTGACACACTGGATTCACATTCGGCCATTTGGATTTGAATTTTACATGATTTTGCTAAATAAGTCTAGGAAAATGGCGGAATGGTCCCTGCGGCAGTGTGCGGCCGATTTCCTTCCACATCCTTATCACAACAATCCGTAACCTTCCTTCTATCTTTCGTGTCTAGTGTGCAATATTTTGTTTATGTTTCAGTGTGTTGGTACAAATTTTGCAGTTCATTTCAAACCTAATTCCCACTGAACAAGAGACCTTAAACTTTCAACTCAACTTAGAACTGGATAGCGCTGCTACATTAAAGCCATTTCTTAATTGGTGTGTGGTGGAGGGCACTTTTTATACAACTGCTGTTTCCTCCTGTTTCCTTCCAGTCGTGAATGGTTCGCCGTTAAAACAATTTCTGGTAAGACTTAATGTGAGTTCATATAGCCCTATCTTTTACCTTCGCGATCTTTCCGTGACTAATACGTACGAGGGGTAAGGTGAATTAGAAATAAAACAGATTTATCGAATGTCTCTGTTGTATTCTCATGCAAACGTTTGAAACTGAATGAAAAATTTCACACATACAAAATTTGAAAAGTGTAAAACAATCATTTAAATGAAAAATGCTTGTAAAATGGTTTTAAAATAGACTAAGACGTATAAAGAAACTTTTTCCACTCGAAAATTGCTACCGCGTTAAAGATAGTTGCAAAAAAAATTCGAATTTTTAATAGCTATGTCAGTCATCATAATAACACTGGAAAGTAAAGTGTTCTTGCTTCATGAGTAATGCTAGCAGTAGCGTTTAGTCGCCATCGACTTGAAGGGTAATTTATTTCATTAACATTCTGAAGTCGATAAGAGGTATGACGCGGTGGCGGCAGCCACGGTCGTTTTGGTAAATGCGGCACAACGAGCGAGCGAAGGCGCGCGCGTCTGGAAACTGAGACGGCGGAGCGCGCCTGCTGGGGGGAAAGGATAGTTGCCGTTCTGAATAGTCGAAGCCATCAAACAGAGTCTAACAGATGTTCGGTAGACCTCCCCGAACTTCCGCGGTTTGACTGTAACATAAGAAATAAATGAAATTCACGAATTCTATTGAATGGTTAGTAAATTAATGTCGTCCGCTATCTGCCGACGATACCGCTCGAATGATAATCTATCGACGTGAGATACATGGAACCTAAAAGTCGCCATAAAGTTTGTACTCTGAAACCTATCACCGCGCTGTAGCGAGCAAATTGCAACTAAAACTATGTCTGCAACGCATCCGGCCATCAGAATATGTAACATTTTATGAAATCAACGAGGCGGGCAACAGTAAGACAGGTTCGAAATCTATCGAGCATATCAAGGAACGTGCTAAAAATTAGCGCCGGCCGCGGTGGCCGAGGTGACTGAGGCGCTCCAGTCACGGTCAGCACGGCCACGGGGGTTCGAATCCCCCCTCGGGCATGGATATTTGTGCCGTCCTAGTTCGTAAGTAGTTTGTAAGTTTAGGGACTGATGACCCCGTAGTTAAGTCCTATAAGGTTTACAAACATTTTGATTTGATTTTTTTTTTAAAATTAGCGTTTGATTCAAATGGAACGCTATTTAACGTAGCAAGATGTTTATCAATAACAGGTCGCTTGTAATTTCCATATTGACCTGCCGACATTTTATTTTATCGGGAAGCAAACTCTAAGGAAACTGGACAGAATTTGAGTGTTTACGAAGACTTTTCTGCGAAAAAATGTGCGTCTTTTTGTTATTTAATGGAGTAAAGTAAACATAACGATAAGGCCTACCTAGTATACAACCATAAACCGAGAAACAAAACTGGAAAAACTCTCAATGAGGTATTCATTGATATTTTTCTTTACTCTTTTAAAATAGCTGGCCACATGGCACATATGCAATTTGGAGGGCACAGTGTCTCGAGCATGAGTGGAATTACGGATCCTAACATGCAGGACGCCAGCTACAAAAACTCGTTTATCAGGCCATCAATGTAATCAAGATTTTCCTACGTCGTAGCTAGGGTCTATTGTTTCGCAACTTTGGCATCATGTAGATGTGAGTCTGATTTGTAAATCTGCAAACAGTTGACTTTTTCTCGTCACCTCCATTAAATATTCTGTAAAATTAATATCAGAATATGCACATTGTAGTAGCTGAATTGTGTTCAAGAAGGTCGTTTCATACATTAACTACTCCTACTCACTTTCACGTTGCGAGCAATCTGCCTCAGCTGTGAGTAAATCAATGAGGTAACGTTTATAGCAGCAATGGCTAGCTGTATAATAGTCACTTTCTAAACACCTAGCTTATTTCGAAATCGGGTCAGTTTTGTTGAAAAAGGTGGATCTTATCAATTCATCTCGTTATGTCTTTCAAATGTTCAAATATTTGTCAGGCTTAAGGGACTTAACTGCAGGGTCATCAGTCCCTAATCATACAAACTATTTGTGAACCACCTTATACTAAAGATGACACAAACAGCCATGCCCGAGAGGGGATTCGAACCCCAGACGAGGAACGGCCTCGCGTATCGTAACATAGCGCGACGATGCGCTCGCCCGCTCGGCCGCGGCGTTAGGTATTTAGATTATCCGCTTACTGTCAAACAAAACCATTCGTGCCAACTGTCTCCTGGCAACCTCATAGTAGATGCCATAGCCACCTACTTCAAGAATATCAAGTGACATCACAAACAAAACGACAGAACATTTTCTTAAATGAATTTATCTGTTGTTCTAAAATGATGGTAAACTTTTAAATATTGATAAAAGAACTTACTTGTAAATTATTTCAAATGTTGTCATCACATAAAGTAAATAATAAATTCTGAAACCGCATCAGCTCTTTTTAATTAAGATCCTTGGTTTACAGGTCCACGACCGTTTTCATGTTAAATATTTTTCATATGACAATTCATTACAGAGACCCAACGTTCAAATCACTTTCATCTGTCATGGAATTAAAATTTCATTAAATAGACCCGGATATATGGAACCAGTCCAACAGAAATTATTACTGTCGTTGGGAATCAAATCCAACGACGTTAAAATGTGGACAAATAGTCGCGTAATTTTGATTACTTTATTGTCCAAGAAACCAGTAGATTGCCGACGAAGTGAAGGTGTCGAATGACGCATTTGTATTTTGTTCATCTTTGCATCAAGTATTACGAGAACATAAAAAAACTTACTAATATGCACAACTACCCGCTTTCTCTATTTTGTTTCAGTTTCAAGAGGACTAAATTCAAAACATGCTTATCTAAACATAATTTGTTTACTACACTGTGTCGATGGTTTGCGTACATTTCCATAATAGCTGCTCCTTTAGGTAATATACCTTGAATGTGAGATGTGCATGACAAGACACAACGTAGATACAGTCCGTTTTCGAACTACAGTTCCTAGTATCATTGGACAAAATGATCGTTCGCACTACTTTTCGTTTTGTTACAAAAAGCTCACACTGAAAGTTGGTGAGGGTAATTGGTTGATACCTCACTGTTTAGTGACGGATGGGGCAACGTTCATTTCCAGTAACATTTAATGAAATGTCGAAATCTAACAAAGTAATTGTTTAGCCTGTTGTTAGGGGGGGGGGGGGGAACAATATCAGTATGTTTCACTTCTCTAGTCATATGCTGACATTATATCATAATGCTGTTAAGTTTCAAAATATATGAACGCTGGTTTCGGCCTCATTGGACGAATTAAATATCTGCATCCTAAAGTGTGACGATGGAAACTATCAGGAGATTGCGCCGAGTATTAACCAAAATCCGCGACTTCCCTCTTGAAGCCCGTATGAGACAAGGGCGATTTCGTGTCGCTTATCGCTACACAGGTCTTCCTAGTACAGCTAAGAACTGACAACATCGTTGCTAATATTTGGCAACACTGTGACAGTGCAGTTACTTCCGCAAGTGGTACTGAGTTTTCTAGCTAAGTTCACTTGACATTCCTCTTCTACTTTCATGACTCATGCTGTATAATGCCCATGTGATATAAGAGACAGAAATTTAACTTTTGCACTCATGGAATTTTTTTATTCGCATAGGTGACTTTCAGGTTAACTTTCGAGATACGTTAGAAGCTCAGCATTGAATATGTGAGAGACTGAGGGCAGCGTGTGTTTGGCTGTGTGGTTCTGCTCGTGTCTCGCGATGCAACCGAGCCGTGGATCGGTAGTTCTAATCCTCGTTGGAGACAGTGCGTTTGGCGGTGGTATTCCATTTTACTTCGTTATAATTTTACTTTATACGCTGCAGATTGCAAGAAGAAACTCTTTAATGTAATCAGAAGAAAAGCTTTATACAATAAGTCTTACAGAAAGGTCGACTCCAAATTATGGAAATGGTATTAGATGTCTTCTTTGCTTCACCATACAAACGCCTTTGAAGGAATTCGAATTGACCTCCATTGATACGAAATATCTGCTGTAGAAATGAGACATGAAGACAAGAACCTTGAAATGTGCCTGTGTTGCTTTAGAACGTGCACTGAAACGTATTCACATAATTTAGCTCATACATTTACTGTAAGGAATGAAACAAAGACACTAAAACATTTTAGTGAGTTACGCATTGTGTCTTGATGAAAACATATGAATTGATGACAATAACAAATTTCATGATGTGCTTTTCTGATAGTAAAAGGATCGAGATTTAAAGCACAAATAAGTGTTAACCATCGTAGAGTGCCGTTGGATTGAATCAACGACTATGACAATATTTTGCCTCTCTAATGTATTACGTATTAGTGTAATAATATGCTCATCATTCAAAATGGGTTGTCTGCTCCGTCCATATCATGTCTGAAACACACATCGTAACCTTTTCTGTGGATCACCACTCAGCAACTCTACAGCATTTTACATATCCATTGCGATGAGCGGCAGCAGGCGCTGTGGGCAGAGGGCGAGGCAGCGCTGTGTAGCGCCGCCACCGCTGCTGCCGGCGAGTGGGCCGCGGAGAGCTCTGCCGAGTGCTGCGGCCAGAGGCAACAGTGTTATTGAGCCGAAATGTTATTAATAGTGTATCAAAAAATGAAATACGTTACGCATTATGCTTCCCTTACACATGTGGCATCAGTACGCACGAGGAGCGTGAATTTAAAATTTTTATCAACAGTCGGTTTCGATCGCTAATACTTTTACATGCAAGTCAAGCACTTTACCACGGGACCACGGATGTAGCTGACCTACACTATTTCGAGCAGCACTCAAGAAGTACTGTATGAACTCCCGCAGTCTACAGTGTTGCCAGATTGTGCAGATAGCCGGACTTAGAGCGAATCAGCGCGGCCACTTTTATTGTCCCATGTCGCGATCGGCTCGGACTTAGGCTCAGAGGCGGCCGGCCGGCGGCCAGGTTTTTTGTCAAAGAGTGTACAAGGATCAAGTAGGGACATGTTTCATTTGCAATAAGAGTGGGAACCAACGTGGTGATTGCCCTAGGCGTGTCACAGTGTTGAAACCGACTTTCCAGCAAAGAAGAGAGTTAACTATGGCAGATCTTTTCAAGACTCTGGAAGGAGTTGTCGACGAACAACAACAGCCGGGTACGTCAGCGAGTGAACAACCCGTTGGTAACAAGGATCCTTTCCCTCCCTTGCCACAGAAGCAGGTGGAAGTGAGTGGAACACACAGCCTCCTCGCAGTGTCATCGGCTGGCACTAAAAGACGCCGAGCTTTTGTCGACAGCAGCGAAGAAGAGGAACGCGAGGAGCAGTCTCCTGCAACAGGAGACGTTTCTCAGGCGGAACATCAAGTGGACGACATCGCCGCCGGGACTCAAACCCCGTCCACTCCAGCAGTGACCGCAGCGGACGCGGGCAGGGACTTGTGTTTACAGCACGCGGCTGAGGAGCCGCAGCAATGCACGCCAGGGCAGGAGTTGGACACAGCGGCACACGCGGAAGTACAGCAGGGGTCGCCGGGCCACGACCTCGCCGAGGAAGCCGGTCCCAGCCGTAACGTAAACACTGCAGAGCCCCACGAGGAAAACACGCCGCTTGTGTTGTCAGCAAGCAGTGTACAAACATGCAGCGCAGAAACAAACAGCCGTGACGAGGAAAACAATTATGACATCAACGTAACCACTGCAAAACTCCAACAGGCAACCAAACACCTTACAGAGACGGCGAGTTTACAAATGTGTGTTACGGAGCCGCACAGCAACACTTCCGCTTCGGGACTTGGGGATCCGAATACGCAGCCGCCAGTACGAGAACAGTTACTGATTTCCGACGACTCCCTGGAACCACCCACTCCGCTATCTGCTATGTTTGTCAAGACCAACAGACGACGCCAAATCAAGGTGAAACCGAATCTATCGGCGCGTCGTAAGAAAACTAAAAATACAGGAGATCCTGTCTGTCGGTGCGATGGATACGGCTCCACCACCTTTGACCTTCAATGACGCAGACTCAAGCTTATAAGTTTCACACATTGAATATCAATGCAATCAAGTTTAAATTAAAAGTAGCTCTGTTAAAACAGTTTATTTATGAGTCCGAGGCCAATATAGTTCTTTTGCAAGAAGTGAAAAAGATCTTCGGCAACATGTTAGACATCATATTTGAGAAACAAGGAGTAGGTTAAAGTTAACCACGGAGGATATACACCACAGTATCAAGGAATTAACTTAAGTTTTTCTCTTCACCACAGAAGATGACAAGACAAAATGTAAAACATACCTTTTATTTTTTTTCTGTTTGTGTATTTTACAATTGCATACACAAGAAAAAATTAAAAAAAAAATAAATACATAAATAAATAAATACATAAACAAAAATTCCAAAAAAATGAAATAAAGTTACCTGAAAGTAAAACGGATTGACCTGGCAAAATCCTTTGTTTTCCTTTCCCTTTGGGTAAAATTTAGTTTAGCATAGGGTCAAAGTGGTGGTGGAATTAGATTTTTTTTCCAGGTTAGAATTTTAATTTCTGGGATATTTTAGTTAGGAAAAAAAAAGAGTCGGTAGAGCACTTGCCCGCGAAAGGCAAAGGTCCCAGGTTCAAGTCCCGGTTCCAACACACAATTTTAATCTGCCAGAAAGTTTCAATTTATGTCTTGGAGTCAGCACAAATGATTGATGAAGTACGTGATCCCTCAGGCTTCTAATGATGCCGAATGGTGCGCAGTGTAGGAAAACGGCTGCACTGTTAAAGTTTCATAAGTGACCATGTTCTCGGTAATGACAAAAAACACAAAACAATGTTGGAATGGGATTGGTAGGATTTTTTTGAATATTTCACTTAATATCAAATGCTCAGAAATGACAGACTGTGAGAACGTGTGAGGAATGGGTGGGTACACCGAAGATAGTGTTTGCAATCACCCTTTTATTTAACAAGGCTATAGTTACAAAGTCAGATACCCAAGAGAATATTTAAAAAAATTAATCTTTAATATTTGAAAAAACTGACTGGAACAATAAAATCAAGAAGCTCAAGGCAACTAGCCGATTAATTGAAGAGTTTACTCAGACAAGATCCATTAAATGTAAATACTGAAGGCTTATTTCAAAAATTTTAATCTCAAATATTTACAAAAATATGACATGATTAATAAAGCCAATTAATGATTTTATAAATTTTCCACCAAATCCCAAAGGGGACAATCACAAAATAGGTTTAAAGAATGACAGATAGATTTACAGTCCTCCCCCTTAAAATATTGTAGATGTGTACATGAACTGATCTGTACATCTGCTAATAGTCTCTATGTGGTATACACAACTCAGACATCCACATAAAGTTCAATCCATGTAAATATTACTAGATAAAGAAATATCAAGAGACAAAGAGTTTTTCTTCTATCATAACCTTTCAAAATCGCCAAACAACGAGGTATTTATAGTCTATAACTCATAGCTAAACATACTGCGCAAGCACGTAACGAGCTGCTCAATTTCATATACAGTCACTTCGCAATACACATTACAGCCTCGTACGTAAACCTATGGCACAATTTAAATTTAAAACTAATATTCGACAATAGGTTTTACAACACACAATCTAAATTATAGTACAGATACCGCTTAATTACTGATGTAGCTTAAAATGCAGAGTGGGGCAAGAAACATAAAATTACATGTTACAATTTCGATTGAAATCTGCCTCTCAAGTATCATTCCAAAGCACACTTTGCGACACAAAACCTAGACCTAAGGCAGAATGTGAATTTCAGGATAGCGTCACCCAAATACGCTCATCAACACAATTTTAATTACAAGGGTACGGAGACGCTACTCAGATTTAAAAAAATTAGGGGAAGTATCTTTAGCAGATGTCACCTAAGCCTAAAGCGCCGTATCCGTAAGCCTTCACAGAATCAAATGTGCAAGGTACGGCAAACGTCAAATCAGGCGGTAAATGAGTTTTGACAATTTCACTGCTTCACCGTACAGCTAACACACAGCATTATGTTCCAATAATACAATCCCTTACAGAAAGGGTGACATTGCCGGTGGTCATTGTTTTACAAATGTGAGTTAGTAGCTGGTGTTCAGATCGCCCAACCATTAACATGTGCAATAAACTGGTATACATAAGAACCACTGATACAAATCAAAATAATTACAGAACCAGAACATTAAAAAGGGTTGCACAAAATTTACTTAGCGCACTAAACGCAAGGTTACATGGATTAAATAAACGTCTTACAGTCGGATTGCCATCACCTCCAGACCCCCCCCCTTCTCTATAAATGCAGCAGGAATGGATCAGGTAGGCGATTACACATACTAGGTCACTATGGCCTAACGGGTGCAAGTAAGGGAGGAAGGGATAAAGGCTAAATAGAAAACGAATGGTATTTCAGGGACTGCCGCAATACAACCGCAGGGTAGGCAGAATACCCAGCGGAGGGAAAAGGGCTCTACCTTGAATTAGTCTGCCCCACCGGTACGCAACGGAGTAGCAGACGGGCCCACGCCAGATAAAACCCCAGACTCCCTTAGCGACCAAACGGTCAATACTTTAGGAATTTGAAGCAGTCGACTGATAATGAATAAGACAACTCAAACTTAAATTGAATCCTTAATAATACAAGTGATGAATAATAAGACGTAGACGATAAGGAAAGTCGACAGCTGGGGTTCTGCCGTACAAACCATAATCTAACACAAACATGACACCAAAATCACGGGACTAGGTAGGCCAAAAACTTCAACGTCCGACAACAGCAAATGAAGTAGACAACAGCCAGGTGAGAAGCGTATCAAAGATGCGTATCTTGAGTGTGTTACGGGAGTTGGTAGCCACGATATCCAAATAAAAATCAAATGTTTGTAAATCTATTGGACCAAACTGCGTGGTCATCTGTCCGTAGCTTACAAACTACTTAAACCTAGGTAAACTAACCTAAGGACAAACACACATACCCATGCCCCAGGGAGGACTCGAACCTCCACGGCGAGCAACAGCGTGCTCCGCAGCGAGACGCTTTAGAACTCTCGGCTACTTCACCGCGGCCCACGATATCCCCCAGAATCTTGTAGACAGGCGAGTTAGGTGAACAACACCAATATCATGCACCCACCCATCATAGTCGGCCTTCTTTGGGAGACGTAACTAAAGCATCTTCAACACCTGCACTGAATCCAACAGCCGGTGCTCGTTGTCGGTTGATATCACTGTTCCGAATGAACTACCGCAGCCCCGGGCGTTAGAGGTTATCACAATGACGAGACGTCGGAGCATGGCCCAGTTCTACTTTCTGCCCGCCAGAGTGCCACTGTCAACGCGGCGCGGATGCCTCGTACTCCTTCCTTCGACTTGCACCTCCAGAACCACACTCACTTGAGAAATATTCGATGAAAAAAGGACTGCCGGAGCTTAACATTTGTAGAAACGCTGCCATTGGTAGAACCCTAACCGAGAGGCAAACCAAAGCTCTGAAGGAGGTGCTGCCACCATCATAAAACATCGACAGTTGATGACTGGAGGAACGAGGTACGGCCTGATCAAGCGTCGTTTTCATTGCTTTCTAAATAAAAACTTCTCTGTTTACAATACACGTCACGCCGAATAAAATTCATATATGCCTAGGACGAAATCGTATAAAAAAGAGGACAAACAGCTTCAAGAAAGAGGACAAAGTAAGAAAAAAGAGGATGATCGAAATATATGATAAAATGTACTAAACGAGACTATTGTAGACAGACATAAGATAGATAGATAGATTTGCAGAATTTTAGGGTTGCTTAGCACTTAATTGTAAAAGGTAAACATGAAAATTCTTGCCGGTCTGCATGGCTACTATTGTCGGGTGTTCGAATCCCCCCCCCCCCCCCCAGGGCATGGATATTTCTGCCGTCCTTAGTATTAGCTATTTCATAAGTAGTTTGTAAGTTTAGGGACTGATCACCCCGTAGTTAAGTCCCATAACCTCTACAAACATTTGAACATTTTTGAAAATCCTTTTAAAATTTTTTTTTTTTTTTTTTTTTGGCGATCATCAACCTTTTAAGCCACTACGGTCGGGGGTTCGAATCCCCCCTCGGGGATGGATATTTGTGCCGTCTTTAGTCTTAGCTAGTTCTTAAGTAGTTTGTAAGCTTAGGGACTGATGACCCCGTAGTTAAGTCCCATAAGTTGTACAAACATTTGAATTTTTTGAATCAACCTTTTAACAGATTCTACATTCAACCTATTTCTGTTCTCAGTCCACTCTGTGACAGTTAGTGAAATTATCGTCACAGTGGCGTGACTGCATATGCGATCTCCTTTCAGAACGAAATTCACCGATTAAAACTGAGGTAATATTTGGCCTTTCCCAGGAAATTGTTAGAGGGCTCCGGCTGTTCCTGATCTTTATAAACGACTAGCAGGAAACCGAGTATTTATTTATTTATTCTACTTTCGAGTTAGTACTTCTCATATTCCTTCTGTCTCCGTCCATCTCCTTGTTCTAATAACATGTGAGAGTATTCAAGGAATAAGGCTGTCTTGCATAATGTACAAAATAATAACTGCAGTATCCAAACAAAGGAAGGAAAGTCGTCACCAAGATGCAAATGATATGTAACCTTAATAATTCATTTAATTCAAAACTTGATTATAAGCAAAATTTTTGGTTACTTGTCCAAATTCTAATACGAATAAATTCTACGAGGGGCCTATCCCTGAGCAAGCGACTTGTAGTTGTTCGTGTGAGAAACATAGAGATGTCAAAACCACTCTGCTGTATTTAATCGGTTGCTCTGTGATTTATTAATCATAATAGAAAGTGCAAGCCTCACAAGAGACTACAGTCTCTTGAAGTTAAAAGCTACATCTGCCGGAAATAACGGGTAAACGGTGGATGTACGCTGTTTCATTCTCTTCCTTTTGCTGTAGGTCTATAGATGTGAAAGATTTTTACCCATCGCAGTATATACGATCTCATATTTATTGAATTATATGTTGTAAAGCTATATAATTTTGTAGGTATATATTCATATGTATAAGTGCTGCAAGTCGGTAAAACCTGTTATGAATACAGTTAGTAATAAAAGAGTAATAGATTAAAACTTGATGCATGATGGAGTGGATTTCCACGAACGTTACTGTTTTTGTCCTCATATCTCATGAACAACGTGTTCTGTGATTCAATCTGGAAGGCACAGTCAGCTATATGTGTGTCTACTGTCTGTAAAATTATCTGCGTGAAGTGTAAAATTATAAATTGCAACATCATATCGAATGCCGTAGTTTTAGCGCATGAACAGCGGTGAAGTAGTAAGCAAAAAAACTTTTTTTCCTTTCATCATTTTATTATTGTCAGCGAGAAATAGTTTAATAAAGGTTTGTTGCAAGTCGCTAAGTACTCTCATTCTCATATAGTGTATTTATAAAGTCTCGCCGCATTATGTGACAGTTTCTTGCAACTCCTACTGTTTATGACGTTAATCTCCTGAACCTTGTGTCGTATATGATTCTTACCATTAAAGAACTGGTATCTCATGGTAAGGAAGATGTGTACCAAATTTAGTTGAAATTGGTCCAGTGATTTAGGAGAAAAGGAGCAGCATTGTTCCTAAATGCAGCAGTTTTTCGTGCATCTCATTGTTTATGACGTCATATGTTGTGAACTATGCATTGTTCGTTATTCTTACACTTACGGCAACCGTCGTCATAGATTGAAGCTTACGTGTATGAAATGTCATAAAAATTGGAACAAAACTGTAGATTTTGTATGCAACACATACACACAAACCCACAAACGCGCAGACACGGACACACTACTTTCTATATTAGATTGATTTACGAGACAATCTGAGAAGGTCTCTTAGACTATTCACAGACTATGTCATTTATCGGTTAGTAAAGTCACCATAAGATCAAAAGCAGGTGCAATATGATTAAGATAAGGTAACTGTAACGTGAAAAATTTGGTACTTGGACCTTAACAATGAAAAGTGTGTAGTCATCCATATGAGCTCTAAAAGAAATCCGTTTACCTTTACTTGCACGATAAATTAGTCAGATCTACAGCTTGTAAATTGAACTAAATGACTTTGGAATATTTATGTTTATTTGCACAATAAATCAGTCCAGTCTACAGGCCGTAAACTGAAAACCTAGGAATAACAGTTATGAACACCTATAATTGGAAAGAACAAATATAAAAAAAAAAAAAAAAAAAAAAAAAAAAAAAAAATTGTAGCGGAAATGAACCAAAGGCTACGTTTCATTGGCAGATTGGCAGAATAATCAGAACGTAAAACTGCCTTCGATACGCTTGTGCGTCATATTTTGGGGGTATTGCGTACATTGTGGGAGCCCCAGCAAATTAAACGATTTAGCGAAATTTCAGAGAAGGGCAGCACATTTTGTACTATCGCAATATAGGGTAGAGTGTGTCACAGTAATGATGCAAATGTTCGCGTGGAAATCACTAAAAGAAAGGCGTTTGCGGCGAAATCTATTTTCGAAATTTCTTTTACCAACTTTCTCTTTCGAAAGCGAACGTACTTTAACCCCGTACTACATAGGGAGACATGAACATCATTTTTTCCCACGCACTATTATAGAATGGAACGGGAGAGAAATATCATAGTACCGGCTCGATAAACCCTCTGTCAGGCACTTAAATGTGATTGGCTGACTGTTTAAGTACAAATAGATGTAGATGTAAACTGTGAAAATTTATATCCTATCACTTTGCTTTCAATGTGATCTGTTTTTCTCTGTTCATGAATGTATGAAGTGATAGCTATGGCTTTTGTGGTCGATAAGGCCTTCAGCGGTGTGTTGGTAGACAATGGTGTTTTCACGAGATAAGGTGCACGAAGGTAAATCATCAAATGTAAGAGTCCACCTGCTGCGTCAGAACATTGCAAGGCAATCTTTAGGCGTGTTCCGCCTGATTCCACGTCGTCGAAGATGTATCTCACGCGAAACCTGCATCAGGCTTCACGCTATCTTATGTGCTTCACACCATGTGTTTCAAAAGTCCCATTTTCTCATATTTTTACGCATTACTCGGAAAGGAATTACATTTTCTCACGTCAGTTTCTGACATTGGTGATGCCTATACAATATCAATGTGGAATATTGCAAATATGGTTAATTATCAATACTATTTTTAAATTTTTCTAGTACGTGCTGCCAAAAATAAATAAATAAATAAATAAAATAAAATAAATATGACTTCAAAAAAGAAAAACTATTCCAAAACATATTACTGTGCACTAAAAGAAAAATGCGTTTCTTCTCCAACTTATTAATCAAATTACTCTTTCAGCTCATCAATATCGATGTGTTTACCACGCAAGAAGATAGGTACGTACCTACCCACTTTAAATCTAACTCTATGAATAACAAACAATGATCAAAATATTCTTAGAGTTCTCTTAAGTAAAATGAAATGAATAATATACTATTTAAAATTGAGGCAGATACTTCCTGTGAATTGGTCTGGGTAGAGGTTATACCTGACCACCGAAATAAATTAATAATTGGATCTTTTTATCGGCCCCCTGACTCAGACGATGCGGTTGCAGAAATGTTCAAAGAAAGCTTGAATCATATTTCAAATAGGTATCCGAAGCATACTGTTATAATCGGTGGCGACTTTAATTTACCCTCGATATGTTGGCATAATTACGTATTCAAAACCGGGGGCAAATATAAAACATCGTCCGAACTAGTTCTCAATGCTTTTTCAGAGAACTACTTCCAACAGTTAGTTCATGAACCCACTAGAATAGTACGTGGTTGCGAAAATACTCTTGATCTCCTAGCAACAAATAATCCCGAGATAGTAAAGAGCATCAAAACAGATACAGGGATTAGCGAACATCGAGTTGTAGTAGCGAGACTGAATATCGAAATTCCCAAATGCACCAAAAATAAACGAAAAATATATCTATTCAATAAAGCAGATAAAAATTCGCTTCACGCTTTCCTGAGTGATAGTCTCCAGTCCTTCAAAACTAAAAATGCGAGTGTAGATCAATTGTGGCTTACTTTCAAAGACGTAATATCAGTAGCAATCGAGAGATTTATACCAAATAAATTAATAAAAGATGGGGCTGACCCCCCGTAGTACACAAAACGGGTCAGATCACTGTTGCAGAAACAAAGAAAAACGCATGCAAAATTTAAAAAGACACAGAATCCGCAAGACTGGCAATCTTTTACTGAAACTCGCAACCTAGCGCGGACTTCAATGCGAGAATCTTATAGTTGTTTCCACAACGAAATCCTGTCTCGTAATCTTGCAGAAAATCCAAAGAAATTCTGGTCATATGTGAAGTACACTAGCGGCAAAACACAAACAATACCTTCACTACGCGATAGCAATGGTAATACTACCGACGACAGTACTGCTAAGACAGAATTACTAAACACAGCTTTCCGAAATTCTTTCACCAAAGAAGACGAAGTGAACACTCCAGTATTCAATCCAAGAACAGCTGCCAGCATGCGAAACTTAGAAGTAGATGTACCTGGAGTAGTAAAACAACTTAAGTCACTAAACAAAAATAAATCTTCCGGGCCAGATTGTATACCAACTAGATTCCTCTCAGAGTATGCTGATGCAATAGCTCCGTACTTAGCTATAATTTACAACCGATCACTCAGCGAAAGATCCGTACCCAAAGACTGGAAAGTTGCCCAAATTACTCCAATATTCAAGAAAGGCAATAGGAGTGATCCCCAAAATTACAGGCCTATCTCATTGGCGTCGATTTGCAGTAGGATTTTGGAACATATACTTTGTTCGAATATTATGTACTACCTCGAAGAGAACGACCTATTAACCAATAGTCAGCTCGGATTCAGAAAATATCGGTCTTGCGAAACACAGCTTGCCCTTTATTCACATGAAGTGTTAAGTACCATCGACAAGGGATCTCAAATCGATTCCATATTTCTGGATTTTCGGAAGGCTTTTGATACTGTACCCCACAAGCGGCTTCTAATGAAATTGCGTGCTTATGGAATATCTCCCCAATTGTGCGATTGGATTCACGATTTCCTATCAGAAAGGACACAGTTCGTTGTAATTGACGGTAAGTCATCGAGTAAAACAGAAGTGATATCTGGCGTTCCACAGGGAAGCGTTATTGGTCCCCTACTCTTCCTCATGTTTATAAACGATTTAGGAGATAATCTGAATAGCTCCCTTAGACTGTTCGCGGATGATGCTGTCGTTTATCGGTTAGTGAAGTCAACAAGGATCAAAAGCAACTGCAAAGCGATTTAGACAAAATTTCTAATTGGTCCGAAAATTGGCGATTGACACTAAATAAAGAAAAGTGTGAAGTAATACACATGACCACTAAAAGAAATCCGCTGAACTTCAATTACGAGATAAATCAGTCAAACCTTAAGGTCGTAAATTCTACCAAATACCTAGGAGTTACAATTACGAATAACTTTGACTGGAGAGAACACATAGAAAATATTGTGGGGAAGGCGAACCAAAGGTTACGTTTCATTGGCAGAACGCTTAGACGATGCACCAGCTCCACCAAAGAGACTGCCTACATCACACTTGTGCGTCCTCTCTTGGAGTACTGTTGCCCCTTGTGGGACCCTCACCAGGTGGGACTGACGGAAGATATTGAGAAGGTTCAGAGAAGGGCAGCTCGTTTTGTTTTATCACGTTACGGGGGGGAAAGCGTCACGGAAATGTTGCACGAATTGGGGTGGAAATCATTAAAAGTCACCGACTTTTAGTTCTGAATGTGAAAATACTTTGCTAGCACCCACCTACTTAGGGAGACATGACCATCCCAATAAAATAAGAGAAATGAGATCGAAAACGGAAAGATTTAGGTGTTCTTTCTTCCCGCGCGCTATTAGAGAATGGAACGGTAGAGAAAAGTTATGAAAGTGGTTAATGAACCCTCTGCCAGGCACTTAAATGTGATTTGCAGAGTATCTATGTAGATGTAGATGAATCAGGTTATTACCATAATATAATGTAGTTACAATTATTGCTATTTTTTGAGTCTGTGTCAGCCAAGGAAACATCCGATCCGACTTCGGTCTCAATATTGTTGTATATACCGACGCAAAAAAAAGAAAAAAAAAATTGTAAATTGTTACTACATTGTATTATCTTAACAACTTGATTGACTTTTAAGGTTAGACGGTAGGCCCTATACCGACAATGTTAAATGAAGCAAATTCATGCCCCATATCCTCCGAAACTACTGAACAGATTTGTCTGAAATTTATACTGAAAATTAAATGATCTTTGTGCAACTCACTGAACCGAAATCGTTGTAGTATTGTAATTTATAATGTACTTATTGGTTTAAATGTTGTGCATTAAAGTTATTACAAAGCACGAAATGAGTAGCCAGCCAGTTACAGATAACTCCAAGAAATCGTACCAAAATAATATAAGTCCGTAGGGCCGAGAACTTCAATTATACAGTACAGGAAGACACTCTTCCAAAATATTAAGCCAAACACACAAGAAAAACTGTTAAGATTATCATGACCAATTGTTGACACATTGCGTTTTTAGTCCGCTTCTTATACACAAGTTTGTTTGACGATATTTTTCTAACGTTTCGCCAGCAGAAATGACTGTCATTGTCAAGGAATCGCGTTCTGTTGCTGGAACATACACTTGAAAACAATTCTCAATACTCAGGTACGATAGTGAATTCCATTCTTTGTTATTAAAAGAAATTAATTTACATTGTATACTTGTTATATTTTGGCCCTACAGGGTTACAGATAACTTCACATAATTGGATTAGGTTAAACCAGAACACTGTAATAACTGTCACTATTTTTTTCACGGGATATATCTTTCGGTGGAGGAGCCTTCATCAGGTGTCTGTTTCTGGAAAAACATATGTAGCCTAGTACTGCTATAGAACTAAAATCGAATAACAAAATTAACTATCTATCGAAACAAAAAGTACAAACGAACTACAGGTTTGAAATATACAGAAAACGAACAACATTAAGCAACAATACCCATATCCATTTCATGTCATCCCCGATCACACAAATTAGCATTTTTCCAGGCATTGATTAAGTGACAAGTGAACGTACATTAAATAAAAATTTTCCTGTGGCTTATTGGCCTGGTGGTATTTCATTGCAGAACGACATATTAACCATAGCTGTTTATTTTTTTTTCTCAATGCTACCGGTTTCGGTCAGTTTACCATTAACAAGCGTTAAGCTATTAGCTAATAGCTAAACATGTCGTAACACAAAAATTCAAATTGTAAAATAAGTATTTGTGTCATTGCTCTACTATTTGATATTATCACAGTGGCTGACTGCTACAAAATGAAGCATACTCTGTAGCAGTCAGCCACTGTGGTAATATCAATAAGGAGTAGAGCAATGACAACAAATACTTATTTTACAGTTTTGAATTTTTGTGTTACGACATGTTCAGCTATTAGCTAATCTCTGCTATAGCTTGATAATGGTAAACTGACCGAAACCGGTAGCAATGAGAAAAAACTGAACAGCTATAGTCAATATGACGTTTTGCAATTATATCAAAGCTGTTATGCGCCACCTGTTCACCTTTCTAAGCAAGTCTTTCAATTGGACGCCACTTTGGCGCCTTGCGAGTCCCTAGCCTACCCCAGTTATCCAACCGAGGAAAAGGGACCTACAGCTTAACTCGGAATGAAACGTCCAAACAAAAAGAATGAAGTATTTTTCAAAATGTTCAAATGTCTGTAGAACTTATGGGACTTAACTACGGGGTCATCCGTCCCTAAGCTTACAAACTACTTATGAACTAGCTAAGGACGGCACAAATATCCATGCACGAGGGGGGATTCGAACCCCCGACCGTAGTGGCCGTGCAGACTGTGACTGAAGTGCCTCAGTCCCCTCGGCCACCGCGGCCGGCAAGTATTCTTCGATACACTTCCCAAGAAAATGTATACGAGTACATCATACTAAATCTATACAATAAAAACATGAGCCGTGATCCACTAACAGGAATCGATTTTTGGGGAAAAAAATTAAAAAAAGGAAAATAAAGTCTTGGTTGCACAAAAGCGATGATCCACTTAGTTATACATGACACGTTTCACGTTTCGCCTCTTCTGGTCATTATCAGACACTGAAAGGGGGAAAATTTCCAAACTTGTTTAAAAACATGTGAAATCATTCCTAAGCAAGAAATATTAGAAATAAAGAAGTTGCAGACTTATGATACTGCAGGCCAGGTCCCCGTTTTGGCGTGGGGGGAATGAAGATTGAACTAATAAATGCCTCTAAAGAGCATAGTTTGACACACAAAATCACTTATCACTGAGGTAGCAGAACGTCAAATTATTAAATTCAGTAAAATATAACCTTTACATCAGATGTGGTAACTGTTGCTTAATAAATTAGGGGACAACAAAGTCAATGGTAAAACCTAATTTAGCCGCGCGAAGTAAACAATACTCACCTAAGAGCCGCTCACTGCCACAACCCTGGACTGCTTCCGCGCTCGTGTCTTCCTAGTAACTGTTCAACCCTACGCGTCGAAGGTGCATAAAAGGGTGAGTTTAGTGACACGCTATACAAGCGTCGTGTTGACGTCACAGTCCCAACTCGCAAACAAACTCGACTGTGGCTACGCCCGGGCGCTATCGATCCATGTGGCTACAGACTAAACGAGTCCTTATTTCGATACGCAGAAATTGTATCCGGCCAATGAGAACTCGCTAGCTACCAGTCAATGAGATGTTGTGCGTTTCTTAACAGGAGATTCGGGCGCTACGCGCGCTCTCTCTCTCTCTCTCTCTCTCTCACACACACACACACACACACACACACACACACACACACACACACACACACACATATATATATATATAACCTTCTTAAGGCTACGCTACGGATCCCTTTTTTTTTTAACTGAAAGTTAGGTTAGGTATAGGTTAAACAAGAAGGTTTCTCTTTTTTTTAGTACGTGAGGGTGCGTAGCGTCCGAATCTTCGGTTAACAAACACGCAGCAGCATCTCACTGGCTGACAGCATTACTCATTGGCGGGAGACAATTTCTGCGTTCGAAATAAGGACTCGTATAGACCAAGCGAGCTTGTTAGTTGCCCGCCATTTTGATGTGCTGTAGTTGCGTCGATAGGTCGATGTATCGCATTCACCTCCTGATGACGTCAGCCCGAAGCTCACCCATGCGCAAAAGGCTCTTAGATGGCGTGCTTGTGTGCAACAACTACTACAGATTTGCATGTGTGATGTCAACAATTTTAACTCGGGTGGCAGCCGATACCGGAAGGTGCCTATCATTATGTCGAAAAAGTTTTAATGTTTCGATAAATTTGCTCGTTTAAAATGTTCTGGGATTTAAAAATCCTTCACGTGACTGGCAAAAGTCACAAAATAAATCTGTTGGAGGAATTTTAAATATCCAAACACATATTTTTTTAAATCCCCGAACCTTTTAAACGAGCAAATTATGTCGAAACATCAAAACATTTTCCACATAATGATGAGCATCTTCCGGTAACGGCTGCCTCTCATGTTAAAATTGTTTAGATCACACATACCAATCTGTAGCTGTTGTCGCACACAAGCGCGTCATCTACGAGCCTTTTGCGCATCTCCGACGCACACTCTCCCCTGCTATTCCGTCGTGTCACTCAGACACAGTATAACGATAAGTGTAGTGTGAATAGAGTGTTTCACAGAATTAAAATCTTATACTGAAAAATCTCATTTTTACTACCAAAACTGTACACTATAAGCCGTGAAGTATTGTTATGTATATGTGAAAACAGCATCCTAAAAATTATATTGAGCTCCCAAATGCCCATATAGTTAGCTGATGAGATGCGATAGAAATAACTGAATGCGACGTAAATTCCGACGCAGGCCGGAGTCAGTTCACCTGGATGGCCTAATCTGTGCAGTTTAATCCCGACGGGCACAGCCGTGAATAGCCTCGCGCAAGGGGCGGCTAAATTAATGAATTAAGGAAATGGGACTGGACAGCGATTTAAAAATGCTCTTCCTTTTATTAATGCCCAGTGAAGCTTTATAGCGGAAAGGGGGAAACCGAGGGGTGGATAGCGATGTGTGTGCGCGCGAGCGTGTGTTTGTTCGTGCGTGTTTGTCCGCGCTGGTGTGGAGGCGGCACTGCACCCTGCTACCCACCCACGCACACACACACACACACACACATACACTCAGAGTGGGGGACAAAACCGGACCACAGAGAAAGCGCACCCCAGCTGGCTCCTGATTTGCTTATCACAAGTGCCAGGCCCATTACGGCTGACACAAGAATTAAACAAAACCATTTTAAAATGTCAAACGCACGCGGCCAGTTTTAATTACAACGATAATCGGAGCCCATTATTCCGGTGACGTCACCGGCGATCAGGCCCCGCGCGGGCGGAAATGAATGACCATTAGAAACCAGGGTGCGGTAATACAGATATAGGACCACGGAGTTCGCTAGCGTACACATTTCGGAGTTATCTCGCGAAGAGATACTGTTATATAAGCCTTTTTCAGTAGAGCAGATGAGAAATCGCCTTTGACTCGTTCAGAGAAAGTTCATTTTACCTCTTCACCTTAACTGTTTAGACGCTAATGAAGGGTAGTTTAGAGCGATATTCACAAAAATCTGACGCCTTTTCTAGATGGAAAGACTTCCGAGGGTGATTTCCACATTTCGTTAACGTTCGCGCATTGTTGAAATTACCCCTCTATAGTCCGGAGCCACACGGGAATGGTCGTGAATTCTGGAGCGTTACATTATGGCCGCTACCGTTAGAGTTTCGAGTTCTCCCTCGGGCATGAATGTTTGTGTCGTCCTTAGGATAAGTTAGTTTAAGTAGTTAGTAAGTGTGGGGACCGATGATCAGAGTAGATTTGACCATTAAGCGCCGGCCGCGGTGGCCGAGGAGACTAAGGCGCTCCAGTCACGGTCTGAACGGCCACTACGGTCGGGGGTTCGAATCCCCCCTCGGGCATGGATATTTGTGCCGTCCTTGCTGTTAGCTGGTTCGTAAGTAGTTTGTAAGTTTAGGGACTGATGACCCCGTAGTTAAGTCCCATAGACTATACAAACATTTGAACATTTTTGACCCATAAGCTATGGTGGCGGGAAGATAACTGGGGATTTACTACTCAAAATTCATTTTAAACTTACCCACACAAAAATTAAAATTAATTAATCTTCAAATTGCTTAAAATATCTCTTTAACCTGAAAACTAAATTGAAATGACATAAATGGCAGTAATTTTGAAATAAAACTGTCTTATTGCATTTAGTAAGTGAATTTTTTAATGTGAGATTGAAGTCATCGTTGGAAATGCTTTTTATTGCGGGAAAGAAGTAATCACAACGAATCAGTGTGGAGAAATCATTTTTGTTTTCTGCAATGTTGGACCCACAGTAAAATATACAATGTAAAACCACATTATAGAGTTTTTTTTTTTTTTTTTTTCTTTTTCATGCTTCTAATTATTTTATTATTACATCAGCTGTTTCAGCATTATGCCATTTTCAAGCAATCTTTGAACGAAGATATATACAAAATATTGTATTTAGATACTTTCTTACATAAAATCGAGAGATAAACATAATAGCTTTCCATTGCTGCACGCAGTGTTTACCTGACATCAGTTTATTGATCTCTTTGCTCCTATAATTGTACGGTTTGTACTTATTGTATGTAGCTATGACGAACTTTTTATTATAGCTTTATGATTTTCGTATGTTTACAAAGATGTTGCTTTGCGTAATTGATTTTATCTTTGATTATGCAATAGTGTGCCTCTGGTTTCCTGACATGTTTCATTCAAAATTTTATCCTTTGACTGTATCATCTATAGTTGAAGGTCTATTCGTAATTTCGTGCTAGCTTTGTATGATTTAACAGCAAGCCGGCCTGACGGCAGTGTATACGTAATTTTCTAAACATCGGCTTATTGATCGGTGTGTGAATGTGTTCCTATTATCGTACAATCATGGCCGCCGCTGCAGCTCTGCTTTAGAATTCTGATGGGTTTTGTCCGAGTTTTAATAATTTGACGCTGCCAGAATGTGGATAGCAACGGTTTTAGTTCAATCCATTTATGTGATATTTTAAGATTTTCTGAAGATGCCCCACAAGGGTGAAACGCATAAAAACTGATTAAATAAATGGGACCCCGACTGTCTTTTATTACTAAAAAAATTTGTTCTATATGTTCAAATGTTTGTAAATCTATCGACCAAAATTGCATGGTCATCAGTCCGTAGCTTACAAACTACCTAAACTAACCTAAGGACAAACACATGCACCCATGCCCCATGGAGGACTCGAATCTCCGCAGCGAGGTGCCTTAGACCGCTCGGCTACTCAAATGTTCAAATGTCTGTAAATCTATAGTGGTCATCAGTCCGTAGCTTACAAACTACTTAAACCTAGGCTTACTAATCTACGGACAAACACACACACCCAAGTAAGATCGGCTACTCCCGTGGCGTTCTAGATATCTCATATAAACAAAATTAATGCAATTTTTAGACAAACACAAATAAAACTTGTTTTTGTACAAATAATATTTTAAACTTGAAACTACATAAAGCCATAAAGAACACAGCAATATTTAATTGCCCAGGACTCCACAAAATTGCGTGTCAAAACTGTCAGAAATTTTTATTTCGGTCAGAAGGGAGGTAAGTTCATGATCAGATTCATGGAACACACCAAAATAACTGAAAACAACCAGTCCTCTTTCTACCAGCACCTTTAGAACGAAAAACACACGACCATAGACATTGAAAAAGAACTGATAATATTATATAATATATGTAATATGGAAATTTATGTAATATTTCCATTGCTCTTCATAAAACTTTTGCAGAAGCCTGTACCGGCACAAAAGTCTCTCTTCCGCTGGAGTTGGCTAATCACTTATGTTACACTCTCGCGCTTAGTAAATAAGCACATAACGATGCCTGCTGCTCTTTATGTCTTCTATTAACCCAACGTTACATTTACATCTACATTTACATACATACCCAGAATTCGACCCAGAGGTGCGTGGCGCAGTGTACTCAATTCCACTCTACTAGTTACTTGCTTTCATGTTGCCCTCCCATGTAGAACGAGGGAAAAATAAATGCTTTAATGCTTCTGTACGAGCCCTAATTTCTCTGGTCTTATGTTTTTGTCATTACGCGAAATGTAATTTGAGTTCCCGAAGCATTCCATTAGCACTCGCGCATTGATCAGACCTAGCCGCCCGCCTCTGAACTGCCGCTATGTTCTCCTTTAAATCGATCTTGTTGTGACCCCCAAATACTTGAACAACACAGAAGACTCTGACGTACAAGCGTTTTATATGCGGTCTTTTATAGGCGTTTTATATGCGGTCTTCTCATAAAATTCTCTCGGGCTTCCAGCCGCGTCAAGTGGTTTGATATCCACGAGCTTTCGGCCGAAATCTCCTCGTCCATTGTGAATTTGTCTTATGATTGCTCCTACCGTTTTTACAAACTAGCGCGGCTTCCTGTGACGTCACTGGTGCTCAGCCGCAACACCGTATAAGGCAATGTTTTCGCCCTGTGAATTCTTGGAACACATCAGCAGCATCCATGGCAAAACCAGTTTCACGATAAGAGGTGGAGAGAGAGATGGTGCCCTGCCGTTCCTTGACGTACTTGTCAGGTGCAAAACAAATGCCTGCCTTAGCCATAGTGTCTACCGGAAACCCACGCACACGCACCTGTATCTGCACGTTACGAGTCAGCACCAACCATCGCAAAATCGATCTTGAACATCTGCAAAAGAAACTGAGCCACTTACGAAAATTATTTAAGAAAAATGGCTACAGCAACCGCCAGATAACACAAGCCCTCCATCCGAAGACACGCAAGCAGGAGACCGTCGAGGAGGAGACAAAGAAGCTCGGTAACGGGAAAGAGTAGCCGGCTACTTAAGAGACAAGAGAACGACACGGTCTTCAGACCTCCTACAGAATTTCGGCAGATGATGAGACCTGTGAAAGATGATCTAGACTTAGAACGCCAGGTGTGTACAAGATACCGTGTGGGTGTGGACAGTTCTACATGGGACAAACAGTGCGCAATATTGAACAGCGCTGTGTTGAACATGAAAGATGTTTCCGCCTACGTTATCCCGAGAAATCAGTAATTGCGGAGCACGCTCTAGAAATCAAACATTGCATTGCGTTCGAGGATACGTCATTACCAGAACAAATACTTTCTGGGATAGCGTAATAAAAAAGGCTATCGAAATCAAAATATCGGAAAAATCTCTAAATAAAGACGGCGGCTTGCAGCTGAGCACAGCTTGGGACCCGGCCATCGGACGGGCGCGGCAGGTACGCGAACAAAACATTGCCTTATAATGTTCAAATGTTTGTGAATCTATCGGACCAAACTGCGTGGTCATCAGTCCTTAGCTTACAAACTACTTAAACCTAGGTAAACTAACCTCAGGACAACACACACGCCCATGCCCCAGGGAAGACTCGAACCTCCACGGCGAGCAACCGCTTTAGACCGCTCGGCTACTCCACCCCGGCATTGCCTTATATGGCGATGCGGCTGAGCACCAGCAATGGCATCAGCAATGATAAGATAGTCACCACTTCACAATGGACGAGGAGATTTCGACCGAAAGCTCGTTGATATCAAACCACTTGACGCGGCTGGAAGCTCGAGAATGTTTTATCAGCATGAATCGCCGCGAAACTATGCATTCATACGATGCTGTAGTTTAACGAAAAGTGGCAACACTGGAAAAGCATAGCGAAATGCAGGAGGATCTGCAGAGTATTGACGTATGTTGCAGGGAACGTCAGTTGTGCCTCAATATAAGCAAGTTAAAGTTCTGCGTTTACACAGAAAGAAAGATCATTTGTTATATAACCAAGCAATAGCAGGCCTAAGAGGGGAAGCACTTACTTTCATAAAAGATGTATGGGTGGACGTAACAGGTGATTTGAAATGGGCCGGCCGCGGTGGCCGAGGGGATTGAGGCGCTCCAGTCACAGTCTGCACGGCCACTACGGTCGGGGGTTCAAATCCCCCCTCGGACATAAATGTTTGTGCCGTCCTTAGTATAAGGTAGTAAATAAGTAGTTTGTAAGTTTAGAGTCTGATGACCCCGTAGTTAAGCCCCATAAGCTTAACAAACATTTGAACATTTTTTTGATTAGAAATGGATCGACCATATAAAATCAAAAGTGAGTAAGGCAGGTGGCAAACTGTGATTCTTTGAGAGAATCCTCAGAAAGTGTAGTCCTTCAGCAGAGGAAGTAGTCCACAAAACTCTCGTTTGACCAGTGCTTGAGTACTGCTCATCAGTGTGGGCTCCTTACCAGGAATGTTCGAATACAGTATTATTAGTGTGCTGCTTCAGAGATTCGCGTTAATTAAATACCTAGGCGTAACGCTGCACGGCGATATGAAATGCAAAGAGTATATAAGGACAGTCGTGGGGAAGGCGAATATTTTGATCGGTTAATCGTATTCAAACGAAATTTGTGAAAAGTCTCTCTATCATTTAGTATCTAGCAAAGAAATGTTAAATTAATTTTATTATGAACGGTAGAAGTATTTTTACAGTCCGTTTCTGATACATGACATTGCTCATTTTCTAGCAGGGCATCTATGCTAAGGAAGACAGCGCCGAAAACTAATTGGACAATTTCTGCAGGAAACACGTAACCACCGCATGGCAACGCCAAACCGCAATTACTGGTGTCAAAGAAATTCCCTCAACTTGAAAGAGCGCATTTTCAGATATCAAAACTCTCCGACGTTTTGGCCACTGTTGAAAGTTACCTTCCTCTGGCTATTTGCCTGTCCAAAACGTAAGGCAGATTTAAATATTGACAACGTGTCTCACACCCTGAAGAATTTCATTGACAGTGGCAACGGCAGAGGAAGCCTATGCTTATGGCAATTACTGTTTTCCGGATAGAAAACAGTGTACTGTAGGGTCTCAGCCCTTGCAAGAAATGTGAACGTTGTACATGTTACGTTTTCCAGATCAGATGCATCCTCACTCTTTAATATCTATTAAAATCTAATGATAAACTTCCTTCAAACGATCTATCTGTTGGGACCGCCATTTATTGGAACAACAGCTTCGACTTCTATAATCCATAAGGGAGACAAAGGGTACGATATTACTGATGTTTGGGGTATCATATTACTGATGTCGTTGACATTTTTTGACATTCGATATGAATCTATACTAGCTTAGTAACCATAGAGTATCTTTGCCACAGGAAGGGGTCACCTACCAAACAGCATCAAAAGCCTGACAGATAGACAACTAGAATTTAAAAGGAAATTAAAAGAATTTATGAATGGCAACCGCTTCTACACTTTAGGTGATATATGTAAATTATTAAATCTCAAAAAAATTAATAAAAATAAATTGTACCATGTAATGTTCAATACAAGGTAATAATTTGTAAAGACACCTTTCATTAACCTGACACGTTCGACATCACGTGTTTAGCTATCTAGAGAAGTTCATTATGACAAAGATTTCCAACAAAATTTCTATTTTTTCTTTAGACAGACTCCTTACAGAGCATCATGCGCCCTGAAGTGTTGCGCATCACTGTATTTACAAATATGGGTGTGTGTGTGTTGTCCTTACGTTAGTTCGTTAGTTTAAGCAGTTTCAAGCCTAGAAACTGATGAACAGAGTAATTAAGTCCTATAGAGACACACACATTTCAAATTTTATTTACTAATGCTGCACAAAAACACAAAATGGACTTGTAGTGTGAAAAAACAATATTTTGATAACTGAAGCTGTGATATTATAATGTTTATAATCAGAAATACTGACTAGCCACGAGTATGGTGTACAAAAGGTTCCTTAAAAATATAATTCCAGGTATTCTGCCATAAGCATTTACATCTCTTTGCTAATATTTCGGCTGTATATCGTTCAGCCATCATCGAGCGACAGTAGAAGACTGTCGGCAGTGTTCGCGTCCACCTTCTACACAGTGTAAGCGTAGCAAATCGCCAGCAAAGATGTATAAATCTGCAATGCCCTTCATGATTATCTATGATTATAATCTAGAGGTAACTTTTAAGGGCCGAGAGGAGGGAAACCATCATGTCATCTACGTAGAGTAGATGTAATCACACAGTGCCGTTGATTTTGATTGCTTACAATTGTGAGTGCCGGATTCCAAATTTTATCAAGAATAAAACAGTCATCTCGATTAATTAAATTTCACGTCAGCCGAATTTCAAAGGGTCCTCTTAAAACCGAATCGCAGAAGGATGATGCAGGCGATGAGGTCTGAACATTCTCATAATCCATATTGCGACCTGTCTGAATACAATATTCAGCCACTGCTGATTTATCGGGTAGTAGCAGGCGGGTGTACCGCCGATTTTTCTTTTTCTTTTTTTTGTTATTATAATAGATTTAAAATTTTTCAACAAATCCATATTTAGACAGTTGACATGATTTCCAGCTGTGCCCTTGTTTTATGTTACACTATTTGTACACTATTTGGTAAGGCTGACGTAAGGTTTTCTACAGATGTAATGTAAATTTCACCATATACTAAACATTCTTTTCCATCCTGGGGCAGGGAATCTGTAACTAAGATCAAACGAGGCCTTAGCGGGAAAACACATCAACTGTCTGAAGAAGGATTTGTAGAAAACATCGGAAATCCATATATGTAAACATCTAAATGTCCGTTCGGTGTACACTTACACGTGCGAACCACAAGAAGGAGAAGAAGGTTTTGGACTTGGTTTTATAGTGATCAGATAGATATTTAGTGATTTGAAATGTATCTTTGAACAATAATTACTCTTTGAAAATTACATTTATTTTTTTTTATTTTCCAACTGTACCATATTTCTGAAAATGTTTTTTATTGGTTGCTATGTTCTACAGAATATGATGTAAAGCTTAGGAGAGACAGTAGCGCCAGTAGCTGAGTTTTTGCTTTCCAAGCTTCAGGAAATTGGCAAAAGATATGAGTGATCATAAAAGAAATGAAAAAAGTGGCGAATATCACTATGATGTAGGCTACAATATATTCATGACATTATACCCATTTTTAACATTTTCTGTAAATGCAAGAAAAAAAAGCGATTCAAAAACAACGGGCTTATCCCAATGCAACATTATGATGTCTAAGTTTCAATTCAATCGATCAAGAACGTTTGCAAAATGTAATTTTGGATGCAGAGTTACATATAGGCAGAAAAATCTGAAATTTTCCACATGATTGCACCTATATTTCACTATGTAGCCAAAACTACAAACCGGAAATGAATCGTGGTTTTATATGACAATACTTACAAATTTTTGTATTGCTTATGGGACTTAACTATGGGGTTACCAGTCCCTAAACTTACAAACTACTTATGAAATAGCTAATACTAAGGACGGCACAAATATCCATGCCCGAGGGGGTATTCGAACCCTCGACCGTAGTGGCCGTGCAGACCGTGACTGACGCGCCTCAGTTCCCTCGGCCACCGCGGCCGGCGATAGTACTTACCAGTCTCCCATTGTGCACTACCGTGGTTGAAGGTTACTAACGACAAAAGGGTGGATGAACTGGTGGTTGAAACTTATCGACGTATATAAATATAAAATTCTACATCTGTGCGTGTCAGTATATAGCCTTGCAGCAACAACTACACAACGCAGATGAATAGGCACTGAATGAAGTTGTAGTCAAGTCAATGAATGCATTGTAGAGTGCATGGAATATGCGAGAATTTTTGACTTCAGGACTTTGTTACGGATGGTTAGGAGGTGAACATACTAAAAGTCCCCGCCCCTAGGGGGTGAGCTAAAGCGGGTAGCTGGGTGGAAAGGTACAATTTTTTGGTTTTACGCTTATGTCTCGAATACGGTCAGCTTTAGGAAAACATTGTTCCGCATAAAAATGAAAGGTAATTGAATTTGCTATAATATTGTTTCGATACATATATGTCTAATTCCCAACGGTATTCGAGATATACGTTATTGAAAATCGACAGTTTCGGAAAAAATCATCTTCACCTCACTAATTTTGACAAACATTTACGTCTAGTGACTCATTCGATCGTTTCACAGAAAATTTATAGGAAATAAAGTTGTAGATCGTTAAATTTCCTTCAATTTGATATGCACATTTGCTACCTTATCTTCAGCCAATCAGAAGTTATATCATTTATAAGATGTGAACTCAGTTTCGATGTCCCTCCAGAAATTAGTGTTTTGAGAGGCTTTGACGTTACGAAATATGCTAGCATGGTAAATAACAGTTTAACAATGACAAGAAGGTACTTGCAATTGAAACAGAACACCTTTTTATAATTATAGCTTTTATGATAATATTATGAATCATACAGTTAAAGTATTTACAAGCACTGAAAGTGATTTAGAATGAAAAAAAAGTGCATTCAACGCAACATCTTCGTTTTTCTGAGGCGGACAAGCTGAGGCTCATTTATTGTCGTCTGCAGTGGACATGTCAAGGTCGCCAGTATCTAACGCCCGGGAGAGGGTTAACGATGGGGAAGCCCCACGACGAACATCGAAGGACTGTCACTAGCTGGCGGGCAGGAGGGGGGTGTAATGGAGTGTTCTCACTCACTTCTTACTTCAGTTCACTTCAAAAGCTCGCCAACCGCAGAAAAAGTTTGTGTGTCGGTATTATGTGTCAGCTTTTCGAGATGTTTTTATTTATTTATGAAAACGTTGACTGTGTAATGCGCGCAATGGCTACCCAGTGTTTTGTATGTAATGAAACAATAGATGGACCAGGTGTTTCCACAGTGCCAAAAAAAGGAATACTATCACTCATCTAAGCTAGTATAGATTCATATCGAATGTCAAAAAATGAAATTTATATATATATATATATATATATATATATATATATATATAAAGGCACATACTAAAGACACACACATGCAACACATTCAGCTATCGGCCATGGCCTTCTTCAGAAAATAGAGCACTCACGCAATCACACAGGCACACAACACAGTCATACAACCATCACCTCCGACTGCCGCACTTCGAATCACGCTCTGCAGCGAATCGGGGACGGGAGGGGAGAGGAGGGGGAGGGGATAGAAAGGTTATGTCACGGTGGTGGGGATGGGTTAGATGGGAATAACGAGATGCAGCTTACGAATGGAGTTGGGAGGCGGGTGAGGGGAGAAAATAAAATAAAGTAAAATAAATAAATATATATATATAGAAAATGCATGCACACTGCAAATACACAACACCGCATACACATACATACACATGCGCGCGCACACGCACACACACACACACACGATCACACACCACTCAAAATAGGCGAGGTTTGGGATAGAGGGGTAGGAACTGTAAGGTATGGAAATATATATATATATATATATATATATATATAGGGAAGTTATCGTAGGTTGAGGCCTGGTTGATTTCGGGATCGGAGAATGTATTGTAGGGATAACTCCCATCTGTGCAGTTCAGAAAAGCTGGTGGTGGATGGGAGGATCCAGATGGCCCGGGTTGTGAAGCAGCCATTGAAATCAAGCATGTGCTCCGCTGCATGCTGTGCCACAGGGTGGTCCACCTTGTTTTTGGCCACAGTTTGGCGGTGGCCATTCATCCTAATGGACAGCTGGTTGGTGGTCATGCCAATATAGAAAGCTGTACAGTGCTTGCAGCACAGTTGGTAAATTAAGTGGCTGCTTTCACAAGTGGCCCGGCCTCTGATAGGGTAGGATAAGCCTGTGACAGGACTGGAGTAGGAAGTGCTGGGTGGGTGGATTGGACAGGTCTTGCAGCGGGGTCTTCCACAAGGATATGATCCCTGTGGCAGTGAGCTGGGTTTCGGGGTGGCATAAGGATGAACTAGGATGTTGTGAAGGTTGGGAGGGCGACGGAACACCACTTTAGGAGGGGTGGGAAGGATCTTGGGCAGGATGTCTCTCATTTCAGGGCACGAGGATAGAAAATCAAAACCTTGGCGAAGGATGTAATTTAGTTGTTCGAGACCAGGGTAGTACTTGGTGACAAGGGGAGTGATTGCAATGGTTATGTCAGATTTTTGAAGACCAGTTTTTCTTGGGAGAGGTTGTACTGTGGTCTTTAATGGGTACTCTAACATATCACTGAGCATAAAAGCAGTTGAACAAAGTCGACGATATCGGCTCAGGAGATGTGAGAAAATGAATGTCAGTCTAGAAACTGAAATTACATGAAGCAAGAGGATTTCCTTTCCAAATTTAACAATACGAATCAGCTGATAAACCTGTTGATGCAACTACAGAAAAATGTGATAAATGGCATTCAAGCTTCAGGTGATTCTGACGTTGATATTGTGGAGACAGCTATCAACAGATAACATAATTCCTCGATTGCCGTTATTGGAGAGAATGTCGACTTAGCCGTTCTCTTAATAGCAAAATAGCAACTGATGGTAACATTCTGCATGTAGAACCAGGAAGAGGGAAGTTTAAGACAACCTAACATAAACATTAGGAGACTCAACCCCGCCCCCCTTTTCATAAAAACAGAAATCGCGATACCCTCACCTGCCCCCCCCCCCTACCACCACTACAAACCAATTAAACCTGCATTTACTCATCTGAAGAAACATCTTAACACCCCGTTCACGAAATTAAATATTTCTCTCTCACACACACATGTTGAATTAAGTCGTATTTATGTATTATAAATATATAACGTTTGCAACACTCACAGACCACACGGAAAACAAATGAACAGACGAAAACAAAGCCACACTGTAGTGAACTGATAAATAAACACACAGGCATTCCCCTTTTAACAGGTGATATGTAATCTGTATACATTTCAAAAAGTGAAGTGATGTGATGTGCTGAGATGAAAAGGAAGAAACGGAACAAAAACACACGAAAAGTACTGTACACAGCCGACAAACACACGCCAGGAACAAACCAACTCCAGCCAGCAAGACGGAGAAACAGTAGTAAAATGTAAAGAAGAGACATCAACACCGTGAGTAAACCGAATATTAAGTTAAAAACACTTCGGCGTAACGTGCAAAGTGTTTTTGAAAAACTGTTTTTAATCTATTTATCGAAAACAAACTGTACAAACCTTTGTATCATTTACAGACCACAGAAGATGCTTTTAAAATAAAAAAGCGAAACGCGTCTGGTGTAAAATAAATCTCTTAATTGCAGTCAGCATAAGACATTACCTCCTATAATCAAGGTTAAGACGTGTTTATATTCTTCACAATAGCTGCAGCAGGAATAACGCATGCATTTACAGACTGTGACACAACACCGTAGCGTATTGCAAGAGTAAAGTGGAGTTTGACAAAATGCACCAGAAGGCCAAAATCATACAACATGCTGCTGAGATATTTGCCAACAGTTTTTCTTTCCCCGACTCCATTGAGACAGCGGGAATCACGAGTACTCTATAATGGTATGGAGCTCCAGCCACCACAGAACCCTTCAACGAGTTCCGCTAAAAATCATGTATAAAAGCAGCTGGGAACATGAAGCCTACTCTCAACTCTCACTCCAGCTGAAGGAGCTGTTAAGCAGCATGCATTCCGAACGTACCACCAAGTACGCCTTTGCTTAGGAGAGGAACGCCGAATTGGGGTTGGAATGGCCAACTAGTTCCGAAATACTCAGACTTAGATGCTGCCCCTGACGAAATCTTGAAGATTATTTTTTGTCGATGCACGAAACGATGTGACTGTGGTAGATGTGGTTGCAGAACAGCGTTGTTATGCTTCTCTGTTACATGCCTGAACTGCTAGGGCAACTGCAAGAACGGAGTCGGAATATTAATTCAGGATGAAGACGGCGACAGTGACATCGAGACTCTACCAATCTCGTTGGACGAAGTCTCCACTACTGACGAAGATGAATGAACCATGACCATTCCTCCTCAGAAAATGAAGAAGTTGCTTTGAACGCAGTTATTTTTCACCCTTCATCACTATCAGTGTTTCTAAGAACTTTCATTGTATAATATTGAAATAAAAGCTGCAATTATGAAAAGGTTTCAATTGCGAGTACCTTCTTGTCATTTTTAAACTGTTGTTATTTAACATGCTAGCACTTTTCATAAGGTAAAATCGTCACAGTCCCTCAAAACACTCATTTCTGGAGGGACATCGAAATTGAGTTCACATCTTATAAATGATATAACTTCTGATTGGCTGAAGATAAGTTAGCAAATGTGCATATCAAATTGAAGGAAATTTAACGATCTACAACTTTATTTCCTATAAATTTTCTGTGAAACGATCGAATGAGTCACTAGAAGTAAATGTTTGTCAAAATTAGTGAGGTGAAGATGATTTTTTCCGAAACTGTCGATTTTCAATAACGTATATCTCGAATACCGTTGGGAATTAGACATATATGTATCGAAACAATATTATAGCAAATTCAATTACCTTTCATTTTTATGCGGAACAATGTTTTCCTAAAGCTGACCGTTTTCGAGACATAAGCGTAAAACCAAAAAATTGTACCTTTCCACCCCCCTACCCGCTTTAGCTCACCCCCAGGGGCGGGGACTTTTAGTATGTTCACCTCCTAACCATCCGTAACAAAGTTCTGAAGTTAATAATTCTTGCATATTCCATGCACTCTACACCCCTCTTTTGAGCACTCATTGACTGGACTATTGTCCGAATTCTCCCGTTGTAAACCACAGCAATTCCATGTCAATAGCTAATAACTGGGTGGAAGATATATTAATTGTCGTCAAATTATTTAAAAAAAAATTTAAGGCCAGCGATAGCGTTTACGACTAAATAGAAAGGAGGTTACACACAACTAAACACGATGAACATTCTTCTGTTAGTCTAATATATAAAGCAGAGTGTCCGTATATTTGTAGGTGTTGTATACAAATCTACAGTTTTGTTCCAATCTTTATGCAATTTTGTACACATAAGCTTCAATCCATGAGGACGATCGCCGTAAGTGTAAGAATCACATACGATATATAATTCACAATATATGACGTCATAAACAATGAGATGCGCGAAAAACTGCTGCATTTTGCGAAAATGCTACTCATTTTCTCATAAACCATTGGACCGATTTCAACCAAATTTGGTACACACATTCCTTACCATTACGTAACAATTGCTGCATGGTTAAGAATCACATACGGCACATGGTTCAAAAGATATTACGTCATAACCAATAGAAATCGCAAAAAATTCCATCTAATGCTGCGTGACTTTCGAAATACACTGTATGAGAATGACAGTACTTAGCGACTTGCAACAAACTTTAAAGATAATTTCAAAACTTTATTAAACTTTTTCTTGCTGGCAACCATAGTAAAATGATGAAAGGAAAAAAGTTTCTCGCTTACTACTCTTTCGTTGTTTATAGAGTAAAACTACGGCTCTCGGTATGACGTTACAATTTATAATTTGAACACTACAAGGTGTAGCGACAGGAAATTTTACAGACAGTATAAACATATATACTGGAATGTAGCTTCTAAATTGTATCATATTCCGACACGTAGTTCATGAGATATGAGCACGTAAACAGTAACGTTCATTGAAAACCGCCCCATCACGCACCAAGTTTTAATCTATTACTTCTTTACTACTAATTTTATTGCCAAGAGATTTTACAGACATACAGCCCTTATACAAATGAATATATACCTGAAAAATGACAGGAATAAATAAATAAATACCCGGCCAATGCCGGGTTTTCAGCTAGTTTTCTGTAAAAAGCATTCCGTCATGTGAATACAGAAACTGTCACAAGGAATTAACAGCAGTCAGAATACATCATGAACAAACACCTCCCTGATTTATCGCATACCTCATAGATCAGGGGCATTGGATCGGGGAGTATTTTCTTCTTTAACCTGGATTACGGTAAGGCAAGGGGGAACGTATTGACGGATAGACGAAACTGACCGGGGCAGCGGAGCGTAAAGGAAGATACGTATCTGATCCAAGAAGCAGGGGGCGCTCGACGGACGAGTGCGGTGGCTGCGTAGAGGCGGTCTCTGCTCTCCCGGCTGAACCGAATTAAAGACAAAGCGACCGAAAAAATGGGAAAGGGGAAAAGTGGAAAAGGTGGGAGGGGCGGGGGTCGCGTCCGCTGGCTGCGACCGCACGATAGCGGCCCGCGGCCACTTGACTCGAGATGGAACCATCTTGTCTCGTCCATTACGACGAATGGGACATCTTTTACGAGATAGCAGATGAAGAAGCGCGCCGGGGGCGGCAGGTCTCCGGTTTTGCAGCCGTCGGGGGCGGCGACCGCCCCTCGCGGGGCAATATCTTGACCCTCACCAATCATGCCCAACCCCCGCAATCTCACCGCTCACGTACAGGATGCTCAATAATGCGCTTTCTACGATGCAGCAGGGGTGGCTCCGGTGACCGCGGTACGGTACTCAGGGTAG
This sequence comes from Locusta migratoria, assembly GCA_026315105.1. Lineage (NCBI taxonomy): Eukaryota > Metazoa > Arthropoda > Insecta > Orthoptera > Acrididae > Locusta > Locusta migratoria. Next base: position 874,356,748 of record CM048744.1, read on the forward strand.
TTGCTGGAACGGGGGTGGGGGTGTTGGCTGCGGCCGGTGGAGGCGGAGAGGGCAGCGAACCCGAGGGGGTGGAGCCGTTGCGGAGGGATTAATGTCGTAAATAGCGGTGGCACGGATGCGGTGATGGGGTGGGTAGGGGAGAGGGAGCCGGCGCGCTACGTGGCGGTGAGGCCGGCGTCCGTGTCCGGCCGGAAATCGTACTCGACGGCTGTTTCCAACCCCTCCAGTTCGCACGTTCACTGCCGGCATCTGCGACTAGCTTTTTTGCACGTTGATGTTATCAGTATCAAAGGTTCAAAATGACCGTCACGATGTTGTGAAAGAAGAAATAAATACTCGTAGGTACAATTATTTAACTTGCAATCAAACTGCTTCTTATTGCAGCAAAACATTACAACTTCATAACTTGCGTACACAATTCACCAGAATTCAACTAATAGTAATTCCATTTTAAAACACAGACTAACATAGATTCCATGGCACTTTGCAAACGCCAAAACTCGAACTACCACACTCAAGGCGGTGAGGCAAATATATAATATTGACAATAATGTTATTATATTATGTATTTTTCATTACAATTATGTATACAAATTTATAATTAACGAATGTTAATGTTCATGAAGGTGAAGTTCCATCAACATTCTGGATGTGGATCTGGAACGTTTATTAAGAATTTGTGGGTGCAATTAAAGTTAAAGTGCCGTCAGGATTGTCACTGGATAGGCGTGTCTATAAAGAATATTTGGGGACTACGCTAGCGATCACCCCACAAATAGATACACTAACAGTGCAAGGAATCAATATTATCCTGATGAAGTGGAAGTTCCATCAGGATCGTGACTGGTTAGATGGGGCTGCAAAGAAGTTAGACCGCTCCGCAAACAGATACAAAGGTAACGTAAAGAGACCAATTCTAAGCCTCATGAATCTGTGAAAGTGTCCTGAAGTTTCTCTTTGCCGGAATCAGCGACTAGCTTTTCTGCCCGTTGATGTTATCAGTATCAAAGGTTCAAAATGACCGGCACGATGTTGTGAAAGAGCCTTCGGAATTCTGACTGGGTTGAAGTACTTACGAAGAATCATTCCGGGGCAGTAAGAGAAGAAACCAAACGGAAAGATGAAGTTCTAAATTTAAGCTTAAAACGATACTAGGTTATTAACCCTTTCCTGCCCAAGCTATCAATTATTCGAGCACATAACTTCATATTTAGTTATTTTGCTACCAATATAAATAGAAGCACATTAGTGTATCGATACATTTTTGTTTCCCTTATTTGACACAAAAATGATAAATTAAAAAATTAAAAATGGGACTTTAAATTTCAAGAGGATATAATGCAATTTGGATACATTATGCTGTTAACATTAGAATTTACCAACAACAAATAGATAGCAAAATTTTTGTATCCAACTGTCATGTTAGATATCGATCTGAACGAAGGAAATAAAGCAAAATATAGTGATTCCTAAACTGTATTCGTATTTCATAATTCATAAACAAAAGAAATCAAAACGACAACCATTTGTTAGTGACACATAGCAACAAAGACAACTACGTAAATAACATGCACAAAATGCCTTTTACACACTGTCAGTACTAAAAATTTCCAGTCACTGTTTTGAATACTATAAAAATAAAAAGTGTGCTGTTCATTGAATAATATCAGTTTCCATTAGTTAAAACAATACAAAACCAAATTACCAATGTGAGATCAACAACATGGTCTTTTTATGACAGAAAAACTCACCTGATGAAATTGTATACAAAGACAAAACAATATGTTGTTTTCTGTTCTTTGTGAGCAGATATATAGAGCAATCTTGGTCAGCAAGTGTTTCATGTGACACATGAGAGCGACTCTAACGTCCCGTGAGGAACACAAGTGAGAAATCATTTTGCACTTTGTTTTATGTCACTAGAAATTGGTTGGGGCTTTTAAGTCCCTTCGGGCAGGAAGGGGTTAACCCAGATCTTCCAGATTTTTTTTTCGGATTCTTCTAGTTTAAAAGATAGTTTATTACATCTGTAATGGATCGTTCAAATGTTGCAACACTGATTTTACATGAATTGCACCCTTAGTCTAGGCATAATAGGCCGTCCTTCTGGAACGAGGTAAAAATAAAAACACTAATATTACATGTTAGATATGACATTTTAATTGTAAACCCACCCCTATGTTTCCGAATAATAAAAATAAAATTGATGTGTAAGTACTTATAAGCCCAAAATCATGAGTTAACTTATACGTTGCTTCTGAATCCCTATCTCCAAAGGTGACTAAGATAGAATAACCTGATAACACAATGACTGTTAGTGTTCGCATGTCATTGATCAACATTCAAATGACAGTCCGATGTTGGAGAAAGTGATTTGTACCAAAAGAAAACAATTTACTTTAAATGTTTAAAAAAATGAAACACTATCCTTCCGGAAGGACGTCAGGATCATCTGGGTTAAGTACTTACAGTTCAGTCATTCTACCAATTTCAAACATATCAAACACGATACTCAGCTTTTCAACGTTATGATGTATGGGGGTTCTGCTCGCTGCAAAATTATTCACCTGGGCCGTCGTGGTAGAAATAAATACTCGTAGGTACAATTTTTCACTTATTATTTAATTTGCAATGAAACTGCTTCTTATTCCAGCAAAACATTACAACTTCATAACTTGCGTACACAATTCACCAGAATTCAACTGATAGTAATTCCATTATAAAGCACAGACTGACATAGATTCCAGAGCACCTTACAAACGCCAAAACTCGAACTACCACACTCAAGGCGGTGAGACAAATATATAATATTGACAATATTGACATTACATTATGTATTGTTCATAACAATTACATATACTAATTTACAATTAACGAATGTTAATGTTCATGAAGTTGTGAAAGTTCCATCAACATTCTGGATGTGGATATGGAACGTTTATTAAGAATTTGTGGGTGACACCAGAGATCATTCACCGTAATAGACACGTTGTGTAAGGAATTAATTTTATGCTCATGAAGTTATGAATGTGTCTTCAGGAATCTGACAATTCAGAGATACTTATGAAGCATTTATAGGGACTATGCTAGTGATCGCAAATAAATACTATGACAGTGCGAATCATACACATAAAGTTGTTAAAGTGCCGTCAGGATTGTCACTGGATAGGCGTGTCTATAAAGAATATTTGGGGACTACGCTAGCGATCATCCCACAAATAGGTACACTAACAGTGCAAGGAATCAATATTATCCTCATGAAGAAGTGAAAGTACCATCAGGATCGTGACTGGTTAGATCGGGCTGCAAAGAATTTAGCGTGACCGCTCCGAAAACAGATACAATGGTAACGTAAAGAGTCAATTCTAAGCCTCATGAATCTGTGAAAGTGTCCTGGACGTTCTCTTTGCCGGCATCTGCGACTAGCTTTTCTGCCCGTTGATGTTATCAGTATCAAAGGTTCAAAATGACGATCACGATGTTGTAAAGAGCCATCGGGATTCTGATTGGCTCGAAGTAATTACGAAAAATCATTCCGGGGCAGTAAGAGAAGAAACTAAACGAAAAGCTGAAGTTCTAAATTTAAAACGTTACTAGGTTATTAACTCAGATCGTACTGATTTTTTTTTTTTCAGATTCTTCTAGTATAAAAGATAGTTTATTACATCTGTAATGGATCGTTCAAATGTTGCAACACTGATTTTACATGAATTGCACCATTAGTCTAGGCATAATAGGCCGTCCTTCTGGAACGAAGTAAAAATAAAAACACTAATATTACGTGTTAGATATGACATTTTAATTGTATACCCTGCCATATGTTTCTGTACAATAAAAATAAAATTGATGTGTAAGTACTTATACGCCCAAAATCATGAGTTAACTTATACGTTGCTTCTGAATCCCTATCTCCAAAGGTGACTAACATAAAATAACGTGATAACACAACGATTGTTGGTGTTTGCATGTCAATGACAGTCCAATGTTGGAGAAAGTGATTTGTACCAAAAGAAAACAATTTACTTTAAAGGTTTAAAGAAATGAAACACTATCCTTCCGGAAGGACGTCAGGATCATCTGGATTAAGTAATTACAGTTCAGCCAATTAGGTGACAGGTACCAGGTCACAAACTTTTTTAAGCCCAGTGCAAGTCTGAGCCAGGTGGTAGAGGATTTAGATTCATTGTGCAAAGGGTTTACTAAGGAGGATCATGTTGTGATAGTGGGTGGTGTGGGAAACAGTATTGATAGGGATCAGGGCTACAGTATTGAGTGCGACCTGGTGAAAATAGCATCTGCAGCAAACCATACGAATGTTCGGATGGTGCCTGCCTTCATGCGGTATGAACAGCCTCGGTTGAACAGCTCTGTAAGGAGGGTCAACATGGCGTTAGATCAGCTGCGCAGGGCGGCCACTCTGTCGGACATTGGTTTGGTCGCTGTTGATGCTATTGATAGGTGGGACTTTACTAGGCATGGCCTGCACCTCAATAGGAAAGGGAAGGGAAAACTGGCTGGGTTGATAGGAAAATCTAAAAGGGGGGACACTGCAACTCTTGGGAGTACCTCTTTTTTAGGATACGTTGAGTGTCCAATGAGAAGCCCAGACAGGCAGGTAATAAAGCTGTTAAAATATCGCAAGATTCTAACAATAGTAAATTAAAAAATAATGTTTGTATTTTCATCAAAATATTGGGGGTTTAAAGAATAAGGTGGATGAGCTCCTGATTTGTTTAGAAACTATAGAAGCTGACAATGTAATAGATATACTGTGCCTGTCTGAGCATCACATTATCACTGATATGAATAAAGTTAATATTAGTGGGTATAAACAAGCAGCACATGTAAGTAGAGAAAAGAAGGTGTGGGGAGGAGTTGCCATTTATGTCAAAAATTGTCACAGTGTAAAAAATTTAGAAACAAAAAAATTTTGTTTAGAGCAACACATAGAAGCATGTGCGTGTGAGCTTAAACTGAAGGGCGGTTCTTTTATAATTGTCACAGTGTATAGGCCCCCCTCAGGAAACTTTCATTTATTCCTGGAATACTTGGATGCCTTGTTGTGCTATCTGTCAGATAGGGGGAAGCAAATTATTATCTGTGGGGATTTCAATGTTGCTTCACTGCAAGAGTGTAATAAAAAGAATGACCTGGAAGTCTTACTCGGTTCTTTCAATTTGATATCTGTTATTGATTTTCCTACTCGGGTAGTAAAGAACAGCAGCACACTGATAGACAATTTTTTTATAGACCAAGATAGGTTTAACAACATTAGTGCATCTCCTGTTGAGAATGGTCTTTCTGATCGTGGTGCACAGCTAGTTACATTATGTGATATAGCTCCTTTCTGTAATTTGAATCAGTCCTCCAAAATTGTTCGTACAATTAATGAATCGACAATTAGAAATTTCACGGAAAGTCTTCAGCAGTTGGATTGAGATGAAGTCTACAAGGAACCTGATGCTAATTTAAAATACAATTTATTTCATGATACTTTTGTAAGGGTATTTGATAACTATTTCCCCAAGAAATTAGTCAAATTTAAATGTAAGGAACCAAGCAAAAAACCATGGCTCACGAAAGGTATAAAAATATCTTGTAACCGGAAAAGGGAACTGTATCTGACAGCAAGAGAGAGTAGTGACCCAGAAATACTCAACTATTATAAAAACTACTGTTCTGTATTAAGGAAAGTTATTAAAAAATCCAAAAGTATGTGCATCATGTCTGAGATTAGTACATCAAATAATAAAATTAAAACAATCTGGAATATTATAACAAGGGAGACAGGGCAACCAAGAACACAGGAAGACAGCATTACCATCAAAGTGAATGACAAAATTACAAACAAAAAGTCAGAAGTTAAAAACACTTTTAATAATTATTTTTTAAATGTTGTGGAGAATATAGGATCCAAATGTTCATTAGAAGAAGCTAGGCAGTTAATGGAACAGGGCATACCTAGACAGTTTGATACAATGGAAATCCCACCCACCTCTCAAACTGAAATTAAGAAATTAATAAACTCTCTAAAGAGTAAAAGCTCTCATGGCATTGATGGCATATCCAGCAGGGTATTAAAAGCTTGTTCCCAAGAAATATGTAGGATTCTTAGCCACATTTGTAATAGCTCACTGGAGCAGGGTATTTTCCCTGATAGACTGAAATATGCTATTGTCAAACCACTTCATAAAAAAGGTGATACATTGGATGTCAACAACTACCGCCCAATCTCACTTCTGACTGCTCTATCAAAAATGCTTGAAAAAGTAATGTATTCCAGAGTAACTTCAATATATTCATAAAAATAAAGTTCTAACAAAATGTCAGTTTGGTTTCCAGAAAGGTTTTTCAACAGAAAATGCAATACACATTTCCACTAATGAAATATTAAATGCTCTGGATAACCGTAAATCACCCGTTGGGATTTTTTGTGATCTATCAAAGGCATTTGATTGTGTTAACCATGGAATTCTTCTAGATAAGCTTAAGTACTGTGGTATGAGTGGGAAAGTGCACAAATGGTTTAAATCATACCTAACTGGAAGAGTTCAGAAGTTGATATAAGTAATTCACATAATATACAAAAAACAGCCGAGTCCTAAAACTGGGGGACTATCAAGCATGGGGTGCCACAGGGTTCGGTACTGGGACCTTTGCTGTTCTTAATATATATTAATGATTTGCCTTTCTTTATTCATAAAGATGCCAAGCTAGTTCTCTTTGCTGATGATACAAGTATCGCTATCACACCTGAATCACAGGAATTAACTGATGAAATCGTCAATGAAGTATTTCAGAGAATTATTAGGTGGTTCTCTGTAAATGGACCCTCTTTAAATTTTGAAAAAAAAACACAGTATATTCAGTTTTACACAATAAATGGCATCACACCATTAATTAATATTAACTTCAACCAGAAATCTATAGTTAAGGTAGAATATTAAAATTTTTTAGGTTTATGCATTTATGAGGGGTTGAATTGGAAGAAACACATTGAAGATCTGCTGAAATGTTTGAGCTCAGCTACTTATGCTATTAGGGTGATTGCAAACTTTGGTGATGTACAACTCAGTAAACTAGCATACTATGCCTATTTTCATTCTCTGCTTTCTTATGGCATCATATTCTGGGGCAATTCATCATTTAGTAAGAAAGTATTCATTGCCCAAAAGCGGGTCATCAGAATAATTGCTGGAGCCCACCCAAGATCATCCTGCAGACATTTGTTTAAGGATCTAGGAATCTTTACAGTAGCTTCACAATATATATATTCACTTATGAAATTTGTTATTAACAATCCAACTGAATTCAAATGTAACAGCAGTGTGCATAGCTACAACACTAGGAGAAAGGGTGACATGCACTATTCAAGGCTAAATTTAGCTCTGTCACAGAAAGGGGTTAATTATTCTGCCACAAAAGTCTTTGGTCACTTACCTAGTAGTATCAAAATTCTGACAGATAGCCAACTAGCATTTAAAAATAAATTAAGAGAATTTCTGAATGGCAATTCCTTCTACACATTAGATGAATTTCTAGATAAAAGTTAGAACTTTAGGAAGAACTTAAAAAAAATATTAAAAAAAAAAATAAAAAAATAAAAAAAAAAATTCAAATATTGAGTGTCATGTAATATTATGTATAGACACACTTCATTTATCTGACACGTTCTACATCATTACGAATTGTCGTATTCATGATCTATGGAACAAGTATTAATCTAATCTAATCTAACCAATTTTAAACATATTAAACACGATACTCAGCTTTTCAACATTATGATGTATGGGGGTTCTACTAGCTGCAAAATTATTCACCCGGGGCGTCGTGGTAGAAATAAATGTTCGTAGGTACAATTTTTCACTTATTGTTTAATTTGCAATCAAGCTGCTTCTTATTCCAGCAAAACATTACAACTTCATAACTTGCGTACACAATTCACCAGAACTTAACTGATAGTACTTCCATTTTAAAACAGAGACAAATAGATTCCAGAGCACTTTACAAACGCCAAAACTCGAACTGCCGCACGCAAGCGGTGAGGGAAATATATATCATTGCCAATAATGAAATTACATTATGTATTGTTCATGACAATTGAATATACTAATTTACAATTAACGAATAGACAAGTAAAACATTTCATGTACACACAAAAAATCACAATATAAAATGAAAACTATACATACAATAATTGTAGATGGCGCATATCTTTTTAAATCTCGGTCTTTTTTGTTTTACAACAAAGCGCAATGTTAAATGTCAATTAGTTAATGAGTACATTATACATGTTCCTAACATATATTGAACTATCAAATATCTTGGCAATTCTGAAAATCGACTCAAAATCTCATGTCAGTCAATATAAACAAAGTATCACAATATTGCAATCTTGACTATTAACACAATTAGCTGGTCATCACAACTTGTTTATGAGCCTGAATATATACAATGCTATTTATTTTCATGTCTTTTGGATTTACATAAAGTTTCTACAATTCGTCTGTCTAGTTCTCGAAATAACGTACAACGACGAAACTATTGTTTATAGAACTGTTCAAATGGTCAAATGTCTGTAAATCTATCGGACCAAACTGCGTCGTCATCAGTTCGTAGCTTACAAACTGCTGAAACCTAGGTAAACTAACCGAAGGACAAACACACACACTCATGCCCCAGGGAGGACTCGAACCTCCACGGCGTGCAACCGCGCGCTCCGCAGCGGGGTGCTTTAGACCGCTCGGCTACTCCACCGCGGCTTATAGAACTGTCTGGAAAGCACATATATGAATCTCTTGATTGATGAAATCTATCACTTGTTAACTAATCACAGTATCACCGAGACACAGTCGTACACTGCTTCCTAAGCTGGCTGTTTCGTTTGTAGCTAATTTCACACGCAACATATATCACTATTAGACCACACGATTCCGGATCCGACGCAGACGGTATCGTACGATAACATTGAGATGAGAGGCCCAGCAGTATCATCACAAGCTTTAAAAAATCTTACATGCAGCTCTGAAATGTGTCTGTCAGTTTTGAGATATTCTGAATATCGTGGGATGTAGAAAATTCTTAGTAATGTTCTTTTAAAGTCAAAGCTCCTAAATGCCGGATCTTTTTATGAAAACTGTGACTTTTTAGCAACTTAAACCCATTGGTGTATGAGCAATTAGTTATCGATAACTCAGCATTCGAAGACACAGTTTCGTAATTTCTGAGTAAAGTTTCACTCAAAGACAATCCGTTCATAACATTTATATTTACGGTTCCTTTTCGTTATGACCAAGCTACAGGTTACGACTGATGATCAAATCTGTATCTTCAAACAATTACGGGCCGGCAATATTTTGATCAATTAATCGTATTCAATCAAAATTTGTAAAAAGTCACTCTATCATTTAGAATCTAGCAAAGAAATTTTAAATTAAAAACAATTTTAGTATGAACGTTAGATGTTTGTTTTTATAGTCAGTTTTCTTTTCTACCAGGGCATCTGTGGACATCTAACGAAGACAACGCCGAAAACTGATTGGACATTCTCTGCAGGAAACGTACCATCATTTGATCAACGCACTAACTCTCAAATGGAGGACATAGTAATAGGTATTTACGGTATAGAGAAACAGCTGAGAGAGATGACTACAAAAATGTCTCCTGGTCCGGATGGAATATCAGTTTGGTTTTACAAAGAGTATTCTGTGACATTGGCCTCTTACCTAGATTGCATTTATCGCGAATCTTTAATTGAGCGCAAAGTTCCTAGTGAGTGAAAAAAGGTCAAATGACCCCCGTTTATAAGAAAGGTAAATGAAATGACATACATAATTACAGGCCAATATCGTTGACATCAGTTTCCTTATATTCGCAGCATGAATATAGTAAATTTCCTGGAGACAGATAAGCTTCTTTGTATGAATCAGCACTTAATTAGGAAATACCGTTTGTGTGAAAATCAGATTGCCCTTTTTTCACATGACATCTTGAGATCTATGGATGAAGGGCAAAAGGCAGGTTGTGTTTATATCAATTTTAAAAAGGCATTTGACGTGTTGCCACAATGCTGACAAAGATATGAGCATATGGAATAGGTTCACAGATTTGGAAGACTTCCTAAATAACAGAACGCAGTACGAGTGTTCATCACACGAATGTAGTCAGTCGTGCCCCAGGGAATGTGATAGGGCCGCTATTATTTTCTATCTATATAAATGATCTAATGGACAGAGTAACTTGTAATAAGCGGATGTTTGCTGATAATGCTGTGGTGTATGAGAGGGTGTAGTCTTTAATTTGCTGTAATAGCATGGATGAATTAGACAAAATTTGTAGCTGGTGGGAAGAATGGCAGCCAGCTGCAAATGTAAAAAAATGAAAGGTAATGCACATACGAAGGAAAAACAATCCAGTAATGTTCGAATACAGCATTAGTAGTGCAGTCGCGTCGTTCAAATATACGAAATGGAGCGAACATGTGACAGTTGTGAGTAAGGCGGACGGCCGACTTCCGTATATTGGGAGAATTTTGAGAAGATGCACGTCATCTATAAAGGAGACAGCGCATAAAACGCTTGTATGCCCACGTCTTGAGTATTGCTCAAGTGGTTGGGAGCCGCAGCAGATCAGTTGAAAAGAACACATGGAAACAGTTCAAAGGCGATCAGCTAAGTTTGGTGGAATCGACCACTGAGTGAGTCTCACAGAAATGCTCCGGGTACTCAAATGAGAATCGCTGGATAAAAGGCGATGTTCTTTTCGAGAAATTCTGAGACAATGCGCGAAAAAAGAGAAGAACCTATAATGGTGAGCTTGAAGAGCACACTAATAAACACATTCAATTAGTTAACTTTGTTAAATGCTCTTAAAATTACGGAGAAACGCTAAATATGCACACTCGGAATTGTCTTACGTACGTTAAGTGTTCAAGTCGGGATTGGTACTCTCCATTCACAGAGAGGTTTATGCCACCAGATGTGATGAATAGGTAAACAACTTTTAGTTCGAAATTTCCTCCCAGCCCAGGAGTGCGTACCTGTCGGTACCTGAGTTTTGTAGTTTTTATTTGAGGTTGTCGTAATTGACGAATACTATTTTCTTTCTTTTCCTTTTATTGCAAATTTATTGTATTGTGCCACCTTTTTAAGTGTTGCTTTACATTTGCCCCTGCGCTCCACAGGGTAGCCATAAGTCCTGGCCACACAATTCTTTTCACTCAGAAGTAGTGAGGGATTCCTTTATTTATTTATTTTTTATTTTGTTATATAGAACTGAGAAACCTTCAACAGAAATAAAAGTTGAACAAATTAAAAGAAAAAAAAAACAAGAAAAGGAAACATAAAAAACAGAAAAGAAAAAAATGAGAACGAAAAAGAAAATAATAAAAAAGGCACGATTGCTTACTGGTATAGCGCCTGCCTAGTGGGCAGGAGGTCCGGGTTTTAATCGCGGTAGTGAGACAAATAATAATTCAGAGCTTGTCCTTCGGATTTATATCTTTGATATAACTTCGTTTTAGTTTTCTGTTTTTATTATCCCTGTCTGTTTTAGCGCAAATGGGATAATTTCATTTTTTTCTACAGTTTATGCAAGTTTTATGAGAATTGCAAATAAGTAACATCTTATTTTGTTGCCTCTTTGTTCTAGGCCGGCAGACTTCGTTGAAGGTTCTGCTTTCGTGAGCAAGCGACAATTTGGTGACCTTAATTTTCCACGCTACAACCCATCTGCAGATGACAGATCGTCTAATTTGTTTTAGGTCTTCTACATACATTTTATCTCAATGTAACATTTGTTAAAGTTAAGGCGATCAGAACATGCTATAAAATGTCATGTCCATAAATAGATCCTACTGGGACACCACGTAAAATCAGTTTCCAATCATATGAGCTAAATAGAAGCCTTCCTCATATAGTCACCTGTTTACTGTTAGATTTTTTCTTGAATCAGTTAGCATTATTTCCTGTGACGGTATTTTTACTGATTTGGTCCAAGATGGTTAGTAGGAGAGGTACTGATTTTGATCTGCGAGAAAAGCAATCAATTTGTTACAAACATTCTGATTTTTATAGCCTTATTCGTAAATGGATACATTCCCTTTTTCCCTTTCGTTACGTCCATACTCAATAGGAACGCCACTGTTACGTGGGAAACCTACATACCGCGCTGAAACTCTTTCTTTTACGCCTGTTCGTGCATTGTTTCCTGTCTTTTCATTAGTATTCCGTTGAGACGATGTATTCAGAATAGAAGTTGCTTCAGGATATAGTGCAGGAAGTCGACCATTCTTGCAGAATATTAAAGTGTGGCTTGACATTCATCGTTCATCCAAAGAGACGTAACTCTCTTGGAACCCTACAGCGACACCATTTGTCTTTTGGCACCTCTGACGCTTGTCACGCCCCTAGCATTTCTATGGCATAATAACGAGTTCGGAACTTCTCAGCTCTAGCCAGCTAATATCCTGTTGGCAACACTGCGGCGACTTCCGCTGGTACGCACCGCTGACACTGTGCCGCAGTTCAAACATTCCAATGCGTTAAATTGTCTGCGTCTCGGAATCTCCAACACCTGAAACTGTTACCGAGCGAGATGGCGTGGTTACCACACTGCACTCGCATTCAGGAGGACAATTCTTCAATTCCACCTCCGGCCGTATATATATATATATATAATTTTCTACATCATGGTTGGGAGAGTCACCGATGTTTTATTACTTGTTAATTGGTAAATCAGTCAATGACTGTGTTAAAATGTTACACAAATAATGGCCGGTTTCGACCATTCAGTTCCATGTTGATCTCTGAGGACTCACGTAGAAGACGTAATCCCGGAAATGCTGTTGCATCGAGTCAAGCTACAGCCCCATGGACAGTAGCTCATAACAGGTTGAAATCGAAAGCAATTTGAGTAAATGATTCATGCGATCAGCGACTGATTTAACAATAAATACATTCAGATCCAGGTTTTTCTTAATAACTCTAAATCACAGTAAACAAATTCCGGGATTGTTACCTTGGAAGGAAGCGGCTGATTTCGTTTCCCTTTATTAACGAAGAAACCCGAATTAAAATCCGTCTACAATGAACACGCTGTTGACAGGTTGTTGAACCTTAATATTTCTTCCTTCCTTCCGCAGACTTTCAGGCGTGCACGAACCAACTGAAAGTGGAAATTGTCGAAAACAAGTTCTTAATTCCGTTTACTAATTTCGTCGTACTATATACTAGTTGGTATTAGATGTACCTGATATAAGATTAGCTATTCCGTACTCATTCAATTGTGAAGTCATATTTATATGGAAACTTCGTGGCAGATTAAAACTGTGTGCCGGAACACGGATTATAATCGGGATAGCTCAGACAGTAGAGCACTTGTCCGCGAAAGGCAAAGGTCCGTGGTTCGAATCCCGTATCCGGTACTCGGGATAGGGAAATGATAATATATCTGCACATGTTCTTACTTATCAAATGATGTTGGTATCAGACTGACAATTTTTCATAATGTAAAGATTTGTACGATGAATGAACTTATTTTGTTTTACATCTAACTGTATCGATATTGCTACATGCTACAGTGCAGATGATACCATTTGTCAGAAGGCGTAATATTTCAGATCGATGCTGTCTTATTTTAAAGAATTTGGGTAGAGCTACACTTTATGTTTATAAGCATGGACTGTATTTAAACTGATACTTAATCATAGGGGCAGATATAGACTCTGACCATAACTTGTTATTCATGAACTGTAGGCTGAAACTGAAAAAAAACTGCAGAAAGGTAGGAAAATAAGGAGATGGGACTTAGATAAATTGAAGGAAAGTGAAGTTCTGGAGAATTTCAGAGGGAGATTTAGGCAACAATTGACAGAAACAGGGGGAAATAAAACAGTAGAAGAGGAATGGGTAGCATTGAGAGATGAAATAGTGAAGGCAGCAGAGGACAAAATAGGTAGGAAGGCAAGACCAACAAATAATCCTTGGATATCACAGGAAATACTAAATTTAATAGACGAAAGGAGAAAATATAAAAATGCAGTAAATGAAACAGGCAAAATTGAGTACAGACGACTAAAAAATGAGATTGACAGGAAGTGCAAAATGGCTAAGCAGGAGTGGCTAGAAGCCAAATGCAAATCTGTAGAAGAATGTATAAGAAGGGGAAAAGTAGATATCGCCTACAGGAAAATAAAAGAGACATTTAGGGAAAAGAAAAGCAACTCTACGAATATCAAGAACTCGAATGGGAAACCAGTTCTCAGCAAAGAAGGGAAAGCTGAAAGGTGGAAAGAGTACATAGAGCAGCTCTACAAAGGAAACGAACTTAGAGACGATGTTGTAGGAAGGGAAGAGGAAGTAGATCAAGATGAAATAGGAGATACTATAATGAGAGATGAATTTGACAGATCCTTGAAAGACCTAGGTCGGAACAAGGCCCCAGGAGTAGATGACATACCCGCAGAGCTATTAAAGTCTCTGGGAGAGCCAACCACGACAAGACTATTTGAACTGGTGTGTAGGATGTATGAGACAGGCGAAATACCCTCAGACTTTAAGAAAAATGTAATAATCCCCATTCCAAAGAAATCAGGCGCAGACAGATGTGAAAATTACAGAACCATCAGTTTGATAAGTCATGGTTGCAAAATTTTAACACGAATTATCTACAGGAGAATGGAAAAGCTGGTAGAGGCTGACCTCGGGGAAGATCAGTTTGGATTTAGGAGGAACGTAGGAACCCGGGAGGCAATACTCACTTTACGTCTTATCTTAGAAGATAGATTAAGGAAAGGCAAACCTACATTTTTAGCTTTTGTAGATTTGGAGAAAGCTTTTGACAATGTTGACTGGAATACACTCTTTCAAATTCTGAATTCAGCAGGGGTAAAATATAGGGAACGGAGAGTTATTTACAACTTGTACAAAAGCCAGACCGCTGTTATTAGACGCGAAGGGCATGAAAGGGAAGCATCAGTTGGGAAGGGAGTAAGACAGGGTTGTAGCCTTTCTCCGATGTTGATCAATTTGTACATCGAGCAGGCGGTGAAGGAAAGCAAGGAAAAATTTGGAATAGGGATTAAAGTTCAGGGGGAAGAAATAAAAACATTGCGTTTTGCTGATGACATTGTAATTCTATCAGACACAGCAAAGGACCTGGAAGAGCAGTTGAATGGAATGGACAGTGTGTTGAAGAGAGCATATAAAATGAACATTAACAAGAGCAAACCAAAAATAATGGAATGCGGTCTTAGAAAATCAGGCGATGCTGAAGGAATTAGATTAGGTAACGAAACAATGAAGGTGGTAGATGAGTTTTGTTACTTGGGTAGTAAAATAACATGTGATGGTCGCAGTACAGAGGATACAAAGTGCAGAATGGCAATGGGAAGAAAATCATTTTTGAAAAAGAGAAATTTGCTAACATCGAATATTAATTTAAGTGTTAGGAAGTCTTTTCTGAAGGCATTTGTGTGGAGTGTTGCCTTGTACGGGAGTGAAACATGGACGATAAGCAGTGCGGACAGGAAGAGAATAGAGGATTTTGAAATGTGGTGTTACAGAAGAATGCTGAAGATTAGGTGGGTAGATCGCATAACTAATGAAGAGGTACTGAACAGAATTGGTGAGCGAAGGAATTTTTGGCATACCCTGACTAAAAGAAGGGATCGCTTGGTAGGACATATTCTTAGACATCGGGGAATCGTAAATTTAGCATTGGAGGGAAGTGTGTGGGGTAAAAATCGCAGAGGGAGACCAAGAGACGCGTATAGTAAGCAGATTCAAATAGATGTGGGTTGTCGTTCTTATGAGGAGATGAAAATGCTTGCTCAGGATAGAGTAGGGTGGAGAGCTGCATCAAACCAGTCTCCGGACTGAAGACCATAATATATATATACTTAATCATTATCAACCAAATGGGCTACATGTGAAAAGTAAGCGCTTGTGGGTCTCTTACAGTGAACTTCACTGAACACACAGGTCGTATGTCAGATATTACATGTAGTTATTTAATTATTATGCTGTTAGTTGCATACCCTACTTGTGTTTTGTGTTAGCCTGGATGCTGACATTTTTTGCGGAACGTTTGTAGTGTCTTAGCAGATATTCTTTGGTTATTAAAAACAGTTGAAAAAGCTTAGCCACTGGTTCGCTGATCTGTTTATTCTCATGTACTAACTTCTTCTGATGTTCTTCAAAAACACTATTAAACTGCATTGGAGTCTTCACTAAGATACTGAACTATAATACTGAATAATTACAACTAAAGATTGTAAAAGAGATGATTTATTGAATGATTGTCTTAAATATCCAAGTTGTTAATTTGTATTCATTAACTGATATGAGCTGAATTGGTTCGGAAAATGGTAATATCTGCATATTTTCTTATGTGTGATCTATTGTTGGTATCAGATTGCCAAGTTTTTATACAGTTCATAATTTTACATTGACTGACACTTGACATTTCGTTGATGCTGTTGTTGTTGTGGTCTTCAATCCGCAGACTGGTTTGATGCAGCTTTCCACGCTACCCTGTCCTGTGCAAGTCTCTTCATCTGAGAATACGTTCGACAACCTACATACTTTTGAATCTACTTACTGTATTCGTCCCTAGGTCTCCCTCTACGATTTTTACCCCACACACTTCCTTCTAACGCTAAGTTAACAATTCCTTGATGTCTCAGGATGTGTCCAACCAATCTATCCCTTCTCTTAGTCAGGATATGCCAGAAAATCCTTTTCTCTTCGATTCGGTTAAGCACCTCTTCGTTAGTTACGTGATCTACCCATCTAATTTTCAATATTCGTCTGTAGCTGTTATATATCATCCAGCGAAAATTTGAAAACATAATACCACAATGTAGAACTAAGGTAAAAGGTTACACATAGAATTATATAACAGCAATAACATCTATATTTCACCGATTTTACGACGTTTATATCTACATAAAGTACAAAATCGTGGCACTTGAATATAATGCAACAACCAGAGATCGCAACTATAACAGATAGCCATATAAACAGTATCTTTATCGCCATCAAACAATAACCTATAAACATATTTCATCGGAACTGTTAATACTGCAAACGAAATTAATAACATTTTTACACTACAAGAAGGTAATTGACAAACATCAGACAGTCCAGTACGGTGATATATGCAAGCCATTCCATCTAGATGTCAGTAAAAAAGAATTGTTTTACTTTCAGATTAATGCTTATAATTAAAAATACGAAATACTATATAAAACTTATTACCTATATATGCAGGACACTTGAAAATGGCAATAATACGCCAAAACAGTCTGTAGTGCCAAAACAAAAACAAATCTAAACTTATCAGTAAATTTGGAACTTTCTTTAGTTAAAATGTCAGTATATGACAATGTTTCTCTCTCTTCTGGAGAACAGCCCGATCTGTATTGCTAAGCAAAATTTGCTGAAGGTTTTGAACGATAACTGCTACGTCGAATCTGTTTACAGGTATGACATTGATATAAAAGGATGATATTTGACATCTCAAAACACCTATTTTCTAACTGAAGATTCAAGATGATCTTTCTCAAGGTGACGCCCATGTTCGATACATATAATCATACCATACTGTACTGGATTTTTCAGGTTTCCCGTATTTTGCAGATTTTCTGAAATATGAGAGTAGGGGAGAGCGGGGCAAGATGGGGTGGAGGGCAAGACGGGGTTTTTGTAATTTATACCACGACAGATATCGCAACCTAGCGGCGAATAGTTGAAGTAGTAGGCACTTGCTATGCGAGTGCCTGACAGTGCTGGCAGCCATTTTGAGCAAACCATTCAGAGTCAATACATCCAAACGTGTTTTCGTCTGTGCTGATATAATTTTTCGTCATTTTCAGACGTGAAAAGGTAAGTGAAGTAATTGTTTCTCATACTCTTAAGTATTATCAATGAAAAAACATCTTATTTGGCAATATATTAATGCATGCAATAACTAATTGGATATATACTTGGTGCTATAATATTAACCTAACGTAAAAATGGTCCCTGGGGGCAAGACGGGGTACCTAGTGGCAGGGCAGGATGGGGTACCTCGTCTTGCCCCACATCATATAAAATGAGCTGCAAACATGTTGACTGCCATAAACAGTTAAAAAAAAGGACAGGAATCTGCCCTTTCGAATCAAACATCTTCCCAGATTCAGTGTTTGAAGCTTCTGTCACTACAGACACTCCTTTAACTACAAGTGAGGCCGCTAACGTTTCTGACAATAATGACCAAGGAGAGGCTTCAGAGGCTCACATAAGCAGTTTATGTCAGAGACAAGCGGTGGTCCTATCAACCAAGCCGGTACTAAAGAGCAAGATGCACTTGCTGTAGGCCTAATCCCAGGGTGTACATTTCGGGATGATAATAACTCCAATTACCACACTACAAACAAGCAGGCTTTAGAGAACAACGCCAGTCAAGGTTATTTGCTGTTTCACCTGAAGACATTGTCCCGATCCCTCATGTCGGAAATAAAAACATCAGAAAAACAGTCCTCAAAAGAGGAAAAACTGTTGTTTTTACTAGCTCCCCTTAGAGAAGAGAATTCCTGGAGAGTGCAAGTAAAGCCTGGAAAAAAGATGGAACACGAAGGAAAGATTCACCTGAGAAGACTGTTAAAAATCCTTCCTTGTTTGTAATGGCAAAAGTGGGAAGAATAAAAAAGCATTGACGAACTTGGAAAAGAGGATAAAAAAATTGAAGAA
Organism: Locusta migratoria; assembly: GCA_026315105.1. Classification (NCBI taxonomy): domain Eukaryota; kingdom Metazoa; phylum Arthropoda; class Insecta; order Orthoptera; family Acrididae; genus Locusta; species Locusta migratoria. Next base: position 874,375,479 of record CM048744.1, read on the forward strand.
GAAAGCACATTAGAAGAAGGTGACACTGCGTGCCTATATACCGCTATTTATACCCGCAGTCAACAGAAGGATGGGTGTCATGCGTCTCTTGCAAAAACTGGGCTCACTTTACATGTGAGGGAGAAAAGGACGATGATGCTAGGGTACAACACGTGTGTGAATTTTGCTTACAAAACGACGATAATAACTGTATAACAATAAACTGAACATTAACATCACAAAATTTTTACTTAATGCATTTTCATTAAATATTAGAAAAATTCTTTTATGAATTTGTAAACCTGTTTTTTAACCCATCTTGCCCCACCGGAATACCCCATCTTGCCGTCACTGTAGGGCAAGATGGGGTACTTGGTAAACCCTGGGAAAATGTATTTTTTTAAATAATAAATACTAACAATTTTGGTCCTATTTTTTATATAAATTCTAGAAATACTGAAGTTTAAGGTGAAATATCTGGTATTTTACTAGAGCATTTCGCAAGCCTATAAAAAATTGTTAAGTGCGTAAGTACCCCATCTTGCCCCGCTCTCCCCTGTAAGGCAATTTTTCACTCACATTGTAGTTTGAAGGTAGTTTGGTGAACCTTGTGGCTAATCTTCACAGCTGATTTTCAGAGCAAAGTAGATGTACATATGGATGAAGCCGGTACCTAATTTTTCTTCGCGCTTGTATCGCGTCATAATAGCTACCTTTCCGTGAGCCAGATTACGCAAATCCACATAGTTTTGCACCTGCAGAAAGCGGGCACTCGTTCTTAAGTCGCGTTAGGCGTCATAAGGTGAAAAGTTCCGGGATTGGACATAAAAGTTGTAAATGAGTGCTTCCGGCCGGGGCAGAGCCAGAGAGTGAAATAAGAGTGCATCGTAGGCCGGAGCGCGGACGTCATTTCCCTCCACGGGCCGGCCAGCCGGCGATTACAACTTTTTTCATCCGGTTTACGGGGCCGGCGCCTGCTAAGACCCCCCGGCCGTCCGCTTCCCTTTTATACTGCTTCATTTACTTTTTCCATCAAACTTTCCGTTTCTCCCGCTGTCCGCCGCGCTCTCTTTCCGGTCTTATCCGATTGGTTTCCGTTAGGACGTCTTACTTCCCTCGTGGCAGTCGCGCACCGCGCCCTCTTAATGTAGCAGTGAGCAGATTGCACCACTGTGCAACTCGCAGCGAGTTCACGAGTAACAATGGGTTGCGGCAAGGGGTGATTCGGGGAATGAAAGTGATTATTCGGCAAGTGGCTATGTCGGAAACTTCAAGTATTGAAGGTGGTCGTATCAACAATGGCTCTGTGTGCCAGGGAAGAACATCTTTTCAAGTTTTCTCTTGATGCCATCAGTCCAGTGGGATATTCCTTGTGCAACTTACGAGACGTTTCCTTTATGATGCGCCTGAGGATGAAATGTTGCACTGGTGCTCAATATTTAAGTTACGCACTCAAAACGACATTTCACTGCAAATCCTCAGAAATTTGTCCATACATAAGTCCAAATTAACTACAATGGCGTCAGTGCAGGCTTCGAACCGTATATTTGCGATTAGCTTTCAAACGTTTCCTTTTCACTGAGACATTTTTGCTTCTATTGTCGTATACTTTCAACCGTTATTGATATTTACAAACTAAATATTTACGGATTTGTTCCTCCAGTCTAACAATCTCAGACAATACATTTCAAGAGACTTGTTGCAAATGCAATTCAGCATTGGCTTGAAAGTTTTCGGGGTGTTGTACCACGTAGTATTATTAATATGACTATTAGGACAGGAAACAACTATTTGGCTACAGCTACAGTGGCTTTCTGCTGGGTCTACATCAGTAGCCCTACATGGATATCATTAGTACTACAGGTCTCAGGATATAACGGAACAGTTATATATATATATATATATATATATATATATATATATATATATATATATATATATATATATATATATATATATATGTATATATATAAGACAAACAAATTTATTTGTTTATTTGAACCACAGTCAAGTCAAGTCACTTGCACTTACAATTACAATTCTTTTATACTGTGTATACTCATACCATACATACCATACATCCTACATAGTCTCTAGGTTTCACTGCTGGAGCTACTACCATCGGTACTACCAATACAGTACACATTTTCCTTCTGCCTTTGGCATCTGCCAACAGGGTTTTTATACCATTCAATAAGGCGGCTACGTCACGTTTCGTCATGTCATGTGACATCACGTGACGTTGAAAAAGTTTCTATTAAGATTATTTTGGCTTTTTAAATAGAAAATATACTTCAAATAACAATATAAATTATATTTTATTGTTTAGAAAAGATTTTTTATACAAATGAAATTGAAAGTAACAGTTACAGCTGCTACGCACTTTTCTTTTAAAGGTACAAACAAATATTTAATTTTTAAATAACAGATATTTATGTAAAAGCATTATTATTTGATTCTTTGTGCCTACTAGTGGCTTTTATTCAAAATAACATTTTAATAGCAAGTTACAATCATTTCGTACAAATTCTGATAAGATCGTCTTCTATGTTTAAGATCTTTGGCACAGTTCTTATGACAAATCAAAACAAACGTCAATCTCATACATGCTTTGCAAGTGATTTCCGATTACAAAAATATACTTTACATTTATGTCCAGTTTAAGATAAGTTTAACCCATACAAATAACTGTGGTAGTTACAGTTCACGTAAAACATGTGAATATTTGCACGATTTTCTTATGTTACTAATATTGAAAGTGCCTATTAATCGTAACAAGGATCACAAACTGTTAACATTACGTAAATATTACTCCATTGACAGCGACCCCCAAGGAGGTCGCAAAGTCTTGTTCGACGGGTCGCCGTCACAGGAGGAATAGGTTGCACCATGAAACAACCATCCCAGTGCATATCTGAATACTAGATGTTATTCATTGGAACAACATATGCCTAAGAAAAGTGAAGTGTACATTACTTTAGAATTACATGATTCTTTTGTTGATGAACAATTCTCAGTTGAATAGAGCAAATATTGTTTTATAATAAATGCATGGTGTTCACAATGAATAAACAAAAGGCGTAAAGAACTGTTTTCAGGTACCTTGCGATAGAAAAAGGTTACAAGATAAAGAAATTTTAAGAAATTCGATTGTTTACAAATTGATATACAGAGGGACCTTCCTCTACAAGCATATTTCATACCTGAACTTTACCTGCAATGCCAAACCTCGGTATACAACAAATATTTTTCTGTTGTAATTCATGTAATAATAGCATGTGTTCCATTAAAAAAATAGTCTAAAATTTATCCTATGATGTACAATTCTTATTTTTTCTTTTTTTTTTACGGGAAAGTCGTATCAAGAAAAGGAAATTAAATTCATTCCATTTAAAATTGCACACACAGTTGTGTTATGGTTCGCGGAGGGTTGGGAGTTGCTAAATTATTTTTATTTGGAAGGGGCCGCGTATTCAAAAATGTTGGGAAACACTGGTATATGGCGTTGGGTGGATGTTCATTTATTCTGATCTTCTGTTAGTCACTATCTTATCTCCTTTCACCAGCCATCTCCTCTGCCCACTCTCTCTCCTCTTCTTACCCCTATCTCAATGCTCATACCTTTGTTTCGCTCTATCGACATCCACGTTCTCCTCCTAATCTCCTTCTAAACCATTTATCTTCGTCCTCTCTGTATCTTTCCTCCTACTACCCTCTCTGTCCTCCACCTCCTCCCCTTTATCTATCCATCTTCTCTATATATCAGTTTGATCCTACTCCCTCTCCTTAACCTCCTTCCTCTCTTGGGCCCATCCCCCTCCCCCTACTATCCATCCCTTCCTCCTTTTTATACCCATCTACTCCTCCCCCACACTTCTGTATTTTAAAAAATTACACACAATTACATACCAACTTCCATGCTGCTCGATGTATAAGGGTTTTTTTGCAAGGTAGCTTCCGCCATGTACCATACGTTGCCTCTCGAAGTATAAACAGCTTCTAAGTGAAAATATTCAACATAAAACTGTAGTTGATATCGCATTCTGTAAATAAAGAACCTTCCGTAGAAGTACAGAACGAAATTAAATGTGGACAGTCGTCCTTTTGTTTTAAAACGAAGTAAGCAACATCTCATCAATATCGGAACTGTACTATAGAGTTATATGCAACTCAAGCAAACAAACACTGTAAGACTACCTGAAATCACGGTGACGCCCGGGTGTTTATTTATCCCATTCTCTCATCCATCCCCGTCCACCCCCATGCTCCTTCCTCGCTGTCCCTCTCTTGTTCTATCCTTTTCAACTCGTCTCTCTCTCCGTTCATTTCCCCTTCTTAATTTACCTCCTCCCGATGAATACGCATACATATCTGCCATCTTTCATGGTGGTCGTTGAAACAGTGCTGACGTTTATCGCAATATATCCCCGCCATGTACCACACGGTGGTTTGTGAACTATACAAATTTCCTCATGAAAACAAACAGAAATGTACCAACTTTCATGGAGACCGGTCAAACTGGAGGCAAAAGGGAGTACAGGGGTCTGAAAAATGAGGTTGACAGAAAGTGCAGACTGGCTAAGCAGGAGTGGCGTGAGGAGAAATGTTAGACTTTAGAAGAATGTTTAAGTAGGTAAAAGATAGATACCGCATACAGGAAAATAAGAGAGACATTTGGAGATAAGAAAATCAGCTGTATTAATATCAAGAAATCAGATGGAAAACCAGTACTACGCAAAGAAGGGAAAGCTGAGAGGTGGAAGGCATATATAGGGCCTGCACAAAGGGAATGAAGGTAGTCGAAGACGAAGTAGAGGATGATGAGACAGAAGATGCGATAGTGCGAGAGGAATATGACAGAGCACTAAAAGAGTAAAGACAACGTCGCTAGGTATATGATGTTCCGTGTAAACTGCTATTATCGTTAAGAGAGCCAGTCATGAAGAAATTGTTCCACCTGGTATGAGGCAGGAGAAAAACCCTCATACTTCAAGAAGAATGCAGTGATTCCCATTCCTAAGAGAGTATGTGTAGTCAAGTGTAAAAATTACAGAACTGTCAGTTTAATAAGTCATGGTTGCAAAATACTAACACGAATTATTTACAGACGAAAGGAAAAACTGGTGGAATCCGACATTGGAGAAGATCAGTTTGAACTTAGGAGAAATATAGGAACACGCGAAGCAATACGGACTTTACGACTTATATTATTGTAGTGTGCCTATCTCCCAACCCAAAACCACTGATACCACGTAATTCCGCTTCAACTACTACAGAAACAGCTAGAAGAGTCCTCATGTCAACAAACGGGCTAAAGGATATGTTCCAGAAATTTGAAGAAACAGGTGAATTAGGTGGTGTACCAGGTAGGCATCGCATTCTCATGGCGGTTGTTGACGAAGTCGTAGCTGTGGTCGATCGTACAGTACATGCCACAACGTGAACAGTCAGAGTTCGATCTGTGGGAATCGTCTCTCACCTGGACAGCAGTTAAAACAAGTTCGGTGCATTTTACCCTGGTGCACCAAACGTAGTTTGCTGCAACAGTTTGCTATAACAGGAGGTGAAGGTTGGTCAAAATAGGGGGGAGGGGGGACGAGACGGGCCGAGAGAAGGAAGAGAATGAGATGTGCGGAGAGAGGGGGAGGAGGATACAGACGAACAGGAGAGAGATGAAATTATGGACAGGCGAGGAGCTGAAATATTACTACGCCTGGTTTGTGGTAGAAACTGGTGAAAAATGGGGTCAAACATCGTCCTTTAAACAGAGTTGAAGAGCGAATTGTGTATAAATATCGTATTACGAGTAATTTAGAAATTTTTGATGGGTATAGGTGGCAACTAGCCCTACAAAACTGACGGAGTTTAGCTCAAAATTCTTCGCCGTTCTCAGCGAATGAAACAGATGGTTTAGCTGTAATAAAATACATTTAGATAGGGAACTCAGAGTCATGAGATGGATTTGGACCAGCTACATAATAGACATCCGTCAAGTCGACCGTGAGCAAAATCTTAGTGTTGGTCGCCACCGAACGATTCGGAAAAAATTGTAACTATTAATTGACGAACTGAGATTTAAAAGCGATACAGAAGGCAACCGCGATTACAGGTCTTAAGCATTGTCCATAATCAAAAGGGATAGATTTCAATGAAAATTTGCAAAATCACAACAACGTCTGCACAAATAAAAGTTAGTCGTAATGCCTTCCAAGTACATTGCATGATTTACGCTGTGATCATTACTATACCAGCTAGTCTATTTCGGAAGTGAGATATAAATGCACCTTCTACATATACATTTACATCTACATGGGATACGATTAAAATCACATTTAAATGCCTGGAAGAGGGTTCATCGAACCACCTTTATACTATTTATCTCCCATTCCATTCGGGAATAGCGCCCGGGAAGGAAGAACACCTGAATCTCTCCGTTCCAGCTCTTATTTCTCGTATTCTGCGCTGATGATCTTTTCTACCGATATAAGTGGGAGTGAACAATATATTTTCTCATTCGGAGGAGAATGTTGGCGATTGGAGTTTCGTAAATAGCCAACGCCGTGGCGATAAGCGCCGTTGTTGTAATGGTTTCCATCCCAGATCCTGTATAATTTCCGTAACGCTGTCTCTCCTGTACCGTGACAATACAAAACGAGCTGCCCTTCTTTGAACTCTTTCGATGTCATCCGTCAAACCCACCTGATAAGGCTCCTACACTGGGCAACAATAAACCAAAAAAAGACGGACAAGCGTAGTGTATGCAGTCTCTTTAGTAGTTCTGTTACATGTTTTAAGAGTTCTGCCAATAAAACGCATCTTCTGATTCGCCTTTCCCACGACATTATCTACGTGTTCTTTCCACTTTAAGTCTGAAGTAACAGTAATTCCTAGATATTTTGTGGAGTTTACGGACTTCACTTTTGATTATCTTGCAAACAAAGTTTTCAGGATTTCTTTTCGTACTCATGTGGACGACTTTACACTTCTCATTATTTAGAGTCAATTGCTAATTCTTACACCATAGTGGTATCTTATTTAGATCGTTCTACAGTTGGTTTTGATCTTCAGATGATTCTTGTTAACTTTAACAAAACTTCTTCTGATTTTATTTCAATGAAAGTCCTCACTATACTCACACGAATATAAGGTAGAAAAACGGAGTGGACACAGATATATCTGTATCGGACGGAAGATAAATTGAGACAGAAGATATCGAACGCTGTTCTCACTCTTGCCCAAAAAGTAATATATATATATATATATATATATATATATATATATATATATATATATATATAAAGAAGGAAGGTTGGTTTGAATACCACAGTGCTTTACTAGATATGGTCCTCAGAGGTGGTATGTCGTTGCCTTCCTCCGACTATATATATATATATATATATATATATATATATATATATATATATATATATATATATATCAAAGATTGTAAGAAATACATAAGAAATATTATTATGAATTACATATACCCTCGCTTATAACAGAACAAGAGGAGATGCGCGTGGCTAGGAGAATGTATAGTGTTGGAGGACATGATAGTAGTGGAGAAGGTATATCGAAGGGGAGAACGATAAGAAAAAAGGATATTTTGTAAAGGAGGACAGGAAAAGGATGAATTCGACATAAAGAGAAGATGGAGAGAGATGGGAAATGAGATAGGAGCGATGAGGATAGGATGGACTGACTGAAGACTGGAGTAAATAAATACCCTCGGATAACGTCGGGTACTAATGCTAGTACATCCCATTTGGCTTCTCTCTCGTTTCCCCCTCATTATTTATCCCCGTTTTAGTTCCCACTCCTTCCACAGTAATCCCTTCCCCCCTGACTTACTAAGATGCAACTCTTGCCACCCATCTAGTACCTACATACTCCATAATGTACTGCTATGTCCATACCCACCACCGCCTTGAATCCTTCCTGTTCATCTTCCCAATCCGCAAAGCGTTACTGGAAATGTAGGGTGTGTATAAGTGCCATATTTATGTACCTATTATGACTCGATGAAAGCCGTAGCGGTGATTTGCAAACTATCTACATGAGTAATTTGCGCGCCTGCTGCCTTCCTTGGATGTGGTAGCCGTTTCTCAGGCTCCCTCTCCGGAATCGAACCCTAATTACCCGTTACCCGTTACAACCATGGTAGGCGCAGAACCTACCATCGACAGTTGATAAGGCAGACATTTGAAAGATGCGTCTCCGGTACGGAGACCGTGCCATCAGCCCAAAGTTATTCAGAGTCACCAAGGAAAACGGACCGGATGAGCCGACCGATTGGTTTTGATCTAATAAAAGCGTCCCTTTCATCTCTGGTAGGGACCCTGTTTTTTTTTTTAAATATATATATATATATATATATATATATATATATATATATATATATATATATATATATATATATATTCCTTTATTTGCTATGATACATAACCCAATACCAATAAACTAATTGGGTCCTAATGTTGTACAGTACTTTGTTTTATTACATTACTATTCATACTTAACAATCTGGCTATTCTATATTTCTACATGTTTTTCTACATTTACAACTCTGTTTTTGTTTGTCTTTGATGCTATGTTTGTGTTTGTGTTTGGTGTGCTGTGTGTGTTTGTTCTGTGTGTGATCGTGTGTTCTCCCGTTTGCAGTGTTGAAGGTGTGTCAGATGTTTACAAACGTACTTTGTGGCCGTTGACTGCTGAACTAATTCCCCTGGTACAGGGCTGGCCCTTTGCACTATCTTAACTGGGAGTGTGTGTGCGTGTGTTTTGTGTGTGATCTATTTATATTTACTAGCTGTTTGCATGTATTAGCTCTAGAATTACCACAGTAATCCAAGTAACGTGGGTACGATCTAAGGAACCATAACTGATTTAATGAGCCATTCGCGGTTTCACCTTAATGCGGCTTGTACTGAGACATGCATAGCTTAATCTTTGAGACAAGCATATGACTATTGGCAAGATCAACCAGGCATCGCAACGCAAAATTACAATTTTATTTGAAACTTGTTTGCTACAGCCAGGCACATCTACATTCAAATTGTCTTCCTATATTGCTGCACCATTTCCAACTCACTTTCTGATCTTTCTTGTTTCCTTAAACACCAATAATGCTCCCAAGCATGGTTTTAATATGTACAATAGAGAAGTTAAATACCGATCTTCCCGTCTCCAGTGACTGTACACTGCAGATGGACCTGTATACAGTTTGGGTGCTGAGGCAGCGCGCTGTTAATAATAATTACTGCTGTTCTGCCTTGGCCTGAGGTGGGACCGCGGCCGCTGTGGGGACCCGCTGGCTCGCGGCGCCGCTGTGATTGCCTCCATCCATCACGTTCCGGCCCGCCGCATTAACCACTTGCCGATATCCCAAGATCGATCCGCATCATGCCGCACATCAATTACAGTCGCCAGTCCTCTCAGCGAGTCTCCATTGTCTTAAAGCGTTCCCTGATGCCTGGAATGAACATCGCTCAACGTAGTAATGATGTGTCCTCTCGATTTGTCGTCGTAGTAGAACCTACTCATCTTTCTGTTGTAACGAAAGTTGTAAAAGATAATCGGTGTGTCTGGGATTAGGAAAGGAGTGAGTCTTGGGCGGCCAATCATACGCACACTGGAACTAAGATACAAAAAGTAACTATAGGAATGGAAAACAGATTACTGGTAAAGTCAAAAACCATTTTCTACATCTACATCTACATGGAATACTCTGCAAATCACATTTAAGTGCCTAGCACAGGATTCATCGAACCACCATTCCATTCTCGAATAGCGCGCGGGAAGAAAGAACACACGAATCTCTCCGTTCGAGCTCTGATTTCTCGTATTTTATTCTGATGATCATTTCTACCTATGTAAGTGGGAGTCAACAATATATTTTAGCATTCGAAGGAGACTGTTGGCGATTGGAGTAGCCCACGCCGCAGCGATAAGCACCGTTGTAATGATTCCCATCCCAGATCCCGTATCATTTCCGTAACGCTGTCTCCCCTGTATCGTGACACGAAACGAGCTGCCCTTCTTTGGGCTCTTTCGATGTCCTCCGTTAAACCCGCCTGATAATGATCCCACATTGGGCTGCAATACTCCAAAAATGGATGGACAAGCGTAGTGCATGCAGTTTCTTTTGTAGTTCTGTTGCATGTTTTAAGGGTTCTGCCAATAAACGCAGTCTCTATTTAGCCTTTCCCACGATATTATCTACGTGTTCTTACCATTTTAAGTCTGAAGTAATAGTAATTCCTAGGTATTTAGTGCAGTTTACGGCTTTCACTTTTGACTGATTTATCTTGTAAATAAAGTTTAACGGATTTGTTTTCGTACTCATGTGGACAACTTCACACTTCTCATTATTTAGAGTCAATTGCCAGTTTTTACACCATACTGATATCTTATTCAGATCGTTCTGCAGTTGGTTTTGATCTTCAGTTGATTTTACTAGACGGTAAACATAGTAATGAATTTTAATATCTGAAACTTATCTTTCCATTAACAGAATGCGTCCGCATTGCTTTATAGCGTTCATATATATACAAACAGACAATATTGAACTGTTCCGTTATATCCTGCGACTGGTACTACTAATGATATCCATGTAGGGCTATACACAGCAGAAAGCCCCGTAGCTGTAACCAAATCGCTGTTTCCTGTCCTAATAGCCATATTCATAATACTACATGTTACAACACCCACAAAACTTTCATTCCAATGCTGAATTGCATATGCAAGAAGAAATGTATTGTCGGAGATGGTTAGACTAGAGGAACGAATCGGTTAATATTTAGTTTGTATATATCAATCACGGTTGAAACTATACAAAATTAGAAACAAAAATGTCTCAGTAAAAAGGAGACGTTTAAAAGCTAATTACGAATGTATGGTTCCAAGCCTGCACTGACGTCATTCTAAACACCGTCCTGGTTAGTAGACGATTTTACTGTCTTCCAGGATTGCTTCAGGATGTTTCCTGCATCAACGTTAGAATATGTGGAAACTCTATGATGGAGTGCCGGCTACATTTTGCAAATACGGCCAAAGATGGATAGGACGAGGCTGACCTGTACCTTTGCCTCGAAGATCACCTGATCTAAGTTCTTTGGATGTTTTTGTCTGTGTTCACCTCAGAAGCTAAGTATATAACACACCCATTGACACGATTGAGGAACTGGAGCGGAGAGTTGTAGACGATTGTCAAGAATTCCGAAATAATCCCGCGGTTTTTGAAAGAAATGGAAATTCATTGCAGAGACGAGTACAGTATTGTATCCAAATGCAAGGAAGACACTTCGAACACTACCTTTAACAGGCAATGAACACATGAAATATGAACTACATGGAGTGTAAACCTAATTTCAAAATAATTTGTAATAACTTGGATCATGTTTACAATGAGGTCGGAGGTGGCTTCTAACTATACATGCTTACAGACCATTTTGCTTCTATTATTGAGTACTTTCAACTGGGTAAGTTAATAAACAGGAGATTAAGAACGTAAAATACATGGTAAATACTGAATACATAGTTAATTCATAACTTGATGGTGGTTTCAGATTCCTTATGTCATTAGGAAAATTTTTAGTTTTTGTTCCAAAGTGTTTTAGCATATGACGTTTGTGGGTGAAGAATCGTTTAAAATTTGTGTTAAGTACTGCGACCTTTTTTATTATAAATACTTATTCAATATCTATCAACAACATATTCTCCATTTGTCATTTATCATTACTGATCTCAGGATGGGTTACTATTTAAATCTTTCAATCAATAAAACAATATTCCACATTCTTAACATTCATTTACTAGACTCACATTCATGAAAATAAACACCTTAAAAGACTATAGGTAGGTAGTTGATATCTGCCATGTTCATTAATATATGAAGAAATCACTAGGATTTCAGTTTTCTTAGCCTTTTATTATTAATTACAATAATTGTAGATTACTTACAAAGATATATATTATTAACAAATTACACAAACCAAAATGGTCATTTAATTGAAACTATCTGAACAGCATTGTGAGCAATTACACTAATCTTCATTCCATTACCATTATTACAATTACTATATCTACTTGCTTATTCATCAGATGCTATAATCACAATTAAAGTAATTGGATGACAATAATATTGAAGAAATGAATATTCATACATCATTAATGCAGAATTTGACACCCATATAACTCCTGAAATGAATTAAAAACCAAGGAATTTCGGTTACTACAAGTAGATAACAGAACAACTTTAACCATAAATACAGAAGTACTAGTGTTAACTAGAGAATCATATGTCATACAGTCATGAGCAATTCTATCTCTAGGAATTAAAATTGATGTATCACCCGGACGATTAAATCAAGGAACATTCACAACTAATCGCCCAGGACTATTCTTCAGACAATTTTCAGAAATCTGTGGAGGATTTATACCAATTGTAATTGAAAGAACCTTATGAAGTTATTCATCAAATGACTATCTAATTTAATATAATAACTTAGTTAAACTATAACATTAGAAAATCAATCTAAAATTACTATAACTATTACAGCTTGAAACATCAGATGACTGAATGTATCTTTATCCAAAAAGTAGTAAATTAACGTATATTTTTGATGAAGAAACTTTCTATAAACTAAATTCCTCAAATATCACCAATAATATGATTTTCACTATTTTTTTATATTTTCAGTTACATTAATTTGATTTAATCAATTAAAATTCTTCTCCTATAAACTAAATAAAATTTAAAAATAACACTTTCAATTGAAAAAAAACTTTTATTGAATATGATAACAAATTTATTCTCAATCTTTGACCCCTCAACTAAGATATTTATTACATCATTTCACTGAACTGGAGCATTCTTAGTATTCTATCAATGATTTGATTAATACCATCAAGAATTAATATTTATGAAATAAATTAAATTTAAATTTATGTAATTAATTAAAAAACTTATTAGGAAAAAATCATTCCAAGGGTCATCATTCACTTTTATTTCAACTTTTATTTTAAATACATAACACTTATTATCAATGTTACTTGGAACTAAAGAACCATCATTAACAACAAGAATAATATTAATTCTTATCATTGGACAAATAATACTATTAATTCCTATAATCAGTAGTAGTTGTAATTGATGCATATTTATTCTCAATTTTAAGAACATTACATTAAAGAGAAGTTTATTAAATGTGTGTTGTCAAACAATAATAATCACCCATTTCATATAGTAGATTATGGACCTGTAATTGAAGCAATAATTTTAGCTTCAGGGTTAGCTAAATGGTTTATTTATTATTGGCATTGATGCTTAAAAGGCGCCAATGGTGTCCATACATGTTGCCATAAACTAGTTCCAAAGTTCATCTGTGGTGGTCCTCATTCATTCATAACACTGCACCTGTCACTGCATCATATTCCAGACATAACTGACTGAAAACAAGTCTGGGAACCTGGTGGGCCAGGGCAAAAGGGTGACACCCTGTGTGTTCATGAAACAACATGTGTTGTGCATTGTCTGGGTGAAAAATGACGACTGGTGTGGCGCACAGAAAGAGTATATGGGTCGCAGCATGTCGTTTGCATTGGTAAAACTGGTTACAATATCCTGGACACCCGCCAGCTATGATTTGTGGTTGTACCTCATACCATAAGGTTTACGTAGCACAGTACGTCCTGTGCGAATGCAGTAACTGTAATGCCACTCACTTTGTAGGCGGCGAACCAAAAGCGGCCATAATTTTGAACTAAACAGAACCTATATGATAAAAAATGCGTATTGCCTACCATCAATTGTTTATTATATTTATAATTCTACGGGTTTCAGTTATGAAGTATCATGAGAAAAGTAAATTGAACAAACTGTTTATGTTGGTACATTGTTTGTCTCCTTGTCCACATCAGTCAATGAAAAATACGTAACATGTCACTTAAAATTAGGTATTGATGATAAAATATATTTTAAAAATGCCACGCTGCATTGATACCATTTGAATTCATAGGCAATTAGGTGACCTGTGCTAATACCTCGCACCATTAGTGGCAAGTCATGTGAAATGTAAATAAGTAAAATTAAATACTTATCATTAAAATATATTTTATTAATGATAATAACTGCATACAGAATATTATATGACCTTGTCAATTCTTAAATTCATTTCATAACACTTATTTAAAATCAATTGTAATTATAAAATGTTTTAAAATTCCTGAAATTGAGGTCTCAACATTTCCTTCCACACAATATTAGCTGTGCATTGGCCCGTATGTTCTATTTCCAATTTAACATTTTTGAATATTTTGCTTCGAAATAAGGATCAGGATAGGGTATTGTGGAGAGCTGCATCAAACCAGTCTCCGGACTGAAGACCACAACAACAACACAGTTGCCCAAGAATGAAAACAGGTTCTATTCAATTGATTCCAACTTGATCATGTGTCTGACCCTGAGCTTTGTTTATTATACTGCAAAACGTTAACCTATTGGGAAATTGACGACGTTTAAAAGAGAAGAGCATTGTAATGTCACATGGTGACAAATCTATACGAGGTAGCAGTATTCACTCCCCAATATTCACACCAGTTACAACGTCAAAATCTATGACATTGTTGTACATTTTTCTATCAGTTTTTCCCCATTCAGTAGCCCCTTAGCTGCATTAGAATTCCTGAGGGGTAATACAATAGAACTTTCTTCCAAAGACATTACACAGGAAGGGAGACCACTCATTTCCAGGCTTTTCTGAAATTCTGTGCGAAACTACAAAAGTTCATATTCTTCTTCCGTAATCAATATATTCAGTAAGTTCTTGAACTTCCAAGAAGAAGACCTAATCCTCCTCTAGCTGATTAATTACATCACTGTGTTCTTCTTTTGGGAGCAAGAATTGCATTTGTGTAAATATTCAAACTGTCATGAAAAGATAGAGGACCCGTGCGAATAATTTGCACCATTAGTGGAATGACGAAAACGTTGCGAAAAAAGAAGTAAAGTTGAATGTTCACGCATAGCTTTCTTCAGAATCAATCAATAGAAGTGTTGAAAAGCGCAAATGAAAGAGCTTGATCCGCTGAGTGTCGTCAGGTCAAAAAGAACTGCGTACCGTAATTAGAACCGAAGTTATCGTAAAACAAACCGATTAAAATAGTCACTGCAAGGACTTAAGAATACCGCGTTTGAATAAAAAATAAAAGTTGAAGATACGTAAGTTAATTCTGATACTTGATGACAAATCCGCGATTGAATACCGTTCGTGTAAAGCAAAAATGAAGGAAATCGGTCGGATAGAACGGCTTGACTGACTGACTGACTAGTTTCCAGCAAGGACATCCGCATAAGATATACAGAAGGAAGTCGCTTTGAGTATGGAACAATAACAATATAAGAACAATAAACACTTATTTCAACACCCTCCCAGTGCCAAACACAATTCGTACACGGAAAAATCCTCTAATAAGAAAGAGAGCACAGGGTCTAAGTGGTTGCATTACAACTAATGGAAAAAGTTCCATTATCAGTCCCTACGCTTATAAACTACAGAAACAAAGGTCAACACACACATCCAAGCCCGAAAGAGGACACGAACCTACGACGGAGAGCAAACAGCACGAACTGCAGCAAGCCGCCTCAGAGTGCTCGGCCATTCCACCGCAGCGAAAGTGTTCCCTAGGGAGAGAACGCAGAGAGACGGTTGGTCTGAAAGGGGAGCTATACGTTAGAGATTCAGCTCTTACGTGCTTCTCTATACAGCCTCCATATAGCCTTTGAACCGAGTATAAACTGGAGCCAATAGGATGGCAATACGTCTTTTACATCTTGGTACGTCACACTGGCAGTAATGTAGGGGAAAGATAGAATAACACTGATGAGTACGCTGCAGAGAGAGAGAGAGAGAGAGAGAGAGAGAGAGAGAGAGCAGAAAAGATAGAGATATACGAAGATTGAGAGAAGGCACTGGCGGGCCGATGGTAGTTTCTTTTACTCCGATGTCTCTGACGGAACTTAAAGACTTACCTGCAGGAAGCGGGTTACTAGGCAGTTTAACTGAATAGATATATAAAGGGACTCTGTAAGTCAAAGTGTGGTCTCAGCAGTTTTTATAACGACTTTCACTACAAGTTGGAATGGTGATTGTAATCCACTGTCTCTAGTCTTGGTCTTTCTGATGGCACGATCCTCAACAGAAGATTCTATTCAACCTAACTGTATGGAAGTATTAAATATTATTATATCTCAACTTGTGTCTTTGTCAAAGAGGAAAGTTTAGGGCAAGTCTCCGTTTCACAAAGAAAACCTGACGATTCTCTCCTAGCAGTACCCCTGTCGCCCAATCCCCGACAATATTCACATTTAGGCAGAGACAGTACGATCTGCCATCTCATTTTGTATTTTTGTATCTATATGTAGGTGCTAAATATTCCACAATTTAATTATGAAGTTTCAGAAACCGATGTAGTAAGTAATCTAAGATGGTACTTCAGCTCGCGTTTTACAGCTTCACTTACAGCTGTATGGACAGGATTAGACTTATTACAACTTTGATTGGCATTTAAAGGGGGATAGACTGGTAGGTTATCAGTCTATTACTTTTACGGGGTCCTGAAGCAGTGAGAGATTGGAACGGGTGGAATATGTGCTACTTTTTCGATAGGATTAGTCACAGCAGAAGTTGGAAGTGGAAGTTCCTGAGAATTGACGAGCTTCGGCCTGTAGTATTAAAACACACTATTTATTCAGAAGAGCTATACACGAACGTTAACACGAATTTAATTACGAAAAGCGATACAGATCAGTGTAAATATAAATATTCAAAAGACACCTTTGAGTATAATATGAGAACAGCAAATTAGAAGCCTTGAATTCAGGAATACTTAGAATCAGTCGTCACTAACTGAGAGAACAAGAATAAAAAGACAATAATAATGGTAGACTAACAGGCTTAGTTCACACTAGGTCAGATTAGAAACGATTAAATGAAATTTAGCAATATAATATCAATTGTAGTCATTGCAGAGTGTCAAATCATGCTAAACGATTGTGACAGAATGCACAGAAAAATTGGGGCCGCTCATAACACGAATAAAAAGAAACAAACCATGCCAAACAGAATAAACGAAATAACCCACAATAATATACTATCCCCGAAAAAACTGTACTTTCCAGATATCAACGCCTCCTTAATCACCTCAGTGAATTTTTATGGCACGAAGTTTGAATTAACTGTTGTTAAATAATTCCTTTTGTAGATATACTGAATAACAATTAATTCAAAATTTTTATTATGATGACTTTCATGATATTTTTAATTCCTCTGGCAGAATTTAAAAAAATCCAAATGAAAACGAATCAACCTTGATGTTTGTATTATTCTTGTCCTACATTTATTCAATCTTGTTCGAGTCGTGTTGTGAAAATTTCTCATTTGTACGTATACTACTTACAGAGAGTCATTCACAGCAAATAAGAAAAAAAGGATTTCCACTTTTCTCTTTCTTTTTTATGTTACCAAGATTTATAAGAGTGGATAAGATTCCTTCGTTAACTAGAAACGTCCTAGACCATATTCCTTGTGATTTACCATGTGGCAGTTGTTTACTGCTATTCGTTTTTGGGTTATTTTCTATTATCTGAACCCCAAATTCTTAGTGTACACAAATCATATGCAGTTCTCACAGTACTTTAGCTGTGTTCACCCCTAGTCATGCTCAGCCTAAACTTTCAAAGAACCTTCAGAAGTTTTACATTTCCTACTGTTAAACGTAAGAGACATGAGACCGCAAAACCTGATTTTGTCAACAGACACCACGCAACATTATTGCAGAAAAGATCCACGTTACACATAATAACAGGTAAACATTTATGTAATATCTTAATATTCACCAAATCTTTGGAAAAGAGATAAATTTCCTCCATTACCGCCGAAGAACGACAATTTTAATGTGTAAATACGTTGAGGTAGATCTCCAGAACGTTCGGCATGGCTGTATTTACACAAACCAAAAAGAAACATTATCACTTCAGGAACATTAACCTGGTTATATAAACTTCCTGCATGATTAGGATGATATGAATTTCTACTTGCTACGTTTATAGGCTTACGAAACGTGTTTTTGTTGTGGTTTTCCGCTTGCTCTAGCAATGAACACTCGAGGAACGGTAGGCATAAGAATTTCTCCAAAACAGGGACGTGTGGAGCAGCAGCTGAAAATTCTACATATAGAAATATCAATTACCTTTACGCTATGATTAATGATAAAGTGGCAGAACAGTTTCTAATAATAACGTGAAATGTTGAACACATGTAACAGAATAAAAAAAAAATTGTGTGCATATTTCAGACTATTGGTTACGCATTACAAAAAAGATTGCAAAACAAGCGTAAAATAAAGAAATACAAACTTTCTTTCCCTTGCAAGTAGACGGACGTTACGTGAAAATTACCTATGTAATATTTCATTTTGTATTGGAGGACAATAGCAGCTGACGCTGAAGATGATATTTCAGTTTCGCTCATTCGAATGTGTAGCGATGGTGAAAAATTCCGTTTTAGTTACCTGTTCGCTTGAAATGTATTGCTACCTAAAATACGCGAATGTTTCAGGATTATGTTAGATTCATATCCATATTATATTGTTTTTAGATTGTCCAAGAAATTGCGGTAATCACTTTAAAATTAATTGCGGTTTGAATATATCTGCAGATTTAACATTTAGGAGAAGGATGAAGAGACTGAAATAACTACTCTGGATAAAACACGTAAGTTTCTCCTGTAACAGCTCTGCTCTCGTAATGATCAGACAGAACAAAATACAATGACATTAAAAAAGCTGCGTAAAAACAGCGTAATATGCGTAATAATTGCAACGTAACGCATCAAATAAATAGCCATTAAATGTATTATGAATAATTACAAAAGCCGACAGCACAGAATACCTTTTTTCCTCTGCTACGTAACTAGTGAATACGCAAAGCTGACTAGTGAAGGAGATGATTTGTACGGATTAGTGTCATTATCTCTTTTTTCCAGACCGCGAAACATTAAACCTCTGATTTTTTCACGCAATACTGAAACGCTTACGACTGAAATATGCAATACGTTAATATGAACTATTGTAAAAAATTTAACATATTTCCCCCCTAGGTCCACCATGCAAGATTTTGCAAATTTAATTATGTAACTGCGTGACCAGTCGCCCTTCCTGACATCAAAGATAGTGGCACCCCGTGACACTATATATGAGAAATCATAAATATGTAGTTTCAGATTGACATAGGGATTTTAAATGTGATATACATAACATTACGAACAGATTTATACAGCTGTAACCTCTACAAATAATAATAATAATAATAATAATAACGAAGTTCATAGCTTTTCTGGCGAAAAAATAATAGTTTTGTGGAAACTTGTTCTTTCGTACATAATAAAAAACAATTTATGGCAAGACGGAAATAATTTTTATCCATTTGCTACTGTCCGAGTTGTCGTCCATATATGAATGTTAAGAAAATATTACTACACAGTACTTTTTTTTCTCTTTCTCTGTCTCTTTTTCCTAAAATACGAACATGGCATAATTTCTTCTTAAAAAAGAATCCTGGCTTTCCATATTGTCTACCAGATGTATGTCTTAAGAAGTTTATTTACTTATTCGTTCATCAATAAAAAAATTCCACACTAAACAGAACAGCCACACGGAGGTAGTGGTGAACACGAAACTCTATTGCTAGCACAAGCACAACACTTTACTCATGTGCAAATCCTACTTTCCATTCCTATCTCAACGAAGTAGACCACGAATTCTCTTTACTGCTTGTTTCACATAGATCAAGCTGTACCATTAAGTAGCTGCATTGAGGATTCTGGAAGCTGACCTTTATAACAAGTAATAAATAATAAATATTATTTAAGCCGTACTGGTTCATGGTTTGGGTTCCTGTAGTTATGTCCTAGTTCATGAACCACAGGCAACGTATGAGTGGCCAAGTTAGTGGTCCTAACAGATGGGATTCCAGTTGTTTTGGAATAAGTTCGGGCCTCTCGGAAATATTCTGAAACGTGGCCACCGTTGTGCTTAAACGGCCAAGATTACCAAATCCACCGGTTAGTCCCTCAACCGTTATGGGTAAAGCACAGTGGAGCCCTGGGTAAGCAAGGCAGCAACCGGATCCCCAGGTACTTCAGTATGATTCTGCCAACAATCAGAGCAAAAACCTCGGACCTTTGAAGGTGATGGAGTCCCACCTCTAATTGACAGACCAGGGAGTCTCAGATACGACTTGGCAAACGATCTGGAATGAGGTGGGGAGCTATAAATATCAATGATGATTACACTGGGAAGAAGGTAGAGGTGGAAGAGGCTTCAAGTAAGATAGGGTTAGATGTTTTAGCTGTTAGTGACGTTGGGGTAAGGGGAGAGAAGGAGGAAGAAATCGGAAAATACAAGGTCTACCTCTCAGGAGTCAAAGCAGGAAGAGCCCAGTGTGGTGTAGGGCTTTACATCAGGAAAGCAATCGAACCCAGCATAATTGCAATAAGGTATTTAAATGAACAACTGATGTGGATAGAGTTGGCCATCTCCATCAAGAAAATTGGGATTGTGTCACTCTATTCGTCCTTACAGATAGATCCCTACAGATCAAGATCAGATGGACAGATTTTACAACGCACTTAGTGATGTAGTTGTTAGAGTGAAGGACATGGATATTTTTTGTTCATGGGGGACTTCAACGCCAGGATAGGAAATCGAACAGAAGGGTATGAAAAGGTTATGGGTACGTTTGGAGAGGGTACGGAGGCCAACAAGAACGGAAAACAGCTCTTGGATATCTTTTCTAGTATGGGCTTAGTTATCAAAAACTCCTGTTTTAAGCATAAGGACATTCACCGGTATATTTGGAAGGGAAGGGGAAGCACATTTGTCATTGACTGTAGTATAACAGACCAGGAATTCAGGAAGGCAATCAAATGTTCAAATGTTTGTATAGTCTATGGGAATTAACTACGGGATCATCAGTCCCTAAACATACAAACTACTTAAGAACTACTTACGAACTAGGACGGCACAAATATCCATGCCCGAGGGGGGATTCGAACCCCCGACCGTAGTGGCCGTGCAGACCGTGACTAGAGCGCCTCAGTCCCCTCGGCCATCGCGGCCGGCAGGAAGGCAATCAACGACAGTCTTGGTTTCAGGGGGTTCTTTGATGATACTGTTCATTGTTTAACCTGCAATGAAATTGGTTTTGTGATTCCAAAAGAACAGAAAGTCAGGTCCATATGTATAAGGATAAGATGGGAGAAACATCAAGACGAAATTAGGCACAAATACATAAAATGATCTCAGAAAGGTACCAGTTAGTTGAATGTAGTCATTTATTGTCAGTGGAAGAGGAATGGACAAGGTATAGGGACACACTGTTCGAAGTAATTAAAATATCTCTGTCTACATCGCAAGTTGCAGAGCTTTTTATTGGCAAGCGGTTTCTGCCCTACAGGATCATCATCAGGCGGTTCACGCCGGTTCCTGCCACCGCCACCGTCCACCAACAAGGTGCCAAAGGCCTGATGATGATCCTGTAGGACCGAAACCGCTTGCCAATAAAATCAAATGTTCAAATGTTTGTATAGCTTATGGGACTTAACTACGGGGTCATCAGTCCCTAAACTTACAAACTACTTATGATCTAGCTAAGACTAAGGACGGCACAAATATCCATGCCCGAGGGGGGATTCGAACCCCCGACCGTAGTGGCCGTGCAGACCGTGACTGGAGCGCCTCAGTCCCCGCGGCCACCGCGGCCGGCTGCCAATAAAAAGCTCTGCAACTTGCGCTCTATCTAGACTGTAATATTTTAAGGATTTATCATTTTGAGATGGTAAGAGGAGGCGAAGTAGACCAAGAATTAAGTTCTCACATTCTAATGATTTTGAAGTGAAAGGCTTAATATCAGACGAGGCATAATAGTTAGCATTGAATAGAGATCTACATTGTATGTCGGTAAATAACTGAATATTTCCCCAATTATTGTTCATGACAGGCACTGTAAGTATCAATTGCACTCGAGAGTGAAAGTTCCAAATTATCACTCGTGAATTAGTGAAGTCCACCGAACATTGCAGTTCCAAAATAATCAGCGGTTACAGTATTCGTTGCAAAACGCAGTTTGCCTTCACGCGTGTACACGATTGCTGATTTATCACAGTTTCACAGCCCTACTACCGTCCATAGTTTACCACTTTTCAACAGAGATTAAGTTCTGCAGTCACAGTCCCGTAAATCACAAGTTTATAACGCGGCTTCAGACCGCCCACCTCACAACCTTTCACTACCACGTCCAAGTTACGAGTCCCCTCCCAAGCGTTCGAAAGCGTGCTCTCCATGTTCCCAAAATTGTGTCCTTCCGGGCACCTTAACGCCTCATCTTTAAAATACAATTTATCTTCCAAAATATTATACATTTAAATATCACAGAATTAAATGCTTTGACCGGCTCTCTACAAATGTTTACATTTAACAAAGGAGTATATATTTAACAATACTAAAAAACGGTTGAGACTGGAGCTCTGATCAGATAGACATTAAGCGTGGCGTCTCACTGTTCAAATATATTACCGCCGTCAAAATATAGTTACACAATTAATATTTAGTTTAGCATGACTTTTTATACAAATATATTCAGTTCCTGTCCACAAATACTTATAATTGTTTATATATAAATTATCTGCTGCATATCTACTATTTTTAGTTGGCCATGAAATTTTTATTTATTGTGTTTTTCCACAAGAATACATACATGAGCAGAAGTTTTTTTGCATTTTCTACCAAATCAGCCGCCACGTACCACGTACGTAAACGTAACCGGAGGAGGAGAGCCGTGTGTGTCATGAGCGCTTCGCGTGAAATGTTTTTGTTTCGTAATCTCTGAGGCTTAAGTTAGGCACCAGTGCAGAATTTGACAAAAGTGCGTCTAAAACAATTTAAACACCAAGTTCAGCCTTGTTGGTCTACCAGCGCAAGGTCGACAATAGGCCGCGCGGGTTGTAGTATGACTCAGGTCCCTTTGCAAGCTAAGACGCTGCACCCGACACTGTAAAAGAGAGCCACCATCAGAGAACATTCATTCAGCAGGAAATGTGTTTGGCAATAGATATAATTACATTTTAAGTGTCACACTTTTATTCCAAGGAAATTCATCACTTCCCTAATAAAATTACCCATGTTCAAAATCATAACGTCTGGATTACCTGCTGTAAGTACATATTTTGGGATGACATCCTTTCCTCAGTAGTGTGTAAGGTGCATCCGGAATCTAGCATACCACAGGATGACTTCAGTTTGAAATGGATTATTCACATGGTTCGTTTTCATTGTCACAGGAGATACCTTACGCATAATAGAATTTAATGACACAGGTTTTGCATTAGAAATAGGTCATGTCGTAATACGTGCGTACAGTACTGCAGGGAGAAAATGCGTTCCTGGAAGAGTATTATAAAAAGAAATTCGCCACACAAATTCCATCAAGTATATAAAGACAAGGTGATTTTGGATATGATTATTTTGGCGTACGTCTGTGCTGTGTGGAGGTGCAAATCCTCGTCTACTGGTGCCTGAAACCAACACTCGTACAGAAATTGTATTTAGTCGCATACGTAGCACCACCCGCTAAGAATATTTTATTAAGTCCCCTCTTTCACTTGACAGAGCCCTAAGTAAAGCTAGCTCTTAATTATGGAAACAATTGTATCCTGAGCATCCGAAATGATTTGAAAACGAAGAAACTCTGTTACCTGGACATCCAGAAAGTTTGCGTACACGAATACCTCTAACAGATTACGCGCCAGCGTTGGAAGGCCTTAAGATAATCTGAGTTTAGGGGCACATTATGTGAGTGTGAGCAAGAGCAAACATCAAGCCATCTACTGAAGTGGTGTATCTCTCAAGACTCTCGTAGAGGATCGGAAGTGGTTCTGTCTAACGACAACACACTCAACGTAGCCAAATACTAAAATTTTCATTTGTTTGTAGAGTTTTGGGACTTACCTACGGGGTCATCAGTCCGTTACACGTAGAAACTACTTATGAACTAGCTAATACTAAGAACGGCGCAAATATCCATGCCCGTAGGGGGATTCAAACCCCCGAACGTAGTGGCCGTGCAGACCGTGACTGGGGCGCCGCAGTCAGCTCGGCCAACGCGGCCGGCTGCCAAATTCTGCTCACAACTTGTGTACATACTTTTTATTATGTAATTATTCATTATGATACAACTTCTGTTTTCACCTAATTCACACCTTATTTAATCTTATTAGTTTGTTACTTTCATTTTCTTTGCCCAACAATGTACATTTCTCATTCTCTGTACTTTTTGTGTATTGTTTCTTGATGGTTTTGACATCAATTAAAAGAAACTATCAGTATCTATGTCACTGAAAGAAAGAACAAGTTCGAGCAATTTGTTATACTTATTACAGGTATATTTAACAAGCGCTAGGGCGTCACACGTATGATTGGCCAACTTCACTGGCAGTGCAAGAGAGGCTACTTTCAAAGTCCTAAGATCCTAAGTTTCTCGAGAAGTCATCCAATCTCTTGCTTCTTCCAGCGTATATCTCGCGGCCTTGAGTATAAAATGACACAGCTTAGAGCCCACACCGGCAGTGTTTCCTACAGAGAAACATACGCGACTAGAAAAGGAGTAGGTGACACTTGTATAGCTACAAGGTGTCCTCCGCTACATACCGTGAGTTGGCTTCTGGAGTGTAGTTGCAGATGTATTATACGTAGCTGTTCCAAAATGGCACGGCTCAGCGCTGCTCACCCCTTCGACAACAGATGCAGAAAATGTTGAGGATTTATCGTCGTGGTGTCAGACGCATGCGGTGTCAAGCGGCACGCCCCTTGGTCAGAGACCGATAGCAGTAAATAGGCAGAGGGCGGTCCTCGCTAAGTGTTGGCGGGAGTTTCTGCAAGGGTTGTGATTGTGTGGGGAGGTCGCGATGGTAACTGTCACATTTCTCATGGTTTATGACGCCTCGGTGCAAGTTCTGAATAGGGTGATCTATCAGTGGAATTACTTCCGTAAGTGTGCAGACTGCGAGGGATGAGAGAAGGGGAGAATATTGGCAATATTAGTAATGCGTTCTTTTGCGTGATATACTAATTAATTTGTGAGACAAAAAGCGGGAAATAATTTGGAAATATATGAATTTGTTCTATAAAATCACAGTTGTAGAATTCCGTCCGAAGACTGATTCTAGACAAATGTGTAAACTAGTCTAAAACGTATCAGCTCCTTCAATTCTGCATAAATAACGGTTCCAACGCTCATTTCAACCTTCGTAACAGTATTCAGTCCTAGTTTTCGCTTTGCGAGAGTGTTCACCAAACGTTCAAATGTTCAAATGTTTGTAGAGCTTATAGGACTGAACTACAGGGTCACAGTCCCTAAACTTACCAACTACTTGTGAACTAGCTAATACTAAGGACGGCACAAATATCCATGCCCGAGGGGGGGATTCGAACCCCCGACCGTAGTAGCCGTGCTGACCGTGACTGGAGCGCCTCAGTCCCCTCGGCCACCGCGGCCGGCAGTAATTGACCCCACGTAAACTAGGGATTAAGGTATGTTATAGATTGTGTTTTGAAGAGTTTTATTTATTGCCTCATATGATTGTCAAAAGCTACAGAAACATATTAGGCCCAAAACAACGCAGACAATAATTAAACATCTACAAAAGTACAAAAACGGAGATAATAAATCTACTATTGGTCACATTTGTTGTGATACCACGGAAACAAAACAACCCTGTATCCTCTCTGTTCCTTTATCATTCAGCTCATCGTACTCACAGTCCGAATTGCACACTAAATAGGTATTTTCCTCATGAGATTTGTGTTTTTCCCCATATTTACTCTCTCTGTTCTTTGATACGATGGATAAGGTTCTTTCAAGTGAGCGACATGGTACGGCATACTACTGTTCCGTGCTGGAGAAACGTACATACAGAATAGACAATAGTTGTCCATCCTCTGATCTCTCATTAACTTGTGCTGTTGATTTATAAGAAACGGAAGAGAGACCCAGGTCATATGGTGGAATTGCATATCTATGAATGTTGTCCACAAAGTAAGTTCCGTTTCTATTCCTATTTTAACGACGTGTGATTTGTAGTGCTTCTTTATAACGTCAGCCGTAATTGAAAACGCCGCCGCGTGTAGAAATCAGATCTGTAATGCCTTCTCTAAATGCAAAGAAGTTTAAGCCAAAGTAAATTCATCGGCAGATGTGCGAGTTTGGTATAAATGCTATGAGTGATTCAATAGTTAAAAGATGGGCCAGACTGTTCAATGAAGGACGTGATCAAGTGCATGATGAAGAACGAAGTGGACACCGGTCTATGATTACTGGTGAACTGGTCCACGCAATTGAAGAGAAGATTAAGCTCAACGGTAAGTTTACACTTAGTGCCCTTGCTATTTCACGATCACTAATCTATGAAGTTGTTTCTGAAAAACATGGTTGCATACACAGGCGGCAACCTTCTATGACAAAGGCATACAAAATTTGTGCCACTCTGTTACAAGTGCCTACACATTTCGGAAGCTATGAAGAAAAGTAGTTTAACAGTTGTAGATCTTTTTACAATAAATATTTTTTCTGTAGCACTACACGTTTGTTTTATATAACCAAATGGAACTTACTTTGTGGACATACCTCGTATTAAAAGCTCTCCTTCGGTCATCATGAAACCAGGTATGACTACTTGAGAACAGAAGCATTTAACATAGCATGGAATGAAGACTGCATTGTCATCATATAGGGTGACAATTATTGAATAACATCAGCAACTGAACGGTTTGCGTTAGGATGTTTAAACTGCAAGGATGATCGTAGGGCGTGGTGGGAATTAGTACACGAATGCGTATGGGATAATGGTTTGGTGTAGCTATGAGATTCACTTTCATTTTGAATGGTTTCATCATTCGCGGCGCGGTGGCCAAGCGCATTGAGGCTCTATGCTCCGACGCGCGAGGCCGGTCCTCGTCGGGGGTTCGAATCCCTCCTCGGGCTTGGATGTTTGTGCCGTCTTTGATATAAGGTAGTTCATAGTTTGTAAGTTTAGGGACTGATGACCCCGCAGTTAAAGTCTGTTAAGCTTCACAAACATTTGAACATTTTTGGGTTAATCAATTAGTAAAATTGACGCACCTGGGGCACGGAGAATCCGCATTTTGCAATCAACAGATTTCTTCACCTTCAGTGGATGACTGTGTTCAGTGCAATAATCAGGAAATAATCGGTGATGTATTCCTTGACGGCACAGAGACTATCGAACTACCGTGAAAGTGTTGGAAGACGATTTCGTTCCAGTTATCCAAACTGACCCTGATTTCGACAAGAAGTACTTTATTTATGCAATTCGGAGATCGGCCACATCGAAGCAGGAAGCTGATGGATACATAACAATTACGGTAGCGACTTCAGAAGCTTCAAATTCATCAGTGGAGGAATCGACGTTCCAATGTTCCGAATAGTTGCGCGGTTAGAGTCGTGAAGCCATTTTAGTGAATAGTTGCGTGTTGCTGCAGTTACATTTTTTTCTGCCGTAATAGTTCTTTTCCGCTTTTACAAAAGATTCTAGGATTCAGCCAATATGGGTTACACTGACATTTAATCAAAACAAATCATTTACGCAGCGCCCATTTTCATTTGTTGTAACAAATGAAGAAAAGACTGACGTAAATTGTAGACTTGAAATATAAAATTATCTTCGTGCCATAACAAAACAATTGAAGTTTATTACGAAATAAGATCTACATACCACGCCCTATTGCGTATTAAAAGCACAAACTGACACGTGAAAAGAGTGCATACAACAACGATTGCAAATTTTGTACCAAATGCACTCAACAGATGGCAGGCGGTGTAACAGCCTCTGCATTTAACATATGAAGCGCTCTGTCTTCCGAACCTTTCTCCTCACAGTTGCACTCGTGTAACGCCATTTTGTCTCACGTTCATGATTTTGATACTTACAGCATTCTTTATTTCATGACTTCGATTTACTAATACAGAAATATTACCGTTACTAAATTCCTCAACAATGTAACATATACTCCGAACATTATTTCTCAGTACGTATAGTTTGTATTCGATTTTGATATTATGCAGGTTCTTAAACCATGATTGTACCTTGGTTTTCGACTGCATGTATTTGACTGTCATCTACTACTACAGATCATCGAACATTTTCTGCTCGCATATATTGAGAGCCAGAAATCTCCATATATACTCGAAGACCGAAAGGTCTCCGAACGTTTTCTACAGGCAAGTATATATATATTACACGATTTCCCGCCTAATATTCAATATTGTCCTTCACTTCAGTCAGTACTGAGCTTGATTCTGAAGTGCCTCTAACGTAGTCCTTGAGAAAGATGGATTCAGTCATTTTATTATTGACATGTAAATTTTATGTGCATGACACATCAACATGGATGTATACCAATGTGCTATTTTAGAAATTGTTGTTATAGCAGCGATGTAAAAAATTACGACAGGTATGTAATTATGTAATTGTAGATAGAGAAGATTTTTTGCTATATATAATGCAGCTCATATTGCAAAATTAAAAAAAAAAAAAAGAAAAAAAGAAAAAGAAAAAAAACTTGTTGTATTAGGTCTGAAGATGGCGTCTAGCACGCCGAAACCGGTCATATAATTAAAAGAAGAAAGCGATCTTGGCTGAAACCTCTTATTAAACAATAATTTTTATTGTTATTGCTAATCAAGATGTAGTAAAGTGGCATAACAAGCATTACGGTGTTGGTTTGACTTTTCGTAGAAATGCTGTATGCAGGCTCATTCTTAAAAAACATTATATTCATTAGAGTGCTTTGTGGTAATTATTTCCATGCATAAGTAAATACATTTACTGATTATATATTACTCTGTTTCCTTCTGCTGTGGCGTGTGCGCTTAACCTGCATTCTGTGACCGCGTTATTCCAAATTAACCAATCGGTGACTACTGCTATTAGACAGTACACTTTATTAATTAAATTTTTTGCTCGTACATCGAGCTGGCGACAGTATATATTTACCTATTCAAAATTGTTCTCTTGGTACAGTTTTGTCCCGGGCTTATTAAGTCTAAGACAATAGTTCAAGATTTCGCTCACCAAACGATCGTTATTAGGAATTAAATCGCGAAGTACCGTTTGTGTGTGTAACCTCCACTACTTTATTGGTTTCGCCTCTGACAGCCTTATCCGGATAATTAATTCATTAGGCACACGGATCCATATGAATAATTACTCGCGATTGTCAGTAGCGTAGGCCAGTAAGGTTACATGCTGAAGCTTGTAATTTTACATATGTAACTAGAACGTGAGCTCTGTTGCTCAAGAACCATTGTCCATTTCATTTTCTTTGTTCAAATCTTGAAATATGAAATTTTTACTGCTTTCTTTTAGTAATTTTGATTTTATTTGTGGTTACTAAAATTTTTTACTTCCTATGAATGCTTTCTTAGTTGAAGCCGAAACCATGGTTAAATAATCAACTTATCAACCTGTAACTTTGCAACCGATGATCTGTATTTTTTAACGTTATTTATTTATTTATTTGGTTATTTAACCTGACCAGATTAGGGCCATAGGCCCTCTCTTACATCTGCTCAGGAACAACATAAACAAAGGATTTAATTAAAAAACACTGCATTAATAATATTAAACAATAACAATATATGATAATACTAATAATAATAATGATAATAATAACACAAAAATCAAAGTAATACTAATAATAACAAGAGATATTTACATGGAAATAGATGTTTAACACATTTGAATTAAGTTTAATATAATCAGAAGGGGGAAAATGATTAGTGAAAGAGGAGAAGTTTGAAAAATGACAGTGCTAATGGATGTGAGGAAGTGGAGACATATATGAATAGAGATCTCCGCTGGAGAAAGGAAATGGAAACATTTATGGGGGGAGGAGGAATCGACAACAGTGGGCTACAGACTGGTAAGTGGAGAATGAGATGGCTATTGTGACAGAAGGTGAACCCTTAGCTGTATTTTAAAGTTTTGAATTCATTTGATCTCTCTTAACTTTTGAGGAAGATTGTTCCACAGACGTGTTCCCGATACAGAAAATGATTTGGAGAAGATTGCAGTGTTATGTGAAGGCAGAGAGAGAGTTTTATTTTGGTGAGAGCGTGTGTTTCTGCTGTGCTGTTCAGATAGTAATATAATCGTTGAGGATAAGTATGAAGGTTTGCAATGATTGAGAAAGCGATGCAGCAAACAAAGTGTATGATAGCTTCGACGCTTATCTGCACGTAGCCAAGATAACTGCTGGTATGCGGGACTGATATGGTCGTAGAAACGTAAGTTACAAATGTATCGGATACAAGAATTCATCGCCAGCTCCAGCCTACGTGAATGTTCGTGTGATAGTCCTTGCAGAATAGCATCACCATAATCTAGATTGGGAAGTATTAGTGTCTCACCGATCTTCTTTTTCAGCTGTAAAGGAAATGCTTTTTTGTATTTCTGCAGTGAATGAAGTGACGCATATACCTTCTTACAGACTGTCGTTGTGTGCTCTGTCCAGTCTAAGTGCTGATCAAATATTACTCCTAAGTTCTTTGCTGAATGAGAGAAGCGTATTTGTGTGTCGTTAAGTTTTAAAGGTGGAAGAGTTTCTCTGAACTGTGGAGTGATGAGTCTTTTATCGGACACCAAGATTGCCTGTGTTTTTGATGGATTCAGTTTCAAGCCCATGCTATGTGCCCATCTTGATAGTGAAAGTAAGTCCGCGTTTAAAAATCGAATGTTTGTAAAGTCTATGGGACCCAACTACGGGGTCATCAGTCCCTAAACTTACAAACTACTTATGAACTACTTACAAATAGGACGGCACAAATATCCATGCCCAAGGGGGGATTCGAACCCCCGACCGTAGTGGCCGTGCAGACTGTGATTGGAGCGCCTTAGTCTCCTCGGCCACCGCGGCCGGCGTCCGCGTTTACATGCTGGATGGCTGTGCTTAGGTTTGTAGGACTCTCACTGAGATATAATTGTAGGTCATCAGCGTATAGATGATATTTACAGTGGGACAGAACAGTGGACTCATCATCTGTGTTGATCAAGCGGAAGGGAACTCTTGCTCATTAATATCTTTGAGAAAGACGACCGAAAGTAGCGTTGGTTGGCGGATAACTGGGCCTGTGACTTCGGTTCTCCTGCATGTTGCGGGTTAGTGCAAAGGCGGGCGCGCACACGTGAGAGTTAACTTCGCCACGCTCCGCTCCTACGCAGGTAAGCCGCCAAAAACAACAGCGCCTCAAACCGCCCCTAGCGGCCAGGCTCTTTACTAATGGTCAGCGTGTGGTGGGCATTATCTCTGGACCGAAAGCCGCGTTTATTACAACTTTGCCGCCACCCCTT
The DNA here is from genome assembly GCA_026315105.1 of Locusta migratoria. Lineage (NCBI taxonomy): Eukaryota > Metazoa > Arthropoda > Insecta > Orthoptera > Acrididae > Locusta > Locusta migratoria. The sequence continues at coordinate 874,406,939 of CM048744.1, forward strand.
TCCGCGCGGATTAAGCGTCTACACCCCCGGGCGTTATTTCCCCGTTTCGGGGAGATACACTGCGCTGCTGCTTCCAAATGGAAATGTTCCTGGCTGGACGATTGTAGGCGGGTGTCTACCATTAGGGAGAGCAAGAGAGAGAGAGAGAGAGAGAGAGAGAGAGAGAGAGAGAGAGAGAGAGAGACAAAGAGAGAGAGAGAGAGAGAGAGAGGCCACGCCGTTTGAATATTGTTACCGGAGTTAATCCCCGAATCATTTAAATTCAAAGGGAAGGCAAATGTTATCGGACCCTAAAAGCGTTATTATTTGCATTTATATATCTGGGAGCCGGTGGTTACGCAATAACTGTTATTTATTTCATTGGTCCCGTAAGCGGCGGACCAGGGCGCGGTCTCCTGAGTGGTTAATTTCACCACCGCAGTCCGAACCGTTTTTCACCGCGGGAAATTAACGCGTTAATACGGGCCAACGGCGAGCAGGTATGTGTATTTGCGGTGGACCTCTGAATAATTTTTTTAATGAACTGTTAAAACTGGATTCTATCGTTTTATCAGACTCACTTGGAAGTCTATAAATAGCACACTCGTGAACTGTGGGGAAATTTGCTATCTGATTATTTTGTACGCAGTGAAGATGAAGATGATTAATGGTTGAATAGCGGTAGACTTGGATGTCCTCTGAGGTGTAGTATGTGAGGACGTAACACGAGGAGGAGAGTGAAAGAAGTCTGTCTTGTTCAGAAAGAATGTTATGTTTGAATGTCTTTAAAAGCTCGGCATGGCCTGAGAACATTGCTTTAAGGACATTCGTCGCAACACTTGCACGCTGAATTCACAGAGATCTAACTGCAGTCCTTCAAACCCGGAAGTACAAATTTTAATAGTATTTTTTTTTCTACTGCAAATCTATTTCACCTATTGTCTGCGGTGCGTTTTATCAAATGACCTTCCATGTAGCACATGATTCCATTTGATATTTTGTTGGAACTTTAACGCACAAAGGAATCGACAGTGAGTCGTGTCTGTCCTTTCCGACATCCCCTAAAGAAGATACATTACTTATAGATAAGGAGTGCACAAATATTATGTCAGGGAATTTTATTACTGGATAGCTGATTCTAGTAGATACCAAAATTACTTTTATTTTATTGTACTCATGAGCCACAGTCATGCAATAGTTATTGAATGATTTCACCGGAATTGGAATGTATTACTTTATTATTCTTCATAATAATAACGTAAACAGTCAAATGGTGGTGAAATCATTCAATAAAATTACTAATGTTCGGTAGGACTAAAGTCACAAAAAAAAGGTCAAATGTTTGTATAGGTTATGGGACTTAGCTACGGGGTCATCAGTCCCTAAAATTACAAACTACTTATGAACTAACTAATACTAAGGACGGCACAAATATCCATGCCCGAGGGGGCGGGGGGGGGATTCGAACCAAAGTCACCATACTTAATCTACGGACCCCGATGGAATGGTCTAGCGCTCTAAGTAACCTTGCTACGGAACGCACAGTTGCTCCCCGTCGGAGGTTCGAGTTCTCCCTAGCAAGCAGGAGAATCCAGGTTCGAATGCCTTACAACCCTCCCCATTGATTTATTTCAAGGCTCTCTGGGAGGTGATGTCGTTAATTTCTATGTGTGTAGATACAACATGCTCTAGGACCACAAAGCGTGTTTCTCATTTCGGACATGTCCGAAAGAAAATACCCAAGATATCTCTGGAATAACAATAGCTATTGAAATACGACTCTCAGAAGCATGAACTTTCGGCACAGGCTTACAATAAATACTATGAGACATTTCAAAACGTAAACAAATATTATGAAAAAGAACTCTTTCGCGACGAAACTGTTGCATAAAACATTCTTGGTCTTCTTGCTGCGTCAATTGTTCATGATACCTTAAGATTTCGTCTTCGTCTGAAGAATACGACTGGTGTTACTGTCTATATTTTTTTTTTTTCCTTTATTGTCATTCGACCCGAGGGAAAGGCTGTGAACGGCCTCTTACGCCATTCTAAAGCCAAAAGAATACACTGGTTGTCAAGGTGACAAATATTAATAATGAAGGTAAAAAATGGTGAATGTATAAACACAAAGTGAAATTGGTGGCGCGGTGGCCGAGGGGACTGCGGCGCGCCATCACGGTCTGCACGGCCACTAGGATCGGTGGCTCAAATCCCACCTCTGGCATGGATATTTGTGCCGTCCTTAGTGTTAGCTACTTCATAAGTAATTTGTAAGATTAGGGACCCCGTAGTTAAGTCCCATAAGCTATCCAAACATTTGATTTTGAAATTTGTGTCATCACATATTACGATTTTCACCTTTTCCGGTACCTGAAACCTGGCGGGCAGCGTTTCAATGACGACGATGAAGTGAAAGCGGCCGTGAACTCTTGGCTGTCGGAGCAGGTGGCCGAATTCTTTGAAGAGGGAATTAAAAACCTAGTTGTGCGGTATGACAAGTGCTTAAATAAACAAGGCAACTATGTAGAAAAATAGGTAAAAGTGTGTAGAATCAGAAAATAAAAGTTTTTTTTTTACAAAAGTATTTGTATCTTTTTAAAAAAAATAAAAACGGCCCTTACTTATAAAACAACCTCATAAACTCCACAGGAAAAATGTGTTCTGCCGCAAGCGGCTGTTGCAACACGATAAAAACGGAGATCGCACATAAGACTGCACCACGAAGCACAGATTAAAATCCGAAGCACTTCACTTCTGCTGCTGTAATGAACAGGCCAGGACACCATGCGGAATGTCGCGGACACCATGCAGAATGTTTCTGCTGCTTTTCTTTATCGAGCGTTCGCTTTCATGCTTCCAGTCGTTGACACCGTCTGGAACATATGGAGCAACACTGGAGCACCAGTACCGATAGTCAGCTGCTCCTGAGGAAGACGATGGAGATAATCACCGAAAGCTAGAAGTATTATCAAGGATTGACGCAGCAAGAATATCGGGAATGTTTCATCCAACAGTTACGTCGCGAAAGACTTCATTCTCATAATATTTCTTTTGTGTTTTGGAATTACTCATATTATTTACTGTAAACGTCTGTCGTACGTCCATGTCTTTGAGTCGTGTTAAATATCTGTTGTTGTTCTAGAGATATTCCAGAGAATTGACACGGCAAGAAGACCGATTATGTAAACAAATAATTTCTTCAAAATAAACGGATGTTTCAGATTACCTTCCATATTGAAAAATATGAATTTCAAAGTATGGAGTTAGCAGCAATCATTTGCAATTTATTATAATTTATGTACTCGGATCGAAATTTCGGCTAGTGTTCCATGAAACTATGTGAAATATATCTATGGAGGCCACGGATATGTCAGTACGCATATTTGTCACAACTGTTTCAATACTCACGTATATGAAACAACAGTGACAAGTGTATCACAGAACATATTCTCCTACCCAAGTAAGAGAACTCTTATTGTCCCACCTAATCTAATTACTTCCGCATCGATTTTGTTACAATACTTTCCAATATCCTAGTCTATTCCATTCAGTTGCTGTACCAGGCACTTCCTATGTGACAGAATCACAAAGTCATCGGAAACGGCTAAATTCCTATTTCTCATCCCTGACCTGTACTTCCTTCTGTAAAAATATCCTTGCATACCCTGACAGCTAGTTCAATGTACAGATTCAGTATCATTGGTGAAAGGCTAAAACACTGCCTTACGCCCCAATCACTGCGACCCCTTTCATGCCCTTCGAGTGTATCGTATTTGTACAATCTGTTTATAACGTCCCCCCTCCCTATATTTTACCCCTGTTACATTCAGAATTCAACATTGTCAAAATCCTTCTCCAAATCGACAAAAGGTAAAAACAGCAGCCGGTCGCGGTGGCCGAGGTGACTGAGGCGCTCCAGTCACGGTCAGCACGGCCACTACGGTCGGGGGTTCGAATCCCCCCTCGGGCATGGATATTTGTGCCGTCCTAGTTTGTAAGTAGTTCATAAGTAGTTTGTAAGTTTAGGGACTGATGACCCCGTAGTTAAGTCCCATAAGCTTAACAAACATTTGAACATTTGAATGAAAACAGCAAACAGCCGCAAATTACAAGTTACTCTGACCATCAGAACATTTATATAGATAGAAAAAAATAGCGCTTCTATCACACCCTCCTGGGGCACGCCTGACGATACACTTGCCGTCAAGAAAAACGTACTGCGTTCAATTACTTAGAAAGTCTTCGAGCCAGTCGCAAATCTGTTAACCTATTCCATAATTTATATTTTCACATCAATTAAGTTCAGTACCTCCTGGGACTACTGCTGCTAGTTCTACACTTTTCTTCCAGAGTAATTTAAAAGAACATATTGGCATTTTTCGTGCTCCGACAGGAACATTTTCTCAGCTGATAATATTTAGAATGAACACAGTCTTAATTCCAGGATAACAACTGTCATTATTACATGTTTCGCCTTCGTGCGTTATCCTCAGATAATCTTCAAAGTTTTTCTTTCAAACGACTGTAAAACCCTAAAAGATGTACATGGAGCAACGAATCATGCGTCTGAACAGTTAAACTGGAGAGAGCCTCACAGTCTTATAGTATCATGGGAACACAGAAATTTTACGGCGTTCAATATAATATTGATAACATAGCTATAAGGCAGTGCTTTCTAAACTTTCCCTCATGGCGACACCCTTTTATAGCTAACAGTTTTGCGCGACACCTTGTTTAATGTTGATCCTGACTGCAGTAAGTACACAAGAAAAGGGAACATTAGGAACTTCGGAGATCTACAACAGAGTAGCACCGCAGACAGCAATGCCGAACTCACACTTGCTTCTTCTACATGCGACCCAACTTCCGAAACACGAAAACTGAACTTCGGAAACCGTTTTTCGCTGTCGTGTGTACATGTCAGGGCCAGATACGATTTTGCTGGATCGAATGAAAACGGCATCTGGAAATTAGCTGCTCCGATTTCTGATTTAGACAGCACAGTGGCTGTTCCCTTTCAGCTCAAATATTATCACATTATTTTCAGAAATAAAGAGGATGTATTTATGACACGTGATGAATTATTATTTAAATTCTATTGCTAGGTTATTGCTTCACCACGACCTCTGAAGTCCCGACTTATTCGGAAAGAATGGATAAATGTTTGTGACAAGTTAGAATAGAATGTCATTTCTGGTCCCAGAATCTGTTACATACCGGAAAGAAAAAAAATATTAACGTAAACCAGGGTTCGAACCAACGATCACTGCATTTAAAATACTACTCTCCGTTAATCACCCGGCCATACTCCTTACTAAACATCGCTACTGAATAGCTTCAGTCAGTGGACAATTGAGACTGCTTTTGCAATCTGTGACAGCTTTTACATCCACTGTCATTGATTGACATTTAATTGTAAGAAACGCTATCGACGGTGATGTGGCTTTGATAAATCCAAAGCTCAGGTGCAGCTTTTTGAGAAGGAAAGCAGACTACAGTGAAGGTTCGTTCAAGTAGCTGCCAGTTCCAGTAAACTGCGCATGGGAAAAGCTGTTATCGAGTATCAGCAGCAGCTCTGTGCATGCTCAGTTTGTTGGAATCTGGCAACTGACAGCTGCTTGAACGAACCCTGAATGTCTACTGCTGCTGAAACAGAGCTGCCGCCTAGCGGCCGAGCACGCAATTAATGTTAACCGATCATTCTCTTAATGCGTGATTTGTGATGCACTGAATGGAGAGAAGGATGATTAGCTGCAGGCGAGTCTTCAGGGTAGTATGAAGAGAATGATATTTTGCGTTATTTTATGACAAGTTTTTTGTTTACAGTCTAAATTTGTTGGTCTCGCGACACCCTTGATACTACTACGCGACACCGCAGGCTGTCGCGACACCCAGTTTGCAAAGTTGTGGTATAAGGAATATTAAAATGATCTTTATCTGAAACACTGTGTAACCCTCCTCAGTCAAATACCATTGGTACCCAAACGACATGGACTCAAACTAGGTAGGGCGTTACATCAGACCCATTGTGAATCTGAGTATCGAAACTGGAGAGAAATATGTGACGGGATACCCCATCATTCCACGCAAATAAAGTTGATATGAAACGTGTACGTAGATAGACGTGTGATTTAGTTCTGACGCAGTCTTCAAAGTGCTGTTAACCTCTCCGAACACTCCGTGTTCACTCTGGTTCTTCTTTAAGATGACGGCTATGGTTTTGCCGGTCTGTGCGATCCCCTTGGCCCGCATCATTAGCGCTTCGGCCAGGCGCCTCAGATTGATCCCGGAGCGTAGCATCTGGCGTTTCCAGATGGCGTCTTCCCCCCTCCCCCTCCCCCACTCCTTCCTCTCCCAATCCTCTATTCGGCCCTCACCTCAACCCCTCACCGCTGCTGCAACCCCCTGCACCCCTACAACGCCACTGCTACTAACACTTAGGCCAACGTCAGAGCTACCAGCCGCTCCCCGTACATCAACGCCTACCGAATAACCGGGGGCAATCCGATTCTCTTTATCTTTCAGCGCCTAGGGATGGCGTGATATTGGGAGCGTGTAGCTGCTAGGTTGAATAATGCTCCACCAAACTGGATGTGAGGGAAAGAGAGGGGGACTGTCTTGATGACCGCAAGGAGGCAACAATTCTTCTTCTGTTCTCCTTCACAAAAAAATTTAGATAGAGAACAAAACTTTTGTCCACGAATTATTGTTACTATTATTATTATTATTATTATTATTGTAGGAATGCGAACTTCTTTAATTGTTGCAACGAGGAATATCATTGATATGAAGAAACTACTACCAAATCCATAACAATGGATAATTCCTTCATTTAGCATCAGCTCAAAACATTTTGTTTGCAGCCTAATAGGTCAGGAAATGTACAAATCTGGAAACTCGGAAAGAAGGAATTCATGCGAAGTGTCTGGATGAGGGAGATGGGGAAGAAGAATATTGCTTTCAATAGGAGGGCCGTAGATGTAGTTCATCATACTATATATATGAAAATTGAATCGATGATTTTTAATATTAATGAGGCTAATTATGTAAATCGAAAAGAGGTTTCAGACAGATGTTCAAAGGAAAAATCATGTATTTTCAAATGTTCAAATGTTTGTATAGCTTATGGGACTTAACTATGGGGTCATCAGTCCCTAAACTTACAAACTACTTATGAACTAACTGATACTAAGGTCGGCACAAATATCCATACCCGAGGGGGAATTCTAACCCGCGACAGTAGTGGCCATGCACACAGTGAATGGAGCGCCTGACTCCCCTCGGCTACCGCGGCCGGCTATAATGTATGTACGTAGCCGTTCTTGAGTAGTTGAGAGAAGTAGAAGTTACTTTTTAAACGCACGTGCTCGAATTTCAGCGACAAATAAATTTGATTAATGGTTGTTCCATCGAACATTAATACATTTCGTAATGATGTGTAACGTGTCAATTTAATGAAAGGTATCGTTCCATGATATTTGAATACATGCATTCTTTTATTATTATTATTTACTTTTCACTTTTTGTGTGTAAAATTAATACTTTATATCTAAACATTCGTGTATTGTGTAGAAAGCATTAGTAGCTACACTATTACGTGAATAGGAACATTGAGGCACCGATTTAGTATGATTTATAGAAGAGAGAGGCAATCAAAATTATATAAAGTGAAAGGAGGTTGGCCACAGATGTGCACAATACAAGTATCATGTACGAAAATCTTAAAAATGGTAAAAGGAAACAGCAATTACTTTGGAAACACAATTCATAGAATTTCGACAAGAGGCGGCGCTACGTATACTAATACATGAACACGAACTTTGAAGTAGCTATTTGAATATCAACTACACAAGGAGTCGAATGAAATTTACATAATGCGAAAGGAAAATAGAAGTGATACCAAATCTTCCATTGTGTCTCGATCAGACGCCACGGTAAAAATGCCACATAAAACTAACAACGCTTCTTGAAATCTGTATCTAGCGACGCAACTGTTTACATTGTTCATTTACAGAAACACATACGTAACTGCCGCGTGAATTATGTTGTCAGAATCAAAACATCGTAGTAACTATGTGATTATATTTTTCTATAACAGTAGTTTTGGGGCAATTTTCTTCAATTACCAGAAATTATTAGGACGTTCCAAATTTTTAATGTCTTTGAATTGTAACTTGGACTAGTTTAGCTAATTATTTTAAATGTCTCTGTTGATCAGTGTTATAAGCATATTGAATCACCACTTGAATGTTAATCTTAGAAATACTACAAACGGATATATGTATGATTTAAGCCCTGAAACTGGACACACAACATTATTCAAAAACCTCTGGTGAGGTATAGACATTAAGAAAATGAGAAATTGAAATGTATGGCGCAATTTTTCTCATACAAGAACTACAGATTAGCAACACAGTTGGTAGGATTCAACTCCTGTAACTCAAACCATTTAATCAATTTTAAATGTAAAATCGATTTTAGTCGCCTTTGCCTAATGCCCATCACTAAATTTCACCGACTAATCCTAGTTCCACCGCCTTCCTTTTCTATTTTCTTACGCTTTATTCAGATTGAATCCAGAGTTCATGCTAATGGGCAGATTCCATAATATTTACCCTGGATATATCTTACTATTTAAAAACTTATTCAAAAATCTTTAACTCGTCCCTATTAAATCAGTTTGTAACTTTTGTTGTCTGCTGGTGTCTTTCATATATACACCTTTTTTTCGTTATTGTGTTAGTGATGATTAACTACTGCTCTGTGGTAAATTGTACCAGATGGTTTCCCCTGACACTCGTTTTCTCCAATATATTTTCACTTGCCTCTTTCCATCTCTACTTGTCCTGTCCTTTTAGTGTTTCAATAGTGTGTTTTGCCTCATCAGACATTTTTGATCTCCATATCAATTAGCTAGCTAGCATATGGGTAAAGTGTACTTTTTGAGGGTAGTTTCCTAATTACAGGTAGCTGAATATCTCTTTTGTTTGTTGCTGCAATCTTCAGCTCATTCAGACAACCAAAAGGAGATAGCGAAGGTCATTCAAATATTGTGTGTTAGATGGCGATATTGTGAACTTTTCTTTCTCTACAAATATTTGTGACTGAGATCAACATTATAATCGAATATTTATGCAGAACTCTGTACCTTTGAAATAAACATTTGGTGTGAATAAAAGCCAACTACGGCAGTCAGTTTTACTCTTGATAATATTGGCGGTGCTTGCCATCGAAAGCTCCTGGATTTTATTTGACGTAACATGGCTTCTATACCAGGATCATTTTATAGAAGAATACCACCACTAAAGACTGCGAGGACATAAAGGCAAAAATTTTATTAATTCATTATAGTTTGACCTTTATTCCTAATCGGCAACTGCAAAACCGAAAATTAGGAACTATATATATTCAAAAGGTGCGAATAATATCAATAAGGAACAACTGTCTGACAATCTGCACAACTTATTTATTCGTCATAACCCGACTTTCGGCTTCTCAGGCCATCATCAGGTGACAACTGAGTGTAGTATACATGTTTTCAAAGATGTTACAATCATGTTACGATTTACAAAGATGTTATCACAGAAAACCGACTACTTCACAGGAGAGTCCATTACATTACTATGAGAGTTACTAACATTTATATAAAATATCATATGTAAAGATCAAAACTGACATGATTACTTTTGTAGAAGAAGAAAGTTGGGAACTAAAACTACTTTCAGTACAGGTGCAAAAGGAGACTGGCATTCTAAGCCAAATGTGTACTGATTTCCACAATTCCCATAGTGTTATCTTCCTGTTTCTCTTCAGGAAATGTACGATTTCACATTGTACATCGTAATTGTTTTTTTTTTCCGAGCAGATGTTCAGCAAAGGTTGAATCTGTCTTTTATAACCTCCAGCTTCTCTCGTGTTCTGACAATCTAATAGCTACATCCCCGCCAGACTGACAAACATACAATTTCCCACAATGTTTGCACGGGATCTTGTACACCCCACTATGTGATATGGGTTGAATTTTGTCCTTACGATTGAATAAATACTTTGAAATGTTGTTTGTGTTGTAAAATGCAGGCCTGTAATTTCGCGATTTTAAATGTTTACAATTGTAATCTAAAATTTTGCATAAATTGGGATGACACACCAATTTCTTTGACTGCTGAATTTTTGTTGCTGGCAAGCATACAAAACTGTTACAACTTTTCTCATTTTCTTGTTATTCAGTATACTATCAATCAGGGCACGGTTATATCTATTACTGGATGCTATATGTTTGATTGTTTGTAATTCTGTTTGAAATGCAGAATTAGAGAATGGAACAGATATGAGGCGACGCACCACGAAGTGGAAAGTTGCATGTTCATGACGGTGTGGGTGTTGGGAAGTAGCTGGGATAACTGTATCTGTTACTATGGATATTCTGAAAATACTGAACGTTTCTTTCTGCTGATATCAATGTTAGGTCCAAAGCGTTTATAGAAGATCCTCCTAGCTCCATAGTGAACCTAATGTTCTTGTGTTCCGAATTTAAATTTTGTAAAAAGGTATCCAGTTGTCTGGTGGTACCAGTCTATAAACACAGCTCATCATCCACATACCTGAATCAGTATCCTAATTTGCACCTCAGTGGTTCCTTCTGTAAAGAAAATCTGCTCAAACCACTGAGGTGCAACACGGCAAAAATACTAAAGCTGATTCACAGATGAAGGGCGCACGGTATTTTCTTATCTAAATTACGTCAACGACGACAAAGTGCCATACATAGGAAAAAAAACCATCGATACAAATGAAATCGATCAAGAGATGGAAAGCTGCTGTACCTAATAAGAAACCAATTCGATTTTACAAAATTTAAAGGATAAAATTAAAGAGATGGGAGCCCACACAAATGCTTACCTGCAATCCTATTTTCCGCAAACCTCGGATATGAAAAGGAGGGCAGTGTGGTCATAGGCACCATGTGAGGAATTGCGCGACCCTTCCTGTCCTAGGTGGGAGCAGTCCCTCGACAGTTGGTGGATCTGTTGTCCATATCTGTTTAAGTTGTTCTGTTTGGGCCCAGCTTTATATTACCTTGTGTGAACTTTTTGCTGCGGTGGAGCGGCAGAGAGATCTACGGCACCTAGCGGAGGAGCGCGTGGTTGCTCGCCTTCGGAGGTTCGAGTCCTCCCTCAGTTATGGGTGTGTATCTTGTTCTCACCGTAAGTTGGTTTAAGTAATCTGTAACCCTAGGAACTGATAACAGCACCATTTAAGTTTCTTAGATTTACGAAAAATTGTATTGATTATATCAATTGTTATTGCAACTGTGGTTCACATTCGGTAACACATAGCAGTGCCGGTATACCTCCACTAGCGATGGTGCACATACCGTAGTGAATTGGTATTTTTTGGGCAAACCCCTAATCAATAATTTACATTCACTGAAGATACCAATGAAGGCGCGCCATCACTAGTGATTTTATTCCTTATTCCTTCACTGCAGCTTCCACTTCGACTTATAATGTGGGGTAGGGCTTTAAATATTGCATTTAAATGAAAATAAAGATAAATGACCATCGTTTGCAATTTTAAACTCGAAAAATATTGATAAATGTCCGAAACAGTCTGTCAACTTTGCAAATTCGAAATACTATCGAAGAATTTAATTAGTTCACTAATTACCAGTGGAAGTTGATTAATAATTTTGATTTTTGTACATCTGATTACTTCACCGAAGATTCTAATTACCACCCCACGTCATAATATATCCAGTGGATATATTGTGATACAAACTGGATTAGCTGTAATGCGTGAACACGAAAGAAACATTCTGTGTTCCCCTCCCCCCACCCCCATTTTTTATCGTGACCAAAAATGTACAATCCTGATTATCGTTTTCAAAGTAACTGACTTATGTCTTTGCTGTGTGTTTTGTTATACCATGACAATTGCAGTACACACCCACACACACACACACACACACACACACACACACACATATATATATATATATATATATATATATATATATAGCTGCAAGTACCTGACTTTACCCGCCCATTGGGATGGAACGAAACGTATTTATGAACCTTCCGCGTGTAATTTTGTGCACGTGTACCAAATTTCACGCTTCTTGGTTGTCTGGATCTTGAGTTATAAGGGGACAAACAGACAACAAATGCGTCTTATATGTATCGGGATTGCAGTCGAAGTCTGTACCGAACGAAATTTTATTTAGACAGCAACCTTCATCTTGTTTTGAAGGTCAACTGTGCAAAATTTCATCAAGATCAGTGCGAAGATATATATTTATACGGGCACATTGAAAACGCACTTTAACTTTTTTTCAGATTTTACGGTTGGTTTTCCGAAGAATGGAACGAAACCTGTTAAAACCTTCCCCACGTAATTTTGTGTACGTGTAACAAATTTCACGTTATTTGGTTGTCTGGATCTTGAGTTATAAGAGAACAAACAGACATACAACAAATGCGTCTTATATAGTTATATTATTGGCGCTAACTACTTTGATTAATTTCAGTAATGATTTTTCTGTTTATTAGCTCTCACAGTATGTTCTGATTTGCTAACTGAGTGATTACTACTTTGAAAATGTCTCTGATTAATGAAATTTCAGCAGGAAAGAATTAAAAAGTAAATAAGTAAAATAAATAAAAGAATGAATTCTCTCTGTTCAAATTTAATCGGCACTGAATGATAGAACATCAAATGTCTTACCCAGTTACAATTTACTTCTCAAGTAATTTTCGTATCTGTTAACTTTAACATTATTGTTCCGATTTATTATCAAAACGTTTGTGAGGTTGATCAAGGATTTTCATTTGAAAAAAAAAAAAAAAAAAAAAAAAAAAAAAAAAAAAAAAAAAAAAAAAACATTTACAACTCTTGTTTAATTCCTATAGTTTAACACAATTGCTAAATCTGTTCACAATACAAAACAATTTAGTATTCACCTTTTGATGAGAATTCTCCACGATATCTACTAGTACAATTATGATTTCACCAAGAATCACAGATATCCATACAGTAATTCTGTTGAATATGTTCATTTTGCGAGGCAAGCCAAATTTATACAAATACTCATCAAGTGTCCATTCCATTCGTGTGGGTCAATTCCGCGATACGCGAATATCTCACGAGAGAGACACGTTACTAACCCGTTTTAACACTGTTACGATAAACGACACTCCCGCACTTTCAGAATAAACATTCACTATCAATACTTCTTCTTCTTTCAACTTACTAATCAATAATCCGGTCGGTTTTCGTGCCTAAACACACACGGACGGAGTCTGCACACGACGAGACCCACTCGCAGACTGCCTCTCAGTTAACAATAGACTTACACAGTAGAGCGCGCTGCTGACATTCTACTGTTTTTACATATTCAATATCTTTGCTCAGTCACTTTACACTTATACATAAAAACATACAATTACAAAAAAAACATATCAAACAAATGACAGTACATACAAAAATAACCGAAATCAAAATTCACAAAAAAATATTTAAATTTACAGGGGTTTGCAGATTCACATAGTACTTGTCTGCAGTAATCCTGCAGTTGTAAGGTCATCATCTGTGACCTTACAGGCTATAACATATAATCATATTAAACCATGTTGCTCTTATAATTAACCTTCCATAGGTTTTATACATCTACATTGGATACTCTGCAAATCACATTTAACTGCCTGGCAGAGGGTTCATTGAACCATAATTATACTATTTATCTCCCAATCCATTCTCAAATAGCGCACGGGAAGAAAGAATACCTGAATCTCTCTGTTCGAGCTCTGACTTCTCGTATTTTATTCTGATGATCATTTCTACCTATGTAAGTGGCAGTCCACAATATATTTTCGAATTCGGAGGAGAATGTTGGCGGTTGGAGTTTCGCAAGTAGCCCACGCCGCAGCTGTAAGCGCCGTTGTTGTAACGATTTCCATCCCAGATCCTGTATCATTTCCGTAACGCTGTCTCCCCTGTATCGTGACAACGCGAAACGAGCTGTCCTTCTTCGGACTCTTTCGATGTTTTCCGTCAAATCCACCTGATAAGGATCCAACACTGGGCAGCAATAATCCAATAATGGACGGACAATCGTAGTGTATGCGTTTTTTTATGTTCTGTTGCATGTTTTAAGGGTTCTGCCAATATAACGCAGTCTCTGGTTCGCCTTTCCCACGATATAATATACGTGTTGTTTCCATTTTAAGTCTGAAGTAATAGTAGGTATTGCCGGCCGCGGTGGCCGAGAGGACTAAGGCGCTCCAGTCACGGTCTGCACGGCCACTACGGTCGGGGGTTCGAATCCCCCCTCGGGCATGGATATTTGTGCCGTCCTAGTTCGTAAGTAGTTCATAAGTAGTTTGTAAGTTTAGGGACTGATGACCCCGTAGTTAAGTCCCATAGACTATACAAACATTCGAACATTCATTCGAATAGTAGGTATTTTGTGGAGTTTACGGCCTTCACTTTTGATTGATTTATCTTGTAAACAAACTTTAACGGATTTCTTTGCGTACTCATGTGAACGACTTCACACTTCTCTTTATTTAGAGTCAATTGCAAATTTTTACACCATAGCGATATCTTATTTAGATCGTTCAGAAGTTGGTTTTGATCTTCAGATGATTTTACTAGACGGTAAATGACGGCGTCATCTGCAAACAACCTAAGGGAGCTACTTAGATTTTCCCCTAAATCGTTTATGTAAGTAAGGAACAGCAGTGGATCAATATTAGTACCCTGTGGAACGCCCGATATCAGCTCTGTTTTAGTCGATGCCTTACCTTCGATTACTACGAACTGTGTCCTCTCTGACATGAAATCCCCTATCCAATCGCAAATTTGGGACGATATACCATAACCACGCAATTTGATTAAAAGCCGTTTGTGAGGTACGGTGTCATAAGCCTTCTGTTTCTCATGACTATAGGACATTGTTCTACTGAGAGCTCAAACCTGTCCCAATGTACCCTTGATGGAACTAAGCAAGGTACGAGAGCGGTGTGCGTTTATTCGGACGTTCGTTATGTCAAGTCTGAAGGTATTTTGTGGAATTTGCGACCTTCATTTTGATTGATTTATCTTGTTAGCAAAGTTTAACGGATTTCTTTTCGTACTCATAAGAACGACTTCACACTTCTCATTAGTTAGAGACAATTACCAATTTTTACACTATACTGATATCTTATTCAGATCGTTCTGCAGTTGGTTTTGACCTTCAGATGATTTTACTTGACGGTAAATGACGGCGTCATCTGCAAACAACCTAAGAGAGCTACTTAGATTTTCCCCAAAATCTTTTATGTAAATAAGGAACATCAGAGGACCAATAACACTACCCTGTGGAACGCCCCCGATATCACCTCTGTTTTAGTCGATGCCTTACCGTTGATTACTACGAACTGTGTCGTCTATGACAGGAAATCCCCTATCCAATCGCAAATTTGGGACGATATACCATAACCACGCAATTTGATTAAAATACGTTTGTGAGGTACGGCGTCAAAAGCCTTCTGTTTCTCATGACCATAGGACATTGTTCTACTGAGAGCTCAAACCTGTCCACATGGCACCCTTGATGGAACTAAGCATGGTCCGAGAGCGGTGTGCATTTATCCGGACGTTCAGTATTCATTGCTGTTTCTTATTTATATAAATGATATGCCTTCGAGTATAACAGGTGATTGTAAAATATTTTTGTTTGCTGATGATACCAGCTTGGTAGTGAAGGATGTTGCTCGTAATATTGACACAGTATCAAATAATGCAGTTCAGGAGATAAGTTCATGGCTAATAGAAAACAAGTTGATGTTAAATCACAGTAAAACTCAGTTTTTACAATTTCTAACACATAATTTGACGAAATCTGACATTATGATTACACATAATGGGCATGTGATAAGTGAGACCGAACAGTTCAAATTTCTAGGTGTTCATATAGACAGTAAGCTGTCATGGAAAGCCCATGTTCAGGATCTTGTTCCAAAACTAAATTCTGCTATATTTACCATTAGAACAATATCTGAGATAAGTGATTTTTCAACACGAAAAGTAGTCTATTTCGCTTACTTTCACTCACTTATGACGTACGGCATTGTTTTTTGGGGTAACTCGCCTGATGCAAAAAGGATATTTCTGGCTCAAAAACGGGCGGTTCGAGCAATATCTGGTGTAAGTTCGCGAACGTCATGTCGACCCCTTTTCAGTAGTCTGGGAATTTTGACTCTGGCGTCACAATACGTTTTTTCTTTAATGTTGTTTGTTGTTAATAATATCAGCTTATTCCCACGAGTTAGTAGCTTTCACTCGGTGAATACTAGACAGATGTCTAATCTACATTTGCACCACACCACCTTAACACTTGTGCAGAAAGGGGTGCAGTATTCTGCGGCATCCATTTTCAATAAGCTGCCACAAGAACTTAAGAATCTTAGCACTAATCCACATGCTTTCAAATCTAAATTGAAGAGTTACCTCGTGGCTCACTCCTTTTATTCTGTCGAGGAACTCCTAGAAAAGTTAAAGAATTAAGCTAATTTATTTTTTCTTTATTGATTCTTTTCACTTTGTCTTAAGATTGTCGTGTGCAAAGGACTACTTAAAATTTTTCTATTACCATTATTGTGTAACAATTAATGTATTGACTTGTTCCATGACCATGGAGTCTTACTCCTGAAGTGGGTCCTATGGAACAGAAAAAACAAATAAATAAATAAATAAATGTCAGCGATGGATCCGATGCACGACACACTGTGCAGGCTAACGCTGAAAGACACCGCGTCGCTGGCGTCGTCGCAGAGGTTCACAAAGCCGAGATCGTCCCGGGCTGCGGGGCCCGGTCGTCAGTGTAACGAGCACCCGTGACGAGGGATGCGGGCAGAGTTAGCGCAACTGCATTACGGCCGGATCGGGCCAAGTTGTGGCGCGACGGCAAGTTTGTTGTTGCAGCGGCGCCAGTTGTTGTTGTTGCTGCCGGGGGGAGGGGGTGGGAGGCGCCCTCCGGGGCGGCGGCCGTCGGCCAGGTGGCGGGAGCGGGCGTGGGCGGCAGCGGCAGCGGCCTACTGGAACTGATTACTGCCGCGCCGCGGGAGTTGCCGTCGCGCTCCGCAGGGCGGGGGCGGCGGGGGCGGCGGGGGCGGCGGGGGCGGCGTGGGCGGCGGGGGAGGCAGCTGGGACACCCTGCAGGAGGCGGACGCTCCGGACCGGCAGCCGCTGCGGCGCGGCGGGCTGTCTGACAGCGGGGCCGATGGTGCCTCTCTTCCTGTGCAGCGTTTCGGGTGATTTCCATCTTACAGTGTTGGCATCAAAGACAATGCTCTACTGTGCAAAGCAAATTCTTAAAAATCATAGCCGGCCGCGGTGGCCGAGGAGACTAAGGTGCTCCAGTCACGGTCTGCACGGCCACTACGGTCGGGGGTTCGAATCCCCCCCTCGGGCATGGATATTTGTGCCGTCCTAGTTCGTACATAGTTCATAAGTAGTTTGTAAGTTTAGGGACTCATGACCCCGTAGTTAAGTCCCATAAACTATACAAACATTTGAAACATTTTGATTACAGAATAGGAAAATTTATTTTTCTTATGATCTGTTACTTCAAAAATTGGCAATTCGGCAAATAAGCACGCGTCCTCCCAATAGCTAGAATGAAGATAAAATGACTCTCGAAGCCGGTCTGAACGGCCACTACTGTCGGGGATTCGAATCCCCCCTCGGGCATGGATATCTGTGCCGTCCTAGTTCGTAAGTATTTCATAACTAGTCTGTAAGCTTAGGGACTGATGACCCCGTAGTTAAGTCCCATAGACTATACAAACATTTGAAAATTTATTTGAAAATCATAAGATTACCTGACATCGTCTGGTCTGGAGGCGATCAATTCGTTTTATAGATTCCAAATGCTAAGCCAAGATCGCAAACTAACAATTTATTAAGTGACGACCGGTTTCGGTGCACTGTGTCACCATCATCTGGTCATATATATATCTGGTCATATATATATCTGGTCATCTTGTTAAAAAATTGGGTATAAAATTAAAAGTGCATCATTGCACTCAGTCACAATATGAAAAAAAAAAAAAAAAAAAAAAAAAAAAAAACTTAAGTTAAAAACATGACAGCTTACAAAATATGAAACCAGCTACGGTGCTACCACCTTGCGCCAAAGTGTAAACTATAATTTTCAGAGCTGTCAGTATTTTGTAAGCTGTCATGTTTTTAACTTAAGTATTTTTTTTTTAAATATAGTGACTAAGTGCAATGTTGTACTTTTTATTTTATACCAAATTTTTAAACAAGATGACCAGATTATAATATATATATATGACCAGATGATGGTGACACAGTGCACCGAAACCGGTCGTCACTTAATAAATTGTTAGTTTGCGATCTTGGCTTATCATTTGGAAAATCTTAAAAATCAGTCAACCAGTCTCATTTATTATTCATTAATTTTGACAACATTGTTAGAGGAGAAAAACAGCGATCTATTTGGTATGATCAAAACTACAAAAAACAGTCTTCATCGCAGAAATTGACAGTTACAATTAACCGGTTTCGACCTGATGTAGGTCATCTTCGGAATTACAAGTAGCGCATGTGGCTAGTGCTGCACTCGGCTGGACTGGCTTGTCCTGGGCTGTTCTGCTGCCAGCAGGGAACAGTTACCTGCCACATGCACTGGCCACATGGGCTACTTGTAATTCCAAAGATGACCTACATCAGGTCGAAACCGGTTAATTGAAACTGTTAATTACTGCGATCAAGACTTTTTTTTTTGTAAATTTGAGCATTTATTATTGTCTGCAAGAAGGAAGGAAGGAAGCTTAGGGTTTAACGTCCCGTCGACAGCGTGGTCATTAGAGACGGAGCTAACGCTCGGAGCTTTGGGTAAGGATGGGGAAGGAAATCGGCCGTGCCCTTTGAAAGGAACCATCCCGGCATATGCCTGGAGTGATTTAGGGAAATCACGGAAAACCTAAATCTGGATGGCCGGGGGTGGATTTGAACCATCGCCCTCCCGAATACGAGTCCAGTGCGTTACCACTGCGCCACCTCGCTCGGTGTCTGCAGGAAGAATGGCCATGTTTTAGGAGAATAGCAGACCTTGTAACGAAGCATGTAGAGATTTATTCCCATGTGCTCTCATTACTGAACCTCCCGATACCAGTGTTGCATGGTAATACGTACGAATTTTTCATTTTCTTTTTGCAAAACTTATGCCAATCATTTTTTCTAACGTGACTAGGTGAAGTTATTTTCTATTAATTGTTTAATTAGCAAATATTAATTGGCTCATACAAGACGCGTATTGATATACTTGAGATATTAGAACAATAAATATTTCTAATAATCATCAGTCATCATGAAATCGGCGCTCTAGTACCCTGTAGATCTTGCGCCGACCTCACAATGAGACTAATTAAATTATATCTGCATAATATTACAGTAGGTATTATTATGTTTCACAAGTAATGTAGGTATCAAACTTTATTGCGATGTGTTTCAACAGCCGTAAGATATTTGAGGAGATGCTCACTGTAAACCATCAGCTGTTTATTATTTTTCAAACTTCTACCGGTTTCGGTTATAAACCATCTTCATGGAAGAGAATTAGGCAGATTGATTAAACAGGTGCATTATGTGCCTCCTTATGCATACTAGCATACATGTCACACATGGTTTATAACCGAAACCGGTAGAAGTTTGAAAACTAATAAACAGCTTGCAACACTCTTTGTGGGTTGATAAGCTTTGCAGCTACCTATAGTTCAGGTATTGATATCCAATATAACGTGGCAGAGTCGCTATATATATTGAAATATCGATAACAAAACTCATTAGTTGCTACAAGCTTACGCCTACAACAAGGCGCACCTCCGAGAGGGTTTTTCTTTAACCGTGTGTTATTCTAATGAACAAGGGCATCGGTGATAATATTCAGTGCGGTGAACATCGGTTGCATTGCGAAACAAAACAGTGATAAAGTTACCAGGAGTAAGAAAGAGCAATATTATCAAACAAAATTACAACTAAAAAAACTTCAATTTACGGTCGCCAGTCCTTTAGGGACAACAATTACCAAGTATCTCAATGACTCGATAATTACTGAATAACTAAAATATTTCCTAAAAATTTAGAGAACATTAACAAACGTAATTTAAAAGGAACACTTATGTAGTGTGGTCGCTTTCTAAGGTAGCAGGCAGCCTCACCATAATCTATACTTCTAAGTAAGCATTATATGGAAAGGGAAAAATTCAATTAAACTCCTTGCTAAAACAAACAATGTGCTGAATGGAAAAATCTACTATTCTGTACCTAGCCAACTTTCAGTTCAGGCCTACTTCACAATATTCACGAATCATTTTAAGAAAAAAATGTTATTCAGTGTTACCATAGTGTAAGCACTTCAAAAAAGCAATATCTTAGTAAAGCACTGTTCAAGAATTATTTATAACACTAGCAAGCTTATATTTTCATTAACTACTGAATGTAAAATTGTTGCTTAATAAATTACTTTCCTCTAAGTAATTAATTTTCTTCAGTTCAACAAATTTGGAAAACCAACACAGTATTCAAGAGTGTGGTCCCTCAATCTGATATGCTACTCCCGTTTGCGCACAAATTACTATGCACTGAATTTACGTAACAACAAAGTTTATATCACTGCTCACCATATATTTTTAATAATCAGATTTAAATTTATCACTTCAGAAACATTCATTATTGAACTAACTGAAACTGCATTTGCTCAGTAGAGATAAGATTTACTCCACTGTTCACTTTCAATGCAAACTCCACTATATATTTAAGCAAAGCAAATGTTATTAGAATCGTTTATAGTTATTTCAGTGGGTCTCGCAGAATAATCACTGTACCAAAGGGTAGGACCCTACTTGGATAAACAACATAGGACAATAAAGTCAATTCTCGTTAAAAGAAGTAATTATTCAAAATTCTGAATAAAAATGAGGTTCGGACTGTTATACATAATAAAAAACTTTCCTACTAGACTGTGGAAGTTTGGCGCTGCAGTGTGGCTCCATGTGTGCTGGATCTTGAAGTATGTGGCCAAAAACCAATCTTTTTAGCGTCTGAATATTAAACCACCAATTTATGCCAGTACTTACAACAGCAACAATATTTCATCCGAGGCCATATTACGATCTTCTTGTAGGTGAAGGCCTCCAGAACATAACCACTAAGAAAGAAAGGCACCTCAGTACATTCCACTGTACCTACCAACACTGCAACTGCACGCTATCACGTCTCAGACCGTAATCCCTTGCCACACCCTAGCCAACTGCGCCAGCCAACAACTTCCCGCGTTTTCCCACCTTTTCGCTCCCACACAGTCAGTATCCGTTACGGCGGGGATGCCCCCCGTCTTTTCTACTCGAGTACAATTTACAAAAGCCCTCAGTCAGAACCTCTACAAGTTTTTCAGCATACACAAATATTAACACAAACACATTGCATTAACAATATTTTTTATATATTTAACAAAACGCATTTCCAACTTTCTTCAATATAAAAGGCATTTTCAATTAACATAAGTTTCAAAGATAGGTTACTCATTGCATGCATCATATCTTGTACACAGTTTTTCCAATAATAAATCGAAGCATAATAAAATAAATAAATATAAAATTTAATTATGGCGTCACAAGCTGATGGTTTAAAGTATGCATTTAGCATTTCCAAGTGGAAAGTGATATGAAAGGTTTTTTGAATGGTGTAACTGAGGTGGAACACGAGAACCAGCCCGCTATTCACCTAGTAAGGTGTGGAAAACCGCCTAAAAAACACTTCCAGGCTAGCTTGCACTGCGACCCAGTAATTAATCTACCGGGCGGATTCGAACCGGGGTCGGTACGCCTGCCCGTCCCAGAAAGGAGTGCGTTAGACAACATAGCTAACCGACCTGGTTGCAAAAGTATTGTTGACAACCCTATTAAATTATATTTGGATATTAAATACTATTATAAGAGACTTTATACCACTTACTCAGTATTATTTATGCTACCTTTTACTTTAGCCAGTTGCATGTAATTGGTTACTTTTCCATTGTAATTAATCTAATGTTATCAATTAACAATACGTAATTTTCAATGACATTGTTAGGAGGGTATAAGGAAGATGATTTTGTGCCATGTAAATGAGTCTGGTTTCATCTTTGATCGCAAGCACTATCCGCGTCTGTAGGGAGTCTCGTTTCGTGTTTACTCGAGGGCACAATCACCGTCGCTCTTAACTCTAATTTGAACCACTAAGCTAAAAGTTCTTCAATGTTAGTCGTCATTATTATTATTAATTGAGTCTTAACATTTGTGCCACACTAAATGTACACCTCAAACTTTTGTATTCCACATACGAACTGTGAAAATTTGTATTAATGTGTGGAATATGCATACTGGGTTGTAGTAACTGTTATTAATGAGACTTTTACGCTGGCCATAAATGGGGACAATTGGGCACGAAAGATTCATTAATGCGTCAATGAACTGCACTAAGTGTCACCTACATTGTTTGTAGTAGACAAGTCTTGTTGTCCCATGGTACTTCAGCCAGTCTTTGCCGAGATCGCTGATCTACGAGAACTTCAAGAGGCAACGAAGTACGACCCGGAAACGTCACCTCAGTTCTATCACCCTTCTTTGAAAAAAAAAGGAAACTGTATAGGCCAATTCACTCTGTCCATCACGTCAACGTCACGTCAAGACATCGCCACGTCAAGTTGTATTCACACTGTCCGTCACGTCAATTCGCTTATCCCACTAAGCTGAAAGTGAGGTTATAGCTGGCGATTTGTTGTTTTCAAAATTATAGTTTAATACTGGACTTATGGAACAACCACGTAAATCTCATTGACGGCCAAAGAAAACTTTTACAATGTATGTTTTTGAGCAACTTAGTGTGGTAAATTGCTAGGAAGTGAAACAACATTTCAAAACATCAACATCTAAATTCAAGCGAAAAAATAAACGTACGAACACATGAAACAATATTTATAAGAGCATAAGTAGAGTCTGTTTACTTTATCCACTGCGGTATGCCTGCTGTGTACAACGTTTTTTGTCCTAAATTAGTACTAACGTTTTCAATAAAAATGTTATTCAATGAAACTTGCGTTATCAAATTACAATCTTATTCAAATAAAACAATTGGCTTCAGTCTTTTCTGTTACAATATCTGAAGATATGAACCATTTTCTCGTTTCAGTTATCTGTCCTCGCCTTTTAGACGACACTCAATTTTGAAAAGAAAAAAAAATGAAATTGTCATGAAACATTTCGAATTTACCAGTAAAAGGAAGCTTCAAAATAAAATAATGATTAATGACACATTTGCGTGTACACCGCGTAATCGTCGACTACCAGCTGAAAATCGCGCAACGAAAATACGTTAACATCCGATGTTAGCAGACGACCATCAAAACATTCTTCTCGGGAAAGCTTGACGTGACGCTGACGGGACGTGACGCTTCGGGGACGGACAGTGTGAATGTCGCCATTAGAAGTACACTGTGGAATGTTTTGACGGACAGTGACGTGACGAAAACTTTGAATTGCCCTTAATGATTGTTATAACATTAATGGTGATTCACGAATATATGCAAATATTTTCATATCATATTCTACAAGTAAAAATAAGAAAAAAGGTAATATAAAAATAGACCTGCAAATGTTTGGTTACGGAGATACAGTTAATAAAATACTTTGCCTGAAATTTTGCAAGCTCGCTAATAGGAAGACATCGTTTTTTACATTTCCATTTATTTTGTTATTGATCTTATGCGTTTAATAAAAAGTACGAGGCACATATTTGTCTCCTAAAATTCCAGAGAAATAATGAAATTATTTGGGAAAATTTATGATTAATTTGATACTTGGCCCATTTTTTTTATTTATGTATTTTATTTCATTTTCTAATTGCGAATGAGTGTACAAAGGTTTTAATAAAAGTTATAGGGAATTTAAATTTGGAAAATGATTGTAGTAATCGTAGCTAAAACTGTATGAATGTGTCAGATAATCTTTTATTAATGCCGTAGCATACGTGAATAATACTGAGTAACTCCTCATCAGGTTATGAAACGACTGATATGACTCAGTAACAGTTGCTAACATTCGCAACGGAAAGAAAACAAATGTAATCTCCGAAATTTCCTGGTATAATCTGTGGAATTTCTGGAAAACTACTGCAGATACACGTCTTGGGCATGTTTTATTAGATTCAGCCTATCAATAACAATAAAATAAATGGAAACAGTGCTTTGCATTAACATCGTATAGTTTTGCGTTACCTTCATATTAGCCAGGTTGCTAAATATCAGGTAAAATCGTTTATTAGCCGTAACTCTGTAACCAAAAATTGGCGGGCCCGTGTTTATATGAACTTTTTTTTAGTTTTACTTGTTGTTGTAGTTGTGGTCTTCAGGCCGCAAACTGGTTTCATGCAGCTCTCAATGCTATGCAAGTCTCTTCATCTGAGAATACGTTCGGCAACATACATCCTTTTGAATCTGCTAACTGTATTCGTCCCTTGGTCTCCCTCTACGATTTATACCCCACACACTTCCCTCTAATGCTTAGTTGATGATTCCTTGTCTCCGAATGTGTTCTACCAATCAATCCCTTCTCTTAATCAGAATATACCAGAAACTCCTTTTCTCCCCAATTCTGTTCGGCACCGATCTACCCATCTAATCTTCATCATACGTCTGTGGCACCACATTTCGAAAGCTTCTATCTTATTTTTTATCTGGACTCCGTATCATCCAAGTTTCATTCCGATAAATACTAATCTAATCTCATCTCCCCAATTAAGCACGTCCTCATTAGTTACGTGATCTACCCATCAAATTTCCATCATTCTTCTGTAGCACACACATTTTTAAAAGCTTCTATCAACTTTTTGTCTGAGCTCCTTATCGTCCAAATTTCACTCCCATACAATGCTACATTCCAGAAAAATGATTTCAGAAAAGACTTAGTAACATTTAAATTAATATTGGATGTCAACAAATTTCGCTTCTTCAGAAACGCTTTTCTTCCCATAACCATTATGAATTTTATATCTTCTTTACTTTGGCCATTAGAAGTTATCATGCTACCCAACCCTGTAGTGTTATAGTAAATCATGCTTATAATTTAGAGGTAAGTCCACAAAGTAAGCTCCGTATTGGTATATAAAACAAACGTGTACAGGTGCAGAAAAAATATTTATTGTACGAAACTCTACAACTGGTAGCAACTTTTCTACATAGCTTTCGAAATTTGGTAGGCACTTGTCATAGCACGGCACAAGGTTTCTTATGCCTTCTACATAGAAGGTTACCGCCTGTGTATTCAATCATGTGGTAACTTGTTCTCTCAGCTCATGATCATCGTTGAAGTGTTGACCACCAAGGACAGATTAGTGGGACGTCCATGGCTAGGGTATAAGTGTGATAAACTTCTCTTCTTCATTGTATCGTGTCAAAAATTAAAGTACACTGCTCATCTACTGTTTTTGTGTTGTTCAGTAAGAATTTTGGGTACCCAACGTGAGCAAAGTTCTCGAAATTTCAGTTTATCAGTTATAATTCCATGAATTATTGATCTTGAGATTTGTGTAACTTCCATAGCAACTTACGGTTGTGCTTCATCTTCTCTTCAGTTGTGTGAACCAGTTCATCAGTAACCATAGACAGGCGTCCTCATCGTTTTCATCGTGCACTTGATTAAGTACATAGGTCTGACCTATCGTCATTGAATCACTCATAGGATTTTGTTCATAAGCCCCGCGGATTTGCCGATGAATTTCAAAATGTTTGTATAGCATATGGGACTTAACTACGGGGTCATCAGTCCCTAAACTTACAACCTACTTATGAACTAAATAAGACTAAGGACGCCACAAATATCCATGCCCGAGGGGGGATTCGAACCCCAGACCGTAGTGGCCGTGCAGACCGTGACTGGAGCGCCTCAGTCCCCTCGGCCACCGCGGCCGACCTATGAATTTCCTATAGTTTGACTTCCTATGTATTTAGAAAACGAATCACAAACCGGATTTCACACGTGGCGTCATTTTCAATTACGGCTGACATTATGAAGAAGCACTACAAAGCACACGTCGGCAACAGCGATCTGAAAATGGCGTACATGTCGTCTCTTGAGTCAGAGTAACTGCAGCGCATGTTCGAAATTGCGATCGTAGAGCTGCCGCGGACAGCAATAGAAATGTAACTTACTCTTTGACGACAGACGTATATGCCAAGATACTTACAAAAACATTGAATGGTTTAACAGAGACATGTCTGACAGAAACGCAAAGTTAGTGCAGGAAGATCATGTTTAGACTGCATTTCCTGTATAAGACAGTTAACAGAAAATCGTAGATAATTTAATGTCACAACGCTCATAGCTTTCGTGGATTACGAAAATGCAATGTAAATTATGGGAAATTTTACGAGAGAATGGCAGTTAATGAGGTCAATTCACAATCAATATGCTGATAATACCACGATGATGTGTCGAAATAGTTCTGTGTATAGTGTCCTATCTGAATGGCAACTTGGCACATGTGTGCATGAATTCGTATGATTCTAAAAGAGACTTGAGGAGAATAGTTCCACAGCATACACTGCATGTAACCGGCAGTGTAAACAGATTGCGACCAGTTGAACCAGTTTAGTCTCAACACGTATCAAGGTACGCATCAACTCAACCATTAGTGGAGGAGCGAGAGTAATAACGCAAGGAGCCAGGCAAAAGTGTCCTTTACCACCCACACTTTTTAACAAGTGTATAAATCTCATTGTCAATAAATGACAAAATAATATGGATGATTACTACACACCGATAAGTACACTATTAACTCACTTTTCAGGTGACCGCCTCATACACGCAGATACAGAAATTCTTCAACTAGCTCTATGGTCCTTAGACATAATTCACGGAATGTCGACATTAACTGGGAACGAATCAAGTTGAAAATGTGTACCCAGCCGGGATTGGAAAGCAGTTATTCTGATTTCTAGGTAGCTGCTCTAACCCCTACAATAATGGGAACACAGCGATCTTCACAGTACATGGATTACGTAACCACCCCTTCCGTCGGATACAAATTGTCAATTTTACCCTGCCCACTGTTACTCAAACTCGTAGTTTTGTATACTGATTCCTGTAAGAGTAAGTGTCTAGGAGTGCCTCTCCACACTAAAGAATAGATCATTGCCCGTCATCGGCATATAGTGTAAGTTATAGTCTAAAAAAATCTACTAACAAAAGAAAAGTTATAGCGTTTCGTGGAACACTTTAGACCTCAAGTCACAGTTACTAACATATTAGACACAGTTCATATATTCAGCTACCTGTGCTGTGATATTGTGATTATTCTTATGCTTATGACAACGATGCTAAAAAGAATCTGAAAAAGCAGTTACATATGTTAGGTTGCGATTAACAGAACGTGCCCAAGTACATTTACATCTACAACCATACTCCGCAAGCCACCAGACGGTGTGTGGCGGAGGGTACCTTAGTACCACTATCGATTTTCCTCCTATTTCAGTCACGTATTGTTCACGGAAAGAAGGATTGTCGGTATGCCTCTGTGTGGGCTCTAATCTCTCTGATTTTATCCTCACGATCTCTTCGCGAGATATATGTAGGAGGGAGCAATATACTGCTAGACTTCTCAGTAAAGGTAAGTTCTCGAAACTTCGACAAAAGCCCGTACCGAACGACAGAGCGTCTCTCCTGCAGAGTCTTCCACTGGATTTTAGCAATCATCCCCGTAACGCTTTCACGATTACCAAATGATCCTGTAACGAAGCGCGCTGCTCTCCTTTGGATCTTCTCCACTTCCTCTATCAATCCCACCTGGTACGGATCCCACACCGGTGAGCAGTATTCAAGCTGTGGGCGAACAAGTGTACTGTAACCTACTTCCTTTGTTTTCGGACTGCATTTCCTTAGAGTTCTGCCAATGAATCTAAGTCTGGCATCTGCTTTACCGACGATTGATTTTATATGGTCGTTCCATTTTAAATCCCTCCTAATGACTACTCCCAGATAATTTATGGAATTAACTGGTTCCAGTTGCTGACCTGCTATAGTGTAGCTAAATGATAAAGGATCTTTCTTTCTATGTATTCGCAGCACGTTACACTTGTCTACATTGAGCTTTAATTGCCATTTCCTGCACCATGCGTCAATTCGATGCAGATCCTCCTGCATCTCAATACAATTTTCCATTGTTACAACCTCTCTATATACCACCGCATCATCCGCAAAAAGCCTCAATGAACTTCCGACGTTATTCGCAAGGTCATTTATATATATCGTGAACAGAAACGGACAGCAACGGACGAAACAAACATCAATGCCCGATGGGGAATTCGAACCCCCGACGGGGAACGGCGTCAATCATTGGAGCATAGCGCCTCAATGCGCTTGGCCACTCCGCCTTGGCTATAATAATTTCTTATGAAATATAGGCCGTGCATCGTTTCTCGAACAGTAACTCAGCAACTGGAAGCAGAATGATTTGTAGCTCTCGTCCTCATGTTCGTTTATTTATTTAATTAACTTTTTTGTGCGTACGCAATATCGTCCGTATTACTTATCCAAAATTAATGATTGAGGTATCATTTTCGAGGTCTCGTTTCCCACTAACAAAAAATACGGTTAGTTTAAAATTATTGTTTTCACAAAAAAACCTTTATTTTCAAAACAATTTGTACTGTTCGTACAATCTAAGTCGATATCGGCGAACGATCGAAAATGGAACAAGTATTTACAGTTTCTCCCATCAGCCACCGCGCCGATTATCAACTTAGTTCGCCTATCCAATATAAAAGCAATGTAGATGGTGCCATCTACAGAAAATCTGTTTAACTAAGATGAACGACAGATCTTGAAGTTGTTTGGATTTTTTATTCCTTACGTAATCCAAAGACCGACTCTGATTCAAGCATAGTTTATCGCAGGATTTCGGTTACACAAGTGGATGTAACGACGAAAAATACACAAACAATTCAATGTAACTAACAGGCACACATGCGCTTGCATTTGTTTGTATACTTTATTCACGGGTAGTTTATCACGAGATTTGTCTCACACGTTGAGGCACAACGATTGTTGGAATTGTTTTCGTTCACTTTGTTCAAGCAACCGTTGTGTACTGCGCGAATTAACTGAATCTTCTTAAATAAACACGAGATAATCAATATCTGATTCCTTACATGTTTCACTATTAATCGTAAGGTATTGAATTAAATAAGTTTCCTTACAATGAGACTAGTATTTGTTACTACTATTCAAGGTTTATTATCTTTTATACAAATGTACTTGCATCTGCCGCTTCTCTGATCAGGATAGAGTGTGAATTATTTACACGGGTCAACTAGTATTTCTCTATTTTGCCAGCAATTTATGTAACTATTGCGTATTGAGAGCGGTCAAGCTTATGAAAGTTGGGTAGTTTATTTATTTCACTAATGATTTGTGCTCCTGATAAATAGATCCATGCTGACTGAATATTAATAACTCTTCTATTTAACGTTGTATTACGTTACGTTATTCTGGAAGTGGTCAAAGCTGAGTGAAAACAAATATTTCCGGTTACGAACGTCGCTACGTTTGGAGGGTATGGCGATCTGCCAGTGAGAGAATGGTTAGAGCAGCAGACTGCCGTGGTCAAATATATTACGACTATAGTTCATGTGGAGGACGGGGGGAAACCTGGAAGAAGGACGACCAGCCTGGTGAAATGTTCAAATGTTTGTAAATCTATCGGACATAACTTCTAGGTTATCGGTCCCTAGTTTATAAACTACGTAAACTAATATTATTACTGTAATTCACGCACCAGTTGTCAATAATAAAATTATGTCAACTCATGTTTCGGGATGTCATTATCCCATTATCAAGTTCATAAAACTTACTTGCTGCTAGGCAGCATCGTTAAATTTGTATATAAACAACAGTCTAGAGTGCAATTTTTTATTATTTTTTTCGACCAGTTTCGGTTTTATTTAAACCATCTTCAGGAAATTAAGCTCCATTGATGTTGTGGAGCTTAATTTCCTGTAGATGGTTTAAATAAAAGCGAAACTAGTCGAAAAAAATTTAAAAAAATTTCACTCTAGACTGTTGTTTATATACAAATTAAAATTAAGAGTGCTGTTTCCCATAAGTGGTACAAAAATGTTTCCAAAAATGTAGCATCGTTAAACACTATAGCTGTGTATGTACATTGTCAAAACTAAGCATTGCACAGTACCTCATGTTACTCAGATGGCAGCAAGTTGTGTGCTTGTGTGTGAAAAAATTACATGCATGTGGTCGGATTTGGCTAGTAATTATAAAAATGTAAATGACATTCGCAATCCCTGTGGACCACAGACATTGCCGAGGTGGGGTGGCTTGCGTGCCTCAACGATAGAGATACGAGTACCGTAGGTGCAGCCACAGCGGAGGGGTATTTGTGGAGAGGCCAGACAGACGTGTGGTGTCTGAAGAGGGACAGCAGATTTTTCAGTAGTTTCCGGAGTACCAGTCTGATGATTCACTGATCTCGCCTTGTAACGTCAACACTGGTATTCTACGGAACGGGGCATGGAATCCCTTATTGTGTAGCAAGGTTAGAATATTTAAAAAGGGAAATGGATATGACGATTATAGATACAAAGTCAGGTGTGAGTATTACAGGAGTAGCTCCAATAATGAACAGGAAAATAGAAACGTAGCTAAACTACTACGAGTGGCATAGTGATCCCATTACCGTAGTCAAGATAGGTACGATGCCAATAGCGATTAGAGTAGCACAAGTTTAATACTAGCAATGCCGATGATGAGGTGATCGAAGAAATGTTTGAGGACATTATTGAGATAGTTAAGGGAGAGAGAAACTTAATTGTGGTGGGGGCAGTAATTCGGTAGTAGGATAAGGAGGGCAAGGAAAAATAGTAGGTGAATATGGAATGGCGAAAAGGAATGAAAGAGGAAGCCGCTTGGAAGAATTTTGTACGGAACATAATTTAATTATAACAAACACCTGGATCTAGAACCACGAAAGTACGTCGTATACGTAGAAGAGACCAGGAGACAACGGAATATACCAGATAGATTTTATAATGGTAAGACACAGAATTTGGAACCAGGGGTTAAATTGTAACGAAATAATGAAGGTGGTAGATGAGTTTTGTTACTTGAGCAGTAAAGTGACATGATGGTCGCAGTACAGAGAAAAATGAAATTTCCTAACATCGAATACTAACTGAAGTGTAAGGAAGTTTTTTTCTGAAGGTATTTGTGTGGAGTGTTGCCTTCTACGGGAGTGAAACGTGGACGATAAGTAGTTCAGACCAGAAGAGGATAGAGGCTTTTGTAATGTGGTGCTACAGATGAATGCTGAAGATTAGGTGGGGTAGATCGCTTAACTAATGAATAAGTACTAAACAGAACTGGGGATAAAAGGACTAAAAGAAGGGATTTACTGGTAGGATACATTCTTAGACATTGAACCATGAATTTACCATTGAGGGGAAGTTTGTGGGGGAAAATTTGCAGAGGGAGACGAAGAGACAAAATAAGCAGACTGAAATGGATGTGGGTAGCCGTTCTTATATGGATATAAGAACATTTGTTCAGGATACATTAGAGTGGAGAGCTGCATCGAACGAGTCTCCACCAACAACAGAAAATATTCGATATTTCGAAGGATGATCTGATTCAGTTTCCATTCCCAAAACAAGAAACCAAATTTTCCAGTAGTATGAGAAGTTCCTATTAATTGACGGAGGATGGAAAGAAATTTTTCACTTAGTTTGAGTAAAATATAAAACGTTTGATATAGGGATGGTTTTAATTCAAACTGAGACATAACTACGTCATTCTAACTAACCGTAATGATATGCACTCATAGAAAAATAGACGCACCATAGAACACACCAATCAAAGTAATAACCTGCATTTTGTGGCTGTGGCTGTTATACGAAAGTTAAAAACTTTTCATTGTGAATCCCATAGTTTTATCATAATATTCCATAAATAATTTTATTACTGAAATGAAATTGTTTTTGTACAATTTCCTTCATAACACGACCACAACACGCGGCTGCGTTGCATATGTCATGATATAGAGCATGTCATTCTTTGGCCTTTGCGCCCAGCCGTGGAACTACGCTTTTGCTGGAGAACATAACAGAGAGGGTGAAATAAGTCATCGCTGACGATGCACGTACACAGCACCAGCGG
The DNA here is from genome assembly GCA_026315105.1 of Locusta migratoria. Lineage (NCBI taxonomy): Eukaryota > Metazoa > Arthropoda > Insecta > Orthoptera > Acrididae > Locusta > Locusta migratoria. The sequence goes on from CM048744.1 coordinate 874,439,185, forward strand.
TAACTCTGTTCTGATGCCATCGTCCATCAGCGCCGTAATCATAGTTTAATCTACAAAGGCGAGAGCGCGCGGCGCCGCACAGCCAGTGCTGCCACCACACAGAGCGGCGGCCGCTGGAATTACGGACCCAATAAAGATTAAACCACAGCAGAAACAAAAAACCGCACAGCGCAGCGCACAGTGCGTTTGCGTTTTAATATTGTATGCCAGCTCTTTTCTGTAATTAGAAAATGAAGGGGCGAAAAGGCATATTTAATGAGTTTATTACGAGAATAATGCATTTCATTTGTTCCGGGACCCACCGTCTCTTATTTCTCTGCACGTTTCAGATTACCACCGCCATTTAAAATCCGGCCTGAAACTGGAGACGAGGGGTGTGCTGCCAACATTACGGTGGTAATGTCCGCTACGTTATGACGTGTGCGCATATCATTACTGTCACCGAGCTCGCGGTGACATGAAGTCTGTCACACGCATTTATTAAAATGTAACACTGCCTTTTGTTTGCGCAGACTGAAAAAAATTTCGAGATTCTGGGCACGCTGAAGGAAACGAACGGTACAGACCAAGATATTGCGACGCTTAAAAATGTAACTTAATAATGTCATCATTTATTACTGAATATTTTACTTCGAATGATTAAAGTTTAGGAGTGTGATGAAGAACTGCCTGCGAAATCTCGAAACTAAGGCTTTCATATCGTTGATAGAATCTCCATACCGGGTAAATCACCTAACACTTGCACGGATAAATTGCGGAAACGGAAAGTGCGGTTTTCACAGAATGGATTGGTAATCAGGGGCTCGTATTTTTCGCCAACAAACATATTGTAATAGTCATATTGGCATAGCTCGCTTATTGATTTTATATGACTAGTTTTGACTTGTTGAAAAGCATTATCAGATCTTACTTGTCCAGGCATGTTAAGAAATATAATTCAGATGAACCAAAGGCATGTTCAAGTGATGATGTGCCTACCATTTGTAACACGCCGCAATGATGTTGGTTCATCTGAAGTATATTTCTTATCATGCTTCGACAAGTAAGATTTGATAAGGACTCTTTAACGAGTCGAAACTAGTCATATAAATATAAATCTTATGAAGCTATTCTTGACTATTACATTAAAAGATCGCCTCCTACAAAATATCCTGAATAAGATGACAGGTAATTATAAAACAGATTGTAATATTACTTAGAAAGTGTACTTTTTATGCAAACATAGATTTTTTAAATCTAACAATGGTTATTTCTGTCACGCGCTGGAATTTTCGACACCAGCTGTGTACAAAGAATTTTGAATGATATTTTTATCACGTTTAGTTTGGCAGCTACAACCGTTCAAAGTTTCGGGGACGGAGGTTTCGATAGCGTAGGTGACTGGCCGAGTGGCTAGCCCCTGGGACACGGTCCACTGTCTCATGACCACCAGCCAGTTAGCTACGCTGTCGTAGGCTCCACCCCCAAAACTTTGAATGGTTCTAGCTGCCAAACTAAACGTGTTAAAAATGTCATTCAAAATTTTTTGTACACAGCTGGTGTCAAAATTTCCAGAGCATGATAGAAACAACCATTGTTCCATTTGGAAAACTGTATGTTTGTATAAAAAATACACTTCGTAGGTATTTTTACAATCTGTTTATTGGCGAACAATACGAGTCCTTGATTACCAATCCATTTTGTGAAAACTGCACATCAACGCACTTTCCGTTTCCGCAATCTTTGCGGTGCAAATATTAAATGATTCAACCTGTATGTACACCACTTTATATACATAAAATGTCTAGTTCTGATGTGTGTCTGCAATAAACTCCGAAACTGCGACTTTACACACTGCAACTTTACACACTGTGTGTGATTTAACCAAACATAAAGGATGGGATACTATTTATCACGATTAATGACCTCAATATAAGTTGGGTAAGTATCCATTACATGGGCCATGTTCGATTTCAAAGCCTTTTTTGGTGCTACAATATATTTCACGTTACACGTATTTTTCAAATTTACTTGGAACGTAACTGGGATTAAAACCAAAGATATTTAAATTAAGGAGAGGCGTTGAATTAAAATTTGTGCCGATGGCCCAGATTCGAACTCTGGGCTTTCTGCTTATCAGGCAGACGCTTCAACCTCTCACGTAAGAGAACCTTACAGACAATGCGGCTATACGGACTGTCTTAGAGCACGGTTCCCTGCATATTACATACTGAGCAGTTAAGGAATCTGTCTAGTAAACAGGAAGTCCTGGGATCGAATCCGGGCCACAGCACAAATTTTAACACTTTCAACATTGCCCTATTCACACCCACCACTTGGCTGTGAACTGGCATACTTTAGGATGTTTATAAAACAGGTTGGAAAGTATAGATGTGAGACGAATATGGTTTTGCCTCATTTAAAAGGTAAAAGCATGTGCATTTGGAAAAAATTAGTTTATTTTAGAATGTAAAATATATACAAGTGAATATAATTTCACGAAAATTGTACAGGGAAGTCTAAAAGCAAATACATGCAAGTGTTTTTTTTTTTTTTTTTTTTAAACTTTACCGCAGATCGTTTGTGCCATATAGAGCTAATTTTTACACTGCCTTTACGTTTCATTTATGCTATAGTATTGCCAGAATACCGATTTGTTTCACTTTTCATATGTCAAATTATGCAAATATGTAACTTAAATATTCAAACTCTTCAGTGACTTCTGAAAAATGCCATGCAACAGCGACTACCTCTTGGAACTCTGGCAGCTGTGACTGACCGTCTAGTTCTGACCAGGCCTGCTCCCTTTCCTTAGAATCACGCTCATGGCCAGATAGCACAGGTTGTGACTTATTCTCTGTACCACTGTCTGCGTAGAAAGAAATGCTAATATCAGTACTAGAAATTCACAAATGTAAATGAAATAGCCAACTGTACTTAGAAATAAAAACCGCGGGGATAAAATAATCACTTTACAAATAATTGAAACATATTCATACCTGTGCCATCACTTTCATCTGGAGTGTACGAATCCTCTCTATCCTCAAGTTCTGATCCAGGCTCCGCATATACAATATCTAGGATGCCGGACTCTGGGAGCTTATTGCGCGCCATTTCTACTTTCGTAAACATCCGCGAAAGAACGACAACTGACTTCAGCCTCGCACTTCTCGCAATCGCCACAGTGTTGCGACAGCTAATAAGCGTTGCCATCTGGTGAACGAGCAATAAATCGACTCTATTTTGAGATAGCAAAAATGCGCTAGCGTCTAGTAACGAACAATTAACTACGTCCACATTACGTGAACAAACTGCTTGAGAGACACGCCAAACGCGCGTAAGACGGAATGAATGATCTCGTCCCTACGCCATACGGGCGCCGTCGGCAACTCACGGTCGAGCGCGCCCGTATTGTATACAGGCGCCGTCCTGTAAGTGTTAATTTAACGCCTCTCCTTAATTCAATATCATAGACATAATAAAACAACTTACGTCTCAAGGACTTGAATTAGACATTTATAACCGTTGTAAGATATGTGCTATGGGAAGGTATACATTTCATGTTCAAATGTACCGCGAATTTGAGACCAGTGTCAAGCTAGTCAGATATGGCTCGTTTATCTTTGGTTGCAGGCTTATTTTTCGATGGCAGTACTATCGATATTGGAGACGGTGATAGTATTGTTGCCGGGAAGTAAGGCTGTGATTATAAAGACTTTGCTAGGCGCGCGGATGAGATTACAGAAGCGTGGGGGACCGCGGTTGTGTGCAGTTGTCGCTCCGGCGGGACAGCCGAGGAGATGAGATTTTGAGACTTGAATGCTGTTCAAAATGTTCAAATGTTTGTTAAGCTTATGGGACTTAACTACGGGGTCATCAGTCCCTAAACTTACAAACTACTTATGAACTACTTACGAACTAGGACGGCACAAATATCCATGCCCGAGGGGGGATTCAAACCCCCGACCGTAGTGGCCGCTTGAATGCTAAGCCAAGCTGTTTAAGATATGGAGACGAAAGGAATAGATGACGTAGGAGAAACGATGTTTTGAAGTTTTTCATGAAATACTTGGCATGTTTCTATGGCACAATTTCGTATATTAGGCTGAACTGATGATAACAGTGACGGTCGGGAAAGATGAAAGGAATAGATGACGTAGGAGAAACGATGTTTTGAAGTTTTTCATGAAATACTTGGCATGTTTCTATGGCACAATTTCGTATATTAGGCTGAACTGATGATAACAGTGACGGTCGGGAAAGATCTTGCTGTTAGCTTGCATGATTCATGCTAGGGACTCCTTTCTGTGTTAGGAAAAGTATTCATTGTAATAGTTTAAATTGCGTTTTTTATGAAATAGGAATTTCATGGGCAGTGTTCTTGAAATATGGTATTGATGCAACATTGTTTGTGTAAATCGAGTTAAATTTATTAACAGTAAAGAAATGTTTATCTTTGTTTAAAAATAATTTTATAGGCAGATTAAATATCTGAGTTATATTATTCTCTGAACGATTTTAAAATCATAAACATGACATTGTGAGTAATTTTCATGAAGTTACATCAGTTAGAAAATAAATCAGATATTAAATTTTTAACAATTAGTTCGAGTTCTTAAACAGATTACCAGTTTATCCCTCCTCACATTTTTATTGAAAGTGCCATAGATGTTTTCTGTAGTTAGTTTTCCAGTAGTTAGTACAGCAGGAAGCAGTTTGGTATTGCGCAGATTTATGCAGTAAGCGAGGGTGAGAAAGAATCAGTTTTTGTCAAGCTTAAAGTTCAGTATGATTTACAGATTTCAGCGTAGGACATTTCGTACAGTGTTCAGGTTAACAAGTGTTTGCACTGAGTCAGATTGCATTGATAAATATTGTGTTCGTTACATTCCGTTGAAGAGTGTTAGTTCAGTCAGAAACAAGTTTGTAGGGCCAGAATTGTTAACACAGTGATTTTTATTAGCAGTAATTTTCAGACAGTTAACTTTGTTACGACATTTTCATACAGTAACAATTAGCAATTTGTGTCTCATTGTAATAAAGATTACGCAGTCAGATTAACATAACGTTGTACAAAGGCATTCAGCTAGAATAAGTTCAAACACACAGCAGACGAAAATTTTGTAAGAGAGAAGGAGAAGCGAGAAACTTTCACCGTGTTTCATATGTTTAATTTTTATGTTTATTGTGCCTGTTTTGTCTTCAGTTAAATGATGAGAGAAGAATTCAATCACAACAATGCATTTGGCAAAGTTGCACGATGCGCACTTATTGCGTCTCTGTTACTGAACGACTCGAAATCTGCTTCACCGATTTTGATGAATTTGTTGAATTTCTTTGGCCAACGAGCATGCCGCAGTCGATACACTGGTAATGGCTAGGTCACAGAAGTACTGTCGGGCTTGGCTAGCAATTGGATGGGTCACTGTCCTGGTTTGCCGAGCGCTGTTGGCAAGCAGGGTGCAATCTTGCCCTTGCGAGACCAATTTAGCTACTTTATTAAGTAGCCTACTAGCGGCTCCGGGTGTCGAAAATCGGGACAACGGCCGGGAGTGCTGTGCGTTGACCACGTTTCCTGCATACCTCACCCGATGACGCGTTCAGGCGGAGGATGACACGGCGGTTGGTCGGTACCCGAGGTTCCTTTCGTGGCCTATGGGACGGAGCTTAGTTCAGTTATCGTGCAACTGTGTTTACGGGGGTCCATGTATGGCTTAGATTCACGATTAGACCTTTTAGCTGGCACTGAAAAATCGTAAATGAAAATTTTGGCAACCTGCTCTGTCATACTATTAGGCCGCATGCGATAAAAGATGGCACATTTGATCTTTAAAACAGGTTTAACGGCACTGTCTACATAATAATTCGTATGATTCATGACACAGTATACTTTACAGGAGACTGCATTGCAATCTGTTCTTTCAGGCCGGCCGCGGTGGCCGAGCGTTTTGCGGCGCGTGAGTCATAGTCTGCACAGCCACTACCGTCGGGGGTTCGAATCCCCCCTCTGGAATGGATATTTGTGTCGTCTTTAGTATTAGCTAGTTCATAACTAGTTTTTAAGTTTAGGGACTGATGACCCCGTAGTTAAGTCCCATAAGCTCTACAAACATATGAACATGAGCAATCTATTAATCCAATCTTTATGAAATTTTTCTCACACTTGACCTTAGAAGTAAGATTACTGTTTAAATAATATTTCGTACGGCGGACTGCAGACGTTAGACCGGACACCATGGATGTTGGTAGAATCGAGGGAAATTAAATAGTGGCAACACTACTCTGGAGACATTGTGCCATGGAATCGTGTCGCTGATATCACACGTTGTAGACATACCCAGGCAGGTTAGACTACAGGAAGACACCGTTACGCTGCAAAATTTAAGCCCGCCTCAGCCATATAAATCTTGGAGAACGTATTGTACAGCTGAAGTTTTATGTCACATAAAACAGGAATAAAACGACCGGCTGTTTTGCCGTGATGTACAGTATGTTAAAAAGGGTACAAATTAGCGTTAAAATTGTTTTCAAATATATTAGGATAAGTATTAATTATTATTTAATTAAGAAAGAATGTTGTTTGAATGTACATACTTTGCACTGAACGCCAGTCCAATGTATTATGAGTAAGAGAGTGGACTTAATGTATATTTTTAACGGAGAAATAGCATCCGCAACTCAAAAAGATGGCGGACAGGCTTCAACTGTCATATGTGCTCGGCATAGATAACTCCATCTCCCGTTAACCTGCTTGGACATACCTACCTTACCTCCGAGCAAATGGACTCGCCCGTCCCACGTCACCGGCGTGCGCACAATCGAGGGATACACAGTCACTTCTGATTGAGCGGTCTAACGTAACGGTGTCACTACATTTTCGAAACAGAAACAACGAAGTTGGATCAAGATTGTGCCTCGCCGAGAAAGTCGCAAGGGCTTCACAGCCCCAATATGATGAAAGTTAAGGTGATTCTCATGTACGACTATTATGGTGTTATCCTAACGCATTACGATCCTCCTCGGCAGACCGTCAGTGCACAGTATTACTGTTCGTTTCTGGAGCATCACCTGCGACCAGCTTTGCGAAAGAAGCACCATCATATTGCACAACAATGCGCGGGCGCATAAAGCACAAGCTGTGGCTGCTCTGTTCGGTCAATGGGACTGGAAAGTACTGTACCACACACCATATTCCCTGCACTTAGGTCCTTGTGACTTTGATTTGATTCTGAAGATGAAGGAATGACTTCGTGGAATTAGCTTCAGAACTGTCCCAGAGATTCGACAGACAGTAGACCGCTGCATTCGCACCATCAACAGAACAGGCTCTGCTAACGGTATGCTACGCCTTCCACATCACTGGCAACAGGCCCTATACAACGCTGGTCACTGAAAGACTGTAACAGGTGTGAACATGCAACGTTTTTGTATCGGTTGTGAATAAATAGTTGCCACTGCTTAAATTCCAACCCTCGTATTACCGAACTTCTCCAGAGGAAACATTGCTACCAACGTTGTTATAAGACATTCCGTTGGGCATACCTCATAACACGTGGTTCCTCCACGATGGTGCTCCACCCCACATTGCTCACAGATTACGGAGATTTTTGGATAGACGATTCCCAGGAATTTAAATAGTGGAATCTAGTATTGTCGCAGATAGCGCACGCTATTGACGTATTTACGTTACCTCCGAGCAGTCGCACAATTGAGGGAAACAAAATGACTTTTGAGTGTGCGGTCTATGTTTTCGAAACAGGAACATCGGAGTTGAATCGAGATTGGATGTTTCAGAGATCGTACAGCACGAAGATGTCATCAAGGTCTTCAAGAGGCGTGCAGGGAATCAGCCTTGCCATATAGAAGACTGGCACTTTAGGTAAGAGTCTTCAACGAAGATCGGCAAAGTGTGGCAAACATGCATCGGGCAGGTCGTCATAGTGGAAGAACTGCATACTGTTACCGCTTTGGTAGACAGTGTTCGACGTCAGACGGTTCGTGAGCTTGCAACTCACCTATCATTTTGCACGACAATGCGCAGAGGTATACAGCGCAATCTGTAGCTGCTATGTTCAGTCGATTGGGTTGGGAAGTACTGCACATTCCGAAATTAAGTCCGTGTGACCTTTATTTGATTTCGTAGATGAAGAAATCACTTCGTAGCATTCGCTTCAGAACTGTTCCACAGATTCGAAAGGCAGTAGACCGCTCCAATTGCTCCATTAAAAGAGCAGGCTTTGCTAACGTTATACTACGCCTGACAACGGGTTCGACAGAATGCTGTTGACTACTTTGAAGGACAGTAAAAGTTGCAAACATGGAAATATTTTGTATCGGTTGTGAATAAATAGTTGCCACTATTTCCAAACTTCGTACATGTAATTTTTCATATTCAATACAGTTGGAAGAGCGCGGGGACAAGTAATGACAGAGACGGGGATGGACGGATAGAAGACGACGAGATGAAGGAAGAGGGGAGAGGAAGAAGTGGCACTGGAGGAGACAGGGGACAAGCAGAGGTAGGTATAAGGCGACGAGGTGACGAATAGGGAGAGAAGGGGGAGATGGACAAAGGGAAAGTACATGGTTTAAGAGAATATTGGGATGAAGAAATACCTGAGCAGCGCAGGGTTTTCGGGTAACTAATGCAGAGAAAGGCCTAGAAAGACAATCAGAAAGTCAAGAAGAAGGGAGGAAGTAATGGTAAACATACTAGGGGAAGGACTGAAGGATGTGGAATTAATTACAATCCACTTTTGCAGTTGCCACGGTCGCTACTGGTCTATTTCATTCACTACGGAATGTAAATATTTGCACTTATAGTGTTCCTAGCAAAAACTACCTATCGAAAGCGCAGTAGAAATAAAGTTTCCGTGAAATTGTACAAGCACCAGTTTTAACAGCTAACTGTGTTGTCACCAACTACAGTCACAATATTGAACAAAAATATTGCTAAGATATGGATGTCCTCCATTAGTAGAAGACATTTTATGTAACAGATTAATTTGTAGGAACATGGAAACTGCCGATACTCCATCACTACAATGTAAATTGCACTCCAGTCTAACACTTAGGGACCAGGTCTCATTGCAAATGCGTATTTTTCCTATTAATCGAGAAGTGCGCTCTTTAGATATGTTCGAATATTTTCTTACGTTTAGGCTGATTTTATACGAAAGTTAGCTCTTTGCAGTCTCCAAACGTCTTAAATCTGCACGAATAATGTACTAATGTTAACGCTCCATCTCTGTAGTTTTGCTTAAAACTTTGGTCGATACGTGGAGGTGTAAGATGACCGAATTTTCAGCGTATTGCCGCCCGGAATTTGCTACGCGTTTATAGGTGTCATGTCAGCAAATCCACGGCCCCTTACGCTGGAGGTTCGAGTCTTCCCTTGGGTACAGATGTTTGTATTTTCCTTAGGATAGGTTAGTTTAAGTCGTTTGTCAGTCTAGGAACCAATAACCTTGGCAGTCGGTGCATTAGATTTATAGACATTTTTCAACGTATTTAAAAAGAAAGTACCAGTGAAATTTACAAGCAGCTTATGTAGTGGGACGAACATAGACTATAGCCCTGTTTTGAAGGCTATAAACCGAAAGTTGTACAAAATTGTATATGTTTTTTGTGTAAATATTATCATGTTCTAATGTGATTCTTAAAATCTTTTTATTTATCTCTGTATGTTACATGTACGATCGCGTCGCCGCAATGAACAAGGGCGACGTCGTTGCCGCTGCAGCCAACATTACAGCAGACGGCCACTATCAGAATTTAACCGACGGCTACGGAGCTACGGATCCAGCTGCGCCTTCTTTATTGCTGCGCGTCAATCGTTTGAAAGAAGTATATATGTATGTGTGTGTGTGTGTGTGTGTGTGTGCGTGTGTGAGTGTGTGTTGATGACAATGTTAACAGTCGTTCTGAGTTAGTCGTGCAGAATACATGTCTTATTACAAGCATTGTTAGTTTGAACGTGTACTCTTTCAGAAGAAAATAAACATGTATTATGTTGAAAAGTATTTTGAACGTTATGAAGATTTATTTAAATGTGTGATTTATACTTACTGGAAGACTAATCTGATTTATAGAGAAGTTTTACTTTGTTCAAGAAGAGATTTAATGACTTATATTCGACTGTGACAAGAAATTTATATTGAGTGTTAATGTGGAACGTTGAGTTTAGCAGGCGGTGGCTTCTAATATTCGAGTTGAAGCTGTCAACAGTGAACCGTAGTGCCTGTGTTAGATTTTGGGTTACATTTCAATAACTGTTACAGATCAACTCTTATGCCCCTGCTCGTACAAGAACCTAATATTTTATTCAAGAACTATTTAAAGATTTGTTTTATTTCTTCTGATTCTTGCTGTGGTGCGGGAACTTCGGAACGAAGTCAATAAAAATTCACGGTTAGTTTTCAACAGTCGGTGTTGCTAAGGAACAATAAACTACAAGTCAACAGCTACTTGGCAACTAAATAGAGTTGCTGAAAATGAAGTTACTTTCATAACTAGTGTCGACATACGAGTTTATCATTCCTTTGTGGACATAATTTATGCAATTAACATCAACATTATCCCATCCCACCGCATATATTGTACGTGATCCCTTACTTCCCTTTTTTGTCTTTATTGGCTATAAAATTATTATACAGGTCAAGAGTTTTCAATGTTTCTTGTTTTTCCAGCTTTCCGAAGCTCACAGATTAATCATTTCTTATTATTTTGTATAGTGATGTTCTATAAACAATAGTCTCTTGTTGGCCCTTCTAAATTGCAGCCAACAACCGCCACAACGGAATAAATAGCCGTCTTTGTTTTGATGTCATTTTGTAACTGGGTTTTCAAGGTATCAGTATAGGTAAGAAAATGCTAATAACTGGTCGTCATTTTCACTTAACCTCTGCTACGATTTGGTTACTAAGAGGAATATGTAGGTAGGATGTTACGTATCGAATATTGCAATATATGCCAAACTACGAACAAAAGTCAAAAATTAACTGAGGTCTGAATTTTTTTCGTGGCTATGAATGATTTTCGCTTTTTGATTCTGAGCACTGATAAGCTGTGTACATGATTTCTAGTTACGAAAGATGTTGCACTTCCTTTCACGAAACTCAAGAATTGCCTGACGAAGGAATGGCTCTCAAATTCATCGATCAGCAAAAAAATGCCAATACGATTCGATGCAATTTTTCCAGACAAGTCCTGGAGAGTCTTTGAACTAATCGTAGAATTAATTCGTTTTCACCAGGCGATACTTATTTGTCGGATGTAGTCTAATCTTTTTCCTTTACTACATTTTTTTTACCTTCTACAACTGCCTTTAGCACCACAAAGCTTACTCTCTAATGCCCTGACTTCAATTCTACTATCCTGTTCCGTGTACTAGTCAATGTTTTTCATGTGTTTCTTTCTATGCCGATTCTAGCGAGTACCTTTTAATTCGTTATCTTATCAGTCTACTTAATATTTAATATTGTCTGTAGCACCACATATCAAACGTAATGGTTCTCTCATGTCCAGGTTTTTCCACTGTTCACGATTCACTATCAAACATTGCCTGTTCCGCACTCATTATCAGAAACTTCTTCCTCGTATTAAGGTATGCGAATGATACGACTCATCTTGCCTATTAAAGCCCTCTTGGGCCATGTCAGTCTACATTTTATGTCTGCTATGCTTTATTCGAAGCGGATTGTTTTTGAGTTTCTTGTTGTTTACATTTCTCCTAAGTCACTTGTCACTACTTTCGTCTCGCGGCAGTTTCCTGCCAATCCAAATAATCATACATTGAAGGCTTTCATGACTGGTTGAAATAGTTGCTGTTGAATCTTCCTGCTTGATTGGTCGTGTTCGAAGAAACATTTCTGCTCCTGACGTTCCGTCCAGAGCTGCGCTGGACATCTTTAGAGGTGCGTCTGGTAACGGCGTGTCTTCACGACTCGACCCGAAAGATTCAACAGCAACTAATCCAAATTATGTACTCATTAACTTATTAATTACATTAAATATATACTATAAGACTTCTTCACTTTCACTAAGGATGGCACCGCCATCAGTTGATCTTATTGATATCCTTGCACCGTGATATATATCCATTCAGGAATCTTTATTTCCGCCATAGTTTCTTCTATGTGTACATGGAACACTAGAGGAACCCGTTGGAATCCTAGAACTCCGTTCTAATTCTGTCTTACTATGCCTTCTTAATTCTTGTACGTATGATACATTGACCGCCTTTCCCTGTAGTTTCACGGTAATTCGCTCAGAACTTCGAACATCTTGCAACATTTTACATTCTTCAACACTTTTCTAAACCGATGACTAATACCGTTATAAATGCAGTTGTGCTTCTCACACGAATACTCATTTTGTTTAAACCAAATTTGGTTCATTGCATTACCCCTGATATAGAATGCGGTGCGGTTTTTCAACGTAAATATCTAATCCATGTTACACTCCGTATTTCCTGCGATGTTTCGAGATAAATAGTACCTCCTTAGGTATTATACTGAAATTAATTTTTACTTTTGTTCACACCATATTAACGACTGATCACATTCCACTCCTATACAATGGTTGGCTCCAGTTAAACGTAACTTCTCCCTTACGTCCACAACAACATCCGATTTTAGTAGGATACATTTACACAGGAAAAGTTTTTCATTTGGGCCGATCTTGCATATCATTTGTGCGTTGATAACTGTTAGTGAACTTGTTTTGTAAGATGATAAGGGAATATTTTCATTTGTTTAAAAACTGTTTTATACCATAGATATTTGATAAACAAGTTACAATTCTGGTTTTTTTTTTTTTTTTTTTTTTTTTTTTTTAATTTTTTTTTTTTCGCTTCGGGCCAGCGGTCGCCTTTACCAGTTAGGCTCTCCGGACACGCTTTCCTTCCATCCCATATACTGAAATTGTAGCGCGCTACGATGGTAACCGACCGTCCATTTTCATCTTCGCCGTTGAATTTATTTCAACAGGAACGGTCGAAATGTTTCAAAACTTAGAATTCATAAAATTTATGCCCAAAAAGAACAGACACCACAACAACACTTGAAAATGTATTCCCGTTGCAGATATCTCATCTCATTGTCTCCAAATACAAGTTTAACGATAAAGGTAATACGCTGCTGTCTTGTTTTGTAATTTTCAGACGAACTCGTACCTGTGGACATATTTTTTTTATAATTCTCAATTGCGTTCTACAGGTGAGACAATGTGATTACAAAGAATTGAAATACTAACTATGAAAAAATGTAAGGACTTTGAGAGTTGCTGCAGTGAAGTGACGGAGCGCTCTAACGCCCTTTTACTGCGGAGCGCACGGTTGCTCGCTGACGGAGTTTCGAGTCCTCCGTGGGGCATGGGTATGTGTGTCGTCCTTTACGTAAGTTAATTTGTAAGCCTAGGGACTGATAACCACAGAAGTTAAGTTCCATAGAGTTACAAACTTTTGAATATTTTGAGTTCTTTGAGAGCGTGCCCATATTTCACTTTTTCTTCACGTACGTATATATCACTTTTCAGAACTTGTCAGTCACCTGCATCTGTTGTACACTATTTAGTCTGATATTTTATTAATTTTGGACTTTTTTGTGGTTCGTAAAATTTTTACGAATGTCATGATCTTCAACAAGAAAGGCAAGGTTAGAATTACGAAAGAAATATTCTCCTATTGTTTATGTGACTGTTGTCAATATTCAGCCAAAAGCGAATGTATAGTAATTGATGGATTCGGCAGGTACACTAACACGTGAATGATGTGGTATGTTATTACTGAAGTACTTTATGCTAGAGCTACGTCACTGATGGAAACAAACGGCATCGACTTTCCTCTGCATACTGTTCGGCGTAACGTCAGAGCCAAAATGAAACAAATGATTTGTGACAATTTGCCAATGGCATTTCATGCGGAACCAATCACTTCTGTCGGATCCGCCGCGTAAATCATTTGATGCGGCGGACCATGAAATATGTGTGTGTGCTGCGAAAGCGGATTGATTAAATTAGTTTTGTTATTACTGGATTGTAATTCGCAATTTGTGTCGGAAGCGCCAAATGCATTTTAGAATCGGTAATTAAATGGAAAAAGTATTTCGGGCCGTCTCAACGTTTCTTTGCGGGAGAAGTGATATTTTGTAAAAATATTCTATAGCATCGAGTAAGCTAAAACACAGGTACACCTTCTAAGACGTAATATTTACAGTAACGGTTGTCAGATAGTAACGTCTGCTCAGTTTACTTGTGGCTCTTTCGAACTCATAGTTACATTTCGAAATGACCAATAATTGTATATTCCCCCAATAGGCAAATTACAATTTCTGTGCAAATGCAAAAATACGCTCGATCACACTCGGGAATCCTGTATAGGTTGCGAGCAAGAGAAAGTACTGGGAAGGGAGCACTACCATCGTAGTGTGATATAGATTAAGAAATTTGGCAGGGCGGTAAGCATTCCTGGATACAACTGGAAAAGGCGACCGCTTGCCGGAGTGGGAAATCCGAGTTCGAATCCCGATCCAATCCAAATTTTCAGCCTTGCCGTTGAATTTATTTCAATATTCTGAAATGCTAAACTGGCTCACTACAGTAATTCACCGAGAAGCATTCTAGACAGGAGAATGTTACACTCTGAACAAAAAGACAATGGAATCACGGCAAATTACTGAAAGAAAATTCGGAAATTCTCGTGGCCAGTAAAAGAGCAGAAACAATATAGAATTGTGAAATCAATGCACATGTTAAAAGAATTACTGATGTAGTTAAGCAAAGAAGAATAATTAAAATTTTTAAGATCGCTGTTCGAAAAAAAATGCTTTCAAAAATAAAGGAAGAATAGCTTTCTACGTTCACATATAAAGGATGAATCCCATCAGATGGACAAAAAGACTGTTCTGTTACTTCAGTGAATTAAAAATGGATACCACCTGGTGCAAAGAAGTTGGAATGGACATGGAGGAGCTCCAAATACCCCACAAGGAATCGAGGAAAGACTACCACTCAGAAATTAAGGGATGCCAAATTATTCCACGAAAAATCGATGAAAAAGACTGGAGACAATTGGACCGAGGAAAGAAGAGAGAAACATCGGAAAAGGAGAAACAATTGAATTAATGGTAGCCCATAAGAGCTCATACGTAAAGGAAGAAGGAAGACACTTAAACGGTCGACATGTTAGAATATTTGTAATTCGAAAAATTACGGCCGTTAATGTCAACGAAAGGTGTCTGTTCTTTCGAGCATGTCCGATAATAACAGATGCATTATCAGTAGTTGTAGTCATGAACATTGCGAGTAGTTACTCATCAAGATGGCATGTAAGTTAATCCTATAGATATTCGGTTATCGAGATAGTGAGTACAGTCACTTATCAAAGTAGAGAGAATTAAAGTAGATAGTACAGAAATAAAAGTAGTCAGTGCATTCACTCAACTAGGTAGCAGTCTCTGTGCCGTAACAATCACAAGTCAGTGGTTTATTCTGTTATATCTAAAACTGTCTCCTCCCTTGGCATGGATGGCTATTCATGTAGTAGACAAGTGATGTGATACAGTGTTATGATAATTAACTGGATTGGTAGTTTCTCAGACATAATGGTTCACAAAAACGACTCTCTTGTATGAAACCTTAACTTTTCCCGACGTAATGAATTTTCAAACACCTTATGGGTATGCTGCCGGGTGATATCGTCGAAAACCGCCGATATTTCGACAGGAAGACACCCTGCCATTCTCAAGGTACAATTGCACTCAGGGAAGCACTCAGGTCGCTTGCTAGTTTAATTTCAACAGCTTCCTGAAGAACATTACCCCAATAGATGGAAGTGTATGCCAGAATCTCTATGTTGTTGTATTCCATAGGATAACCGGTGCCAAGACAGTGATCTGCAACAGCGGATTTATTTGGCTGTTAGGAGCGTGTGTAACGTTCGTGTTCGATACACCGGTCCTGATTGTCTGACCAGTATATGACATGCCACAACTGCAAGGAATACGATAGACACTAACCTTACGCGAACCAAGATCATTCTTTACGGACCCAACAGGGCTTTTTTCTTAGAATGTGGTCGAAAACCACTTTTCACATCGAATTTCCGCAAAATACGACCAATTGTGTTAGATATGCTTCCTGCGTAAGGCAAAAAAGCTATAGCTTTAGTTGCCACTTCCTTGCTAACGTCACCCGTTGCAAAGTAGGCTGATAGTGCAACACATGTTTTATCTGCCTCTCACTATAACCATTCTGGCGAAAGGCGACCTCGAGATGGACAACTCAGCCCACAAACTTCCAGGGTCTGAAATGATATGGGCCCTGTGAACCAAGGTACGAAGTACTCCTTGACGCTGAGCTGGATGGTGACAACTATCAGATCAAAGATACAAATCAGTGGGAATAGGCTTCCTATAAACAGCATGTCCCATCAACCTTCCTTCTGACCAACACATGAAGGAAAGGAAGACAGCCACTCTTTTCCACCTCTATAGTGAACTGAATATCCGGATGGATGGAATTTAGGTGTTCCAAAAATCCGTTTAAATTCTCACTACCATAAGGCTAAACGACAATAATGTAGACGACACTTTCTTGTTGGCCTCGTAAAGCTATTTAGAGCTATGCCTCTTTTGTTTACTATGATAAATTTTTTTCCGACTTCGAGAGAGAACAGAAGCGCTCGGGATATTTTTATGTATACAGGGTGAATCACCTAAAAATTGCATCGCAAATATTGTGAAAAGGGAAAGTGCGATTGATGTGCGG
The DNA here is from genome assembly GCA_026315105.1 of Locusta migratoria. Lineage (NCBI taxonomy): Eukaryota > Metazoa > Arthropoda > Insecta > Orthoptera > Acrididae > Locusta > Locusta migratoria. Next base: position 874,455,931 of record CM048744.1, read on the forward strand.
TTTTCACAGAATGGATTGGTAGTCAGGGGCTCGTATTTTTAGCCAACAAACAGATTGTAATATTACTTAGAAAGTGTATGTTGTATGCAAACCTGCAATTTTTCAAATGGAACAATGGTTGTTTCTATCATGCAAAGGAAGTTTTGACACCAGCTGTGTACAAAGAATTTTGAATGACATTTTTATCACGTTAAGTTTGGCAGCTACAACTGTTCAAAGTTTTGGCGGCGGAGGCTGCAATAGCGTAGCTGACTGGCCGAGTGGCTAGCTAGTGGGGCACAGCCCACTGTTTCATGACCACCAACCAGTCAGATACGATGTCATAGCCTCCGCCCGCAGGTCTTTGAATAGTTGTAGCTGCCAAACTAAACGTGATAAAAATGCCATTCAAAATTCTTTATACACAACTGGTCTCAAAAACTCCAGTGTATGATAAAACAGCCACTGTTCCATTTGAAAAATTTTATGTTTACATAAAAATACACTTTCTATGTATTTTTACAATCTCTTTATTTGCTAACAATACAAGTCCTTGACTACCAACCCAGTCTGTGAAAACCGCACGTCAATCCCACTTTCCGTTTCCGCAATATGTGCGGTGCAAGTATTAGGTGATTCACCATACAGTAATAATGAATCGACGTTTCATCCTCTTACTCCGTGGGATGCATTTTTCTTTTATTTTAGGAAACGCCCTGTTTGATAAATCTGATTTCTCGTTTTTTAATGTCCTACATTTTTTAACAAATAATTTTTCATTGTTTTCAGCAAGCCGCAAACGAAGGTAAAATATGCTCGGCCTCTGTTAGAATTCGATTCGCTATTGCACCAAAGTTTAGCTCAATTTCGTCTCATTAAACATACAATTGTTATTGATTCTGTGTTTCAGAGCCGGAAATCAATGTTTAGTTCCTAGAAGTCCGATACTTTTTCGATTTCTACGCCTATTGTGACAAACCACGGTCGTGAAACTTCATTCCGCGAGGCGTAATAATAACGAAGCATCTCGTTACGAAGTTATTTATTAATTATCCTCACAATCAATAACAACATATCTATACTCCATTTGACACGTAAGGGTAACTTTTCGCCAGTTTTCTTTGTATTGGTACTTTTGAGTGTTGTCTTTACTTACACAATGACTCCTGCTATCATTTTATGTTGGTATCATTCAGGCCTTGATTTGGTCTATCACTTTTTAAAGTTAATTTTTCAGCAGCTGTTTCGATATTCAATAACATAAAATTTATTGTCATACGCGAGATTTAATACAGATCTATACAGATGACACTACGGAAAGGTATTAATACAAGATGTGTTATTCGTTAGTGTCCGTGCGTGCTAGCAACGAGTTCCCAGTTATGTGTTGACATTTCGCATCATACCGATGCAATTGTAGCAGTGACTTTTCGTGGCATAAAGCTAATTACACCATTTACGTTTTTTCTTCTACATCTGTATCTACGTTCTAGGCAAATCACATTTAAGTGCATGGTAAAAGGTTGATTGAACCGCTATTAAGGTATTTCTCTACAAATGTTTGTTGAGCTTAAGGGAGGTCATCAGTCCCTAATCTTACAAACTACTTATGAACTACCTTATACTATAGGCAACACAAACATCCAAGCCCGAGGGGGGATTCGAATCCCCGACCGTAGTGGCCGTGCAGACTATTACTGGCACGCCGCAGACCGCTCGGCCACTGCGGCCGGCATATTTCTCTACGGGAAAATGTAACACCTAATTTTATACGTTTTTGATCTGATTTCTCATTTCTTATCATGATTATCATGTCTCTCTATTTTGGTAGGTATTAAAATATATTTACATTTGGAGAACAATGTTGGTGATAGAAATATCACAAATAGATCTCACCGCAATGCCTTCCTTTTAATGACTTCCACCCCAGATGATACATTCATTTCTCGAAACCCCTTCCTCATGCCGGCCGCGGTGGCCGAGGGGACTGAGGCGCTGCAGTCAAGGTCTGCACGGCCACTACGGTCGGGGGTTCGAATCCCCCCCTCGGGCATGGATATTTGTGCCGTCCTTAGTTGTAGGTAGTTCATAAGTAGTTTGTAAGTTTAGGGACTGATGCCCCCGTAGTTAAGTCCCTTAAGCTGAACAAACATTTGAACATTTTGAACCCTTCCTCTTACCGCGATAATAGAAAACAGGCTGTCCTTGTCTGAACATTCTCTAGATCCGCCATCATTCACACTTGGCAGGATCCCACAATGCGCAGCATACTCCAAGAGTGTGGCTTAGGCAGTTTCTTCAGTAGAACTTTTGCATCTTTTAAGTGTTATGCCATTGAGGAAGAGCCTTTGTCTCGCCTTACACACGGTATTTTCTGCGTGTTCTAGGTTGTTCGTAATTCGTAATTCATAAGCATTTTGTTAAATTTATGGTCTTTATATTTGACTGATCTATAGTGTAAATGAATGTGCAGGGACTTATTTTGGTGATCATATGGATGAATTCACAATTATCATTATTTAGGATCAACTACACACTGCGAACTGCCAAATGCTGTATCTTGAAGTTGATAATTGTTAACCGATGTCTCCGGCCGTAGCAGGGTAGCTTACTGTGTCCTACAGTCTTTGTGGTCTTACGGTGTTCATGTTGTTAGTGTTTTCCTATCTGTAAAGTAAAACGAACTCGCCCTCAATCAAAAATATTTTTGTGACTGAAGACGAGTTCGTTTTGTTGTACAGAAGTAAAACAGCCATGTAAGAATCACTGACAACAATGGACAAAATTATGTTTTCCATTAATTTAGAATAACGTTTTATATCACGTGAGAGTATTACCTGGTACTCAAAGAAAGTCATTTGAAGTCTTTTAACTCTGTTTCCATTTCTGGATGAGGCTGTTTTTCCTGGTATTCCGCAAACTGCGAGTACCGAACGCAGACGCAATCTGGTAGCTGCGCTCTAAAGCTATCGTCAGGAAAGACGCGCGTCGATTCGCTACATGTCCAGCTAGTTCATGGTTTCGACAGTGGCTGCGCTGCAGACTAGCAGCGCAAGTAGAGACATCTGTCGGCCGCTACTGATATTACCAGCGGAGGGAATCTTAAAACACAGGCAAATGACACCTCTGTGCTTTACGACCTGCTACTGTACGTGAACTAGAGTATTTGAGTAGCCCAGATTCAAAAGCCGCTAACTGCATGATAAGCGAAACTGAGATAATCGCGATAATCTCGTCCCATCCAAACTATTAAAGTCTTCAGAAATTTATTCCAAAAGTAAGTAAGTTAAAAAAAATTAATTAATTAATAACTCAGAATTAACGGCTGAAATCTGCGGTTATGTTTAGTACGTTAAAATTGTAAGTGAAATATCGACTTAGCGGTTTTTGCATCCGATTTATGCAGTTAGCAGGTTTTGCAAACGTATCGAACGAAATCGAAACAAACGTTCAGTTGCAAAAGCAGCTCTTTGGTGATAGCAAGGACAGCAGGAAGGAATTTAATTGTTGCCAAAATAAACGGAATACATTTTATTTTAAAGAGAAATCTGAAAATTATACAAAACATGCCATATACGAAAATGACATTGTTTTAACAGGAAAAATTGAGGTGTTTAACGTCAAAAAGTTTAGATTAAATTAACGTTCAACATTATGATTAAAAAATACATCATCGTGCTTTGGACATCACAAGAAATCGTAAAAAACAAAATATGCCTAAAAATTTTGTAAATAAAGAAATTGACAGAAAGCTACATGCTCGTTGTAATGGACAAAATATTCTAGATAAAGAAAATGGGTGAAAATTTGCTTTCAAGTGAGATCGAACTTAACACTGTGAATCAATTCAAAATCGCATCAGGCTTCTTCCTCGTTCTGTTATCAGTGGCAGGAGCGACTATAGCAGTGCGTTTCTGCTCATAGTACACGTCAGTGTAGAATTTTAGTCTTTCGTATGAAGCCCATTAATCACCTAAGTGGAGCTCCAAAAGCTTTTTGACGTCTCCGAGTTTTGCTTCTGAACGTTGTACACCTGCTGTGATAGGTGTTTGACCGTTTGTTGTGCTGAAATTTTTCCCTTCTTCATGAAGCTCCTCTTCTCTCCAGATTCAAAATTGTAGAAGGGCTCTCCCCATTTTTTTTACCTCTAACTTTCACTGTGCCTTCTGCGTATCGTTTCCAGTCTCGGAGACGGCATTCATTTTATCATAGACGTACTACCGTTGCAAACTTCTCACTGTATTGAATGTATACAGATAGAGTTTGAATGACGTTTATTTTGCAAATATATCGTTCAGTATTACTAAAAACCCTGTTAGGTGGGATGAACGAGTGGCCTGCTATTGGGAACCACAGTTCTATTTCTTCTAGAGTGTCAGGAGCTTCGAGAAGAAACCAGTGACACAGCCTAGTGATCATTGTCCTATTTTTATTTTGACCCCCAGATCCGTCAGAAAAAAGCTATGTTTTTGCGTTCCTTCGAAGTTTAAGTGAGACAGTCAGTGATGAAACATCGACGCTATTTGGTCGATCCTTTGGGATATTTGTGTTCCAACAAAACGTGTAGGTGTTTTGGGGGCACTCTGAGTAGCCCTGGCAGACTGTAAAGTAATAAAGGTACATTTGACTGGAATAATATAGTGCTTGGTCTGGCACCTTCGGTAGAACTAGATTCTTTTGACAGTCTGAGACTAATTTCACCCTTGCTGTCAGCTTTGTGTAGAACACGTCATCTTTCATTTTCTGGACTTTAAGCTGGATTTTCAGTATCTTCTTTTCGGTGCTTCGTTTTTCCGCTTCTATAAGATTTTCAAACGTGGAGCGTTTCGAGCAGGTATCAACATATGGAGCACCAAAGCCAGTATTGAAATCTTGGCCAAAAATGCTCCTGTAGTAATAATATTTGACATCATTTTCAAGGTTCCTTTCACAATACATTGTCCATATGTTAGTTCAATTCGCTACATAAATAGATTCTTCCGGTGTTGCTTCCTCGCGAGTTGTGACCTTCTGAGTCGATGAACTTCTTAATGCGATTCTTCACACACTCTTTTCTCGTTTCATACAGCTTCGTTCTTCGTTCTTCTGTCACCTCCTCTCGTCTGTGTGAGAACTGAATCTTGGTCTAAAATTTTCTGGCACAGACCGGTTACTCTATATTTCTGAATTTGTAAAATCGACAAAAAAGCCGCCTTGCAAACAGAAACAATTTCGACCTGTTCGACCCTTTTTTCGGTATAAAAAATTTGGTGGTGATGGCTCGTTTCCTTTTTCCATCCTCGCCAGATCTTCTCTTAGGGGATGTGGCAGATATATGCTGAGCTGCGTAATTGCTCTGCCACTCTCGGTTTTTGTGGTAAAAGTTTTGGTGAATTTTTATTATGTCTTGCATGGTAACTTCGTTACATCTTAGTTTCCCGAAAGGATGTTTGAAAGTAGGCATCTTTGGGAAGCCCTTGGGTTTGTATCTAAAGTGCCAACCTAGGTACGTAGAAGCAGTAAACGGTAACGGGGGAGGGGCGACACAAACCACGGGTCTAGCGAAGTAGGCAACACCCAGATAAAATTAAAGGGGTAGTAATCACACGGAGGAAAGTTAAAAAAACGAGTGTCACAGATAAAAAGACGTGTTTAAACCACGTGATATAAATACAATTTCAGTTTTTCAGGAATTGTTCATTAAATTGTTTGACTAATTTACTGAGTAGAGAAGAGCAAAAATTTTAATATGGACCTGTTAAGGTTATGTCACAAGACTTAGCGGCAACACAGGTTTCATTGGGTTAGTAAAACTTTTTACGTTCTTACCTTCCTGTTTTTGGAAACATTCCTGTTCCACTGATGACGGAGCCTCTTCCTTTTTCGGGAGAGACTGTCGCCTTCGGTCTCAAGTATGGTCATTTGAAACTACGACGATGGGCTCGACTTATTGTAGAATTCCTGCTACTTCAGTTATTACCACTTCGTTTATACCGACTTCTGCATTTAAAAGATCCGCAAAGTCACTCATTTTCTTCAAAACACCCATCAACTTGCTTGTTGCTAATTAACTGCACTGCGTAATTTCGTTCGCTACAGTGCAGCCAACTTTGAAAAATACTCATTCTAATTTTATCAAACTGAAAGGTAGCTTTGAATGTCTACATCGGTAACTCTGACATCAGTTGGCGTGCTCTGCATCCGGACATGGCACGGTGACCGCCATGCCTGTTGAACTTGGCGGGTTTTGCAAACTGTGGACATTTAGCAGGATTTTCACCCCAAGAGAATGTGGAGTTTTCAGATTTTGCAACCGAACGAAGTTTTCTACAGCAATTTCCAACGGTTTATAGCGTACTTATGACCATGAAACCTATTCCATCGTGTAGCCGATGACAAAATCTAAGCGGCAGTTTGCTCAACTCCGATCTCGACTCCGCTTCAACACGACACTGGACTGGTGGGTCAATGTTACTAAGCCTAAATTAAGATCCACGATTATGTTATATTCCAGGCAAAAAGAGTATTGGCGCAAAAAGACAATTGAAACGTATTTTCAGGCTTTGCGTGATCCGTATGAAGACGCAAATGTCCCCAATTCCGTGACTGCGCGCAACATTAAGAAGTGTAAAGCTAAAGTAACTGCGCTTCAGAGGACGAAAATGGAAAGCTATATCGTTCGTACACAACCTAAGAACGTTGCGTCAGGAGAAACAGCTGCTCTATACCATCTACTGAGAGCGTTCAAACGTCGTAATTCAACTTTCTTTACCGACATTACGGATGCAGCAGGGCGCAAACTCACCAGCACCCGCGATGTACTCAGCTACGCGCATGCGCATTTTAGTGACCTGTATAGGAAGCATTCTGTAGACTTACAAACCTGTAACGCTCTGACACGTAGGATACCCAGTCTTCTCTCGCCGGAAGATACTGCCGTACTTGACTCGCAATTCGACAAAGATGACATCCACGACGCCGTCCGTGCAGCGGCAGAAAGAAAAACCCCAGGGCCAGACGGTCTTCCCGCAGAATTCTACAAGCATTACTGGACGCTTGTTGGTGACACGCTACTTTCCATCGCCAACAAAATTCCAGAGGCGGGCAATGTGCTCACAGACTTTAAGGGGGGCATCATTGTTCTTCTCTCGAAAAAGGGGAACAGCAAACAACTGACTAAAATGCGTCCCATTACGTTACTGAATGATGATTTTAAAATTATCACAAGAGCTATGAAGACACGCGTTCAGAGAGTCTTAGGCACGATTCTAGGAGACCATCAGCATAGTGCCATTCCCGGGAAGAGCATCATACACGCTGCGTGCACACTACGAGACATTATCGCTACCTATGCGGACTCCAAAGAATTGGCTGCGCTTCTTTTTTTGGATTTTGACAAGGCGTATGACCGGATTAGTCACGAGTACTTACTTCTAACGATGCAAGAGATTGGTTTTGGGTCCCGCTTCATGAATGCCATACGTAAGGTCACCACTGAAGCAAAGTCTCGCGTCCTGATTAACGGCCACTTTAGCCAACCTGTATCAATTGAAAGGTCTATCAGGCAGGGATGTCCCTTATCGATGGTATTATATGCCCTCACCGTGGAACCCCTACTGACTGTTATCACAGAACAAACGTCAGGGCTGGTGATTGGTAGCCTTAGGCACCGCTGTATCGCTTATGCAGACGACCTATGTATTGGGAGTCTCATCTCAACAAGATCTCATGGCCATTGACCAAGCAACTCACGATTTCGTAGTGTCCACAGGGGCCAAGCTGAGTGATAACAAAACTGTCTTCTTGCATATTGGCGCGGGTTTGCGCAACGTAGCAGGTCTGTAATGGTGTTCTGCTAACAGCAGCCATAAGTCACTGGGCATCCAGCTGGACGCAAACCCAGCCAGGATGTATACCAGGAGCTGGGCGAACATGTTTAATGAGATTAGAGCAGTGCTTAAAATATACAGCGACAGACAACTTAATATCCTGCTAAAGGTCCAAACCACCAGACTTACGATTGCCAGCACATTTAGATATCTCGCGCAGATACTGCCAGCCCCGCCGCCTGTCATTACTAGCATTCAGAAGGCCCTTTGCTGGTTTGTCCTGAGGAACAATATCTTCAAGGTCGACTTCGAGACTTTGGTATTGCCACTTACAAAGGGAGGTCTCCACTTGATTGATGCGAGAGTGCAGAGTACAGTACTACTAATCAATCGCTTCCGGAAGACTATCGAGGCTCCTCAGGACAGCACTACCAAGATCTTGTTCGCTAGATGGAGCCCAGGCCAACTTGAACCTCCCGTTAATACATCGACAATTCCTCCCACCTTTCTTTACATACAACAGTACTACTTAAATTTCAGCTATGTTTATAAAGGCTGTTCGTCCCATTCAAGAACCACCAGGCTAACGAACAAGGCAGTCTACGAATTCTTAAAAACAACTACAAACCGAAACCCCGTGGAACGGAAATGGCCGAACCACAGTTGGAAATATATATCTGGAGAAATATTTTTAGCGACCTTCTCCCCAGCGCAATTCAATCAGCGTGGTATATGGTCGCAAATGACAAGATATCAACAAATAACAAGCTACACAAAATACATATCGCAAATCAGTCGACCTGTGGTACATGTGGCTTTGTGGAAACTTTAATTCACCGCCTCACCTGCGGGCCTGCGAAACAAGTCACCGACCTTCTGTGCAGAAGATTGGCCATCATAGATCGTACCACTGCAACGCACATTGACAAGACCGAACTTCTGTGGCCGCAGAAGTCACGCTACCCCAGAAGCAAGAACAACGCAGCGACCTGGATGCTAGGCCATACCATTGGCTGTCTAATTCAAAATCGTGTCGCCAATTATACCGACTACTGTACCTATATTGAAATTGAAAATTTTAAAATTAAATCTGTCTTGGACTACCATAAGAAATATGGAAACATGTTGGACTTTATGATATCCCGAATCTGACGGCCTGTATAAGCAATGAAGGTATTCAGTAAGCTCCGAATAACGGACACACAGAAGAATGAAATCTTTAGTTAAAGCATTTTATATATTTTCTTTGTTTTTCTTTTCTTTCCTCGGACAAGGGTATGGAAGACAGATGTTCATATTTACCCTTTCGTTTTTTTTCCACAATATATATCGAACAGAAAACTGTTCAGTCTATTATAATTTTCCAATATGTCTAATGGCGATGAAGCCGGCCGAAGAAGGCACTCATGGCGTGAGTAAGGAAGGGCTGAAGGGGAGGTAGGAGGCCCATTTAAAAAAAAAATAAAAAATAAAAAAAATAAAAAAAGAATCGACAAAAATAAATTTAGCGGCATTTGCATCTGGGTTACTCATTTATACTCTACTGAAACTCCGTGTTATTTAATGTACAAGTGAACTGAATGCTTCCCTTTGTCTTCACGAGACTTCCGACGAAATTAGGCAACAACGTCCTGAAAGAATACTGGTGGAAGAGCCGCAAAACGTTGTAACAATAATTAACATTTATTAATGGTGTTTCTCTACAAAGTTGTACACTGACATTGCTACTTTTAACATAACATTACGGTATGTATGCGTTTCATTTTCTTATCCGACAAAGGAATGATCCCATCACACCCTTTAAGATTAAATGGTATGATGTTGCAGTGGGAAACCCGTCAAAATGTTACACAGTTCCATCTCGGAAACAGGAAAAATGTATTTGGAACTGTGAGAAAACAAGTAAAATAGAAATTGTGAACTCCATAAACTGAAGATGTATAACACTGAGCTAGTTGGCTGAACTTTTTTATTATTATTTTCAAAATGTCCATATTTGATTAAGAAGTGCAGCTGAAGTGTAAATTGGCGAACATCTGCTTTTATGGATAATTTTTGTTCCTCCATAACTAGTTTTCGGTCCACTGTAGGCTCATCGTCAGTGTAGATGTTACAGGACCATTATATTATCCTGCATCAAGTGTAGATAGTCCCTGTGATGGTTGTTCTAACAAAATTATTTAACTTTGCATGAAAAATAATGGTCTGGCAATGTGCAGTAGCCTCACAGGCTTAATGGTTGACTTATTTATACACAACCCAGAGGAAAAATTCTTCACAAGCTATCCTCAATTCACAGTCGAATCTATATAATACTCTTAGATGGCCCTTACGAAAAGCTAAATAATGGCAGATTAAATGAATAAAAAGCACTCAAACATTAAATTCATAGATGAACACCAAACAACTGAAGGAATTAATTTTCTTGATGTCATTATTACTAGTCAAATTAGCATATGTTGTTTCCAAATCGACAGGAAAGTTACCGGCATTGCCGTTTCAATTAATAACTCTTCATGGCACCCAAAACCAACACCAGACTCAATTTCTTTCGTTATCTGTGAACCGTATGGTTCATATTTACATTAGTGAAGCAAATGCATGATAGAAATTAACATACTCAAATCTATAGTCCATGGTTGTAGATTCTGCTACACCCTCATATACCCACTAGTGTAAAGGACCAAAAGTAAATTAAATCAACTACTACCACCATTACAACCTATGAAGGAAATTACCAAATTTCCTAGTCTTCCATACCTGACACATCGGTAGAGAAATTTGCAACTCTTTTCAGCCCACATAACAAAAATTTTTCGCAAAATAAATGTGTCAACAATGATAAACCCGCCAGTGAATGGTACCAAACGTCTGGCATATATACACTTACATGCTTTTGTTCTTGTTTATATGTGGGAAAGAACGTTTTTCAACACACTGCAAGAAACATATAGAAGCCCGCATATACAAAAAACACATGCAAGACTAGCTCATTCTGAACATCCTATTGGTAATATGAATGACATTCTTTCTGTACTACATGTTGCTAGCTAAAGGCTACACATGTATCTCCTTGGATGTTTACTTCCACAAACAAAAATCACCTCAATAAATCATTAGTGACAAATAGTCAACACGTAACTTTTCCAAGAAGATACTCACTGTTTTATGGGTCGTGTTATGTTAATAAATTACCAACATGTCCGGCTGCATAGCAGTAATTGTTCTGTTATAGTTTAATTTATTTATATTACACCATTCCGTGATTTTCATGCGTTGACCAAACGATACTGCATACAACATGCACGTATTGGGCTATGTATGACTGTTGAAAAATATGGCTCGATGCAGTCATTGGGTAGAACCAAAAAGCCGGCCGCGGTGGCCGAGGGGACTGAGGCGCTTCAGTCACGGTCTGCACGGCCACTGCGGTCGCGGGCTCGAATCCCCCCCTAGGGCATAGATATTTGTGCCGTCCTTAGTTGTAGCTAGTTCATAGGTAGTTTGTAAGTTTAGGGACTGATAACCCCGTAGTTAAGTCCCATAAACTCTACAAACATTTGAACATTTAGAACCATAAACGTGCGCCTTCATGTCCAGCAACTACAATAATACGAGTAATACCTGGCAACAGTGATCCTACAGTCAAACACTCTATGCATAGGCTAACATTAGCGAAATAATTATGAAATAACTATAAATAACTACTTAACAGAACAGGTTTGAGTGAAACGTTTACAAAGGACGTAAGCAACGCCAGGTACTTCAATAACTGTTATTCAGACACATGTATTGATCTATTGTAAGGTATCCTACACAAACAAAAGTAATAATTTACAAATAAACCTTTCAAAACGCATGCGTTAACAGCGTTATACATTTCAGACCCAAGGTTTTAGGTGATGTGACATTAATATAGAGAGGTACGTTTAAGATACAAAATACCTAGAGTAATTCATTACAAAAAAAATATTTTTAAGAATTTGGAACCGACACAGTTGTGTGTTTTGGGCTTTCACTACAAATTTATATGGTGTGCACCATCTTAGAATAACATCACAGGCTCATATAAAATCAACTTCACATGTCAAAACAAGGTTATCAATTCCTTGTCAGTCTCTCTTGCCGTCATTGTAAGTGTACTGCAAGTCTGCTGACTTTGCCGACTGCTGGTCTTACCCACTGTGGAAACACAATCTAAAACACGTTGTGCATTTTACCACAGTCCATCTACGATTGTGTGATACAGGTCCGAACTTCCTAGCGTGAATCACATTGAAGTAAATCGAGCAAAACCAGAAGCGCACAATTGTGTGCGCATGGCCCGAAAGGGTTATGAAGAAGGCATCAAAAAACCGCCAACTAAGTAATCAGTGATGGTGCTCAGGCACTTATTTCATTTCACTTTCTCACAACACGAAATAATGGTCAACTCAAAATAGTTCAAACCTTAGACAGACGAACATCAACACTCCTAGATTATCGTTTAGAATCATATGCACTGTTTAGTTACAAATCTGAAACGGTCCATTCGCCACGCAAGCAATGGCACAAACTAAACACTTCAGTTAACCTGCGGGTCCTTCTGCTCTCCAAGACGAAACATGACTTCTTTATAGCCCTATGGATTTCTCATCACTAACTGTACTGTATGGTACTTGAACACAGCAATTTTCTGGCCTAGCCACTCTAACATTAGTAGATCGTCATCCCCTCAAAATTTAGCCGGGTTCGTAACAGAAAACATTTTTGACTTACACAGTAACTCAACATTATGAAAAGTTGAAAAAATTCACTAACCTTGTGACTTTTATCAGCAGTACACATTACGTCAGACATAAATAAATTATCACGCCAGCTTTCAAGAGCTTGATCTCTCATACTACTGCATACTTGAGGTTACTGGTAAAATAGAGAAATATGCATTAAATAGTTCCACGAACGTAAAGACAAAAGTGTATATCTTGCCGCTTTCAGTTTCTAAGTTACTGTGGAGGTTACAATGATCTGCCTATATTTCCATAACAAATTGATTTTACTAGTGTAATAAATTCTTAAATAATTAGATAGAAATGTGTCGCTTTCAGTTTGATACCTTGACATAATAAGCTATCATGCAAGACATAAGTCAAATTGTGCTATACTTAGCTATTACGGTCAAATTTTGTTGTTTTCAACATGTTCTAAATATTGTTGGTTCATGGGATGCACCTAAATTTTCTGACATCGGAACTAATGGGAAGATAACACAGATTACTACACTCCAGGCCATTGAAATTGGTACACCACGAAATGACATACTACACCCGCTCGGTTAGCCGTGTGGTCTAATGCACCGCTTTCCGAGCCGGGGAGGAGTACCAGGCCCGGTTCGAAACCGCCCGGCAGTGTAAAGAAGGCGTCGGAGTGCCGGCCATGCTGGACGTGGTTTTTAGGCGGTTTCCACATCCCCCTGGGTGAATACCTGGCTGGTCCTCAAGTCAAGTCTCAGTTAGATGCCTTGCAAACATTTCGTTTTACATTTTCCCACATATAACACTATAAGCAGTCATTTGGGTACACATTTCCTCCCGGTGGGCAGGGGGTGACGGCAGGAAGAACACCCGGTCACCCTGTCAATACTAACACGCCAATTCCGTATAAATAAAGCCGACCCAGCATGTGCGAGAAGAGGGCTGAAGAGAAAGAAAGAAAGAAAATGACGTGCTACAGACGCGAAATTTAACAGACAGGAATAAGATGCTGTGATATGCAAATGATCAGTTTTTCAGACCATTCACAAAAGTTTGGCGCCGGTGGCGACGACATCTACAACGTGCTAACATGAGGATAATTTCCAACCGATTTCTCATACGCAAACTGCAGTTGACCGGCTTTGCCTGGTGAAAGGTTGTGGTGATGCTTCGTGTAAGGAGGACAAATGCGTACCATCACGTTTCCGACTTTTATAAAGGTCGGATTGTAGCCTATCGCGATTGCGGTTTATCGTATCGCGACATTGTTGCTCGCGTTGGTCGCGATCCAATGACTGTTAGCAGAATATGGAATCGGTGGGTTCAGGATGACAATACGGAACATCGCGCTGGATCCCAACATCCTCTTATCACTAGCAGTCGAGTTGCCAGGCATCTTATACGCATGGCTGTAACGGATCATCCAGCCACGTCTTGACCCCCCAGTAGATGGGGACGTTTGAAAGACAACAACCATCTGCACGAACAGTTCGACGACGTTTGCAGCAGTATGGACTATCAGCTCGGAGACCGTGGCTGCGGTTATCCTTGATGCTGCATCACAGACAGGAGTGCCGCGATGGCGTACGCAACGACGAACCTGGGTGCATGAAAGGCAAAACGTCATTTTTTCGGATGAATACAGGTTCTGTTTACAGCATCATGATGGTCGCATCCGTGTTTGGCGACATCGCGAAGTACGCACATTTGAAGGGTGTATTCGTCGTCGCCATACTGGCGTATCACCTGGCGTGATGGTATGGGGTGCCATTGGTTACACGTGTTGGTCTCCTCTTGTTCGCATCGACGGCACTTTGAACAGTGGCCGTTACATTTCAGAAGTGTTACGCCCGGTGGCTCTACCCTTCATTCGATCGCTGCGATACCCTACATTTCAGCAGGATAATGAACTACCGCATGTTGCAGGTGCTGTACGGGCCTTTCTGGATACGGAAAATGTTCTAATGCTTCCCTGGCCAGCACATTCTCCAGATCTCTCACCAAATGACAACGTCTGGTCAATGGTGGCCGAGTAACTGGCTCTTCACAATATGTCAGTACTGCTCTTGACGAACTGTGGTATCGTGTTGAAGCTGCATGGGCATCTGTACCTGTACACGCTATCCTAGCTGTGTCTAACTCAATGCTCAGGATTATCAAGGCCGGTATTACAGCCAGAGGTGGTTGTTCTGGGTACTGATTTCTCAGGATCTATGCTCCCATATTGCGTGAAACTGTAATCACATGTTAGTTCCAGTATAGTATATTTTCCAATAAAAACCCGTTTATCATTTGCATTTCTTCTTGGTGTAGCAATTTTAATGGCCAGTAGTGTATTATTTATTTCTAAGAGAGCGTCCATCATTTTAAGTATTTGCCAGAGACATCTATGGCGCCTCAGGTTGCCTATAGGAGCACAGTTTTTCTATTTCCGGCATAATTTTAGAAGGGGATTCCACCCTCTTCCTTGATCCGTGACGTCATAAAAATGTCAGAAAATCCGTATTTTAGTCGTAGCCAGCAGCAAAAAAACATTGTTTCGATTGACCAATATTTTTAATTTATGTGTCTCGTTAAAATTTTACTGGTAGTTTGGAAGAAGCGTTGCACATCACAGGTTCGTCCTTCTGTCGTTTAATTTCTAACACGCGAACATTGCAGTGCTATCGTTGCTTGTTCAACCCGCAATCATTAAAACTGTATTCTTGGGTTCCTGCCTAACCACATCATTATTAAATATTCGTAAAAATGATAAAGTACTTTTGTCAATCAGATTAAACATCTGCAGTCTAGCGTTTCAGAACTACTTTGCCTACTACACAATACGGCAATGCCACTGGTCAGAACCAACGGCTATAATCGCGACCTATAAATGACCCATATTTCCGGCGATTAGCCATAGTTCATCCAGGTACTACCCTGTTTTAAACATTTGTAGTCAAACACGTTCTTCTGATCGCTCGTTCGCTTCCCAACCTTAAATGGGAGCTACATGTCTATCTTCCAAACAATCCGCGAATTAGAATAATTATGTGACATACATAGTAGGTTTGCCAAAAGCCATATTACAAAACTCTAAAACGGAAAGCAAGAACTTGGTGTACTAACGTAGAATAAATTACTGATCGCTTCTTTCCACCTCATCGTTGGAGACGAACATTACAACACGACACAGACATGAAAGTGAATACAGCGAACAGACGGTAAAAAAAACGGATGGATAATAGTTTTTTAACCCCCTTCCCCATACAAAAAGAAGGGAAAAATAGGCAATAGACATCGATCACTGGCTTCATATTCAAGCATCTGTGTTATTGGATCTCTGCTGTTTCTTATTTACATAAACGATTTAGGGGAAAATCTAAGTAGCTCACTTAGGTTGTTTGCAGATGACGCCCTCATTTACCGTCTAGTAAAATCATCTGAAGATCAAAACCAACTGCAGAACGATCTGAATAAGATTCAGTATGGTGTATAAATTGGCAATTGACTCTAAATAATGAGAAGTGGTGCACATGAGTACGAAAAGAAATCCGTTAAATTTTGTTTACAAGATAAATCAATCAAAAGTGAAGGCCGTAAACTCCACAAAATACCTAGGAATTACTATTACTTAAATTGGCAAGAACACGTAGTAATGTCGTGGGAAAGGCGAACCAGAGACTGCGTTTTATTGGTAGAACCCTTAAAACATGCAACAGAACTACAAAAGAAACTGCATACACTACGCTTGTCCGTCCATTTTTGAAGTATTGCTACCCAGTGTGGGATCCTTATCAGGTGGGTTTGACGGAGGACATCGAAAGAGTCCAAAGAAGGGCAGCTCGTTTCGTATTGTCACTATACAGGGGAGACAGCGTTACGGAAATGATACAGGATCTGGGATGGGAATCATTACAACAACGGTGCTTATCGCTGCGGCGTGGGCTACTTACGACACTCCAAATGCCAACATTCTCCTTCGAATGCGAAAATATATTGTTGACTATAAATGATCATCAGAATAAAATACGAGAAATCAGAGCTCGAACAGAGAGATTCAGGTGTTCTTTCTTCCCGCGCGATATTCGAGAATGGAATGGGAGGTAAATAGTATAATGGTGGTTCGATGAACCCTCTACCAGGCACTTAAATGTGATTTGCAGAGTAGCCCATGTAGATGTAGGTCATGACGACTTAACCGCGACACCTAGACCCTACCCTTTCACTATTGCTGCACTTCCTTAGCTTAATCACTTTTCCTGTCTTCCTTCTTTATTCAAGGTCCCGTGCACCTTCTTCCTGGTTTCATGCTTGATCTATGTTCGGTTTTTGACGCACCAGGTTATTTTTCAGCGGATATATGAGAATGTGTATCACAAGACAAATCTTTCTTATTATCGTGCCGTGCAGTGGCGTTCTTTCCGGCATAGTAACGAAGTGTAATTGCTGGACTTCTACATCTCTGGTGGGATCGAGAGTGAATTCGACCTTATTACTAGAGGGCGTCAAGAGCGGCGTCGTGTTTGGGCGGGCCTTAGAGAGGTCGTTGGCGAGAGACTAGGTGGTCTGGAGGCTACGTCTAACGATGTGTTGAGTGGTGTTATCTGCATGGAAGTTCATGCTGATGGAACGTGTCTCCCGGGGGCTCTAGCAAGGCTCTAGCAAGGACTCAGCAAACAGTGTTTTGTGCGAAACTTTGGCTGGAGAAGGGAGCGGATCAGAACGGACGTTTGGACGAGTTCGTCTATGCTAGTGCCTGTTGTACTGTCCACGCACAGCGGGTTCAGAAATAATTTGAATCCTGTGTACAGCCACCACCGAGTTCACACAGTGACGTTAACTTGCTTTGAGACGTTTCATTACGATTCTTTTAACCTACCTGTAAGTGTGGTTAACATTATGTATGTCAGTCGGATTTTGTGTTTCAGGTGTTCTGTCCAAGCGTTGTTTGTTGTGGATTGTAGAAAAAAAGCTTATTGGTTCACTGTTGAAAGAGAAATACGTCAGGAAGCTGTTCAATTATGTCTTCGTTGTTGGTGTTTTACTGGGCGCCAGGATCTCGAGTAAACTGTCAATGTTGTCATTTTAATATGTTTACTCAAGTCTGTAAGAAAAAAAAAAACCTTTACTGACTTATTTACCTTACAGTCTTGCATGAAACGCTGGTTAGTTTAACCAAATGTTATAGTTGTTATTTGGTTGAGAAATTCTGTTATAAATGAAACACTATTGCCTATACGTTTACGTACTTTAGCTGAAGTTTTGGACTAATTGATTACTGACAAGTTCTCTGACAGTTTGTTGTTCTTGACAAATTTATTTTTCTGTATATGTTGAGATTAAATCAAGTTTTTGTTCAATTTTTAAATAACTGTTGTAATACATTGCTTATATTTAATGGTAGTTAATTAAGCTCAGTACCTTCCACTTCCTCAAAAGCCCTACCATCCCAATTATATTACGTGAAACGTAACAGGCAATTTCATTTTACTAGAAGTATTAGTGCGTCATTCGTTATTATTAACAGAGAGGGGGTTTATCATCTGCTCAATGAAGATTTTCTCACGCAATTGTGTTTTTAGAGAAACGCATCTCCATTACTCCTAGTCTTCGATCACTTTCCATCCGTTAAGTCGACACAGCCGTCTCACACAATCTAGGAAAGAACCTTCAGTTGCTCGTCTTCCACTCATTCGCCTAGACCACAAACTGGGTGTAGTTTCCCGTACCACAGTACATCAAGAGGCAGTACTGGGGTATTGTGAAGAGCCAGTTGCTCGGCCACCGTTGCCCAGATATTTTCATTTGGTGAGAAATCTGGAGAATGTGCTGGCAGCAGTCGAATATTTTCCGTATCCAGAAAGGCGCGTACAGGGCCTGCAACGTACGATCGTTCATTATCCTGCTGAAATGTAGGGTTTCGCAGCGGTCGAATGAAGGGTAGATCCACGGGGCGTAACACATCTGAAATGTAACGGCCACTGTTCAAAGTGCCGTCAATGCGAACAAGAGGTGGTTAAGACGTGTAACCAATGGCACCCCATAACATCACGCCAGGTGATACGCCAGTATGGTGACGACGAATACACCCTTCAAATGTGTGTACACCGCGATGTCGCCAAACACGGATGCGACCATCATGATGCTGTAAACAGAACCTGAATTCATCCGAAAAAATGACGTTTCGTCATTCGGGCACCCAGGTTCGTCGTTGCGTACACCATGGCAGGCATTCCTGTCTGTGATGCAGCGTCAGGGATAACCGCAGCCATGGTCTCCGAGCTGATAGTCCATGCCGCTGCCAACGTTGTCGAACTGTTAGTGCAGATGGTTGGTGTCTTTCAAACGTCCCCATCAATTGGGGATCGAGACGTGGCTGTACGATCCGTTACAGCTATGCGAATAAGATGCCTGTCATCTCGACTGCTAGTGATACGAGGCCGTTGGAATCCAGCACGGCGTTCCGTATTGCCATCCTAAACCAACCGATTCCACATTTTGCTAACAGTTAATAAACCGGGTCGCGTAGGGTTGCCAGGTAACTCATTTTCCCGTTATTTTCACTACTTTTTTCCCATTATTTAGGGTCAATTGTCCTTTTCGCGAAATGCAGTTATCTGATTCGTTTTTCAGTTGCTTTTGATAAAAAAATGTTCAAATGTTTGTAAATATATGGGACTTAAATTTATCGTTTATTAGTTCATAGGTTTATAAACTTCTTAAAATAAGTAAAACACACACACAAACATGTTCAAGGGAGGACTAGAAGCTCAGACGGCCAGCAACCACGTGCTTTGCAGCTAGGCCCTTAGAACGCTTGGCCACTCCACCGCTGCTGGTAACGACACTAAACGATAAACGACAGCATCATCTGCGGAAAGTGTACGAGAGCTGTTCAGATTGTCTTCTAAATCGTTCATGAAGACAAGTAACATTTGTGACTCTGTAACACTGACCTGGAGAATGCCAGACATCACTTCTGTTTTACTCAATGACTTTCTGTCAGTTACTACGTCTGATAAGAAATAACGAACCCATTCGCTCAATTGAGCACAGTATTCTCTTAATGCCGCTTTTAAGGTACATTGTAAAAAAGCCTTTCGGAAATCTATAGCCGGCCGCGGTGGCCGAGGAGACTAAGGCGCTCCAGTCACGGTCTCCACGGTCACTACGGTCGGGGGTTCGAATCCCCCCTCGGGCATGGATATTTGTGCCGTCCTAGTTCGTAAGTAGTTCATAAGTAGTTTGTAAGTTTAGGGACTGATGACCCCGTAGTTAAGTCCCATAAGCTTAACAAACATTTGTACATTTGATTTGAAATCTATAAATATCGAATCAATTTAAAATCCGTCGTCAACAGCAATTTAGTAAAGAACTATTTAGCTGTGTTTCTAAAGAACTATAGTTTGTAAATCACTTTTGAATATGTGTCAATATACTGTTCGTAGTAGTTCATAATGTTCTTCTAAAGTATATGTTTCAAAATCCTGCTACAAGTCCACATCATTTACATGGCCCTGTAATTTTTCTCATCACTCCTATTGCCTTTCTTGAACAATAGAGCAACCTTTGAAAATTTCTAGTCTTTGTGTACAGATATTTCGCTGAGCGATCGATTGTATATGATAGCTAAGTAAGCTATTGCAATTCCGTACTCTGAAATGAACCTACGAGGCTCACTCTAAAAGAAAAGCACACTATTTTTTGATACAGTTTTCATTCTGCATGTTTGAAAGTTTTACAGTGTGTAGATGCATCCTTCCCGCTTGTTTTCAAACTCAGTTTAACGTGTTCCCGTCAGTGGAGCCGTCACAGCATGTCTTCGAGATGGCTGCTACACTTGACGTCCGTCAGAAGCAACATGCTGTCATTTAATTTTCTGTGCTGTGAAAACGAGGCAGTGGGAAATATCCAAAAGAGGTTGAAAAAGGTGTATAGAGATGATGCTGTCGATCGCTGTACAGTTAGTCGGTGGGCAAGCAGGTTACGTGATGAAAATGGGCACGGCAATATAGAGGATTGTCCTCGCAGCGACAGGTCTCGTACTGCACACAGTCCAGACAATGTGCAGAGAGTTAATGAATTGATGACTGCTGATAATGGGGAGAATTAAAATATTGTTCCTAAAAGACGTATCTACACATTGTCAGGACCGGAAGACATGCTTTTGTTAAGTGATTCAAGTTGCTTTACTACTCCAAAGGTAACAGCTTCTAAATTACGCAAGATACCAGATGTTCCTGTTTCTGGAGTATCTGCTTCTTGTTTAGTGAAGGAATTTCGGAAATCTGTGCTTAACAATTGAGCTTTAGCAGCACTGTAAGTAGTAGCATCATCATTGCTATCGAGTGCTGAAGGTATTGATTGTGTTGTTCCGCTAGAAAACGAAGACTTCAGATATTTTGCCCATTTGGTTTACAGACATTCGAACAATTTTTATGTCTAACAACAACATGATCTCGAGAGAATTTAGCTTATGAATGATTCTGGCATCCACGTATATCGTACATGGAGGGCTGTCATCCTTCTTGCTTCTACATGAAATTATTGTGTAGAAACATTCTCAGATTGTCTAAACGAGATTAATCAGATATTTGGTTATTTAGTGTTGTAAGAAAATGTATATTTGAAAAGGAACGTGCAGTCGCGTTTAATAGGGTCTCGGTGTTCGGATCAAAGCCTTGAAAATGGAATACACAGATTTTAATTCGTCCGGCACCCATTTGCAGACCCCTTTGAATATCAGTCCTACAGTACCACTATATAAGCAAAGTTTCACTGAGTAACCGGAGTTGGCTCACAGGCAATTTGTGAAAATAGATTAACGCATTCTACAAACAAATCGTTTGGGCTGATATGATACTCGGGCAAAGCTCACAATTTTATGTGCAACGTAAGGCTTTTATACCTAAATAAGTTTGTTCTGGGATGTTCCTGAAATGCATCTTATACGCTTTAAACTTGTACAAATCAATAAATTCTTTGTCAAAGGTAGATGCATGGATAAAGGAATAACGAATTATATTTATAGAATAATCGTGGTGGTTAAAGCCGAAGTAAATCTAGAACTTCGTAACTGAACGTCATACTTGAGCTAGTACCCAGAAAAATTGTGAAAATCGTACCACTCCTTTTCTAATTATATCAGTTTGATTATAATTTATGCTCACAAAATGACAATATTTTTAAGTGGTCATATTCGTATCTTATGTGCAAACATTCACCACAGGAAACTGATCACCCTTGTCCACTTCTCCCTTTCAAATCTTCGTGCATTACAAATCAAAAGTAGGTTTCATACACTGCACAGGTTGTTGCTTCCTCTAACCAGAGATGAGTTCGACTTGAGAACCAATGAATGTACTCAACTTAGTAACTAGACACTGGCACAAAATGAAAGACACATAATTTCATTTCATTTCGATAAGCACGTAACGTCAGCAAATTTTGTCTTTTTCAAATAACTGGAAAATCGTACCTGTAAGTTGAAGGCTTGTGTAGATCCTGTCAGTAAATATGTGATATCCTGTTCTACATTGCAATTGCTGTGCCAAATGGACCACTATTCGATTTGCAAAAGGTTAATCAGGACGAATTAGACTCCCTTAATAATGAATACGAGAAAAAAGTAACCATTTCTCATTCACAGACATGCATAGACCTCTTCGGATGTAGCACTTGAACTGAATGTGTCCTTTGAAATCCACTGTGTTCTCATCTATAGTGACATTTGTTTTCTGTTAGTAATGCTCTTTTTATTTACTGTCAATAAAATCACTAACATTATTGACGTTGCTTCCTCTCATACGTTGACACATCGGAGGTGCGACTAGTAGAACTAACGGCAGCATCCGAAATATTTGGGGAAAACAAGAAAAAAATTTGAGGCGTGACAAACATTTGATGAATGGAATTCCTTCTTCCCAGTGTTCTGTAAAGTGGTCAATTAATACAGCCTTCAAATTCAGTGCCTTGTTCAGTATTACACCCTCTATCGCTGCGTGTCTGGGTGTGTTGTCTGTTTATGGGAAGCAGCGCCTGCCGATCTGACCGCTAGTAGCATCGCACACTCCGGTGGGTTGCCGATACATCAGGCGTTGAGTCCCGCGGTTATAGCAGAAACGTGTGAGTAAGACACCGTCCGATATTGGAGTCATAGCGGAAAATTATAATGTCGCTTGTAGACCTACAGCGGAGTGTAAAGTTTTAAACACTTATAATGTACACTATCGACGAGGAATCTCAAATTGATCTCCATTATTTAGTTATACAAAAGGCTTTTGAAATCTTACCTCACAAACTACTTTTAATCAAATTAACTTATTATGGAATATCGTCTTAGATGTGGGATAGATTGGGGTTTTCCGACAGAGGTGGATAGGCATCGACTAAACTGAGTATCGTCTACTGAAGTCATTAGAAATTCGATAGAAATTGCAGAACGATTGAGATAAGATTTGAAGCGAAAACCAGAAATTGACCGTAAACTAGGAAAGGAGTGAAGTCCGCTACATGAGTAGTAAAAGGAATGCGTTACACTTCGTTTACAAGCTAATTCTATCAAATCTGAGGGCCGTGAATTGAACCAAATATGTAGGAATTAAACTACCATTTTTTTTTAATTTTATTTCTTTTTGTAAAAAGTAATACAATTTCCAACATATACATGTTTGTTAGGCTTTGTAACATCATATCCACTTTAGGGTGATTACTTCTTGGGGGGGGGGGGGGGGAGGGCAAGGTAACCCTTTGACTACTATTATGTTTTTCAAAGACATTAATGTATCGCTATTTTAATGTAATTCATACTCGTAGCGACATGAGAAGGATATATCCAGTCTTTCCTTTTGCAACATGCGGATGCGTAGGGCGTCAGTTATGCTTGTATTCCTCTGCGGTTTCTGCAGATAATTGCGGAAAAATACAAGACATAAGAGAATGACCACATGTTAGTGGTTCGAGTACCACTTCACGTTCCTAAGACTCCCACGCTAGGTGCACAGTATGGGATTGGTTTATAATGTGGCAAACGTCAGTACGTGCTTGCAGTTGGTTAACATGGTGTGTGCATAAAAGCCGCCAGACCGCTGCACATATTAGGTAATCGGGTTGCCTATGTGGAGGTACCAACCAACCGTGTGACACGTTGTCCCGTTGGTAGTCAAAGGGATAAGTTGATAGAAAACGTCCTGATCAGGGCCAACGTTGTAAAAGCTTACTGCAGTAAAGTATAAACAACTAAACAAACAAGTGACGTCAACGAGTCCAAGTATGTGCTAAATATAGATCGAATCACATGATGATTAAATTTCATTATCAATTTATCCGTTTATCTAACGCTGTGCAAAAATTTAAACGTTTAGTACAAGTGAAAAGTGTAGAACTAACGCTCTTCAGAAACTTCTCAGGAACAAACCATTTTTCCAAGTAAAATCCGAAAGTTCCAATTAAAAAGTGTGACACTAGCTAGGCATTAATTGAACACCGATGAGCAGCATTTCCGGTTGCGGATATTACCTTTCTGTTGCAGTATTGTCTGACATAGTATACTAGTTAATCTCTCTTGAAACGTACTATTTATTCTAATGAAATGAAATGTTTAGCCCATATAGTGTCTCTGCTTTCGAAGTTGTCTGAAACAACAAAAACTACTAATTGACTTAAAAAGCAAATATTTATCGAAGAGAGGTATATGGTTAAGTGGCTGTTCCAGGGCGCTGAAACACATTCAGCAGTAACGAAAATTTCTGCAGTACCAGGACTCGGAAACAGATTCTAAGCTCCTCACTTGCCGTCACTTTAACTGGCTTCCCCTTTTTGTACTACCGATACTCATATTTTTCTCAGACAAGGGATTTTTCGTGTGACCGACGTAATTGATTATCTGCTGTTTCCTTTATGACTAAATATGTGGCAGAAACAGAGAGCTTTATGAAAGGTATGGCCGTTGGGAAGACTGTAATGAATTTGCACCCACATGCTGGTTGCATTATTTGAGATAATTGTGGTGAGAATCAATCAGGAAAGCATGAAGAATGCTGTAAGGGCCGCTGTTTTAGAAAATTAAATTAGCACGGTGTGCTATCTAGCAGCTGAACCGAAGTGTAGAAATGACATAAGGGCTGTTTACTGAAAGATTCAGATGCGAATTACCTATTCCGTGAATAACACTAAACATATGAGATATCTGACCGTGGCCCACTGGGACTGAAGAAACAGGACAATCTAGACCGCTTAAAGTATCTTCTACAGGTGAAAGTATCTGCAATGGTCTCCACCCAATGGGTGATAAATCATGGTGAAAGTTTTACAGACCAAATTGTGAAGCCATATTTGCATAAGCGTGTCTACTTGATGCTGTCAGGCCTATATTTAAAGTTTTGGCGACGCCTGACCAACAGCAGAATGTTTTGCATGGGCAAACACCATATCCAAAGGTCTTTCTATAGGTTCACTTGCAATCGTTTACCAAAAACTGTGTTCGCAGTTATAGAGACTACAAAAATACGAGTTATTGATGCCGTTCTCACATTCAACTGTAAGTAATGCAATGTTCCAAAAAATTTAGCAATAACTAATGGCGTCTCAAGTGGTCACGATTGTAACAACGGTATGGTGTAAGATTCTGTAAGATCTGTGACGATAAGTGCAAGGAAAAACTGGCCCATATTCCTAAAAGACGCTGCAAGACATAGACGTGGCAGAACACGAGAACACGACAAAAAAAAAAAAAAAATTAAAGATCCATAAAAAAGTTTCAACCACCACTGTCTTTCAAGGCTAAAAAACAATATGGACATCTGTGGTTATCAGTCTCTAGGCTTACAAACTACTTAAACTGGCATAAGGACAACACTCACACACCCATGCTCGAGGGAGGACTCGAATCTCCGTCGGGGAGCAACCGCGCGCTCCGCAACAAGGCGCATGAGGGCGCTCGGCAGTTCCACCACGGGTAAATTTCTTTGTTATTTTCAAGATCCCCGTTTGGACCACAGAAGTCGCTTTTTCTTAAGTACGGTTAAGGACAATTCAGTTACATGTAAGGAAGAAACAGGAATCTTAGGTTTAGGCGACGTGTCGACATCGTGGTCGTTGGAGCTCACGGTTTGATTTTTGGGTAAGGATGTGGAAGCAAATCGCCCATACCCTTCCAAAGGAACTATCGTGGCATTTGCCTGGAGTGTTTTAGGGAAACTACTGAAAATCTAAACAGGTCAGGGCTTGTGAGAGTCTACATTTTGTAAGGGGACAACGCCCCTTACATACGTACCTCTTATTTTCGATAGTGCGAGTGCAGTATGATGATTGTGTATGTGCCGAACGCGCCACCTGTGAGTTAGCAGGGCAGTTCATGAAGGTACTCCGAGAGGTGAGGCCGTGAGTGTTATGTCCAGGCCGTGATGGCGGAGTGATTAATTGTTTCCGACTGGTGTCTGTGTGTCCTGACTTTCGCAGTGGGCCCCTAGTATCGTTCATATTTTAGTGCAAAGTGTTTCGCGTACTGGGAATCGAGAAAACATCCGTGCATGGAATCTTCAATTTTGACTTCTCCAACAATGCATCAAGTGGATAACAACGGCGACCAGTAACTTCAGAAAATATTGTGAAACATTGTAACGAGAAATGTACGACAAAAGCCGTGATCAGCTTCACATTTGTGTTAATGGATGAATATATGCATAAATCTACCAGTGAAAGTTTTGTTTGTTAGTTGTCAACAACCTCAAACTGTCACGTGGATGTGCCATTATTGTGCAGCCTAATTAACTGTATCTACGTTAGAAACAGCTTTCTCAAAGTACTGATCAGCCTTATCCAACACGGTCAATTGTATTTTATTTACAGTAATGACGGTAGCAGCACTTTGTTTACCGATTTAGGCGGGAGGGTTCCAATCATCATAAATATTCTGCAAATCACATTGAAGTGCATGGCACAGAGTTCATCGAACCACTTTTATGATATTCATCTAAGAAAGGTAAAGCAGTCAACAATCTTAAGATGGGATTGAACACCTCAGTGTTTTACTAGGAATCGTCCTGTTTTGGAGGTGGTATACCCAGCCAGTTATACGGGGACCTACAGTTTAACGTGGGTTCCAAACCACTGTGCTACTCGGTATGTTTCACATCAGCAACACTGCCAGAGGTGAAAGACGAGGAAAGTGACAGATAAAAATCCCAGGAGCTGGCGGGGATCAAACCCGCGACCCTTGAGTTTGTAGTCTGTGTGAGATTACCGCCCAATAGAAATATTGGTAATTAATAGCATTTGATAATTAAACAGTATGAAGTTCACTGCAAACATTGACCATGCCAATGCACCAAATGTTACACAATTTTAATCTTATTAATTATGGTAGCAATGTATGTACGCAGTTGGGTGACAACATTTATAGTTAGGCCATAGGTAGAAATTCTCCACGTTGAGATTTGCTGTGTGCTTGTAGCTGACGGGAGGCCAGCGAGAAGGTCGACGTTGGTGGCTTGTTCCAGCTTAGGATTTTCCAGGTTCGTTTTCGGTGAGGAGAGAGAGGGACAATGGCGAGTGCCAGGCACAGTGCAGTGCACAGCGTGAAATAAAATATTTTAATTCTACTGGCATTTGAAGTAATACGATGCAGCCAGGAACCTTTAAGGCCCTCATTACAAAATAGCCCGTTGACAAATAAACAATACATTAGCTGATATAGTCACATCTGGCGTAATATGTTTAATGACAATGAAAAGTAATAAATTACCAATGAATACAAGACAGTTACACAACTAGCATGGCAATGTTTATTTATAAAAGTAATATATTAACTATTTCTCATTTTATTTTCAGTTAATCTTGTGTATTTTATCTTGAAATATTCAGTTAAATCACTTATCTGTGATATAAGAATTTGCACGATCGTAATAAATAGTGCAAAGTATGTTTATACCAATATAAAAACATAATAAGAAATTTGTTTAATGTGTAGTGTAATTATTTTGATTTTAAGTAAAATGTATTGGCTGAACGCTGTACGTTGGAAGTCAGTTAGTGCAGTTCACATGGGGAAGTTGATGACATAGGGAAAAAACCCGGCAGTTGGGCTTTTGGCGCGAGCGCGCTTGAGGACAGGAAGTGACGAGTTGGGAGCAAGTGGTGTAGCTGGCCGGGCGGCGTCGCTCTACGACAGTCGTCATGTAGATGTCCAGGTGGAGACTTTAGATTTTTGTGTGGCAATTGCTAAGTGTGGTTGCTCATCCTAGACTGCACCAAGTTGTATCGAGTGCTACTGTGTGTTGTGAATTTTTGGCGGGTGTGCATCGTACTGAATTAAAGTGACTGTGTTTTGTTAATGTAACACGTGTCGTCGCATATGCATGAACATAAACGGTGTTTGAGACAGGCGTGAAAACTATTTGTGACAAATATTCATTTTGTCTGGGGGCTCACGAGCTATAACTTTATTTGATAAATGTGTCGACGTACAGACGTATCAGCCACAGGGTTCTAATATTGTGTAATAAACAACATAAAGTGAATTTTCAAGTGTTTTTGAAAATAGTAGTTAGTACACCCTTTACTCTCATGAACTTGAGTTTATTATGAATTTTTTTGTTAATCATATCCAGGGAAGGAAAGCTGCGAACGTGTGATATCATCCCCTAGGAAACGAGTCAAACAGTAGCAATCACAGTTACAGTATTTTTGCATGTTTAGGAATTTGGTTCGCAGTTGGTGGTTGTGAGTTTTAAAAATTAAACTGTCCCTAATTTAAACACTCACCCCGATCTTCACCCTCGCATCTGACACTCTACTACTCTGCTACAGAGCCGCAGGATGTTTATCTACCATTCTCTAATAGTGTGCAGCAAAAATGAACACCAAAACTTTTACGTTACCGAACCGATTTCTCTTATTTTTATGATGTTTATGTCTCTCTATGCACGTCATTGGTGGCAACATATGTTCGTCTCCGAAAATGAAAATTGGTGATAGAAATTTCGCAAAAAGATCTCGTCTTATCGAATAATGATTTCCACGCTAAATAGTGCACGACTTTCGTAACACTCTCTCCCTTGGATCGTGACAATACAGAACGATTTGCCCTTTCTTTATATCCTCCGTCAGCCCACTTAGCAGGGATTCCACGCGGAAATACTCCAAAAGACTCAAAAATGTGTGTAGCCAGCGTCTTTAGTAGAATTGTTGCATCTTCTAAATGTTCCGCTAATGAATCGTAGCCTTTGGTTCGCCTTCTGCACAACTTTTTCTATGTGTTGTTTCCAATTTACGTTGTTAGCAAATTTAATTTGTTGGTATTTAACAGAATTAAGGACTGGACATTTGACTGATTCATCTAGTAAATATAGTTTATGGATTTATTTTTGTGATCATAAGGATGACTTCACACTTATTTTTAATATCAATTGACAATATTCGCACCATGCTGATAAATCTTTTAGCTGTTTCCTTTGATCTTCTAGTGACTTTACTATCCGCGAACATTTTAAGAGAAATGATCAAATGTTTGTAAACCTTATGGGACTTAACTGCGGGGTCATCAGTCCATAAACTTACGAACTACTCATGAACTAACTTATACTAAAGACAGCACAAAATCCATGTCCGAGGAGGGATTAGAACCCCAGAGGGAAACCGCCTCGTGCACTGGAGCTCCGCCACTCCGCCACTCCGGCGCGACAGTTTAAGAGAGCGCCTTACGTTATCTCGTAAATCGTTTGCACAGAGGCCTATAACACTCATCTTGGGAGATATCACTTTTGTTTTACTTTATGACTTTCCGTCAATTACAACTTACTGTGTCGTTTTTGACAGGAAATCGCGAATCCAGTCGCACAGCTGAGTTGATATTCCATAAATACGCAATTTAATGAGAAGATGCGTGTTAAGGATAGCGTCAAAAGATTTTAGAAAAATATAGAAATATGGAATCTTTTTCAGATGCCTCATGTGAATACAGAGGATGCGGTGTTTCACAAGAACGGTACTTCCTCATTCAGTGTGAACTATAGACTCCAATATGCTCGCTCCAGCTGCTGAATAACAGGTACATCGGTATATTTTAATATGTAGAACCTCTTTGCAAAAAAGTGGGATATTCCTTTTCTATAACCATTTATATTATTACAGTTACATCGTAACAGAGTAACAAATCTACTGTACCTCAATACATCTACATCGGATACAGTGCAAATCACATTAAAGAGCATGGCGGAGGGTTCATCGAACCTTCTTTATATTATTTATCTCCCATTCCATTTTCGAATAGCGCGCGAAGAAAGAACACCTGAATCTTTCGGTTAGAGCTCTGATTTCTCTTATTTTATTCTGATGATCATTTCTACCTATGTAGGTGGCAGTCAACAACATATTTTCGCATTCGGAGGAGAATGTTAGTGATTGGAGTTTCGTACGTAGTCCACGCCGCAGAGATAACCGCTGTTGTTGTAATGATTCCCATCCCAGATCCTGTATTATTTCCGTGACGCTGTCTCTTCTGTATCGTGACAATAAAAAACGAGCTGCCCTTCTTTGGACTCTTTCGATGACCTCCAACAAACCCACCTGATAAAGATCCCACACAGGGTGGCAATACTCCAGAAAATGGCCGGACAAGCGTAGTCTATGCAGTTTCTTTAGATATTCTGTCCCTTCTTTTAAGGGTTCCGCCACTAAAACTCAGCCTCTGGTTCGCCTTTTTAACGACATTATCTATGTGTCCTTTGCAGTTTAAGTCTGAAGAAACTCCTAGGTATTTAGTGGAGTTTACGGCCTTCACTTTGGATTTATCTTGTAAACAAAGTTTAACGGATTTCATTTCGTACTTATGAAGACGACTTAACACTTCTCATTATTTAGAGTCAATTGCCAATTTTTACACCGTAGTGATATCTTACTTAGATCATTCTGCAGTTGTTTTTGATCTTAACCCTTTCAACGCCAAGTTTTATCCATTTATGAACAAAACTATTACTTCGCATGTTTCTATACATAATGATTGGAATAACGTATATTTGACAGAATTTTTGATTATTATTATTATTTTTTTTTTTTGGGGGGGGGGGGGAATTTGAGATGACTACATATGGCATCATTGGGCAGGACATATTTTATTTATCATAATTAATAACATTTTTAAACTGTTTACTACTAATTTGGACATTGGACAATTATTTAGTAGCGAAATTTTTAAATTACTTTGTTTCCTTTACCTTGATATAATTATTTGAAAGTCTTGCTGCACGTACTCACACTTAGACATGAAGCAACGATACATATTTTGACAATGTATTGTAGCCTAATACTCTGTGTTTCCTCAAGGTAATGGTAGACAACCTAGTCACAATGAATTTTTGGAAGTCCTGCAGTGTTGTTGACAATGTATGGACACACGGTTGTGGCAAGGGAAATATATAAAGATGACGTTGCCATATGGCAACACTATGATGGAAACGGTTAAAATGATCTTACTAGACTGTGAATGACGGCGTCATCTGCAAATAACCTAAAGGAGCTGCTTAGATTTTCTCCGAAACCAACAGCACACGATCAATAACACTACCCTGTGGAACGCTGTTTTAGTCGATGCCTTACCATCAATTACTACAAACTGTGTCCTCTCTGACAGGAAATCCCCTATCCGGTCGCAAATCTGGGGCGATATAGATAACGACGCAATTTGATTAAAAGCCGTTTGTGAGGTATGGTGGCAGAAGCCTTCTGGAAATGAAGAAATACGGAATCAATTTGAGAAACCTTGTCGATAGCACCCATCATTTTGTGTGAGTAAAGGGCTAGTTTACCGCATGATCGATATTTTCTAAACCGTGTTGACCTTGCGTCAATAGATCATTTTGTTCAAGATTATTCATAATGTTCGAATACAGGATATGTTCCAAAACCCTGATACAGATTGACGTGAATGAAATAGGACTGTAGGTTAGTGGGTTACTCAAGCTGCCTTTCGTGAATATACATGTGGCTTGGGAAACTTTCCAGTCGTTTAGCACAGATTCATCTTTGAGCGAGCGGTTATATATAGCTATTACGTAAGGTGCTATCACTTCTGCATAATCAAATATAAATCTAATGGGTATAGAGTGGGGACCAGAAGACTTGTTCTTGTTAAGTGATCTTGCTTTACTACTCCGAGGATATCTACTTCAACGTTACTCATTCTGACCTCTGTTTGTAATTCGAAATCTGGAATATTGGTTTTGTCTACTATGGTGAATGAGTTTCTAAAAGCTGTGTTTAGTAACTCTGCTTTAGTAGTGCTATTATCAGCAGGCTCGCCATTACTATCACGTAGTGAGGGTATTGTTTGTGGTTTGCCCCTAGTAGGACCAAAAACTTTTTGTGTTTTCAGTCAAATTTCTAGAAAGAGTTTCGTTGTGAAAAGTATTGTAGGCATCTCGCATTGAAGTCCTTGCAAACTTTCGAGGTTCTGTGTAGGACCGCCAATCCTGGGGATTTTGTGTTCGTTTGAATTTAGCGTGCCTTTTCCATTTTTTTGCAGCTGTGTTCTGACCTGTTTTGCGTACCACGAGGGATCACCACCTTCTTTAATTAATTTGTTTGATGTAAAACTGTCAATTGCTGTAGATCACTTTTTTATGCGTACCTCCTGATTTGAAAATATAATTTCCCTAACTGATTGAGGGTAAATTAAAATCACTATCTACTTTTATTGTGTGAGTCACGTGCGTGTTTGCAATTTGACACAGGTTTTTATAGAACCTTTCTACTATTGTATCGTCAGAGTCGGGAGGCTGGTAAAAGGAACCAATTATTAACTTTTTACGATTTATGAGTAAAACCTCTGCCCATACAACTCACAGGAACTATAAACATCACTACATGACAGACTACTTTTGACAGCGACAAACATATCTCCACCGATTTTGTTTAATCTATCCTTTCAGAACACAGATCTTTAGCAGAAACTTTCGCTACTTATAATGATACAGGGTTTCCAGAAAAGGGTCCCTGATTTCAAAATTAAATATTTCGAAAGCAAAGATCGATAGAGGAATACAGTCAACGGTATGTTTATTGTGAGAGCTGTAAGACGTTTATACAGCAGTTTGAAATAATAATTACTAAAGCTGCTAACAGATGGCGCTATACGCTGTACTGCTCAAATCATCATACATAAGTGAAATAATCATATGAAAACACGCAGCAATCACATCGCAATGTTTTCAAAATGTTCACCATTGTCACTACAGAGGTGGCGCCAACGAAGAATGAAATTCGCCATCACATTTCGTAGTGTCTCAACCGAAATGGATTCACATGCCACAGAGATCGCCGATTCAAGCTCGTCCAGCGTGCCGGGATGCTTCGGGTAGACCATGTCTTTCACTGTGCCCCACAAAAAAAAGTCACAGGGAGTCAAATCCGGCGAATATGGAGGCCAATCCATGCCTGCACCAGTAAATTTGGAATATTCCAAAGCAATGACGCGATTCCCGAAGTATTCCTCAAGAAAGCGAAATACTTATTCGGTCCTATGTGGTCGATCTCCATCTTGCATAAACCATGCAGTACCTGGTCGATCCTCTAACGCTTGTTGTGTGGCGACAAATTGTTCCAAAATTGCAACGTAACGTGCACCAGTGACCGTTTCTTGAATGAAAAAAGGGCCAATAATGCCTCTGCTGCATACTGCAGCCTACACAGTAAATTTAGGAGAATACAGGGGTTTCGCTTTACACCAATATGGCTTTTCGGAACCCCAAAATCGCCATTTCTGCTTATTCACGCATCCATTCAGGTGGAAGTGTGCTTCATCTGTAAACTATATGCAGCCAACATCAAATCCTTCACTATCAATCATTGTGAGCATCTGATTAGCAAAGGCAACCCTTTGTTGCACAGCTCGTAGGGTTGTGGCCTGGTGCGTTTGAATTTTGAATGGAAATATGTTTAGGCTCTTTTTCAGTATTCTACGGACGGATGATATTGGATTTCGCTGAATAATTCCAGAAACTGTGGCGATATTTTCAGACGTAACTGCGGTTTGCCTCACTAGATCATCAGTTACGCTGCCTGTTCGTTGAAATTTTGCGAAGAGCTTACGAATGGTTTTCGCATCGGGTCCTTTTGGAATATTAAATCGTGCTTGAAAACTTTGCCTTGTTGCCGTACCACTCTCTTCTAACCAGTGGTACTCTAGCACCAGAAAAACGCGTTATTCAACACAGTACATGGTTTTAATCTCTTCCTTCGGTACGCTAACTTCCTTTCATAGTGGAACTGATCGCTCTGGGCTTCGGATTGCTATTTATACTAGGCATTACGTACGCGATTACAGCGCCATCTGTTAGCAGATTTTGTAACTATTATTTCAAACTGTTGTATAAACGTCTTACAGCTTTCACAATAAACGTACCGTTCACTTCATTCCTCTATCGATCTTTGTTTTCGAGATATTTAATTTTGAAATCAGGGAGTCCTTTTCTGGACACCCTGTCTGTGTGTCGGTGCTTTCTATTAACGCTTGGAGTTCTGGTACTTTCCCGACACAGCTACGACAATCTACAACTGCTCTACCCATAGTTCCTGGATCTATATTTGTACTGTGATCGACCTGCAACGTTTCCGACAGCAGATTTAGTATTTCTCCAAAGCCGTCTAAACTAAAAAAAAAAAAAAAAAAAAAAAAAAAAAAAAAAATAATAAAAAAATAAATAAAAAAAATAATAATAATAAAAAACAAATAAAAAATAAAACGCCCAGTCCACGCCACACAGCTCCCGTTGCCTGTGTAAACGCTTCCTACAATTCAGTGGATTATTTAATCCTGTCCTCTGTTGCATAAGTGTAATATGCCGAAATTAAGTGGTAACTGAATATCAGTCGCGTTCATCAGGTAAATGTGATTTAGGAATATCAGCGTATCAGAGCAGCAGAATTACACAGTACAGTAACGAGTAGCGGTATAAAAACACGGTAGTTAGGCCCGCTCGGGCTGCTGTTAGGGGATGGCGAAATGAGGGCCATTCCGGCGGCGCTGGGCCGTGGGCGTGTCAACAAGGCGTGCAGGCCACGCGGCTGGCTAACGGTTACTGTTATAAGGGCCCTCAGATCGAACTACTGCCGGGCCATAAAGGCACAAGTGCCGCCCTCGCCGACCCTCACCCGCCGCATCGCCCACTTGTACGGATTGCGTCTAGTGAACACTCTGCCTCGTGGGTGACGGCCTCCGAGAACCACAAGTAAGCCACCAATTGATTCGAATCTGATGTGAAGCCAAGTAGTAACTTGTAATGAACCTGGAGCAAGCTACTGTCTTACACTAAACTACAGGCCTATTTCATTGACTTCAATTTCAAACTCAAAATTCAAATGTTTGTAAATCTGTCGGACCAAACTGCGTAGTCATCTGTCCGTAGCTTTCAAACTACTTAAACCTAGGTAAACTAACTACGGACAACGCACACACACATGCCCCAGGAAGGAGTCGAACCTCCACGGCGAGCAACCGCGCGCTCCGCAGCGAGACGGTTTAGACCGCTCAGCTGCTCCACCGCGGCGACGTCAATTTGCTGCAGGGTTTTGGAATATATCCTGCATTGAAATATTATGAATTATCTCGAACAGAACGATCAATTGACCCAAGGTAAGCACGGATTTAGAAAATATCGTTCATGCCAAACACAACTAGCTCTTTATTCATACGAAGTTATGGGTGCTATCGACAGTGATTCGCAAATCGATTTTGTATTTCTTGATTTCCTGAAAGCTTTTCACACCGTATCTCACAAACGGCTTTTAATCAAATTGCGTGGTTATGGTATATCGCCCCAAATTTGCGATTGGATAGGGATTTCCTGTCAGAGAGGGCACAGTTCGTAGTAATCGATGGGAAGACACCGATTAAAACAGAGGTGATATCGGGAGTTCCACAGGGTAGTGTTATTGGTCCTCTGCTGTTCCTTATTTACATAAACGATTTAGGGGAAAATCTAAGTAGCTCTCTTAGGTTGTTTGCAGATGACGCCGTCATTTACCGTCTAGTAAAATCATCTGAAGATCAAAACCAACTGCCAAACGATCTGAATAAGATATCAGTATGGTGTAAAAATTGGCAATTGACTCTAAATAATGAGAAGTTTTACGACGTCCACATGAGTACGAAAAGAAATCCGTTAAACTTCGTTTACAAGATAAATCAATCAAAAGTGAAGGCCGTAAACTCGACAAAATACCTGGGAATTACTATAACTTCAGACTTAAATTGGTAAGAACACGTCGATAATGTCGTGGGAAAGGCGAACCAGAGACTGCGTTTTATTGGCAGAACCCTTAAAACATGCAACAGAACTACAAAAGAAACTGCATACACTACGCTTGTCCGTCCATTTCTGGAGTATTGCTGCCCAATGTGGGATGCTTATCAGTTGGGTTTGACGGAGGACATCGAAAGAGTTCAAAGAAGGACAGCTCGTTTCGTATTGTCACGATACAGGGGAGACAGTGTTACGGAAATGATACAGGATCTGGGATGGGAATCATTACAACAATGGCGCTTATCGCTGCGGCGTGGGCTACTTACGAAACTCCAATCGCCAACATTCTCCTCCGAATGCGAAAATATATTGTTGACTCCCACTTACATACGTATAAATGATCATCAGAATAAAATAATAGAAATATGTGCTGGAACGGAGAGATTCAGGTGTTCTTTCTTTCCGCGCGCTATTCGAGAATGGAATGGGGGATAAATGGTATAATGGTGGTTCGATGAACCCTCTGCCAGGCAATTAAATGTGATTTGCAGAGTATCCCATGTAGATGTAGATGTAGTTGTAGATGTAGATGTAGATGTACAAGGAGACATTCCGATCTCGAAAATTGGGTTGCCACTTCGTATGTCAGTAGTATACCTGAAGTGTGTACAGTCAGTTTTCAAGCGCACTAACCAGCATATTCCGAGAAAAAATCGCATTGGCGTATTTTACGACCCACCTTAGATTTACTGTAGCTTTATGATTTTCTTGCAATCATTTGGCAAAAATAATAAAAATACAGATAATTAAAATGATGGTCGATACAGTTACGACTCTACTATTGTGATATCTATGCACTCCCCTTTTATTTTATTATTTTACTCATAAATACATTATATTAACTGAATGTTCTAATTTTGTAGTGATTAGATTTAATTATTAAGTCATTTTCGAATTAGTAATTGATTACGTATTGGCGTATTTCGTGCCAGCAGTGGCAGTTATACGATTAATGCAAGTGAATATTTTTGGTCAATGAAGCTATTTATACGTTACAGTTGTATTAGATGTTTATTGTAAGAATATTTTATAGCTCTTCCTTTTGAATCAATGGAACTAAGAATATAAACTTGCATATTGAAGTTAGTTGCTTTTGTATAAATATCTGCCTTGAAGAAAACACTGTTTTTTGATTTTTGTATGCCCATACATATTTCACTACAGTTGTAGCATCTTCAGAGGGTCTTTTTATTGTTTTAAAGTGAACAACAGAAAATAATTTTAGTTTTTACATTTATTACAAGTTCATCTTGTTAATTACAATTATGCACAAGAATTTCATATATACCTTGTTTTACACGTAGCTTGGTTGATTTTCCTACTTTATCCCTGTAGGTCTTTGCTTAAAATTTGTCATCTGCAACATATAGCACTTAAATACAAAACTGTTTCTCGTTGAAATATTTTATCTGCTTTCTTGTGTTGTTTTAAGGTTAGGTCTACTCCTTCATTTTATGTGTCTTCATCGGTAGAGTAGGGAAGCAGAGTAGGAGAACTTCAATCTTCCCTGTTACTGTTTATGAACTGTTAAAAAGAAGTTGGCAGATGGAGTAGACAGCTGACTGTGTTTTGTTTGGGAACTTTGAATCTTGTAAATATGGTGGGTGGAGTTGACAGTTGACAGTATTGGGGGATTTTTATGTTCGAATTTTGATTCGTGTGTGTGTGTGTGTGTGTGTGTGTGTGTGTGTGTGTGTGTGCTACGATAACAAAATAACCCATAGAATAGGCAGTATACTAAATACAACTGATTTGGTATCTACCTATTGACTTGTCAGGACTGCAAATCCATTTATATTGGACAAACATGTAGAAACTTTAATACAAGATATATAGAACACAGAAGAGCACTAAAAGGTAACAGCTGTCACTCTACATTTGCCGAACATATTATGGAGATGAAACACAGTCCTACAGATATTAAAACAGATCTAAAAATCCTCAAATGCAGCAACAGCTCCCCCGCAAAAGTTAATAATTGAAGAAAACTACCAAATACAGAAGGGAAAAAAATAATAAATGAAATTTCCTGGCAGATTAAAATTATCTACAAGAACGTCATATATGTATATATACCTTCTTTTACATGTTGGCTTTCATGGTTTTTCCTACTTCATCACTGGAGGTCTTTGCTTACCATATGGCACTTATATACAAAAATGTTTGCTGTTGAAATATTTCATCTGTTTTCTTGTGTTGTTTTAATGTTAGGTCTACTACTTAATTTTATGTGAATGGCATCTCTCTCTCTCTCTCTCTCTCTCTCTCTCTTTGTGTGCGCGCGTGTGTGTGTGTTTTATGATAATGATATATATTCAACTTACATTTGTTGGTGTCTTCATCGGTGGAGTAGGGAAGCAGAATAGGAGACCTTCAGTGTTCACTGTTACCGTTAGAAACAAGATGGCAGATGGAGTAGAAGAGTAGACAGCTGACTGTGTTTTGAGTGGGCAGTTTGAATCTTCTCAAGATGGAGGGTGGAATTCACAGTTGAGAGCGTTTGGGGTGTGAGGTTCGAATTTCGATTCTGTGTGTAAAGATGTCTGTTTTGTGTGTGTGTATGGGTGGGTCGGTGGGTGGTGTCTTCATCAGTTCTTTCAGTGCAAAGAGTATAGTTGCATTGCAGAGAGCTGTGTATTCATGTATTATTTCCAGAATGAAACTTTCACTCTGCAGCGGAGTGTGCGCTGATATGAAAGTTCCTGGCGTATTAAAATTGTGTGCCGGAACCGGGACTCGAACCTGGGACTTTTGCCTTTCGCGGGCAACAGGATGAACTTGCAATAACTGTAAAATTGAAAATATTTTCTGTTGTTCACTTTAAAGCAATAAAAAGGACCCAATGATGATGCCACAACTGTAGTGAAACATGTATGGACATACAGGAAAAAAAAAAAAAAAAAAAAAAAAAAAAAACTAGATCTATATCCAAAAGCAACTAACATCAGTATTTATAAAGAAAACACGGACCAAAATAAGGCTTCAACATCAAGATGATAACATTGGATACCTTACAATTTTAAGAGTGCATTTTATTTTATCTGTGTGATAATTGTTATGGTCTTTAAACGCAACGAATTTGGCATCATTTCATTCCATTCAGAGGAACCTTTCTCGTAATTGATAGCACACGATTTATTTTACTTGATGTTGTTATGGTCTTCAGTCCGCATAATGGTTTGATGCAGCTCTTCATGCTACCCTGTCCTGCTCAAGCCTCTTCATCTGAGAATACGAACGGCACACAACATAATTTTGAATCTGCGTACTGTATTGGTCTCTCAGTCTTCCTCTACGATTTTTACCCCACACACTTCCTTCTAATGATAACATTGAGTGCTAAGCTGACATTTTCTTGATGTCTCAGAATGTTTTCCACCAACCTATCCCTTAGTCAGGAAAATTCCTTTTCTCCCCAATTCTGTTGAACACCTCATTAGTTACGTGATCTAATCTTCATCATTCGCCTGTAACACCAAATTTAGAAAGCTTCTACCATCATTTTTTCTGAGCTTTCAGAAAGCTCTTCCTAACATTTAAAATAATATTGGATGTCAACAAATTTCGCATCTGCAGAAACGCTTTTCTTACCATAGCCATTCTGCATTTTGTACCTGCTTTACTTCGGCTATCAGAAGTTATCACGGTACTCAAATAACGAAACTCATCTACTACTCTTATTGTCTCATTACCTTCTTTAATTCCTTCAGCAACACCTGATTTTCTGACAGATTCCATTACCCTCGTTTTACTCTTGTTAATGTTCATATTACATCTTCAGGACAATGTCCATTCCATTCAATTGCTCTTCCAGATCTTTTTCAGTCTCTGACAAAATTACACGACGTCGTGTCGGGATAGCACAGTCGGTAGTGCGCTTGCCCACGAAAGGCAAAGGTCCCAGGTTCGAGTCCCGGTTCCGGCACACAATTTTAATCTGCCAGGAAGTTTCATATCAGCGCACACTCCGTTGCAGAGTGAAGATTCTTTCTGGAATTTGTGTGTATTTGTGCCTGGAATTTATATGAGTTAAACATATACTTCAATGTATGGTTGGAGCGATAGCGAGTGTGAAGACTATCGATAGTAGCAGTCATATATGAGAGTGAGCTGCTGAATTCAAGCGGAAGGTTAGCGGAAAGATGTGTATCAGTGACATGAATGGTGCCATATTGCGTGAGCCTTAAGAGTGACGTTAAATTACTTATTACGGTAATTTAGACTGTGGTTCATATACACATTTGTCGTTGAAGCATTCATTGTTGACAAATTAGTTGAAATGTATAAACCTGCCACTGGAATTGTGTTGCATTTTTTGACAATGCTACTATGTTTGATCTGCAATGTAGCTTTTATGCCAGAAAGGGAACGTGTGCCATCTGCTTAATTTTGAACTGCTTTGGCCATGCATAAGGTGATAAACTGTTGGACAAATCAGTAATAATGACATTGCAGACGTTTATAAACTGTTGATATGACTGCTCCCGCCAGTAGTGGCGGTTCCCTGGTCGTGGGTTTATTAATGAAAATGGACGAACCTTAATTT
This sequence comes from Locusta migratoria, assembly GCA_026315105.1. Classification (NCBI taxonomy): domain Eukaryota; kingdom Metazoa; phylum Arthropoda; class Insecta; order Orthoptera; family Acrididae; genus Locusta; species Locusta migratoria. The sequence continues at coordinate 874,496,276 of CM048744.1, forward strand.
GTCGACCGCAGTATTCGCAGAACTGCTGGATAGAATGCGTTATTTGTGTGTGTGTGTGTGTGTGTGTGTGTGTGTGTGTGTGTGTGTTTGTGTGTGTGTGTGTGTGTTGTGTGGGTGTGTTACTGACTTTACGAATGTACACACGTGAAAGTGAACTTAATAACATCCACAGTTACAGGACAAATGAAGATTATTTACTGAACCACACCGGCGACAGCTTAACAGACTTCAGATCATATGTAACGTATGACACGCCAGCAGCTGTTTTCATCAGTCAGAAAGAGCTGCTTTTCCTTACTCGCCCTCCGGGCTACACACGGAGTTCTTGTGACTCATTTGCCCTGAGGAAGGTCCTCGGATCCATGGTAGAAAGTACCGCGCTTTAATAGCGTTAGCCACTTTCCTAGCTCTTCTAGTGGGCGGGACCGTAAGGGATCCACGGAGCTGGCAGTGTGTGTTGGTCTTAGTCGCCTACGACGACTTGGACTCGCATCTGCTGATCAACAGACAGATAAGGAACACCGCCCACACCATTGTACAAATCAAACTGATTTATATGAATATTGTGTTAGTGCTAATTACTTTGCCAATTTTTCTCGTTAATCAATGTAGATGCTTCAGACTGATTAACATTTTTGTTAAGCTTCAGATCAAAATTTTTCTGCCCTTAACTGGCCTTCGTACTTCGAAACCTACAGTCATTGGGTGCCAAGTTTTTTTTTTTATATCTTTTCATATTTAAGTTTCTCTGTGAGTATTTTTCCAAATTATTATGCAGTGTTTTACTTGTGTGGTCTGCTATTGAGTGTTGCACATAGTCCAGTAGCAAAGATGTCCAGGTGATGTGTTGTATTGTGCCTCAAAATATTTTTGGCTTCTTCACATTACCAAATGCAGACGAGTTTGTCATTTTCTATCCATTTCATCAGATATTTTAGTTTTGAAATAGTTTTGTTCTCGTTCAAGTTGTTTGGTCTGTTTCAATAAATGTTGCTACAATTTTTACGGTCAGAAGAGTCACAAAGTGTATACAGCAGTTGTTTTTTCCCCACAACTCGGTCGGTTTGCGACAAAGCATTCAATTTGTGTATCGGGCGACAATTTAGTGACAGGCATGCGTCGCAATCGCCACACTATCCAGGACTTTTTGCAGGTCCTGCCAATCTATTTATTTTGTCCTCTTGCTGCCTTCAATATATCATCTCTCAAAGCTAACAATTCTTCTTCAACCGTTTTATTTTCCCCTGTTTCTGTCAATTGTTGCCTAAAGCTTCCTTTTAAATTCTCAAGAACTACAGGTTCCTTTAATTTATCCAGACCTCCTTGTTTAGGGTAGACTGGGGCACGTTGGCGATAGGGGCAGGTGGCCCAGTCGAATTAGTTGATACAATAGATACTAGATCGTCTTAGGAATCAATCAGAAAGTAGGTAGCACTGTCCATATCCTTACACAGGGGCAATATCGCAGGCGGCGAAGTTTTGGACAAGCTGTAACCCTTAATTGTTTTGTGGGTGTTTCAGTAAAATTCTACTCGTCGGTTAATGTTTGTGATTTAACTTTTGCTTGCTTTAGGCGCACCGGGATGAGGAGTACAATAATATGTCGTATTCACGAGATAAAAAACGTTGAATAAGCGCCAACCAGTAAATTTTATTTCAATCTTAAACAGTGTTCTGAAAAGTCAGAATCTCGTCCATTTCCTTGTTTTCAAAACATGAGATACGGCTCTGGTTTAAACATTTGTTTTATTTGCAGTATCATAAAATGATCCGAAATTATAAAATAATGTAAGGGGAATGATTTCTGACGAAAATGATGCTAAGACCAGTTTTAGAAGTACCGGGTGATCAAAAAGTCAGTATAAATTTGAAATCTTTATAAATCACGGAATAATGTAGATAGAGAGGTAAAACTGACACACATGCTTGGAATGACATGGGGTTTTATTAGAACAAAAAAAAAGTTCAATAAATGTCCGACAGATGGCGCTGGACAGCAAAACGTCAGTGACTGCACATGAAAATCGTTATAAAAGAAATTGTAATGAGAGAGAGAGAGAGAGAGAATCAGATGCACCAGCAATCGCAGCATGTTGACGTTACCTGAAAAGGCGCTTTCAGTGAAGCTGTATTATCAGAATGGGGAATGTGCAAGTTCAGGGTTACGATTCTATCGCCAAACGAAAGGAATTCGACTGGGTAAAGGTCCGTTGACAAATGCAGCTGTGGCGAGAATGATTTCGAAGTTCGCAGCCACGGGTTGTTTAGACGATAGACCCCGTAGTGGCCGACCGAGCAAAAGGCGTAATGCTACTGAGACGGTTCAGGAAGAAATGGAGACTGTATCCGGTTCGTCTATACACGGGGAAGTCAGCGCTCGCGCAGTCGCACGTCGCACCGGCATTCAATACACTACTGTTTGGTTGGCATTTAGACGAACCCTCCGATGCTATTTTTACAAATCCATCGGCATCATGATTTAGTGAAGCGGAGGACATTTGCCGTGTGAGTGTTTCAAAAGATGGCGGAACTCAATATTCAACTTGATATTATGTACATTAAAGTATATTTCTTGATATCTGTTAGTTTTATTTTGATTTCCTAGTTATATATACCCAAAGACTACATGGTTCAACGTGCCCCAGCCTCTGGACCAACTTACCCTGAGGTAAAGGCAGATTGCTCCACTTGACGTAAGTCCAGTAATTAATTTTTTCTGATACTTTAACTGATATTTTCAAGCTTAATAACTGCCATCCAGATTGAGTACAGACCTATCTAATATTTAACAATAGATTCATTAATTTAAATATGTCAAATAAATTAATATTAACAAAAATGTAAAAAATTTTGGCAACGCAACGTGCCTTGGTGTCCCATATATGTAGTACTGGAATTTCACATGCGCTCCTATTATTAGAAAGCGGTAACAAATTAGTACTCAGTTCCCAGCGTAATACATGATGGAAAATTTTCCCCAAGATCCTTACCCTTATATCACCTACGCCTCAAATACTATCACCTACTCGTTTAAAAGTCAACTAACTCTTGATAACCACAAATTACTGGATTTCCATTTTCGGTTATCTGAGGGTAGGCATCCTCCCTTCTCAAAAGACTGTTGTCCATAATGGTCTCTATAATACATACAAAATCAAACTAAATTATAACACAATAGAATGGTCATTCGCTAATCAATCAATAGAAAAAAAAATAATTTCCTACTTCTTTCTAGATTTCATATTCAGGTTCAATGGAATCTTTTCGTTTCTTGCTTTCCTCAACCTCTTATCACAGTGTAACATATAGATTGAAAATATCCAGCCTTCCGAAACTAAGAATGTTAGTGTAGATCAGACGTGGCTTACATTCACAGAAATAATATCGACAACCATTGTCAGATTCATACAAAACAAATTAGCAAAGAGGGAGCTGACCCGCCGTGCTCACAAAAAAAAAAAAAAAAAAAAGAGAAATAGAGTGCAAAACTGAAACGCGCAGATAACCACATGTCTTGCAATCTTTTGCTGAAACTAGAAATTTATCTCGAATTTCAGTGAGAGACGTTTACAACAGGTACCAGAGAATCCTAAGAAATTCTGGTCGTATGTAACGTATACTAGCGGCAAAACACAAACAATACCTTCATTACACGATAGAAATGGTGATGCTTCTGATGACAGTTCTGCTAAAGCAGAATTGCTTAACACAGCTTTCCGAAATTCCTTTACTAGAAAAGACGAAGCAAATACTCCAGAATTCCTATCAAGAACAACTTCCACTATGCGTAATTTAGAAGTAAATATCTCTGGAGTATTAAAACAATTTAAATCACTTAACAAAAATAAGTCTCCGGTTCCCGACTGTATACCAATTAGGTTCCTTTCAGAGTATGCTGATGCAACAGCCCATTACTTATTCATGAGGAAATATTACGACTATGTGTATATTTTGCACCATCTCCGATGAAGGAAGAGAATAGAAACATTCGAGAAACATTACTTCCTGTTGTGGTCTGTTCTTATAATATGAAAGACATTTTCATTGGCGTGTAAAAATTCATTGTGCAGTCTGTTTCGAAAATTTTTCCGATTCACTCACCTTCTTATAAACGTATGCGATTTCGAGTGTAATTAATTTTACTTATGAAACGAAAGTCTCTAAGATTCTTGCCGTTTATGGTCCAGATGTAGCAACAATTGTGGAATTCATTTTTGCTCTCTTGGAAAACATTTTTTTTTCTACGATGTTTTATTGTCATGTTTGTGAGGATTTTCAGTCAGCTACAGCGGTAATGGCTAATCTGGTAATTTAAATAAGTTTCTTCCGTTCACACACTGATTTCCCTAAAAATGAAGTGAAGAAACAGTGTCGTTTCTGTGTAGAAAACCGACGTATTTCTGCAGAAGGTTGGGTTTTCCGTTGTTTATTAGCCAATTTTTGTCCTTAATAGAGAATCAAATTGTTGATGAAAAAGTCGTAGATTTGAAGATAATCTCAAATAAACTATCCTGCAAAGTACCGTTTCAAACCTTCCAATGGTTCTTAGGAAACCTAAGAGAGACAAATGAGGAGTTATTTTGTAATTATTGCAATTTTTATGGCACCACGTACCTTCACTGTCGTAAAAAAGTATTTTGAAATCAGTTCAAACGATACTATTCACACTTGTCTGGTGTAACGCTGCTGTTAAGGCGTATAACAAAAATCTGCTGGAGTGTCGTGACTGTATATGTTACATTGTGGTATTTGTCAATAATGGCAAATCCATTAATAACGATCACATAATATTAAATTCAACCGGAAAGCAAATCAATAGGATAGGATATAAGTCGTTCATAAAAGGCTGCTGGCAATAGATTTGACTGAAGAATTTTCTTTCGGGTTAGGGATACTACCTTCAGTCAAGTACCACGGAAGCTTATTTGCGTAACTTCATTACTATTATTGCATCTAGTTCTTTTTTTAATGGGTAGCTTAATGATTACGATATGTAGAATATGCTGCACAGAACACGTTTTGAAGAGCTGTTTCACAGTACATAATATCCAGGTATAATTGTTTCGATTCGAAACTAAAAAGATATTTAGTCTCGTTTAAGAAGTTACTCGGTTTGGAATCTCTTTCAACATCGAAAGCGAACGCCATGAAAGCCCGAAACAGAAACACACAAAAGCAACCTTAATGATATAAACATTATTCACTAATCGGTTTACACAATTTAAAGTAATTAACGCCCAAACAGCATTAGTAAATCCTGCTTCTGACTTTCTCGTAATGTAAATTTAATCTCCCACAAGTAGCAGTCTTCGCTTTGAAAACCATTTCGGTTATAACTTTTCTCCTTTTAAGCCCCGCTAAAAACAATTAAAAGCTTTTGACCTTCTCCAGCGTGTAACAAGATTAGTTGCGCACAGAAATGCTGTGCAAAAAAGATAAAAAGAGGGGGGGCGAAACACCGCGGGGGTGGTATTGTCACATTGGTGTTCTAGAATCCATGGACGCCGCAGTTCCGCGATCGCCTCACAGATGGCGGTTAGAGCGAGTTTACAGAGTTGGCACTAGATGTCAGAGCAATACTTTTTCCGTGCGGATGGAAACTGAAGCGGTTAGTGTGTCATTTATGAAATCACTAAACTGGCATGGCGACAATTTTTGTTCACGAACTAGAAGGCGTCCGTTCTAGAGAAACTTTTTATTTAATTTTCCATTTTAGAGTTTTTAACGAACATGTGCCTCTTATAGAAGAACGTCCTGTGCGTTTTAGTTGCGGATCACGTACTGGATAACTGTTTTCTATTTGGATAATACAGGGGATGTAGAATTGCACTTCAAGTCGTCTTAAGGTATTACAATTAAACTAATGTCGTAGTAGTTATATGCATTATTTTAGTTCTTACTGAACTATGAATGTTTCCTATAGCTCAGAATGAATTTTGAGGTATTATCTTCTTTTGCACCGAGGAGTGGGATCTCTAACCCCATTTTGGCAACTTGTAATATCATAGGCATCAGACAAAGTGACATTGAATAAATGTTTCACAATTTATCATAAAATTCTGTTTGTAATTATCGATTCCTTTGAAGATTTACATGCTGCATCAAAGTCAGATATAAGAAATGTGCTATAAATAATTATTGTGCTTTATTTACTAACAATTAATTATATGTTAATTGTGTTACAATACATTAATTAAAATGTACTAGCCCTGTTGCATTGTTCAGATCAGATGGTGCCTAAATCATATTTCCCTATAGCACGAGACAGCTTGGTCTCACGGCCATGTGAATGAAGAAAATCTTCTTGGGCCTTCAGGAAAATTTCTATAGTCACCGCCAGATGGTGACTTTGTGGAAGTAATGTCCATAGAGTCACGCAATTAGTATAAGTAATGGTACTGTCTGGAAATATAAAGGACTGTCCGTGGACACCGACAAGCGGTAGGAGCAGTTGCCACACATATATGACGTCGAAATAATTACGCATATCTCATAATTCAAAAATAATAGCAAATTTTCAAAAATTACCAACGTTTATCACTGCTACATCAAAATATAGAAACATCTAGCTGAAGATAACTAACTTTTGAATGCGTCATGCAATTTCAAGAAACTCTAGTTTAGATGATAGTTTGTCTCTACCTATCATCTTGAAGGCAGCACACTTGTATATATTTACTTAATGGATGTTTGTAACTAATGTATATCTATAATTGAAATATAAAATGATAATCATATTCTCCACAGTAGCAGCATGATTTATCTTTGGTATATTTCATTTAACGTGTCGATTTGCCAATAATTTACATAAATATTGTGTAGCATGAACAGTCAAGCTAATGAAAGCTGGTTTGCCTGTTTACTTATTTCATAATTTATGTTACACTAGTTACCAGTTCTTTTTTGTAATGAAATAATGTTATATTTGTAAGGAAGTGTTTTCAGATGATCAGATTTTACTTAGAGAAATACCTCATGTTAAAATGTGTGGTGTTTTGCAGATGTCGATGGCCAATGAGGAAGCGGCTTAGGGACAGAACTGGTGGAGTGTGTGTGTGTGTGTGTGTGGGATAGGGGAGATGAGCGAAGCAGTGCTCGGGAAAGGGGCCTCCATGTCTAGTCTAAGCAGAAGAAGGACGCTTCTGGATGGTAGGAGTGATTCGATCGGGAAGAGTGTTAATATCTGCGCAGCGAACGGTCGCTTCTAGGGACTCGAAAATTAGTGAGAACGAGTGAATGCCAGTGCAGCTATACATATTTATGTTTTTATACTAGAACTTACGAATGTAGAAATGGTGATTGGGAAACTGAAACTAATGTGAATTGTTGACAATTTCGTGCTGAGTGCTCGCGAAATATGCAGCGTTTCTACCTCCTTTATTTTTTATTTTTTTTTTCCGGATACCATGCAAAAGTTAAACCATTTTATTCAATTCATTATTAACATTTCAACTGACCACTTACAATGAGAAACCAACTTTACTGAATGAACCTTACTCAACTACATCTCTAACTTTATATAAATCATTTGCAAACTTTAGAATAAAACCCCTTTTTTTATTAACGATGCAGTTATTTTATATAATATTTCTTAATTTTTTCGCAGACTACAGCCTATGCATCGAGAATTGCAGGTGAAAGATAATTTCTGCAACTAAGGTAGTTTCTGGGGCATGAAAGGAGACATGTACGGTTCGACTCTAACATCGAGCCAAACTTTTAAATTAGGACCTACGTAGCACAGTATGTCGGTTCTTACAGCGGAAAGTCACACTTGCATCTTAGTTGTGATAAATGCGACGTAGAAAACACTGTGAAATTGCAAGATAAAATAAGCCATTTGTGGCGATAAGAACAGGACAAAAGAGTTCGAAGAAGAGATAAAAGAAAGTTGAATTTCTGCCTTTCTGTAAAACAGGAAAGATCAGCCGGCTTCTGAAGAGATCTGAAATTGTGCGACTCGGAGGGTTAAGGTAACATCAGTTGCTTTCATGTTCAAATGTTTGTAAATCTATTGGACCAAACTGCCTGGCCATCAGTCCGTAGCTTACAAACTATTTAAACCTAGGTAAACTAACCTAAGGACAACACACACACCCATGCCCCAAGGAGGACTCGAACCTCCACGGCAAGCAACCGCGCGCTCCTCAGCTAGACGCTTTAGACCGCTCGGCTACTCCACCGCTGCTTGCTTTTATGTCATGAAGTTCTTCAATGTTTCTGAAACAAGGTGTTGGGGCTTTTCATCTTTGGAATGGGTGAACCATAATGATATGAGAAACACTATTTTTCAATTCACTTTTATAGACGAATTATAGTATTTACGGCTGCGGCTGAGCGGCCGAGCGCATTGAGGTGATATGCTACGATGCGCAAGTCCGTTCCCCGTCAGGATATGGATGTTTGTGTCGTCTTTAGTTCTTAAGGTAGTTCATAAGGAGTTTGTAAGTTTAGGGACTGATGACCCAGCAGTTAAGTCCCTTAAGCTTTGCAAACATTCGATTTACTTTGGCGTTTGTAGTATTTGCAATTATCCTTCTCACTGATAACATGGTCGAGAATATGGCAAAGCTGAAGTTCGAATTAACATTTCACTCCATCAGTTCTTGTGGCTTGTCATTAATTGAAAGTCGTAAACGCCAACCACAAGCTTTTTATAGGTAATAAATAAGGAAATCACTAATTATGAACTAAACAAATTTAATAAAATGATAAACAGACGACTAAAATTACTGAACTGAATACATCATGTAAGTGCCTCTATATCAACACTTGTACACGAGAGCGTTAAATCATAGCGGCTCACTTCGCACGAATATGTTGGAAAAACTACGTATGAAAATAGCAGTCCATCATTAACGCAGAAAAACTATGCAATGGCAACAAATCGATCACAAAACAGTCCCGGCGCCATCACAACTAATTATGTCTCTGTGTTTCGTTTATTTACAAGCCACAACTGCATCGTGCTCTCACGCCACGTATACGCCAGGTCATCGTTCTATGCGAAAGGTCACGGTAGTTTCCGCTTACTCGCAGCCAAGTAAACTCGCCGTCTCCCTGTGTCGGTCACTCCGTCAGCATCAGCACGTCTTAATGAAGAGACGTAGCGATCACGGGCATCCTGTCAGACGCAAATTCTGCCCTCACCTATCACTACTCAGTGTAAGATACCTGCTATGGAAAGGTATACATTTCATATTCAAATGTACCGCGAATTTGAGACCAGTGTCAAGCAAGTCAGACAGGGGTCATTTATCTTTGGTTGCAAGCTTATTTTTCGATGGCAGTGCTATCGATATTGGAGACGGTGATAGTATTGCTGCTGGGAAGTAAGTTTGTGATTATTGAGAGTGTGGACTTTGCTAGGCGCCTGAATGAGATTACAAAAGCGTGGGGACCGTGGTTGTGTGCAGTTGTTCCGGCGGGATAGCCGAGGAGATGAGATTTTGAGACTTGAATGCTGAGCCAAGCTGTTTGTTTAAGATATGGAGGCGAAAGGTATAGATGACGTTGGAGGAACGATCTTTTGCAGTTTTTATAAGGTAAAGTTTTTCATGAAATACTTGGCATGTTTCTATGGCACTACTTCGCATTGTTAGGCTGAAGTGATGGTAACGGTCGGGAAAGATCTTGCTGTTAGCTTGTGGTCTCACGATTCATGCTAAGGACCCCTTTCTGTGTTAGGAAAAGTATTTATTGTAATAGTTTAGTTTTGAAATTGCGTTTTTTATGAAATAGGAATTTCATGGGTAGTGTTCTTGAAATATGGTATTGTTGTAATGTTGTTTGTGTAAATCGAGTTAAATTTATTAACAGTAAAGAAATGTTTATCTTTGTTTAAAAATAATTTTATAGGCAGATTAAATATCTGAGTAATATTTTTCTCTGAAAGATTTTAAAATCATAAAAATGATATTGTTAGTAATTTTCATGAAGTTACATCAGTTAGAAAATAAATAAGATATTTCACTTTTAATAATTAGTTCGAGTTTCTTAAACAGATTACCAGTTTATCCCTCCTCACATTTTTATTAAAAGTGCCATAGATGTTTCCTGTGGTTAGTTTTCCAGTAGTTAGTACAGCAGGAAGCAGTTTGTTGTTGCGCAGTTTTATGCAGTAAGTGAAGGTGAGAAAGAATCAGTTTTTGTCAAGCTTACAGTACAGTATGATTTACAGATTTCACGGTAGGACAATTCATACAGTGTTCAGGTTAACAAGTGTTTGCACCGAGTCAGATTGCATTGATAAATATTGTGTTTGTTACATTCCGTTAAAGATTGTTAGTTCAGTCAGAAACAAGTTTGTAGGGTCAGAATTATTAACACAGTGATTTTTATTATCAGTGATTTTCAGACAGTTAACTCTATTACGACATTTTCGTACAGAAATAATTAGCAGTTTGTGTCTCATTATAATAATCATTACGCAGTCAGATAGGTTTTGGAATACATTTACGTTCACATAGATACAGTTAAAAATACGCAGTCAGATTAACATAACGTTGTACAAAGGCATTCAGCTAGAACAAGTTCAAACACACAGCAGACGGAAATTTTGTAAGAGAGAAGGAGATGCGAGAAACTTTCATCAGTACAAGCGGCCTCCATTCTACGTCGTGCCTGGTGCGCATCAACACCAAAGAAAGGATCAGATACCGTCGTCGCCTGGCTATAAGTTATATAAAATATGTGATCAAAAGTATGTGGACGCCTGGATGAAAATGACTTACAAGTTCGTGGCGCTCTCCATCGGTAATACTGGAATATGATATTGTCCCAACCTCAGTTTTTATGACAGTTTCCACTCTCGCAGGAATGCGTTCAATCAGGTGCTCGAATGTTGCTTGGGAAATGTCAGCCCATTCTTCACGGAGTGTTGCGCTGTGGAAAGGTATCGACGGAAGTCGGTGAGGACTGGCACGAAGTCTGCGTTCCAAAACAATAGGTTCAAGTCAGGACTCTGCGCAGGCCACTCCAATACAGGACTGTTATTGTCGTGTAAGCACTTCGCCAAAGGCCATGCATTATGAATAGGTGCTCTATCGTGTTGAAAGATGCAATAGCCATCCGCGAATTGCTCTTAAACAGTCAGAAACAAGAAGGTGCTTAAAAATCAATGTATGCCAGTATTGTTATAATACCACACAGAACAACAAGGGGTACAAGTCCGTCCGAATTTTATTGTTATTTGTATTTGAACAACCGGTTTTCGACGTACTGAATACGTCCTAGTAAGCCGATAACAGGGTAACTAAATGTGTAGAACATACACAAAATTCTACTTTGAAGTCAGCGTGATGTCGTACTACCAAGAGCCGACGGATAAATCAGTGAAAATTTCTTCATTTACATTTGCTCTAAGTTTTTTTTTTTTTTTTTTTTTTTTTTTTTCATATTAACAGCTATATCTTTGTATTCAATAAAAATTATACACATGTTATATGAAATTTTTAATGCAATTCCGCTTTAGTATCACCTCCTAAAAACTTACGACTGAGTCGAAAAACTACGTTCCTCTGAGCAGGAGACAAGTATACATTCTCAAATTCGCTACTTGGCTTCGTTTGTCTGGTAGGTTCCCCATTCGGTCGTTTGCGCGTGCGTGAAGCACTTCCATACGCGTGAGAATAGGATCCATCTTATTCCGTCTATTAGCGGTCGTATGCGTGCATGTTGTGCAAGTGGACGCATTTACACTTTACACGGCCGACGTGACCGATGCATCATGGTTTATCTCGTAAGCTCAAACTTCCCGTGTAGAAAGGGCGTCAAGCTAAGTGTCAATCAACGGACGAGGTCGGCATGTACACTTTCGTGCTGTACGTTTCCCTTCATTTTTCCACTTCATTATCACATAAGAAACAGTGGACCTAGGGATGTGTAGCAGGGTGGATATCTCGCGTACAGACCTGTTGTGCTTTCGGACATGGCCGAAAGAACATACATAACGAATATAACATCCGTATAACTACATGTAGTGCTTCGAACACCATTGCTCTTCACGTTCCGAGTTGGGCTCACGCAATAGTATAGAATATTAATACCACTGTTGCCATCCAAGTCATCAAAATGTTCAAATGTTTGTATAGCTTATGGGACTTAACTACGGGGTCATCAGTCCCTAAACTTACGAACTACTTATGAACTAACTAAGACTAAGGACGGCACAAATATCCATGACCGAGGGGGGATTCGAACCCCCGACCGTAGCCATCCAAGTCATCGTACCGAACATGACATAACCGGAATGTAATTCGGTGCCGTCAAAATACATGCTTCCGTTCGTTCTAAAACAGGATCCACTCTGTATTGATGTGACCTCCATATTTTTCTATCACACGTCGGTTTTAAACACATATGAGTTGTATAAGATAAACTCTTACAATAATCAGCTACATAACCTCTCACTTGTAAGCTAAATAACTCTGTCCTAGATGTTGTTAAATGTTTTACCGACAGTGTTTAACAGGATTTTAAATAGGTGCCCTGTGCTGCACAAACATACTCAAGATTGTATCGTCACATCGAATGATTATTAAAACGTTGAAAGTTCTCTTAAAAATAAATAAACTAAAATTTTAATGGACGTGGTATTAGTCCCAAGTGACAAATTTCATTGATGAGTGTGATTAATAAATGTTACGATGCAAAGAGATGAATTGAAACGAATAATTAAACGACACACTACCGATTTGCGTGAGCTGGATCTGTGTTTACCACAATGCGAGAAACAAAACGTAATGAAGATAAACCAACAATTGCTGCATTACAATGCGACTCCGCTAACTACAAAAATATCTACTCAGGCTATCTTCGTTCATAAAAAGCAGCAGTTAATTAATGTGATTGTAAAATTGAAGTAACCGTTGTGTTTCGGAAGAAAAATAAAATTCCAGACACTGAACATTAAATCAGTTAAAAAATGGAGCCTGTATTTGCCTTAAAGAAATTAAATTCAATTACATAATCAGTTAACGTATTGATGTTGATCGAAGTTATATCCGCATTTCATATGCGTCAACTTTCCTCTCATCCTTCTATCTCAAAGTCCACTTTTCTGTTCCGTATAAGCCCAAGCCCCATATTAGGCATTTCACCGGTCGCTTTCCTAATTCTTGTGTAAACCAATAGTTCTGCTTCTGAAACGCGTCTTTCGCCAGCGACATTCTTGACGACCTGTTGGCAGTCCATGTCTTCCTTTATCCAGCTTCCCAAATACTTGAATGTTTTCACCTGTGCTATGGTTTCTGACGCTAATGTAAATTTCACACTTCTTTTCATTCAACATACGAGGGTAAGTCAATTATTATCGTCAAAGTAGTTATGAAATTTTATTGTAATAAAATACGAAACTTACAAGAACATCATTTTCCGACATAGTCTCCCTGCTGTTCAATGCATTTCGTCCATCACTCTACAAGCTTCCTTATGCCCTCCTAAAGGAAGGTTTTCGGTTGAGCTGCGAGCCAGGAATGCACCGCTTCCTTCACTGCTTCGTCCGAGTCAAATCGACGGCCCCTTAATGCCTTTTTGAGTGGACCAAACAAGTGATAGTCAGAAGGGGCAAGATCGGGACTATATGGATGATGATCCAGTACTTCGAATTTGAGTTTCTGGGGCGTTTCAGCAGTGTGGACAACAGTATGCGTACGGGCATTGTCTTGCAGCAACACAACACCTTCTGACAGCAATCCTCGGCGTTTGCTTCGAATTGCAGGCTTTAGCCTGTCAGTAAGCATCTCACTGTAGCGTACACTGTTTATTGTTGTGCCCCTTTCACCATAATGTTCCAGTACAGGACCTCGTGCATACCAAAAAAATTGTAAGCTTCAGTTTTCCTGCGGACGGTTGGGTCTTCTTCCACGGCGAATTTGAATGTTTCCATTCCATACTCTGCCGTTTACTCTCCGGCTCGTAATGATGGATCCATGTTTCGTCACCAGTAATGATCTGTCTAAGAAGTTGTCTCCTTCGTTACCATAGTGATCGAAATGTTTTTGCAGATGTCGAGGCGCGTTTGCTTATGCAACTGTGTGAGTTGTTTTGGGACCCATCTTGCACAAACTTTACGAAACCCAAGTCTGTTGTGAATAATTTCGTAGGTAGAACCATGATAATTTCAAGACGATGAGCCACTTCATCAATAGTTAATCGTCTGCCTAAGAGAATCATTTCACGTGATCGCTCAATGGTTTCTTCATTTGTGGCAGTAAACGGTCGTCCGGCTCCTTCATCGTGCTTAACACTCGTGCGACCGTTTAGGAATTTTTCAATCCACTCGTACACACTTAGTTGCTGCAAAACACTGCTCCCGTGCTCTACTGAAAGTCTTCTATGAATTTCGTCCCCTGATACAACAAAAATCGTATCACTGAACGTTTCTCTTCTTTGGTGCAAATAGACAGCGAAGCGACAACAGAACTAACGTAGCAGCTTGAAAATTGCAAGGATATAACCACAAATAAACAAAGCATGCTTCACCAACGTAAAACGACAGTACTACGAAAATAAACAAAAATGTAACTAAATTGCGGATAATAATTGACTTACCCTCGTATAACCATGCATTTAGTTTTCTTTTTATTAATTGTCATACCGTATGCTGTACAGGCATCATTCAGGTCATTTAGCATTGAGTTTTGTGTTACTTGATTTTCTGCGAGAATCACCATGTCATCTGCAAATCTCATATCTTCAATTTTCTGCCTACCTATCGTGGCACCTCTTTTCCCATTCCAACAAGTTTTCAGTATCTCCTCCAAAGAAATGTTAAACTGGATAGGCGAGAGACAACAGCCCTGTCTGACACCTCTCCCCATCTTGCTGACTTCGGAAGTCTCCTTACGTATTCGTAACCTTGCCTTCTGATTCAGTACAAATTTGCAATCAGTACAACAAAGTGATAAGCATCAGATATGAAAATTGACCCCTTAACACTAGATACTCCTCACAAACAATAAAATAACAAACTTCTGTGTTATTGGCACATGGCATAAAAGTTTTCTGGGTGTTCTACCGTGTCATGAGGTAAGTAGGTTATTACTTTAATAACCGGCGATTCGACCAACGTTACAGTGGCCTTTATCTGGGTATCTGAGTTATTGGGTCTCTGAATGGAAAACTAATACATTTCGCATAGATGGAAGAAAGAGGTTATGAAAAAATGCATATTGCTCCTATTTGTGTCCAGCTCCGGTGTTTAAATTTATATCAAATAAAGTTTCAATTCTGTTCTGCACTGCTAGCCTATTTCTTCCTCACTCACTGCTACTCAATTACTATAACTGCTCTTGGCTGGGTAAGGATAGTAATATAGCAATCAGCGAAACAGCTCTAGCAAATACCATCACAGACATTAAGAACACACATATTCAAATATAATCCCGAAATACACCCCTTCCAGCTTTACTAATTAGCATCGGGAAGGAAAGTAATCTGGGACAAGATTTTAATGAAGCGGTGAACTCACATACTGCGGTGACTGTGTATTTTTCTTTAGTGAGCTACTTTGATAATTGAAATTAACCGATGACTCTTATATAGCTGAAGCACAATTTAGTAGAGAAAAGCACATTTCACTTTACACGTTATATATGCAAATATGCAGTTGTGGCTATTTTGTGTGCCACATTAATACGCTGAAATTGCTAAAGCTGAGATAATCTGCATTTACATCTTAACAAGGCTGAAAGAGAAGAGACGGTATGTTCCTGTACTTTGTGAAATACCTTGTGTCATCGTCAAACCTTACATTGTAGAATAAGCTGTATACACATCCTGTTAAAGTGTACTGTACTCTCCTAAAACTACATCTACATGACTAATCTGTAGTTATCTTTGAAGTGTCTGGTAGAGGGTTCTTCGAAGCACTTTCAGAGTATTTGTTTATCACTGTATGACGATTCGCGAGAAAAACCAACACGCAACTCTATCAGCGGGAGCTCTGATCGCTCTTATTTAATTACAATGATCATTTCTACGCTATAGGGTGGGCAACAACTTCAAATTGGTAGTTTTAAATTTCGTAAATGATCTTTACGCAAGCACAAGTGCCTTTTTTTTTAACGTTTTTCTAGCCGACTGACGCATTATTCGTCTGTCACTTTCAATTTTATATTGTGGTAATGACCTTTGTTGATGTCCAACGCTACTATCCGGCAAAGTTCCTGGACCGCACAACATCTTAGCAAAGTGCGGACAAGGGTAGTGTAAGAAGTCTGTTAAGTGGATTTCTTACAAATTATAAATTTTATGTTGATGAAGTGCAGCCCTTCTTTTTTTCTTTCTTTTTCGATTCCTCTCGTTATTGATGTTATCGTAATTGTCTGCTAGGGTACTTGTTTCAATCGACATGCTTCAGATTGATGTGAGTTATAGGATTTTAGAAATTTGCCGGATTCCTTACCTATACATTTGGAAGAGCTCACGCCTGTCTTGATTTATAGTCAAGTTTCCTTGATCTTAGGAATAACAATGGATAACTGAATGTTTCAATAAGCACGAAACTCGAAAACAGCTAGACTAATTTGGCAATTATTTCTTGTATATTTTTTCCTCAAATATTCATTGAATACCAAGGAAGGTTCTTATGAAGATAAAAATGACAAATATTACACGCAATAACGGAAGAAAGTAAAACCTATCTTCCTTTCACCCATTGAAGATTCCGTACGTTTGTCCGTGTTGGCTCTTGGATGCTTTACATTTACATTTGGGCCGGTAGATGACGAAATGGAAAAAGAAAAAAATTAAATTGGTGATTCTCTATGGACTTCGCCACGTCCGATTAGATGCGCATTCTATGCGCTGCCAAACCGTACATTCGGATTGCGATAAAATGAGGAAGATCACTGTATCCAGAAGTTTTACTCCGATCTTGACGAAATTTTACACACCTGATCTTCGCAACAATAGAATGGACATTATGTACGTAAAATTTAGTTCGGTGAATAACGACGAGTGTTTTACTCCAGACTTCGACATCGTGTGACCTATCACCATTAAATATTTCACACATATGTAATTTTGTAAATGGATTCTTCCGTCACTTCTTGGTAGAACGCTTCCATATTTAAGGTTGAAAACAAACAAACTGTTTCTGTTCTACTAATTTTTTGTTTATTTACAAACTAGTTCTCGGCTTATTAGGTCACCGCCGTCGACGCCTGTTAACAGTTTATCTGATGATGGCTTAATAAGCCGAAAACTAGTTCATAAATAAACAAAAAATTAGTAGAAACAATTTGTTTGTTTTCAACCTTACATATGTAATTTTTCATAAACAGGTGAGGGAGGAGATGGACAAAGATAGGAAGGACGAGTACATGGACCAACAGAACCTGTTAACAAAAATGAAATGAGTGACTGAAAGTGTTGCTAAACGCAACAGATGCATGCATGTCTGAAGGACAGTCGCATTGTTTTTACTGATTAACATGCACACTGACCGTCGTATTTAGATGAGCCACAGTAAATCTTGTGGCAATCGTAATAAACGAATTCATCTTTCGGGGCTTATGTAGGAGAATCAACCAGCACTCATGGGTGGTACGTAATGTAGATCATTTTATTAATTTTTAAGTAATTTGATCTAGTCACTAATAAAATTAAATATTTCATATACCTATCGTCTCAGCCTACTGATATTACTTAACCCATTTGTAGATTATCCTTTCTTTTATAAATCCTTTAGACTTTTGTTTACTGTTGAATAAATTTGCCCGCGATTAAGGTCCCTTTCTCATACCTCATTTAAATAATGTGGACACGGTTCTTTCATCCAATTTTAGCACCATTCTCATCACATACTTGTGCTTCAGCATAAAATAAGGTTCTGCTTTTTCATTCATAATTGAAAAGTGTCAATTCACGTCTAATCCTGTTCAACTTTTAAAAACATTTTTACCTTCCTTACCTTATACTTTTCCTGACTTCCACTAGTTCCATTTTCTGGTGAAAATTCTCTTCCGGTTATGGTATAGCAAACGGTGTATGTTACAAACCGGTATTTATAGATATATTTCTTACATTAGAATTACAGACTAATGGTATATTTACAAACATGTAGGCAAATATTCCTTACTCAATATGGACATGACATAAGGAGGAATGAAATCTGTACCTCAAGTAAGGTTTCAAATACGTGGAAACACAGTAGGTATGATTATTTATTCATCATATGTTGGTGAATTCCCAACGTGCTCATAACCCCAATGGTCTGAGACCTCTTCAAGGTATCTTGTATCCTATCGAAAATAATTCTAGATATTTGAATATATTGAAATCTGTAACTGAAGAAAGGTTTCAAATTCGTGGAAAGACAGTAGGTATGACTATTTATTCATCATATGTTGGTGAATTCCCAACGTGCTCATAGCCCCTATGGTCAGAAACCTCTTCAAGGTATCTTGTATCCTATCGAAAATAATTCTAGATAGTTGCACTGATATAAGTACTTTCTCAAAATAAACTTCAATTTTCACAGCTCTAGTATTTAAATTGCCATGTATCATCACCTTCTACTCTCTGAAAGAAGCTTGCAGTTCTCCAAACGAAATTGCGTTCAAAAAAAAAAAAAATGTTCAAATGTTTGTAGAACTTATGGGACTTAACTACGGGGGAATCAGTCCCTAAGCTTACAAACTAATTATGAACTAGCTATGACTATGGACGGCATAAATATGCATGCCCGACGGGGGATTCGTACCCCCGACCGTAGTGGCCGTGCAGACCGTGACTGGAGCGCCTCAGTCCCCTCGGCCACCGCGGTCGGCGCGAAATTCTGGCTCAGATAGCCAAATTAAAGAAACGTGTCTTACTATTTTTCTTAATGGAACTGCACTAAATTAATTGACGATCCCCATCTATGGATCTTCAATAACATATTAAATGGTGGTCCAGAAGGGACCAAAAGGCAAGATATTTCATCTGACTACACAAAATATATAGTGTGGGAGAATTTAAATTAGGACAACGGGTTATCGTTTACCAAAATGATTTTTGAGCAAGGTATAAATAACAATAGGGGGGAGACCAATTTAAATATAATAAAAACACACCTTACAATTGAATGCACATTTACAAAGATTATATGGCCCTAATACTGCCAACCTGCAAAATTACTGGCATAATTAGTAATGATTATTTTTAAGAGAGGAGAAGGGAGGAATTGATTCACATTCTCACACAGATACATGTACCATCCATGCAGGTACTCACCACCGAACACAAAAAGCAGGACGCAGTAATAGTAGAGCAGGTTCACTCGCGCACCATAAAAAGAAAAACTT
Source organism: Locusta migratoria (assembly GCA_026315105.1). Taxonomy (NCBI): domain Eukaryota; kingdom Metazoa; phylum Arthropoda; class Insecta; order Orthoptera; family Acrididae; genus Locusta; species Locusta migratoria. The sequence goes on from CM048744.1 coordinate 874,515,568, forward strand.
TGTTCCGCAGTGTATAGTCTTGTGGCTTAGGCTCAGGGTAGCTATGAGCGGGAACAAACGCACGTGATAGAAGGCCACGTGGCGTGCGATACAGTCGCGAAGGTTCCAGAGAAATTCAAGATACCGATTAATTAGGAAAATTCGCTAAATAATAAAAGCGGTCGTTCCGGTGTTCGTTTTGCACAGGGGGGAGAGAACTACTGAATGTTAAAGGTTTCAGGTCGAAACAGTACTCTACAGGGACGGATCTTAGAATCCCAAAAATAAGAAATAAAATAATTTTAGCACACGCAAGACGGCGATATTGGTTGTGCAACCATTCGTTCTACCCAGAGGAATGATATATAGGTAATAAGCGAGGTTACAGGAATGTAGGACATGCTACTGAGTCAAATCGCGAAATTTAAACAAGTTGGAAAAATTCAATTTCGTAACAAATAAGAAGCGAGATAGGCCGTGTAACCATTCGTTCTACTGACGGAAATGATGTCTAGCTAATTAGGAGAGTTACAGAAACCTACAGTACTTCGCAGGGTTGGATCACAAAAAAGTTGAGAAAGGAAAAAAAAAATACAATTTCAAAAGTTAAAAACGCGAGTTATGCCGTGCATTCTACTCAGGAGAAAAAGAGGTATCTAATAGGAATGGCTACGGTATAGAACACGCTACTTTCCATTCACGTTGGGCAGCGAATACGGTAGTTACAAGTTTATAAGTAACAAAAATTCGGGGAAATCATCTAAACAACGTTATAGCTAACAACTCATGAGCATAGGGTGAGGAGTAGGTTGAGGGGTTTATCTCATACCGTCCACGTGTTCTATGGACAAAGGGCAGACACCGGAAGTATCGAAAAGTTCCCGAGAAACATCAAATTGCCGACCAAATGAACATGAGAAACAAGTTTAAACGTAGGAAGGAAGCACTCTATAGTCAGGGAGTGCAAGGATTCTGTTAACTAACACCAGTGAGGACGTGAAATCAAACTTCCGCAAAAATCATCATGAAATTAGTAATCCAGAACAAAATTAAATAAAAATTTCGCCACTACGCATTGCGGTGATGTTAGAGCGAGGAGAAGGGAAAAAACATTTTCAAACTACAGTCGAATCCGAACAAATTTGAGTCATGTGCTCAAAATAGAGCCAACACCAAAAAAAAAAAACCTGCCCGGCAAAAGCCATCCAGCGACCCCTGGTCACTCTCGTGGTTGCTACTCTTCAGCTATCTTAAGTGTAGGGGGAACGTCTCCAAAGCGTTTAGCCGATTTAGGTAAGCAAACTTAACGTGTACACCGGACAAGGGGAGTGAATGGGAACCTTCGCTAAGCATCTATGCTAAAGATTTGCCGCTGGTCGGGAGTTGGAAGATTTGACCAGAGAACCAGAAGCTATTGCAGCCATGCTGTTTGAACCAGCAGACTACAAGAGCAGCGAGGCACTTTTTTAAACTGTTTTGAATACAAGTCCTATTCATTCTGTGCAAGCGGGGTCAGTAGGAACATATCAAAGCATACGCCATCACATATAGGGTCCCGTGCACAAAAAATAGACATTTAAAATCATGAACCACCACAAAAGTATTCCAAATTTGGGACAAAAAATATCTTGTACATCTGGTATCTCGCATAGTGGGAATGGAGCGTCTCGCTACACTCAAAAAATATCTGAAGCCCATCAACAATTATTTACTGGGGATAAAATAAATGGAATACGCTATATGGACGTGTTTCAACTCTATTCACCAACGAAAGGCACAGTAATTATATCTGGCTTTCCCGAAGTTAATAGATATTATCTCTGATCAAAATCAAATTTTCCTTTGTATTTTGATGAGAAATCAGCCCTGATCAACAATTACAAACATATTCAATATTAGCGTATCCTAATCTTTTTTATACCTGTGCTCCTTCTTTTACGAGTTTTGACACCTTTTCAGTAACAACCACTCTTCAGAACCATTACTGTTACTATTATGTTGGCATGTTTCAGTTAAGGAATCAAAGCACAGTTACCACAAGGAACTAAACTCACTCTCAGTATGTAGCAAACAGTCCACCCATATAACCGAAAGATTTAATCTTATAATAGGGTTAATTAGTTTGTACTGAATAGGTTCATCTTCTGATTCATAAGACCGATTTTTTCAAGCTGTCGCCAACTAATCACTTTCAGGTGCAAGCACATTAACACAAACCAATTGATATACCAATTATTACTTAGGCAACTGCTTTTTATAAGCTACCAAATCAAAGCACTGAACGACTTCCTCTCCGTTACTTAAATGCCCATCAGCTAAACTACGCCTTGAGCAACTGCATTCCATCTCAATATTCTCGTCAGTTTCTGCCGTCTGCGGCAAGTTACTACAGCTCATAGCATCACTGACATTGACCTCATTGCTATCCATTTTCGTCTAATGTCTTCCTATCTTTAAAATCTTTCCCCATAGTATCTAATTATTTAATGGCGCATTACCCTGTAGATTATCGCCATAGACGTAAGAACTTCCCCCTCCTACTACATCGTCAGTTTATAAAAAAAAATACCATTTACCACTTCTCTATTCTCAATTCTAGTTGTGTATTGTGTTTTAGTTCTATTGAACTGCTTGTCCTTTCCTATTAAATCGAATTTATTTCATGAACTTGTATGAAACAAGTGCAATAAATTAGAACTACCAGTGGCAAGACATGCTAAATTTAAACTCGGGATGTTGGGGAACATACCCAGAGTCAACAAGTTTTCAAAACACAAATTTATCACACTTATTCAACAGGATATTACTGTAATGTAATTTTGAAATATTTTTTAATTGATTACAAAACAGCAATTCACTCGTTTGAAAATTACAGTTTCCCTTCATGCAACGCGGCATTTTGAATTTAACAGGCTTTACTAAAACATATGTAAAACTTCTCAAACGAGTTTTGGATTTTATAAGACTCTTTTAAACCATCTAAAATTTGAATTAACACAGAGGTGTAAAATTTTGGTTAATCAAGGTATATGTATTTGCAAGGGAAACGTTAATTACGTGGTATTATATGACATGAGTAGGTGATGTCCAAAGGTACTCATTAATGTTAGACGGAACTCCTACAAGTAACGTAAGCCGTCAGGCTGACACATGGAGACTTCAAGAATTCAAAGATATACGTAAACAATTATAACACAAATTCAGTTACCATCTAAAAAACTATAAGACGAAACTCCGAGTTTGGTTACCAAAAACAAAAAATAAAAAAAAAGGTCACATTTTCACTCATGATGAATGAACACGGAATTTTGGAACTCACAAAAATACCATTAAATGTGCAGAAAACACTACACACGTTAGGCAATGACGGAAAATAACAATGTTTAGGCATGCATGGTAACAGCCGTAAGAGGCAAGTCATGACTAAAATTTAAAAATATTTTTCCAAATGGTAATGTGCATGGAATTCCTTAAAATTAACGATCTTTAACTGATTCGTAGATTAACCATGCGATTACTGAATAGCTCGGAAACAAATTCCCATTAAGCTAGTGCCGACACTGCAAGTTTAAACCAGCTCACACTCAATAAATGATCTTAAATGAGATAGACGCTCAGTTGTGTAACGGCCTATGAATCAGGGAATTCCCAATATTTACACAAGATGCATGCAATTAGAAATACTACAATACATTTTGCAAGGGGAAGGTTGCCGTTATTATGTGAAGAGGCTTGCTCAGTATAGGGTATTGTGGAGAGCTGCATCAAACCAGTCTCCGGACCGAAGACAACAACAAAACTACACATTATGCAAATTATAATCCTAGGGATGATCATATGACCGTTATATTTCATAGTGTGTCGAAGCTCGTGCAGCGAAATATTTTCGTATCGGCCAGTAAACCACTCGCAGCTTACAGTCCAGTGAGGAAATATGCCTTGTAGCGCGTCCCCTTTATGAAGCAGCAACACCGGTGTGATAATAACGGCCAGTTGTGGTCGCTACGAGGAGGCCATGAATAACAAATCGCCCACCGTGTTTTAGCACCCTTCCGTGCCGGGCAAGAACACATCACCGAGCCGGCCGCGGTCGCCGAGGGGACTGAGGCGCTCCGGTCACTGTCTGCACGGCCACTACGGTCGGGGGTTCGAATCCTCCCTCGGGCATGGATATTTGTGCCGTCCTTAGGATAAGCTAGTTGATAAGTAGTTTGTAAGTTTAGGGACTGATGGCCCCGTAGTTAAGTCCTATAAGCTATACAAACTTTCACAGCACCGAACACTTGCCTACATCCCGACCAACTGAACATGTTATAGGTCTTACAAAAATAAAAATATCTTAAAACAAAAATTAACACGTGTTTTCCCAAGAAAGAGGCAAATCTAAATGCTGTGCCACATAATTCTCATTTTGAAAAACGTAACCCAAATGCATAGCGGATTTCAAGATGGCCACCGGTCACCATAACTCATATAACTTCCACCCCCACTTGCAGACATCCCATACCAGAGGCAGTTGTGATTTCTCACACTGACTTTACTACTACTTTTCACACATACTTTACTATGACATAGCTACAGTTAGGATAGATACTATAGTCAGGATCCGCATTCTCATAAAAGAAGCGATCGCTGGCTCTCTTTGCCTTACATCGATGATAGGCCATATAAAACTCGTAAGTACTTTTGTCGGTAACAATCTTTTAATTCCAGTAACATATCATATATGTTGCTGACGAATTATTGGGCCTTTTAGATCACTTTGATCACTATTTAGTTGCACATACAACAACTTTATTTCTTATTACTTTGTAATATTTTAAGGCACCTTTTTGAGTCTCTTGTAAAGTGCAAAAGAATGTCGTCGCGACGTTTTCATTGCCCCTCATCTATATATAAAGATTTGTGAGTGACGGCGGTTTCTCTTTCGGCCTTGTCCGAAAATCTAACACCTGGATCCATACATGCTAGGTCCGTCTGTATCCCTTTAGGTTGTTTGGTGGGAACGTTCAAACCTTGGAATTGACTGCTTGCTGCTTCCTCCCCCTGGAGAAGTGGCGATCATGCACCTCACCTGTACTTTTGCTGCTGCCTGACCGTGGCTAGCATCGAACTCCGTCTCTTCTAGCAGGGTTTCAGTGCTATTGAACCTAACTAATAGGACAGCAGTGGAGGAGTTACAGACGAAGTAAGCAAACAGGTTTATTCGGTAAAACCTGTCTGTATTGTTCTTTTGAGCAAGAAGAATGTGAGGCAGCCTGTTACACATGAAATAATAAGTCTTGCTGGAGGACCAAGACACTATGAAAGTCAATTCAGTAAACTCATTCAAACCCGAATAGTCCAACCCCAAGCAGAGAGAGAGAGAGAGGGAGAGAGAGAGTGCGCTGAGAAACATTATGTATCATTGAGAGTTAACGGAAACAGCCCAGACAGGGGCAACGGCTACAGTCCTAACGGTAACCTCGCGTACACTTTCGCCCTTTGCTTGGAGAACACGTTTCCTCGTCCCGGCGGAAACATAACCGATAAAACTAGCGGACGACTGCTGGCTCAACTAGCACTGGCGTAGAACTGCGCAAGACTGGCCTCGGGAGCGTCTCCCGTCAGTTTTATGTCCGTCACTCCAAGACACTGTATTGCTCCGCCGAGGAGAAGAGGGACTCCGCAGCCAACCTGACAACGCGCCTTATGCGCCCTTCCCCCGGCCCGCGCGGCAAAGGTCGGCTCCCTGGGTGGTTGGGACATATGGAATAGCGGTTCTTCCGCCAAACGGCGCGAATTCGTGTGTCCCTCCACCGTTGGTAAGTAAGAAGCGAATTTAAACTAAAGGCCAAACGGGGCTTTCAAGAGTACGCCATATTGCTTCATTTCCGTATTAATTAAACGGGACATGACAAAATTATAAATCCTCCGCCAGTAGGGAGTCAAGGTGTCAGCCAAGCCTGTGGAGGTCCTTACTTGTCGGGGAAAATTCACTTTATGTAATTAAATTGGCAATTAAGTTATGCTACTTGTAAAGTACTGGGCCGATCAGCCAGCGACCGATATCATTCTAATCGTAATTTCACATAAGGGCCGAATCTGCTGTCAAATTCACGGAATTAATTTTATTAGGGCACTCTCCCTTTGTCACAGGGCTGGACTATCTGTCAAGTGCATCTGCCTTCCTTCATCAGTTAGGTAGCCCAAGATATTGGTGCTAATAATTAAAAAAAATCTGGTCATTGGTAACGTTGCACCAATGTACAGTAGTAGCACAATGCGGTTGGCATTTCAACACACGAAGATGCTGACTGCGTGACTGACGGAAGATTCATCATATTATCTCCTTTACTTACTGTTACGTGCTGCATGATGTAGAAAGTTATGCCACACGATTTCAGATTTTCGTGATGGCAGAGTTAAAGAAAACCTTTAAGAAAAGACACCAATTTTTGCAGGCTGATTGGTCTCATACCTTTGGCCTTGGTATGATCAATTCTCCCTGGTTTTGGAATGAAGACAACCTTCACTGCCCTCCAGGCATTGGGAATGATTCCTGCTGCTAGGCTAACCCTGAATAACCTGCTTAGGAATCTAATAAGATTTTCTCCTGCTTGTTGCAGGAGAGCTGGAAAGATTCCATCGGAGCCAAGTGACTTGAATGGTTGAAAAATTCCCACCGCCCATCGGTCCTTACTGAAATCGACACACTCCTTGGCCAGATCCCAGTCCTCTTTGCGAATACCTGAGAACCGTTGTCTCTCAGGAATCGCATTCTGGCCTGAGTTATCCCTCAGAGTATATTGGAGAGTTGGTCATTGGTGCTGTACGAAACATTTATTCAAGATAGCAGTAATGCCACAGTGGATACACTGGTTAAGCACTGTTGGGATCGGCTCGCACTTGGATAGAAATCCATCTAGGTCTGCCAAGTGTTGTTAGCATGCGGGTGGCACTCAAACCTTGTGAGGCCAATTAAGGAGCTACTTGATTGAGAAGTAGTGGCTCCAGTCTGGTAAACCGACAACGGCAGGGAGTGCGACTTGCTCCCCCTGCAAACAATACCACCAAAAGAATAGGCCGCGGATGGCTCGTACTGGTCTGTGCTCTAGGATAATAATCTTTCTTCCCCAGCACCAAATTTTTGTATGAGTCTGTGTGACCTTGCATTGGTGTGGGTGAAGCAGAACGTAGATGGCAAAGATGTTTAGTCTGGGGAAGGTTAGCCAATTTAAAATTGTTGTGATCATCACAGAGGTTTCCTGGTAGTTTGGTGGATAGGTACAAGCGGCTTGCGATTCTGATTGGGATTCGCAAGTTGGCGGCGGAGAAGTTAGGCAGTACGCCAATAGCAGGGTGCCACTGACAGCAAGCGGAAAGAGGAACTCGGTTAGGCGGCTGGACGACCATGATAGAGTCGATACAGCGCTGGCAGAGAGGGAAGGCGAGAATATGGTTGTCCCGAATGTAGTTTAAAAGAAAATGTGGGAAATTGTCAGTTTCATTTAGATAGTCTGTGGAAAATGTCCCTAAAGTAGTAGTCGTATGATGGTTTAAAGGGAACTATATGGGAATGTCATCATTGTTCCAAACATAGGAAGGTCTGTAAATGTTGACACAAGATTGAAGACCAATATCTAGATATAGACGTCAAAAACCCTCAGGTATACGGAGCAGGGATGACCACAACTGTAATAAAAGAGCTTAGTGAAAGTTGAAAGCAGCAGAGCAAGTGGTTGAATACATTGAAAAACAACAGATAACGCATGAAGAGGCAAAGCACACGGATAGCAGGGCAAGACAACCACTCAAGCAGGCTGTAAAAGGAAACTCCGCCGGCCGCAGTGTCCGAGCAGTCTGCGGCGCACCAGTCACAGTCTGCAGGGCCGCTACGGTCGGGTGTTCGAATCGCCTCTTGGGCATGGATGTTTGTGTCGTCTTTAGTATAAGGCAGTTCATAAGTAGTTTGTAAGTTTAGGGACTGATGACCCCGCAGTTAAGTCCCTTAAGCTTAACAAACATTTGAGAATTTTAACAACAAAAGGAAACTCTAGACGGAGAATTGGGTGAGGATCCAACACAACACAGAGCCAAGAAAGACTGACAACAGAATTGTAGGTAGAAAATAAAAGTTTCTGTAGGGGTGGGAGCCTGAAATTTAAGGCAAAGACAACCCCCGCAACGTAGAGCGATAAGACCCAGCTGCGCGGATAAAACGTAAGACGGAGTTAGCTATGGAGGTATTGTCACCTAAAAATAAAGAGAGCGCACCTGGAAGATTAAAAAGACTGCCGTAAGGGGTCTAAAATAGGTCCATGAAAAAAATGGAGTAGAAATAAAGGAGAAAGTTAATTGCTGATTTTTAGTGGTCAGTTTTGTTGAGTAATATCGTTTTGTTTGAGACCTGAAGCTGCAACGGATCACGATGTGCATGAACCTCAGCTGTGCATCTTTGTAGGCCAATATTCTGCCAGTTGTAGGGTAAAAACAGTTCTGCTTATTGTCGGCAGGATTTCAATGTAAATTTTGTTCCGATGATTGAGTAACTGCTGGATTTTCCTTGGTAATTTGTGTTAAGCCGTGTTGGCGCCTTTGTGTGTCAGTTGAGGTTTGGTCAATTAAATTACTTTTTTGTTAGTTTCTCACCTTCAGTGGATGCTAACTAAGCTTAGGAGCACGTGTTCTAAATTTTCTATTGCAAAATTCTCTTGTCCCCTTGCAGTAAGATGTGTTGGTGGATTGCGATGTTGCACGAGGGGCCCACACAAAGAAAAGTTTGTTTCATTTCTGGCAGTACAGCCTTGCGTTACAGCACTGGGTAAATCTAGTTAAGTGGATGCCCCTGATGTACCACGCATGGCAATCAGACAGTATTTTCTAGTAGTTTTGTTTATGGTACATAGTGTAAGTGAGTATGTCGCCACGTGTTTTGCGTAAAATTGCTGCACCAATCTAGATGTTGTGTTAAAGTGGTTTCTTATTTTTGTATGCATAGATCAGCAGTAAGCATGGTTCAACTTCTTGTGTTTTCGATATATATTTTGACGTTTTCTGAGTAACAGATATTGTTTGTTATTCTAAGGTCCCTTGAATTACTGTCAGCCGTTTCCGGTTTTTTAATGATCAATGTTTTGGATGGTACATTTCCTAAGTAAATCAGGTACAATTTTTGTAGTAGAAAAAGTACTATACTGCCTCGGAAACAAAGAGTATGCATGAATTTCCCGATGCAGTGTATGATCATAGTCAGTTACGCACTGTGCATGTTAATATCGGGCTGGTTATTGCTTTTACGGAGCATTTAATGATCCAGACGAGATACTTTTGATTTGTGCATCTGATTTTTCGTTTTAGTCTCTGGATAGCATAACATTGCGAGTGATAAGGGTGACTGAGTTTGTGGAAGTGTGTAGCCACATCTATCTTGTCTTCACGCTGTGTAAAATGTTTTTAAGGAATTTATAAATTAAAACAGTCAGAGATCGCTGTTTTTCCAAATGTTTTCAAAGATTTTAAGGAATCTGTGGGGTAATATTGCGTGACATTGCCCGAATTTGCGACCCCCTTCCAGTTAAAAATATTCTGGCAATCCCCCTTTCTCATGAACCGTAACAAAACTACGTTATCCCAAAGGAAACAAATTAATCTTTTTTCTTTTGCTTCAGCTTCCTTATATTTGGTTGTAAGACGTTTTTAGTGTATCTTTAGGATGGAACACATTATTTTATTTTTACGCGATTTCCGACAGAAAAATATATTTTGTTTAGAGTGTTTCGCATTTCAGGCAAGACTGAGAAGCGAATTATGCTTATTAAGAAAGGTCCCACTGTGTAGACTCTTTGTAAAGATGTAATTTTTTTTTTTTTTTTTTTTTTTTTTTTTTTTTTTTTTTTTTTGAATTTTCAGGATTACTTACTGTTTCATGTTCCTTTGCCTATTCAATGCTTCCAGAAAACATTTTTCACACTTTGCGCTTATTCCCAGTTAATACACTTTAATATTAAATAAAATTCGCTCAGGCATACGTTTTTGGATTACTGAACCCCTAGCTACATTACGGTGAAAGTACTACCTCATGTGACGACTACCCCCTTGGGGGTCCCGAAACACAGGTTAAAAACACTTCTTTAGATAATGAAAGTATACGTACTAAATGATTTTCAACAAACATTTTTGTCTTAAGTCATCGTTTAATTAAAGGGCAACAGCCAGATCACTCATCATTCTTCACCCTGACAGTACAGAACGGTATTGGGTGGAGAAAAGAGCACTACGGTCGGGGGTTCGAATCCCCCCTCGGGCATGGATATTTGTGCCGTCCTAGTTCGTAAGTAGTTCATAAGTAGTTTGTAAGTTTAGGGACTGATGGCCCCGTAGTTAAGTCCCATAGACTTTACAAACATTTGAACGTTTTTTGGAGAAAAGAGTTATTGCATTAATTATAGCCTGGCTACATATATAATTCGAAAAATTTGCTATGCAGTGCTTTTTCGTCACCTAAAGGCACTGTTGCGCTGTTCCAGAACCACATTCTTCAGGTACGTTAGTTGTATTGGAAATCATACTTCCAGAAATGGTTCGAGAACAAGAAAATGTTTTCAATTCTAAAGGCAAGTAATCTCTCAAGCAATTGTACGATGCGAATTGAAAACAATCGTTGTCACGTGCATCTCTATTGCGAATTCATTATGTTTTCGGACTGTTGTTTGGCCAAGTATCATTGTAGTAAGTACTACGATTGAAACAATTCAATGCAATTCGCCGGACACAACTCCATTAATAAAGCATAAAGTTACACGCAGCTTAACAATGCATGAGAGACGCCCCGGTAATCCTGACATTTCCGTCCCTGGTGACGAAATTTCGGCGACAAATCGGATTTATCAGGTACATTATTTTTTCGATAATAATATTACCGACATGCAGTCCTGTTCATCCATACGCACATTTCGCGCTGTCGTCCCCTGTAAATGTTGATATAGTTATCTCTGTGTTGACACGAATGCCAATTTGTTACCCTCTGAGGATAAAACGTCAATATGTTTTATGAATCAAGAGTGAGTCACGGTTTTCCAGTAATCTGAAGGCTGGTAATGTTCTTTCATATTTTACGAAGCTTCTTGTAGAGGCTGCACAATCTCGTCGTACCGTACGTAAATGTGTAAATGAAACTATAGTTTACTTATTTCCAGGGTGTTAGGTTATGAAAGTAACAACTCGATATTTGATGTTTCCCATAATTGCCAGTCGGTAATGTTTGATTGCCAATTTCTGTCATTTTACTCCATTTTCAAATCAGCCTAGCAAGTCCTACAATATCATCGATGGCCACATTGCCATTTTTCGTGGGTTGACAGGCCTCTATGTGTGAAAGCATACAGCAACAAATTAACCCTTTCCAGCCTAATGATGCAATAAGTCATCATAATCTTCATCTGTTACTCTTGGTTAACAATTTGACCAAAGATTATAAAGAACACTGCAGGACTTACCTAAAATCACCGTGTGTTGCTATGCTACCATTACTTTAAGGAAACAGTGGAGCATTAGGCTACAACTCATTGACAAAATGTGTATTGTCGCTTAATGTTCAAAATGTTCAAACGTTTGTATAGCTTATGGGACTTAACTACGTGGTCATGAGTCCCTAAACTTACAAACTACATATGAACTAGCTACCACTAAGGACGGCACAAATATCCATGCCCGAGGGAGGATCTGAACATCTTGGGCCACCGCGGCCGGCGTCTAAGACAGATAGGAATAGCAAGACTTCCAAAATATTAAATCAAGATAAAGGAAACAAAATATTTTGAATATTTCTTTAATTAACTATAGTAAAAATGTCTAAATTAGTTGTAAACAGTTTGGAAAAGGTGTCAGGTACGGTAAAAGCAACACAACCAGCACAATTATGCCATATGAAGTCACCCCACATTTCCCTCCAAAAGCTAAATATCTCAAAATTTCCTTCAATTAATCATTGTTTCAGTCGTTACGAATAGAAATATGCAAAGAATTATTTTTTCACAAGTTAACGAAATTTGGGCTGGAAAGGGTTAACTGAAGCCGGTAACAATAACTTGAACAAAACTCCTCTGCCAATTCGAATCTTATGTATAGAAAATTAGTCAGACTTTAGCCACCGAGGAGACTGAGGCGCTCCAGTCACGGTCTGCACGGCCACTACGGTCGGGGGTTCGAATCCCCCCTCGGGCATGGATATTTGTGCCGTCCTAGTTCGTAAGTAGTTCATAAGTAGTTTGTAAGTTTAGGGACTGATGACCCCGCAGTTAAGTCCCTTAAGCTTAACAAACATTTGAACATTATTTAGTCAGACTTTACTTTGAGTAACCCACAGTCTCCATCAATAGTTCCCATCGTAATAACAGTGTTACATTGTCGTGAAACACGAAGTATGAAGTAAATAGACTGAAACTGATAATCGTTTTTGAACTTTGACCTATTCGTACCCTTCCAACGAACTAGGTATGAAAGATTTCCGCGGAGTGTATTGTGGGGTGGGGGGGGGGGGCGAAGGCGGGGGGGTTGACCTGCTCATAGTGGCGGTTACTGCGATCTCGAAGGTTGTAAGAACCTCATCCCTCTCTGATCACGTGTATTTGTTTGGCTCAATTACTGGTGTAAATCGAATGATCGTTTTCTAAATCATCTGTCTTGTTAAAGTTAGTAAGTAAGCACAATCAGTAACAGACACACAAAGTAAAGGATCAACTGGTATAAACTCTTAACATAACGGGTCATGAGTTTTCACCGTTTCATTATACTCGTACACCATATGTCGATGGCAGTTGTGGCAATACATTTTATCTTTTATTAAATTATTAACATGAAATAAATTGTAATTTTTTTTGTTCTTGTGACATGGAGCACTTATAGTCATACAAGGACATCGTTTTTAAAATAGTCCAAACTTGCTGCTAGGTTGAGATGTTATTTTTATTTTCACAACAGGAATACTGACATTTTCATGTGGCCTGCGAATATGTAATCATTTTTACGCAGTACCTACAGATCTTTTTGTGTATGTATAACAAATAGTTAGTTACGTATAGGTTGAATGACGTACATACATCATCGTTATGAACTGTCTTGTACCTGTGACTCTTTAGTTCAAAAAAATGTTCAAATGTTTGTAGAGTCTATGGGACTTAACTACGGGGTCATCAGTCCCTAAACTTACAAACTACTTATGAACTAGCTACAACTAAGGACGGCACAAATATCCATGCCCGAGGGGGGATTCGAACCCCCGACCGTAGTGGCCGTGTAGACCGTGACTGGAGTGCCTCAGTCCCCTCGGCCACCGCGGCCGGCGACTCTTTAGTTTATACCGGCGTATTTCATAATCAAAATATCCACCGGTGTACTCAAATGTTCAAATGTTTGTTAAGCTTATGGGACTTAACTACGGGGTCATCAGTCCCTAAACTTACAAACTACTTATGAACTACTTACGAACTAGGACGGCACAAATATCCATGCCCGAGGGGGGATTCGAACCCCCGACCGTCGTGGCCGTGCTGACCGTGACTGGAGCGCCTCAGTCACGGGTGTACTGCCGGTCTATAGTGTCCAACGAGCACAATATTTCGGCGATCATACATGTCGCCATCATCAGGTGAACTGACGGACTGAGCTCCTGGAAACGCACCGGCACGGATATTCGCACGCTACGGCAGCTCGAAGGGAACTAGGTTCTAGCCCGGTAGCGGGCGATTTAAATACCCTCGGCCAGCGGAGAGCCCCCTGTGTGGTCCGCGCCCCGCGCCGCGACCGCGCAGTGGAACCGATTGCGACGGCGTCTGAGATGACGTCGATGTGAGGGCTCTGTCCGCCGTGGTCGTCACTTCGTTACGTTTGCTAGATTTACTCTTAATTAACCCTATCGCTGGTTCCCAAGCTTTGCTAAGATTATAGCCACAGTCACGGTTTGTGAGGTCGTCACTTGTGCGAATTTCAATGGCCTCTCTAACGACGCAGTCCCAGTATCTCGACGTCTGTACCAGAATCCTAGTGCGTTTATACTGCATCGCATGATTCTCCGACAAACAATGTTCAGCGACCGCCGATTTGCTCGGATACATCAATCGTGTGTGCCTCTGGTGTTCAACGCATCGATCCTCGACGGTACACATCGTCTGTAGAATATATGACTTTCCACACTGACACGGAATCTGGTACACGCCGGCCTTCCTGGGTTTGTCTAGTAAAACGCAGTCTTGCATCCCTTGTCATTTTGTACTTTTAAGAATTGTTGTAGATTTGATCAATGTTTATTTGGTACCCGTAAAAACCTTAATTATTATAAACTGATTCTTACAAATGGGCCGCTAAGCCGTTCAGGTTTTCGGCTTTCCTTTTCCTTAACAGACCATTATGTTTTTACTGTTGCAATACCAAAGTGAATACCTACTTAATCCATCAGTTTTGGTACATGTGTTCTCTTAAATTAAATTTATCTTCCCTTGACTTTTCAATTGCTGTCTGGTAAAATCTATACTTTGCTTGCGCCTCCTCTTCCGGTTTCACAATTTTTTTTTTCTTTTACTCAGTCTAATCACAATTAGAGTGTGAGGTCCCACTGTCTATGTGTGAAGGACTTGGAAACGATAATCAGTACATAAAGGTGTTCCAATAAACTGTTCACCCCAGATATCACGTTCACATCTTCAGCACAATGATCGGAGTTTGATATGTTTTAAACTAATTTTCAAAGCATCGAGAATGGTCACACACCGACCGAAATCTTCATATGCATTTGCGACTGCTTTTTACAACGGAAAATAAATACTATTTTTCATCGCAAAGTTACGTTTTTCGATTAGATGTGGCATATTATTTTTTATACGGTGTCTACCATGTAAAGTCACAGAATGAACGGCGTTGATTCCATCAGAATTAGTCAATTAAAATCAGAGAAAATGCGGAGCGAAGTTGACGATTGATATGAATTAAACGTGGAGCTAGTGTTTCCAGAGACACAACAACGAGTTTCGCGTCCAGAGATATTTGGGTTGAAACGTATAATTGATACACTATGTATCCCCAGGTGGTATCTGCCGTCATGCAATCAAAATCGGCGTCGTCATACACGGTAAACCGATTTGTATCCAGCAATACATATTTACTTCCTCACTGGTAAATCTTGAGACTCGTGGACGAAGTCGATAGCGCGATACCACTGCATTCCCAGTCCTCGGAAGAGGCTCAACTACGAGTTTCGCATCCAGAGATATTTGGGTTGAAACGTCTAATTGTCACACCATGTATCCCCAGGTGGTACCTGCAGTCATGTAATCAAAATCGGCGTCGTCATTCACGGTAAACCGATTTTAATCCGGCAATACATATTTACTTCCTCACTGGTAAATCTTGAGATTCGTGGACGAAGTCGATAGGGCAATACCACTGCATTCCCAGTCTTCGGGAGAGACTCAACTAAGAGTTTCGCATCCAGAGATATTTGGGTTGAAACGTCTAATTGATACACTATGTATCCCCTGGTGACACCTACCGTCATACAATCAAAATCGGCGTCGTCATACACGGTAAGCCGATTTGTATCTAGCAATACATATTTACTTCCTCACTGGTAAATCTTGAGACTCGTGGACGAAGTCGATAGCGCGATACCACTGCATTCCCAGTCCTCGGAAGAGGCTCAACTACGAGTTTCGCATCCAGAGATATTTGGGTTGAAACGTCTAATTGTCACACCATGTATCCCCAGGTGGTACCTGCAGTCATGTAATCAAAATCGGCGTCGTCATACACGGTAAACCGATTTTAATCCGGCAATACATATTTACTTCCTCGCTGGTAAATCTTGAGATTCGTGGACGAAGTCGATAGGGCAATACCACTGCATTCCCAGTCCTCGGGAGAGACTCAACTAAGAGTTTCGCATCCAGAGATATTTGGGTTGAAACGTCTAATTGATACACTATGTATCCCCTGATGACACCTACCGTCATACAATCAAAATCGGCGTCGTCATACACGGTAAGCCGATTTGTATCTAGCAATACATATTTACTTCCTCACTGGTAAATCTTGAGACTCGTGGACGAAGCTGATAGTGCGATACCACTGCATTTCCAGTCCTCGGAAGAGACTCAACTACGAGTTTCGCGTCCAGATATATTTGGGTTGAAACATCTAAGTGATACAATATGTATCCCCAGGTGGCACCTGCCATCATGCAATCAATATCGGCGTCGTCCTACAGGGTAAACCGATTTTAATCCGGCAATACATATTTACTTCCTCGGTGGTAAATCTTGAGATTCGTGGACGAAGTCGAAAACGCGATACCACTGCATTCCCAGTCCTCGGAAGAGACTCAACTACGCGTTTCGCGTCCAGAGATATTTTGGTTGAAACATCTAATTGATTCACTATGTATCCCCAGGTGGCACCTGCCGTCATGCAATCAAAATCGTCGTCGTCATACGCGGTAAACCGATTTCAATCGAGCAGTACATATTTACTTCCTCGCCGGCCGCGGTGGCCAAGGGGACTGAGGCGTTCCAGTCACGGTCTGCACGGCCACTACGGTCGGGGGTTCGAATCCCCCCTCGGGCGTGGATATTTGTGCCGTCCTTAGTATTAGATAGTTCATAAGTAGTTTGTAAGTTTAGGGACTGATGATCCCGTAGTTAAGTCCCATAAGCTATACAAACATTTGAAACATTTTTACTTCGTAGCTGGTAAATCTTGAGACTCGTGGACGAAGTCGATAGCGTGATACGACTGTATTCCCAGTCCTCGGAAGATACTCAACTACGAATTTCGCGTCCATAGAATATGCCTAAGTGGCACCTGCCGTCATGCAATTAAAAATCGGCGTCGTCATACACGTTAAATCGATTTTAATCCGGCAATACTTATTTACTTCCTCGCTGGTAAATCTTGAGACTCTTGTACGAAGTCGATATCGCGATACCACTGCATTCCCAGTCCTCGAAAGAGACTCAACTAAGAGTTTCGCGTCCAGAGGTATTTGGGTTGAAACGTCTAATTGATACACTATGTATCCCCAGGCGGCACCTGCCGTTATAGAATCAAAATCGGCGTCGTCACATACACGGTAAACCAACTTCAATCTGGCAACATATATTTTCTTCCTCGCTGTAAATCTTGAAACTCGGCGGGCCAAGTCGATAGCGCGTTTCCACTGCAACGAATATAAATGTTATTTTCAACTCAAAGTTACGTTTTTCAAGTAGATGCGGCATATTATTTTTATGCGGTGTACAGCATGTACATTCACAAAAAAACGGCGTTGGTTGTATCACAATGAGTCAATTAAAATCAGAGAAAATGCGGAGCGAAGTTGACGATTAATATGAATTAAGCGTGACGCTAGTGTTTCCAGAGATATTTGGGATGGAACGTCTAATTGATACACTATGTATCCCCAGGTGGCACCTGCCGTCATGCAATTAGAATCGGTGTCGTCATACACGGTAAACCCATTTCAATCCGGCAATGTATATTTTCTTCCTCGCTGGTAAATCTTGAGACTCGGCGGGCCAAGTCGATAGCCCGATACCACTGCATTCCCAGACCTCGGAAGAATGACGAATTCGGTTTGTTTTGAAATCATTCGGCACCACAGACTGGCTTCCCCCCTCTTTTCCCTTCCCCTCCCTCCTTCGATGTTGCTAATTAACCCCTCGCGACAGCTGCGCGCCGCCGCGAGATTGGAGAGGACGTGTCGGAGTAATTTCTGCGGAGCTGTGCGATAGAGTGTGAGGGGGGGGGAGGTAGGGGAGTTGAGGTCCCCCCACCACCACTCTCCCCTACCCCCCGCCCGCATGGCACGCCGTCTGCGCGCGGATTAGTCGTGCCCTGCGCGGCGCGGCGCGGCGGCGGGCGTCGGCGTCGCTGTGTGCACATCGTTAGCGTGGGGCGAGACGCCAGCGCCGCCGACGCCGCCTGCGCCAAATGAACGAACTGCCGCCCACCGCAGTCGCCGCCGCTGTTTGCCAGAGCGGTGGCCGCCGCCCCCGATTTGTATTCACGTCCCGGCCGGCCGCAGCGCCAAAACCCCCACCCCACCCCCCACACCAGCGCCATATCTGCAGCACGTTCCCGCCGATTCCGTAAATGAGATCTGGCGACCCTGATCTATGCAATCAGCGCCTCCGAGTGCCGTCCGAGACCGGACGCTGCCGCGGTCGGCGCAATCGCGTTACCGCGACGTTTACAGCTACGTTTTGGCCAACGGATTGCAATCTCCTTTTCCAGTAGATCTAGACTTCGTCCATATAGACATAACGGGACTTTTGCCAGGTGCCAATTCCCCTAGTACGGTATCCATGATGGAGAAATGAGGTACGAATGGCAAGAACGAAGTGTTCGAATACAGGGTGTCCCAGCTATCTTGTCCACCCAAAATATCTCTTCAACAATAACAGCTATTGGCAAACGACATTCACCGGTATCAATGTACGGCTGGGGCCCATAAATGTACATGTTTGGAAACATTCTAAAACGAAAGCAAAAGTGTTGTTAACATAAGATTTTTTTAAAGTTTTTCTTCAGAAAACCATAGCATGACAAATCACATAAACAATGGCGTTGACTGCATCGCAATATTCCATTTACATCCCGAGATATTGCGACGCGAAGTTGTGTGTCCATTTAAAAAAAACACATTTGCTTTCGTTTTAGAATGTTCCAAATATGTACATTCGTGGGTCCCAGTCGTACATTGATACCGGTGAAAGTCGTTTTCCAATAGCTGTTATTGTTCCAGAGATATTTTGGGTGGACAAGATAGCTGGGACACCCTGTATATGGACGGTGTTATGCATCACTAGACCAAGCGCCATTTATTGGTTTTTCTGATTTGAGCAAATTCTATTGAGAAACATCATAATCTATGTGGATAAAAATCACATTTCTCGTTATAGTAACGGTTGCCATGATATATTAAAAATACTGTTCCATTTCGCTTATCTTTGATTTTCAGTTTTGCATCACGAGTCTATATGCGCCAAACCAAAGTTCTGCAAACGTACGCCCTTGTGTTTTGATTTACAGAAGACGTTGCCTCTGCCTAAGATTCCTGCAAATATAGTGTGTTACAAAAGGCACCTGTGCGTGTATAATTTAGGTATTCACAGTGGCAAACACGGCAAAGGCCACTGCTACGTCTAGACTGAGTGAGGGTGAAGCTGGCCGTGGAGCTCAGGAGGTTGGCAGCTGCCTCAGAAAAC
The DNA here is from genome assembly GCA_026315105.1 of Locusta migratoria. Lineage (NCBI taxonomy): Eukaryota > Metazoa > Arthropoda > Insecta > Orthoptera > Acrididae > Locusta > Locusta migratoria. Next base: position 874,534,782 of record CM048744.1, read on the forward strand.
ATATCGAGGAAAATGTCACTGCAAAAGAATTAATACTTTGGTGAGACTTGTGTGGAGGCCAAAATAGTAACATAAAAATACTGTTGTTACTTAAAACGGTTTTGGAAAGTCATTTTACGTTGGGAAAGATTACTTTCCGCCATGTTTTCCCAGAGCACAGCTTTTTGCCCCGTGATAGTAATTTTGGAGACATAGAGTGTGTACTGAAGCTACAACAACGGTTGTACACCGTCGAAGATATTATGAAAATAAATGAAAGTGTGTCGTAAAAAGAATGCTTTGGTCGTTAAGAGTCTTCATTCGAACGCAAATGGTGGAAAAACATTTAAAAAAACCGCAAATGTGACTCAGAAAACCGCAAAATAAATTGGCTGAAGACTAGAGAAATTGGAATGAGAAAGGACAAACCTCTAAGCATCGAGATCAAATCATAATGATCTGCTTTGTCCATAACCAGAGTATCGTACACCCTAGCCAAATTGTTAATCAACACATGTCCTGACAGGCTCTTGAAAGATTTCTCAAAATGACTCTCTGTGTGCGACCAAACATATTGCCGCGAGAGACCACGTACACCGACTGCCTGCGTGGCGCAGGGGATCACCGCGTCCGGTCAGAGGGCTTAACTCCCTCTATAATAAGAAAAGCTGAGCCAACAACACACCGAACAAGAACGGACAAAAACGATCAGCGTCCGCAACGAAGAGAACTACCCATAGAAAGAAAGAAAGAAAGAAAAAAAAAAAAAAAAGGAAGAAAGAAAGATAGCGTCACGGATTGCGGTGCTGAAGGTCGCCGGTTTAATCCCGCCCCCTGGCAAAATTTCGTTTCTTTGTAATTAACAATTCCAGAATGTTCTACATCTTTCTTATGTTCACTTGTAAATTCTACTTGTTTCTTATGTTAACTGTTCTTCTAATTTCTGGTAAATTCTGTCTGTGTATAACTAGCAGAGCACTCTGCCCGAAAGGCAGTCAGTAGTGCTGCGTGTATGTTGAGTTCGTAATAAACATGCTTTCAGTATAAGTGCTGTGTTCAGTTGCCTTCGAAGTCAAGCCTCCTTCCATTGCAACGCGACATTGTTTGGTGGAGGCGCCGGGTAACCTGTGTAACAACTGCATCACCGTGGCTCCGATTAGGCAACGTAAAAGCCGTCGCTTACACGGACTGGAATCGGAATACAAGGGATACGCCGAGTACGCCCTTCCAAAGGTCCGTATCATCAGAAGAACCATGGATATGAAACCAGCGGTAAGCCAGCTAGACATCAGACACCCGTCAGTGTTCTCTGGAGATGCTGGACAGGACCTCAACAAATGGCTAAAAGGGTTCGTCCGACTGGCCAAGTACAACAGGTGGGATCATACGATGTGCCAACGTTTACTTCTATCTGGACGGAACAGCCCAGAAATGGTTCGAAAACAAGGAAGACAAGTTGAATGACTAGGAGACGTTCCAGGAGGAACTGAAGAAGACGTTTGGAGACCGCCAGCGAGAAATCCGTTCGACGGAAGAACAGCTGAAGAACCGGGCCCAACGACATGGTGAGCCGTCACAATCATAAATACAGAATGTTTTGGCCCTGTGTAACATAGTCAATCCGAACATGAGTGACGCGGACAAAATCACGCACCTGATGAAGGGTATTGCAGAAGATATGTATCAAGCTCTTCTGATAAAAGACGTTGCTACGACAGAAGAGTCCATTAAGTGGTGCCAGCGTATTGAAGAGGTGCAACAAAGGAGGGTTGGACGCAAGAAGTATGACAGACTCCCCAATGTAGTCCCTATGGCCGTTGTGTAAGACCAGCATGACTTTGCTTCTCTCATACGACAAATTGTAAGAGAAGAATTACAAGAATTTATGGCAATCGGGACTGTTAGACCGAACGAGCATCAGATTATGACCATAGATGTAAGCCCTGTAACTCACGAGGAAGCCGAGGGAGCTGCAGCCGCCAAACGACAGCCCATGAACCGGCCGACGCGACCACAACGAACTCTCCCGGTAACTATGACGTCCCGCAGAAGAACAGACGTCTGGAGGACAGAAGACAACATACCACTTTGTTTCCACTGTGGGCGCCCTGGACATGCCGTATGCTACTGCAGAGAGAGAAGGCGAGTTTTCGACGATTATTTTGCCGCAAGATGTCAGCCATCAGAGCAGTTATATTCCAGGCAATCACCTGCTGATGAGTTCATTCGACCTATGGGAAGAAGCCCATCGCCGTACCCTAGACGAGGTCGCTCCCCGACGCGCCGCAGCCGTTCACCGTCGCCGTACAGAGGTACCAGCCGCTCCCCTAGCCGCCGCACCCAGGAAAGCGAGGCGGCCATCTACGGAGGTGAGGCCGCAGCAGATGAAAGTCCTCCGTGGACGACAGTCGCTAAGATATCGGGAAATCTCATCGACGTCACAATCGACGGCCAACCGGTCCGGGCACTTGTTAACTCAGGAGCGTCTTCTCTGTATTGTCGGATAATTACCGCCGCACACTAAAGAAGACAATGTTCTGTGATACTGGGGCAACTGTGCTGAAGGTCGCGAATGGAAAGTACGTCTAGCCAGCAGGAACATGTGTCGCAAGAATAACCATCAACAACAGGACTCAGCCGTCTGAATTTGTCGTGTTAACAGAATGTAGTCACAATATCATCCTCGGATGGGACTTTCTTCAGGCATCCCAAGCTACCATTGACTGTGGAAGATCTGAGCTGCAAATTGAAGAAGTTGTTCCGACGGATACACGTAATACAGAATTTTCTGGGAAGTTATTTGCCGTTGACAATGTGACGATCCCGCCGTTGACGATGAGAAGAAATGATGTCACAAATACAGATGGGTAATTAAACTGTGAAGTGCTTGTTGATAGTAAAACGTTTGTCAGGCTCACAAAAGAAATTTACATATCAGTGGCTATCATAAGCATTACCGGTGGTCAAGGAGAGATTTGGATCACAAATTGTCACGAGCAGTCACAACTTATCCCCAAGGGAATGTGTATCGGGACAGCTGAACTAATCCAGGAAGGTGAGCTCAACGTCATCAATGAAGACCCATGCCCTGCTGTTAGTGCAGACAACCCGCTGGAGGAAACAAACGTGGAACTGCTAATAGGGCCTGGACTGACCAAGGAACAACGCCAGCGGGTGTTAAGTATACTACGCTAATTTTCGGGTGCATTCACATCTCAGCATGGGAAACGTCAGACGAAACGGCCCACGATAAAGCACCGTATCAATACTAGGGATCATACGCCAAATAACCAGCGTTCGTATGTAGTGTCGCCAGCTAAATGACGCATAATTCGGGAGGAAGTGGAGAAGATGTTGCGAGATGACATTATTCAACCTTCGGAGAGTCCTTGGTCGTCTCCGTTGGTCTCTTAAAGAAGAAGGATGGCACGTGGCGATTCTGTGTCGACTATCGGCGGCTGAACAGAATCACAAAGAATCATTGCCGCGCATTGACGACACCTTAGACTGCTTGAAAGGAGATACATACTTCTCAACTATGGACATGCAGACAGGTTACTGGCAAATCGAGGTTGACGAAACTGACAGGGAGAATACGGCTTTTATTACACCTGACGGCCTCTATAAATTTCAAGTTATGCCATTTGGATTATGTAATGCTCCGGCCAAATTCGAACGCATGATGGACAACTTGCTTCGACACCTTAAGTGGACGACGTGTCTTTGCTATTTAGATGACATTGTCGTTTTCTCGAAAACATTTGAAGAACATCTGAGTCGCCTGTCAACTGTGTTGTTAAGACTGCAGGACTCCGCCTCAATCCAAAGAAGGAGATAAAAATCCTGGGGCACCTAGTCAACGGAGATGGTGTTCGTCCTGATCCAGATAAAGTAAGGGCAGTCACAGAATTTCCAACTCCTCAGCACATTCGTGATGTGATAAGTTTTCTCGGGCTGTACTCATACTACCGACGTTTCATAGAAGGATTTTGTAACAAGGCACGTCCATTACAAGAACTTCTGCAGGGAGACGCCAAGGTTTACTGCGATAGGATAAAAGTAAGAGCTTTCCGGGCACTTAAGGAGGGTCTAAATTCCGCACCAGTGCTAGCCTTGTACGACGAGAAGGCAGAAACGGAACTTCACACAGACGCCAGTGGTTATGGGATTGGTGCAGTGCTTGTACAAGTTCAGGAAGGTGCTGAAAAAGTGATAGCCAATGCATCAACAGTACTATCAAAGTCCGAGATAAACTACTCTACAACTGAAAAAGAATGTCTCGCGGTTATCTGGGCTATCAACAAGTTCCGGCCGTATTTATTCGGCAAACCATTCACTGTCGTGACAGACCACCATTCTTTGTGTTGGTTGACTAGCTTGAAGGATCCGTCAGGTCGACTAGCAAGATGGGCACTAACACTCCAAGAGTACGATGTCACAGTGAAATTCAAGAGTGGGCGCAAACACAAGGATGCCGACTGCCTTTCGAGGAATCCATTAGTGGAACACAACAGCATTAATGAAATTTCAGCCCTCACTGCATTAGATGACGTTACAGCTGAACAGAGGGAACATCCGGTACTATTAAAAACGATAGAGGCCTTGGAGAAAGGAGAACCGACCAATGGAGAGTTCCAACTTATAAACGGAACATTGTATAAGAGCAACTACGATCCACTGGGCCCCAAATGCCTACTGGTCGTTCCAGCTCATCTCCAGCCAGCTATTCTCATATATTTCCACGATGCTCCAATATCAGGTCATCTGGGATTCGTGAAGACCTTTGACAGAATCAGACGCAGGTATTACTGGAAAGGTCTCTACCGATCTGTCAAGCACTATGTGAGTCACTGTAAAGAGTGCCAGTGACGGAAGCATGTGCCACAGTTACCTCCAGGGCATATCGTACCGATTCCGCCGGCAGCAGTTCCATTCCACCGAGTTGGGATCGATCTTTTAGGGAGGTTCCCGAAGTCGACAACCGGTAACCGTTGGATAATAGTCTGCACTGACTACCTCACACGCTACGCTGTTACCAAACCTGTGCCGACTGCAGAAGCTCCAGAGATCGCAAAATTTCTTGTAGAAGACATTATTTTGAAGCACGGAGCACCACGTTTGATTATATGTGATCGTGGAAAAGTATTCCAGTCAAAACTAGTATCAGAAGTAGTGTCACGGTGTGACATTGTCCACGGAATGACAACTGCATACGATCCTCAGACAAATGGTCTTACGAAACGTTTTAACAAGACGTTAGCCGATATGCTGTCGATGTACGTCGATGTTGAGCAGAAGGATTGGGATACAATTCTGCCAGTCGTGACATTTGCTTACAATACCGCAAGACAAGACACCACAGGCTTTATGCCGTTTTTCCTGCTCCATGGCCGTGAAGCTGAGACGACAATGGATAAGCTGTTCCCTTTCCAACCGGACGACGCTCAGGATGACTATGTTAAACAGCTCATCACCAGGGTCGAAGAAGCAAGACAGCGGACTCGCATACGGACACTGGACGCCCAGGAGAAGGACCGTCAGCGGTATAATGACAAGCACCGACCTGTTGTGTACAGCCCAGGAGATCTTGTATGAATTTTTACCCCTGTACGGAAGGTTGGACTGTCAGAAAAGTTATTGAAGCGATACTTTGGTCCGTATCGAGTCATACGCCGCCTGTCAGACGTCACATACGAAGTTGAGGATTATGAGCCGTCGTCGTAGAAACGACAAAAGCGAAGAGACACTGTTCAGGTCCTGCGGATGAAGCCTTGCTACGATCCTGAAGAGCAGGTAGACGACAATGGCTTCTTGTTCCAGGACGCTGAGTACGGTAATGTTACTGATGAAGCCACGGCAGGAACGTCTATCGTCGATAATCGTGGAAAAGGGAAGGATTCCCTTGAACTGCCATACAGAGGACCTATGACAAGATCAAGATCCAGGGCATTTCAGCTAGCTTCACAGAGAACATAAAAGCGGGTCGCTGTTTTTCCAGGAGAAGGAGCAATGCCGCGAGAGACCACATACACCGGCTGCCGGCGTGGCGCAGGGGATAGTATCACAGATTGCGGTGCAGATGGTCGCCGGTTCAATCCCGCACCCCCCCCCCCCCCCCCCAAAAAAAATTATTTCTTTGTAATTAACAATTCTAGAATGTTCTATATCTTTCTTATGTTCACTTATAAATTCTACTTGTTTCTTATGTTAACTGTTCTAATTTTTGGTAAATTCTGTCTGTGTATAAATAGCAGAGCACTCTGCCCGAGAGGCAGTCAGTGCTGCGTGTATGTTGAGTTCGTAATAAATGTGCTTTCAGTATAAGTGATGTGTTCAGTTGCCTTCGACGTCAAGCCTGCTTCCATTGCAACGCGACAGTATAACAACATCTGGGTCCTACGTCATGACAATGAACCTTGTCATACAACAATTTCGGTGAACCTTTTTCTTGGCCAGTAAGAAAATTCACTTTGCTTCCTTATTACCTCGAAAACATTCCTTGTGACTTTTCGTCTTCAGTAGGTTGAAGGAGCACCTCACGCAACATCGCTTTGCGACTCTGGAAGATAGGCTGTAACCGACCAGCTGAGGCGATTCATATAACCGCTTTCCTTCACTGCTATGAGGAGTGAAAGAAACTTCTCCGGCACTGTGTGGCTCCCTAACGCAGTTGTCTTCCTGTGAAGAGGGAAATTTCAAATTGCAAGTGTTTGTGCATAAACGGTGACAACACAATCGCCGCAGTGGAGCGGCCGAGCGTTCCTAGGCGCTTAGCTGCGGAAAGCGACGCTGCTCTCCATCGGAAGTTCGAGTCCTGTCTCGAGCGTGGGTTTATTTGTTGCCCTTAGCATAATTTAGTTTAAGTAGTACTTCAATTAGGGACTGATAACCAGTCCCATTCATCTATAAACATTTGAGCATTTGAGCAATGTAGTCTCATTACGTAAATTACATACTTATAGTTACCTGACATTATTACTCAAGTTTAGGAGGCGATCTAAAAGTTGGTGATGATTCTCCTGTGAGATTTCTTTATTTGCCTAGATCGCTTATTTACTTAATTGCTTGATGACTAGTTTCAACTCATTAAAGATCCATTTTCGAATCTGTAATATTTAAACAACAACTACAGTGACTTTCTGATATCTACAATAGATATTATAAAAGGCTATACACGAGTAAATGTTTGTCAATGTACAGTAATTGATACTATTATAAATCTGGATTACAAATGTAAAATAACATATTTGTCATAGTCATACCTTAATTGTCCAGACATATTAAAATGTTTAAAAGATGCAAAAAAGTACAGATTTTTTTTTACTTACAGGGCCTAATTTTTGTTTGTAAAATCCGTTACGCACATATGATTAGAGAAACTCCTTGATTTAAACAGAAAGACTTAATAAGAATAGGAAACTTTCACTTAACACACTTTCATCAAGCTTTCACTTTTACTTAATAAACATACAACAAGAAGCTTTCACAAGTAAGATGGAAGATTGTTTTGTGTCTGTTAATCATTCTGCACGTACTGTACATAGTATTTCCATTTGTTATGCTCTTACATTCTTTAATAAAAATCGTAAGCGACTAGTTTGTCAGGTAGCTACTAGTATTTCTTACCAATAGTAGAAAGTGCTGGACACACTACAGATATTTACACCACTTGATTACAATATAGTGATTTACATTGGTAGTGAAATTAAATCTTAATTTTAAGGTGATCCTTGTGGCTCAACAATCGCCTGTCTTCTCAGCTAAGTACATATTCACATTTACTCTCGTTCTGGAATTGAACATTCATTTGTAATCTTTTCAAGTAACAAATTTTGTATGAGATTTTTCGGTTTTCCCAGTGTATCCAAATCTTGAAAATTTCTCAGGGGTTCAGCCGGGTAACATCGTCCAATCTTCGCGATATTTCGGCAAGATGACTACTTTCCCATCTTCAGGCGTTTAGGCGTAGCTCAGTATGTGGAAGGATTTGCCGGTATTTACCGGTGCCCAGGGGGCGCCCGACTGTACATGTGCGGTTCAATCTTCTGGAAAGCTCCTTCCTTGTCCCCCTTGTGAGATCTCTGATCTCCAACAGAAAATACTATGTGGAATTTCAAGAGCAAAGAAGCCGCCGGAGGAACCAGAAGAATGGGCTTCCACAAGGTAGTGTTTTGTCCCCTCTACTTTTCAACCTGTATTCAAATGACGAACCAGCTGGACCAGATGCAAGAAGTTTTATCTATGCTGATGACGAAGCCATTGCTTGCCATTCGAGATCAATCAATCACATCGAGAGAAACCTATTAGATGCCCTAGAAGTTCTTACTGAATATTACAACTGGAACCAGCTTCGACCAAATCCAGCAAAGACGCAGACTTGTTTATTTCACCTGAACAACTAGGAAGCAAAAAGGGAATTACAATTGGAATGGAATTCAGTTAAACTTAAACATTGACCGAACCCGGTTTATCTGGGAGTCTCATTAGATCGAACACTGTCCTACAAGAGACACGTAGAAAAAACTAGAGCGAAAACCCACACACGCAACGGTATAATCCGCAAACTCACCAACTCACACTGGGGAGCAAATCCTGAAATTCTGCGTTCATCATCCCTGGCTTGGTGTTTTGCTCCAGCTGAATATGCTTGCCCCCGTATGGAGAAGATCGACGCACGACCTCTATCTAGATACACTGAACGATTCATGTCGATTAATTACGGGATGCCTGAAGCCTACAAACCGTGATCTCGTTTATATGTGTTCTGGAATATCTCCCCCCCTCCCCCCAGATCAGACGGCAAACTTTGGCGATGGCTGAAAGTAGCAGACAGTGAGAGGATAGAAGACATCCCCTGTTCTGACAGCAGCCAGTAGTGTCAAGGTTAAAATCGAGGAAAGATTTCATTCAGTTTGAACATCCTCTAAATGAAAGTCAATCTGCAACCAGGGAATCAATGTGGATACAGAAATTGAAGAAAAAAGAAGAAGAAACAGCTTGCAATGTTGGAACATTAAAGAAAAACTTCCGGTTGGATAACAACTGGAATGGAGAGTCTGGAAGAGCTTAAATAGACTTAGGTGTCGAATGGGAAGATCAAAGGATAACCTGTTCCAGTGGGGATACGCAGAAGACGAGCTCTGCCAATGTGGAGAAAAACAAACACTGACACATCTGCTGAGCTGCCCATCCTTGCCAGCGCCATGCACTTTCAAGGTCCTGTGGCTGGCCAACGACGTTGCAGTGAAGTGTGCCGAACACTGGAGAGAGATATGAGTCTGCTATGGACAATAATAACGTATTATGTGTGAAAATCAGGATTGTATATATATGAATGTATAATTAGGACTTATTTTGGCCCACTTTAGGTTACGGTAGTAACACTAAAAGTGGGCCTTTGCGATCGTGTTTTGACAGCTTGAAATTTGAATGAAAATAACGGCTTTACTATTCATCTGACAAGAAAATTGAGTAACCTAATTTGTAAAGAAGAACATTCTCTACAACTTTGCTCTCTCATGTTTTTTTTTTCATATGTCGTAGCGTTTCAAAGATATTTGCAAGAATAAAGGCAATTTTGGGATGTCTGTCTGTCTGTCTGTCCGTAACGTGTTCCCTGTTTCCCTGTTTTTAAGACGAACCGTTCAACCGATCAGCACCAAATTTTACAGACGTGACTGTAGGCCGCCAGACACCAGAAGATCCCTTTTTCAAATTTTTCGGACAAAAAATACGGTAGTAATACAAATAAGCCGTTTGTAATATAATTGTAATTGCAAACGAACCGTTCATCTGACACGAAAATTGAATAGTGTTGGATTGTTGCAATAATTTTGTGCCATCATAATCAATGACTCGTCCGTTTGCGATGCAGTGCTCTGCCACAGCAGACTTCGTGGTTGGGCGTTGTCTGTGTGGCTTTGTGTTCACCGCATCTCTCCTGCACTGTCCGGATGGTCTGGCCTACATATATCTTACCAAATTGGTAAGGGTCGTCGGAGGCTGTCATCATGGCTGATCTTAGCAACCCTTTCGTCTTCGGTGGGGGGTGGAATACATAGTGGTTTCTACATCTATATCTACATAGATACTCTGCAAATCACATTTAAGTGCTGGGAGATGGTTCATTAACCACTTTCATAACTTTACCGTTCCATTCTCTAATAGCGTGCGGGAAGGAAGAACACGTAAGTCGTTCCGTTTTCGGTCTGATTTATTTTATTGGGATGTTCGTGTCTCCCTAAGTAGGTGGGTGCTAGCAAAATATTTTCGCACTCAGAAGTAAATGTCGGTGATTGAAACTTCGCAAACAGGTCACGCCGCAACGAATAACGTCTTTCTTTTAATGATTTCCACCCCAATTCGTGCAACATTTCCGTGACGCTTCCCCCCCCCCCCGGTAACGTGATGAAACAAAACGAGCTGCCCTTCTCTGAACCGTCTCAATGTCTTCTGTCAGTCCCACCTGGTGAGGGTCCCATAAGGGGCAACAGTACTCCAGGAGAGCAGGAGAGGACGCACAAGTCTCTTTGGTGGGGGTGGTGCATCTTCGAAGCGTTCTGCAAATGAAACGTAACCTTTGGTTCGCCTTCCCCACAATATTTTCTATGTGTTCTCTCCGGTCAAAGTTGTCCGTAGTTGTAAATCCTAGGTATTCAAATGTTCAAATGTTTGTTAAGCTTATGGGACTTAACTATGGGGTCATCAGTCCCTAAACTTACAAACTACTTATGAACTACTTAGAAACTAAGACGGCACAAATATCCATGCCCGAGGGGGGATTCGAACCCCCGACCGTAGTGGCCGAGCTGACCGTGACTCCTAGGTATTTGGTAGAAATTACGACCTTAAGGCTTGACTGATTTTTCGCGTAATTGAAGTTCAGCGGATTTCTTTTAGTGGTCATGTGTATTACTTCACACTTTTCTTTACTTAGTGTCAATTGCCAATTTTCGCACCATGTAGAAATTTTATCTAAATCACTTTCCAGTTGCTTTTGATCCTCTGTTGACGTCACTAACCGATAAACGACAGCATCATCCGCGAACAGTCTAAGGGAGCTATTAAGATTGTCCCCTAAATCGTTTATAAACACGAGGAAGAGTAGGGGACCTATAACGCTTCCCTGTGGAATGCCAGATATCACTTCTGTTTAACTCGATGACTTACCGTCAATTACAACGAACTGTGTCCTTTCTGATAGGAAATCGTGAATCCAATCGCACAATTGGGGAGATATTCCATAAGCACGGAATTTCATTAAAAACCGCTTGTACGTTCTTCCGATCCTAGCTGATGTGTTCCCTATGTAAGGAATAATTGCTGTCGCAGCTGGTTTATCTTCATCATCTGAGGGCTGTGTTTTGGGCTTCCTCGTCCTTAAGGAGCGTTCTGTTCAAATGTTCAAATGTTTGTACAGTTTATGGGCCTTAACTACGGGGTCATCAGTCCCTAAACTTACAAACTACTTATGAACTAACTAATACTAAGGACAGCAGAAATATCCATGGCCGAGTGGGGGGGATTCAAATCCCCGACCGTAGTGGGCGTGCAGGCCGTGACTGGAGCGCCTCAGTCCCCTCGGCTACTGCGGCTGGCTGCGCGTTCTCTTTGGCGGTTATTGAACCATTTGTATGGAAGACAAAGTGTTGAAGTTCTGCTGCTAGACTGTCGGTGTCCGAAATTTGGTCTGTGCGCCAGTGTGCTGAGGACACCTTCTCGTTGCTTGGCTGCCTGGCAGCTGCACGCATGTAAGTACAAGTCTGTGAGTGTTCGTTTTCGGTGGACAATGTGTTGCAGTGTTACATCTCGTCTTCGCTTGAGAGTACACCCATAAACTGAAGCTGGGTGTTTTCATCCACCATCATCGTAAATTTGATGTTCTAATGTAGGGAACTGAAGTGTTGCAGAAGGGCTTGTAGGTGGTGTCGTCCATGTGTCATCTCCGTTAGTCCTCGAGAGGAAGACCATGGCACGTGGCGTTTCTGCGTTACTGTGTCGACTATCGGCGGCTGACCAATCTCACAAATAAATATTAAATAGACAATATCTATAGTCTTGATAATATCTGTAGTCTTGACAATATCCACAGTCTTGACAATATCTATAGTCTTGACAATAGTTATTGTCTACTTAATCAAAAATATTTAGACCGCCTCCCTGACAACATATCAAATAACAAAGATGTTGCTGACCATTGACAACACCTTAGACTCAACCATGGACAAGCAAACAGGTTACTGGCAAATAGAGGCTGACGAAGCTAACAGGGAGAAGACTGCTTTTATTACACCCGACGGCCTCTATGAATTCAAAGTTATGCCGTTTGGACTATGCAATGCCCTGGACACATTCGAACGCATGATGGACAACTTAAATGAACGACATGTCTTTGTTATCTAGATGGCATTTTCGTTTTATCAAGGGCCATTTGCGTAACATGTAAACCGCCTTTCAACTGTGTTGAAGTGTGTGCCGACAGCAGGACTCCGTCTCAACCAAAAGAAGTGTCTGGTACACCTAGTGAACGGAGATGATGTCCGTCCTGATCCAGATAAAGTAAGGGCAGCCACAGAATTTCCAACTCCGCGGCACATTCGTGAGGTTAGAAGTTTCCTCGGGCTGTGCTCATACTACCGTCGTTTCATAAATGGTTTCTGTAACAGGGCACGTCCATTGCAAGAACTTCTGCAGTTAGACGCCAAGTTTTACTGGGATGAAAGGAAAGAAATAGCTTTCCGGCCACTTAAGGAGGATCTATCTTCCGGAGCAGTTCTAGCCTTATACGGCGAGAATGCTAAAACCGAAATTCACACAGCTAGCGGTTATGGGATTGGTGCTGTGCCTGTTCAGATTCGTTTGGAAATGGTAATAGCTTACGCATCAAGAGTTCCCTCAAAATCCGAGATACGCTACTCATCAACCGAGAAGGAATGTCTCACCATTATCTGTGCTATCAACAAGATCCGGCCGTATTTTTTTGGTAAAATATTCACCGGCGTGGCAGACCACCACTATGTTGGCTGACCAGTTTTAAGGATCTGCTCGACTAGCAAGATGGGCGTTAAGACTCCAAGTGTATGATGTCACAGTGGTATCTAAAAACGGGTGCAAGTACAAGGACGCCGACTGCCTTTCGAGGAATCCATTAACCGAACTCAAGACCATGGATTCAATTTCAGCCCTCACTGTGTTAGGTATTACAGCTGAACAGAGGGAAGATCCAACAATAAAGGCCTTGGAGAAAGGATAATCGACCAAAGGAGAGTTTCAACTGATAAACGGGAGTGTATAAGAGCAAGTACGAACCACGTGGTCCCAAATGGCTATTCATCTCTGGCCTGCTATTCTCAAGTATTTCCTCGATTCTCCAATATCCGGTCAACAGGGATTCGTGAAGACTGTAGACAGAATCAGACGCAGGTATTGCTGCCAAGGTCTCTACCGATCTGTCAAGTAATATGTGAGTCACTGTCAGGGGATGCCAGAGACGGAAGCATGTGCCGCAGATACCTCCAGGTCATCTGGTACTAATTCCACATGCAGCAGCTACATTCCACCGGATAGGAATCCACCTTTTAGGTACGTAAATCGACAGCCAGTAACCGATGGACAATAATCTGCACTGATTACCTCACCCACTACGATGTCACCAAACCTGTGACGACTACAGACGCTCTACAGATCGCAAAATTCCTAGTAGAAGACATTTTAAGCATGGTGCACCATGTGTGATGATATCTGATCGAGGAAAATTATTCATGTCGAAACTTGTATCAGAGGTAATTTCACGTTGCGACAGAATCTACTGACTACAGACTCATGGTCTTACAGAACGTTTTAACAAGACGTTAGCAGATATGCAGTCGATGTAGGTCGATGTTGAACAGAAGGATTGGGATACAATACTGCCAATCGTGACATTTGCTTATAATACAGCAAGGCAAGACACCGCAGGCTTGACGCCCTTTTTCGTGCTCCGTGGTCGTGAAGCTGAGACGACAATGGATACGTTGTCTCTGTTCCAACCGGACGACACTGAGGATGACAACGTCAAACAACTCATCACCTCACCGACGTCATAGGCGGATTCAAGGGGAGGGGGGGGGGGAGAGAGAGATGGTCGTTCTCCCCTCCTTCCCCACAGCAGCTCAATTTATTTTTAATTTTTAGAATGCGTAGCTAGCTTGCTATCACCGCAATGAGTCTTTTTTTTTTTTTTTTTTTTTTTTTTTTTTTTTCAGAGGGCCAGTGGGCGTGGGGTAGAGATTGCTAGCCGGTACTATGTTTACTGAGCCAGAGTTTAGCTTACGATGAAAAGATCTTTCACCGCCCCTCGCCCCTACAGACCGTCCTGGATCCACCCCTGACCAAGGTTTAAGCAGCAAGACAGCTGGCTCGCATATGGACACGGACACCCCGGAGAAGGACCGTCAGCTGTATAAAGACAAGCACCGACCTATTGCGTACAGCACAAGAGATCTGGTATGGATTTCTAACCTTCTACAGAACGTTGGGCTATAGGAAAAGTTACTGAAGCGATACTTTGGTCCGTACCACTTCATATGCTGTCTGTCAGACATCACATACGAAATTGAGGATCATCAGCCGTCCTTGAAACGACAAAAATGAAGGGATGATGTTCACGTCCTCTATTTGAAGCCTTAGAACGACCCCAAGGAACAGATAGAAACTGCTTCTTGTTCAAGGATTCTGGACCCTGTTATGATAATGATGAAGCCACGAAAAGAGAATCTGGCACCGGTCGTCGTCACCGTAAGAAAGGCGAGCAGGAAGAATGGAAGGATTCTCTGGAACTGTCATACAGAGGACCCATGACTAGATTCAGGGCACTGCAGCTGGCTCCAAAAGGAGCCTAACAGGGGTTCGCTGTTCTTTCCGGAAGGAAATAAATGCCGCAAGTCTTCAGACAAAACGCATGGTGCAGTAGTTAGCATCGTAGATCGCTGTGCTTGCTGTCCCCAGTTCAAATCCCCCCATGGGCAGAAACGTATTTCCTTGTATTCACTATTTATAGAATGTTCATGTAACTGATGTTAGATGTGCTTGTAAGTTCCAGAAAATTCTGCACATAAATAGTGAAGTATTCCAAGAAAGAGGCAGTCTGTACTGAGTGAATGCTTGTGTTGCAATAAACGTGTTCTAAGTGTTGTGTTCTATTAACGACCTGCCTTCGAATTCGTGACTACCAACAGTTTTCAACGTGACATTGTTGTGGATGGGGCAGCCAGCCGCGCTGGCCGAGCCGCCTGCGGGACGCCAGTCACAGTCTGCACGGCCACTACGGTCGGGGGTTCGAATCCCCCCCCCCTCGGGCATGGATATTTGTGCCGTCCTTGGTGTTAGCTAGTTCATAAGTAGTTTGTGAGTTTAGGGACTGATGACCCCGTAGTTAAGTCCCATAAGCTCTACAAACATTTGAACATTTTTGGATGGGGCAGAAATGTCACTCGCTCTGTGAAAGTGACGTAATTGCAGGTGAAGCCTGCAGCTTGACACTAGGCTCTGCACACTTGCTGTTTTATGCCACAAGGCAAACGAAAACGTGGACTGCTAAATTATTGACAAATGCGCTCATGTACCGCCAGTGGCAGTCACTGTGATACGAGTCTCCACGTGGAAGTGGCGTTCTGCAGCAAAGTTAAAATATATGTATCTTTCACGTCCTACCCCCAGTTGCGGACAATGATTTCTGTTCTCTGATTCTCTTGCCACGAGCGTAGTTGGAAGCGCCAGTAGCTTCTCGACATTTTTCATTGTCAATATAGGCTAATTTTACAAGCCAGCTAGACATGTTGGGGAAGCTGACGCGATCTGTTTTGGCGTCTACGTATCGCGTTCTCAAAAAAAGAAAAGTTGAACGAGGAAAGGTGAGCCACTGGTGCTAGCTCCTCTGCGTGCGGCTATCACATTGTCATTCTTAAAAGGCTCTTCGCCTACAAATGGGAGGGATTGACTCAGTCAAGGTGCGACATTTACCGAGTGCACTCGTTCAAAACAAACACGGCCTATTGCTTCCACACCGACGTCATGCAGAATAATATCTGGGCTGTTGGCAGCCTCATAATATGTAGCGTTCTTAGATACAATGACAGTTACAACTACAGCAGTTACTGACTAATCATCAACACCAATTTCATTAGAATTAATTAGAATAACTATGCGGTTCTAGTTACGCACATTAAAGTGCAAGTGACGTCAGAATTCCTCGATTCCTTACAATATGAGGCAAACATTTCAGAAGAAATACCCGAAGTAAAATATAAAAATTCTACACATTTTCTAAGGAATCTTTTTCGGTCTAAGAAAGGAAAACAAATTCCAAGTAGTTGTCGTGGCACACCACTGAAGAAGTTTTACATTCAATAAAACGAAATGTGTCTGGTGAAAAAGATTCAAAAAATGTTCAAATGTTTGTTAAGCTTATGGGACTTAACTACGGGGTCACCAGTCCCTAAACTTACAAACTACTTATCAACTACCTTATACTAAGGACGGCACAAATATCCATGCCCGAGGGGGGGGGATTCGAACCCCCGACCACCGTAGTGGCCGTGCAGACCGTGACTGGAGCGCCTCAGTCCCCTCGGCCACCGCGGCCGGCTGAAAAAGATTGCAACGTATTGTAGTTGCTTAGACAGAACAAAGGTACCCGTATAAAAACTTGCACATATTATTCGATTTTCAATGTAATATCACACAAGTGTTAGTACTCCATACCTATAATGATGTAATAGGTTTAAAGTAGATACAATGGAGTAATCGTGAGTGATTCTTGTGTGAAGCATGGTACTATCATATCCTACATTGCTATTTAAGTATCTGTAAATCCAAAATTTCTTAACCTACAAGTCTTTCCGTTACCAATTCTTAAAAATCAGTTTCTTGATATTCACCACTAGGACTTAGGCTAATGTATATCGTGGTGAGATATTTTTGGATGAAAAACATACAAAAGT
Source organism: Locusta migratoria (assembly GCA_026315105.1). Taxonomy (NCBI): domain Eukaryota; kingdom Metazoa; phylum Arthropoda; class Insecta; order Orthoptera; family Acrididae; genus Locusta; species Locusta migratoria. The sequence goes on from CM048744.1 coordinate 874,551,740, forward strand.
TCATTACCAACAGCATGCTTAATTTGAGACCAAGCCTAGAACTTTCTGCTTTATGGTTTCTTTTTTACCTTCTTTGCGTTTGTTGTGTATGCTTTACATCAAAATCAATTGTAATGTTGTATAATAGCTTCTTATTTCCTAGCTGTCAGCACAGAACTATATTTGAGGCATCTACCGTTTTTTGGCCTGGTTATAGGTACCCTTATCCAATTAATGGTTTTCGTACTGTTTATAAAACTATTGACCAAATCTGCTATGGTCATCGGCCCTTAGGTAACAAAATATTTAAACTAACTTGCGCTAATGACAACACACACACCCATGCGCAAGAGAGGACGCGAACCTCTGGCAAGGATGGCCGCACAGTCCGTAGCATGCGGCATTAGACTGTGCAGCCATTCCACTTGTCCTGGTTTTCGTAACTGTGCCACTAATTGTCAATAAGCGTCAAACCGGTAGCGGAGGCCGAGTGGTCTGCGGCGTGCCAGTCACGGTCTGCACGACCGCTGCGGTCGGAGGTTCGAATCCCCCCCCCCCCCCTCGGGCATGGATCTTTGTGCCGTCCTTAGTATAAGGTAGTTCATAAGTAGTTTGTAAGTTTAGGGACTGATGACCCCGTAGTTAAATCCCATAAACTCTACAAACACTGTCAATAACCGTCAAAACATTACTTGGCGTTAAGAAAGTTTGGAATGATTATTTTTACAATACTAAAGAAGGAAACACTTCCTTATTTTCTGTAAACAGAATTCGACTGCTTCAGCCATCTGCAGATGGCAAATTCTCTTTAAAAAAGATAATATTTCTTCCCTATGTTTCTATGCAGCATTATCGAAAGCTGAGCATAAATAGAATCATATTTTTGCATTCTCGGCTGTGCCGTTAATAATTAACAAGGAAGTGCAGGCCACTGCGCCACGTTTAGGGGCCTCTGCCTTTATCCAGGTCACTGTATGTTAAGCCGATTTACGAGAAATTGCGCAGCCTTAATTAAAAATCTGTAGTACCGAATGGCTTAATTTCTTTTCTTCTGAAATAGAGTAGAACATTATTTTATAGTAATGAAACAGTAGCTCCAGTTGTAGGCTGATTTGGTGTTATTAATGGTTTTTGCAAGTGGCTAGCCATCAGGTTCGTGGAATGTCGCAACTTTAATACATGTCAATCGAGTTTCTCACCAGTGCAATAACCTCTGAGTCATTCAATGTCTTAAAAATGTATACTGTATGAAAGGAGGGCGGGAGAAAAGTTTTGTGTACCTGCGGAGGAAACCTCTAGTTCCTTGAAAAATACAATATTTGTATAAAATATTTACAGAAATACAAATGGAGCTTATTACTACTTACTGTCACATCACTTAACTAATATCAGTGACGTTATTTACGATTAGATTTCTCATTGTTCCATTAATCCCTCATTTCGTCTTTCAACGAATAATGTATGAAATATCAGACAGCAACGTACGATCTACTTTACGTTTATTGTAATGAGTTAGTCAGATACAAATAACTATCGTGAGCTCCAGGGTTACACAGAAAAAAGGGAACATTTCCACAGCCCAATAAAGAAAGACATTTAATTCATAGTATTTGAAATCTTACAACTTTGCCATTTACGAAACATTGATGCTATTTATCATTTTTTTTTATTACGTTCTTTAGATGGCGCCCCCTTTAAGAATACATTCGTGAAATCTGCTGCGGAGATTCCTCACCAAACGCTAAAAAATCTCAGCTGGGATACAGTGATTTTCATCACGAATTCTCTGTTTTAACTCATCCACGGATCTTGATCAAGTCGTGTAGACTTTGCTCTTGAGGTAGACCTACAAGAAAAAGTCACAAAATGGTAAATATGGCGATCTCGATGGCCAGGAAGTGTTAGTGAAACGACAGATACAAATCTTACCGAAGGATGCTCGCACATATGCCACTGATGTCGTGCAGCGTATAATGTTGCTCTGTCCTGTTGAAATGAGGCTTCTTCAACGTTTAGAAAATTGTTCAAAGCAGGTGTAATGGAAGTGTGTAACACGTACACGTAACTATCGGCATTACAATAATAATAATAATAATAATAATAATAATAATAATAATATGATTTTCTGTCCCGCAGAACCTAATTGAGGAGTAAGACTCCATGGTTATGTAACAACTCAGTACATGAAGTTAAATACAATAATCGTAATAGAAAAACTTTAAGTAGTCCTATGCACAAGACAATCTTAAGACTAAGTGGAAAGAATCAATAACAAAAAAGTGGAATTATCTTAATTGTTCATCTTCGCTAGGAGTTCCTCGACAGAATAAAAGGAGTGACCCATGAGGTAGCTCTTCAAATTTAGATTTGAAAGCGCGTGGGTTAGTACTAAGATTCTTGAGTTCTTGTGGCATCTTATTGAAAATGGATGTTGCACAAGTGTCAAAGTGGTGTGATGCAAATGTATATTCGACTTATGACTAATATTCACCGTGCGAAAGCTACTAACTTGTGGGAATAAGCTGGCATTATTAACAGCAAATGTCATTAATGAAAATACGTATTGTGACGACAGTGTCAGAATTCTCAGGTGGGGTCGACCTCCCTTTCTGAGCCAAAAGTACCCTTATTGTATCAGTCGAGTTACCCCAAAATATAACGCCGTACGTCATAAGTGAATGAAAGTAAACGTAATAGACTACTTATTTCAGATGTTGTTCTAATGGTAAATAAAGCATAATTTGGTTTTCGAACAAGATCATGACTTGGGGCTTTCCACGACAGCTTACTGTCTATCTGAACACCTCGCTTATTATATGCCCATTACGTGTAATCAAAATATCAGCACCCTTGCGGAGGTGATGGTTGTATGACTGTGTTGTGTGCCTGTGTGATTGCATGAAGGTTCTATTTTCTGAAAAAGGCCATGGCCGATAGCTTAAAGTGCAGTATTTGTGTGTCTTTTGTATGTGCCTGTCGCAGCTCGTCGCCACGTCGTTGCGGTGAGTTGTAAGCTGTCCTTAATAATATATATATATATATATATATATATATATATATATATATATATATATATATATATATATATATATATATATAAGTGGTTTCACTACTATTTTAATCCGTCAGGAAACTGACCATTCACAAAGGAAAAATGACAAATATGGCTTAGTACCTGACTAACATATGGAGAACAGTGCTTTAGAATTCTGCTAGGTACCCCATCATACACACAAGAGTCCTTAGCCTTTAGTGATGTAATTATTGACTTTGGAAGTATCATGGAGGTTTCAGGTAACAGCTTCGGTAAGCTATTTTCTAACAATGTTATACGATTGTCTATAGAAACTAGGGTTCTCTTCAGTTCACCTGCTATATCCAGAAAGATTATTGAATATTGCCCCTACTGGGTGATCAAAAAGTCAGTATAAATTTGAAAACTAAAATTACGGAATAATGTAGAGAGAGAGAGAGGTAAAAATTGACACACTTAGAATGACATATGGTTTCATTAGAAAAAAAAAGGAAAAAAGAACAAAAGTTCAAAAAGTATCCGACGGATGGCGCTTCATCTGATCAAAACACCAATAACACCAATAATTAGCATAACAAATAAAGACAAAGCAAAGATGATGTTCTTTTCAGGAATTCCCCATATGTTCTCCATCCTTCCTCAACAGTGGCTGTAATCGAGGAATAATGTTGTGAACAGCTTCGTAAAGCATGTCCGGAGTTATGGTGAGGCATTGGCTTCGGAAGTTGTCTTTCAGCATCCCTAGAGATATCGGTCGATCCCGATACACTTCCGACTTCAAGTAACCCCAAAGCCAATAATCGCACGGAGTGAGGTCTGCGGACCTGGGAGGCCAAGCATGACGAAAGTGGCGGCTGAGCACAGGATCATCACCAAACGACGCACGCAAGAGATCTTTCACGCGTCTAGCAATATTTTGTTTTGGTTCTAATAAAACCCCATGTCATTCCAAGCATGTGTGTCAATTTTTACCTCTCTATCTACATTATTCCGTGATTTATTAACTTTTCAAATTGATACTGACCATTTGATCACCCATTATATCTAACTTGTCAGTAACAGAAATATTGCTACTACGCACTAACATTATATCCTCTACCTGCTGCTGCTGACCAGATACTTCCTTCACGACTGTCCAGATTGTTTTAATTGCATCCCGAGAGTTTGCTATTTTCTCTTTAGTGTACTACATACTTTTGGCCTTCTTAGTGACATTTTGAGAACCTTACAGTACTGTTTGTAATGAACTGCTGCATCTTCATTCTGACTGCTTCTAACATTTTGAGAGTTGTTTCCATGTTCATTTGAAAAAAAAAAAAAAAAAAAAAAAAAAAAAAAAAAAAAAAAAAAAAAAAAGATCCATAATCGCATGTTATGAATCACCATTACATAGTGTTACTTTTCTAGCGTGTCAAGGGCGCTCACGAACGTCATTAGGATTTGTGTTTGCCCTGTAATGGGTATGGAAATGGTTATTCACATAACCTGTGCCTCATCAGACATCCACAACTTGTTTAGAAAGTCATCGTCATTAATTATTTTTGTTATCATTTGTCGACAGAATCCCAAATGGAATCGGTAATCATTGTCTTTCAATTATTGCACCATATGTAGCTTGTACGGATGAAATTTTAAATCAAGATGATGAATTCTGTGAACATTCTGGCAGGACTTTTGACAACTGCTCGTTGCTTACGAATTGAACGGCGTGGACTGCGTAAAACTATCGTTCGCTGGAAAAACGCACACTTCTTGGTCGGCCTTTTCGTTTATTCTTGGCGGTAGATCCAGTCTCTTTAAAGTTATTAATCCAACATTGTATTGCGTGTTTCTGCGGAATGGCATCATGACGTCCAAAATAATAAAAACTCCCTCTGCGCCGCTACCAAAGTATCAACGTTTTTATAAAACTTATTTATGGATAGCTAAAGGCCGTTCCATGATGCATGATTACTTGAATGGTGGACTTCACTGTCACGAACCCGCAATGCCGCCATTTGCACAAGATGCTGCCACTAATGATTTCAACGTTTCCCGTTATTCTCTATCACCCTGTAAAACTTGAGATGGAATCATAAATAGCGATGTAGCTCCAAGCAGGGAGAAAGACTTGATGATGGCAGAGTGGTGCTGGGAGAGGGGACGGGAGGGAGAGAGAGAGAGAGAGAGAGAGAGAGGTAATAATTGCCTGGAAGTACCGTGAAATGGAGTTGCTTCGATTCACAGGGTGGCTTCGATAAAACCCTTATAGTTCCTATAAACCGGAACTGTTTTATTTACGAATGCAACCATACTATAGGCTTAGTGTTTGAGTGGACAACACTTGATGGCAGTTTTCTCACTGTCAAAGCGCTGCACGTGCAGACCTATGGATAACGGAGATATTCATTAAAATTTGTGAGTATTGCATGTGAACTATTTGTAAATTATAAATAACTTTAAGAGCGCTAAACTGGGTATGAAAAGTGCTAGAAAAATGATAGTTAAGTAGCTATGTGTTTAACCGGCTTGAGAGAAGCGTTTTGTACTCTGATGTCAAAAATTTTATTCACTGACACTTTATTCTTTACGAGGTGTTCTCAAAGGCATGAAATTTCTTACATCATTCATTGAGCTCATCCCAAGACCTACAGTTATACAATTATTGTCTTGTTTAGAGGAACAATACATATATTTGTATTGTTGACCAGCGTATATACTTATTTTCGTATTTATTAGTTTACACCTGAAGTACAGTATACGCCACGAACCTATACAAAGCTTAAAGGAGAACTGTAGCAACGAGCTGTAACAGATGACGTAGCATCTTAAAAATTTAACGGGTTTTACTAGGAGGGTTTAACATGGAAATTGTTTACAGAGCTAGGATTTCAGCCGTTATTTTCCGAACTTGAAGATAAATTATATTTAAAGCAGGCTACGTGTTCTACGTCAGCATAACCCCGTACAATCTTGCATTTGCACATTATGACTTACATTCTTTTGAGAGACAAGGAAGAACAGTTTCTAAATTTAAAAACAATCTTAGTGGAAAAGTCTGGGGATGCTCACTACTGAAGTGTCAGTAACACAAAACGAATTCGAGTCTTAGTCACCTTCCAAGTATCGAGGAATTTTTCCATTCCTTAGAAAAAGTTTCGCTAAAAGGAGTTATTTTCGTTCCCCCCCCCCCTGAAAATATTTTAAGGTATTAAAGAAACCCCATTTATGGCGTAACTCACATTTATGTTTTTCTTCGTCAAATCATTAATTTAAAATTTGAATGTAATCACAAGTTAACTAAATTTTCATTGTTTTCCTTATTTGAAACGGAATGGGTAATTTATGTTTCAAAAAGTGAGTTTGGAGGATGAGAATATCGTATCTTTTGATTAGATATCATTAGAAGCAGAAGTTGTTTTGCACCATCAAGGTGTCGTAGTTTGTTGGCTCTGATTTTTCGAGTCGTAGGACGTACTCCAGTTTATTCCTCTCGGTTTATTTCCCTTAAATCCTTCTGGGCTTTCGATCGCCTCAAATAGTCCCTGAAAGCATTGGCAATTCGAGGTACCATGGCGGTGCTAGAGCCCTAGCGCGCAGAGTGCTCTTGAATTAATAACAACGAGAGACAGCGAGCGATAAATTGGCGAGGGAACCAACATCGATTTGACACGTTCCCGCTACATCACCATTGTCTGATCTGGTTCTGTAGTTTGCGGGACTGGAACCAAGGAAGCGCTGTACTGTAAAGTACTCCAAATACCCCATGTTATTCTTTCGTTTATTATTTTCAACATTTGTCGATCATCACAAAAACGTGGAAGAGCACAGGTTTGTTGTTGCTAATATAAAAATATTGGAAGAGATCGGACTGCAATTTGTACTTTACTAATCTGAAGCAAATAACATTACCCTCATCTCAAAACAATTAATGAAACCTCGAGAAATTTCGGTCGGGATATCGAACGGGTGATTTACAAGACTTATTTGTCTTATCTTAAATACTTTATTCACCGAAATCTGATCTTGGCATCTGAGAGAAAAGTTGTAAATCTAAAATATTCCTCTGAAAACAATAATCCATGGATTAACATTTTCTATATCTGGCTATACATGTGTCGTTGTACTATCAGGCCGGCCGCGGTGGCCGAGGTGACTGAGGCGCTCCAGTCACGGTCAGCACGGCCACTACGGTCGGGGGTTCGAATCCCCCCTCGGGCATGGATATTTGTGGCGTCCTAGTTCGTAAGTAGTCCATAAGTAGTTAGTAAGTTTAAGGACTGATGACCCCGTAGTTAAGTCCCATAAGCTTAACAAACATTTGAACATTTTTGTACTATCAGAAAAATAATAGAAAGGTGGACAGAGGCTCTATGAAACTAGTTATAGAATAGAGAGAGTCAAACATCAATAATACACACGGACATACACACTGATGGGTGATTACTGCAACTATATATAACAACCATAGCAAATAACGAGCATCACTTTACCTTGATCTGTCGACGGACGATGTGAAAGGAGTGGAGCTGAAAGAGAATAACTTCTTCCGCCCCGGAATCACACTACGATCTGTGAGTAGTTTGCCGTAGGTCTCTAGAGGAGGTAAACGTTCATAACGACTGGAAAAAAGCGCCGGTAATTTTCATGAAGGGTCATCGAACAAATGCGCAGAATCTTAGGCTGATATCTCTGACGTCGGTCTGTTGTAGAATTTTTGTATATGTTTTGAAGACAGGAAATTTCCTCTGTAGGACGCAACATGGGTTCCGAAATCATATGAAGCCCAACTCGCGCTATTGACCCTCGATCCTCAGAGGGCAGTGGATGCAGACTTACAGGTGGATTCAACGTTTCTTGACTTTTGTAAGCTATTAGATACCGACCCGCACAGAGGCAAAAAAAGACCAGCATTGTAATAGGAGTGAGGAATGTTTGGTTAAAAAAATCGGCGTGCCATCCTGAGTGTGTGACGTCATGGGTGGTAGCTCGTTGATTCTTGAAGTTCTTGAAGCTCTCGGTAACGGCTGGCTGAAATTTCAGATTGCAAAACTAATCCACTACAAATAATGTAGTTGGCACGGAGAATTGCAGGTCATTGGCAGTTTAATGAATTATTAGTGCCCAATTGTTCCTATTTATGGTCAGCATAAAAGTCTCAATAAGGACAAACACTAGAACCCAGTACATTATACACGTTAATAATACAAATTTACACAGTTCGTGAGTGGAATACAAAATTCTGAGGTGTACATCTTGTTTTTTACGCATAAGATGAGTTAGTTCGTGATAATTGTAGATACACTTTCTACACGTCTAACACCGATGAACTTTAACTATAATGGTTCAAATTAGAGTTCAGAGTGACATGGATTGTACATCAGATACATCATGTTACAAGACTCGAAACAATACTCAATATTGGCGTGGATTCTGCTCCGATCAGGGATGAAACAAGACTCATTTACATGGCGCAAAAGCATCTTATTTACATCATAGAAACAATGTCACTGAAAATTACGTATTCTTAATTGACTCCAGTAACTTAATTATAATGGAAAAGTAAACAATTACATACAACTGGTTATAGTAAGGCAGCGACGGGTTAGCCTTGCGTACTGGGGCGCCATGCTGCGGTGCGCACGTCCGTTCGACGTCGGGATTTCAAGTCCCCCCATGGGGCATGGGTGTTTGTGTTGTCCTTAGGTTAGTTTACCTTAGTGTAAGTAGTTTCTAAACTACGGACTAATGACCAAGTAGTTGAGTCCAATAGATTTACAAACATTTCAACATTATAGTAAATGGTAGCGTAAATAATACTGAATAAATTCATATACAAATCCCCGTTATAATAATAGCATTTCATATATAAATATAATTTAGTAGGGTTGTCAACAATAATTTCGTAATTAACGGTAATTATACAGAAACAAATGATGGCAAATCTTATCTAACATTGTGAGCCATAACAATACCCACTTTAATATTAAGAGAAAAGAATTTACCGAGCATTAGCATACTATCGAAACTACAACAGTATGACTCTTGTATGAACTAATTAATATTTGCTAACTAAACAAACTTCTCTGAAGTCAAATAATGGAACATAACTTCGGCTAGTCACATTAGAAAAAAGAATAACAAGTTTTTGGAAAAAAATGATAATAGAGTAATTACATTGGTATTATTAAGCAAAACTGGTATCGGGAGGTTCAGTAATGTAAGTAGATGTGGAGAAATCCCGTTACAAAAAGAGAAAAGTGAATTCTACCTGAAGGACGCGTTGTAGGATAGTTGATTTTCATAATACACCGGTAAACATTTTTTGCGCGAACCAACTGTGATTGGAATAGGAAAAGGACATAGTGACAATGATAGACAAACTACACTCCGCCACACGTTATCATGTAATTTGTGGAATATGGATGTAGATGTACAGTATGATTTAATAATCGCAGTGCACTCTTTCCATTCAATAACTATACAGGAAATGGGATGCCTGAATATTCCATATGCTAACCATCTTGAAATCACCCTGCCTGAATATAAGTAATTTTATTAATGCAAAGGGGGTCGTATTCTCTATGAAATAACATCAGCGTTTACTGACAAGTTCATTTCTATAAACTTATTGGATGTAGTAGTGATGGTTCAGAAGTTACAACACATTTTAATGAATCCACAGAGTGGGTTGTTCTACACATATAAGAGTCATTTATTGTGTTCATCATGCAATCCCTCTTGGTCAACGCAAATTTCAAGGCACAGAATCCAAACGTTACGTAATCGCAGAATGATTTCCCCAGAAATGCTAGCACCCGCTTCTCCAATACGTTCCTGGAGATCACGTCTGTTTAATTTCTTCTCTGCATTTGCGATTTGCTTAAATTGTCCAAACAGATAAAGGTATAATTATGTGAGACCAGGTGATCTGGGTAGCAGTTCCATAAAAATAACGTCGGCCAATACAATGACAAGGAAATTGACCTTCCAACAAATGACGAACAACTGCTCTGGACTGTTGTGGTGCCCTATAACGTCACAGCTGCGTTCACCTAATCCTCGATGGGCGAAGGTGCCGTTACATTCTGTTTGCTGCTTAATCATTGATCATTTAATAATTGTTCCAATGGTATGGCTGTATCGGATGCGGACAATGACTGGGTTGATCCATGAAAATAATCTTTGTTAACTTTATTACGGAAAGACAAATGTTAATAACTCTTTCTTTAAGAACACTGATTAAATAACCACGTTCCACTAAAGGTCTACAAATCCACACTGAAACGTTTCCATACGTAACTGCGACCGAAACTCATATACGATACGACCGATGGGCAAAACTTTAGCCACCGCTAAACGCGGGTTATGGACCCACTGTCGACATAAGACTGCCTCGCTCTGCGATCGGCGGAAGACTACCGCACACTGTCCAACAAACAAGAAACGTTCAACCTAAGCACTGTCGCCCAGCAACTATCGCTGCATGCCAACGATGACTACTGTTCGCCCAAAACGTAAGTTACCAAAGAGGTTACTAAGCTAAAACCCTATATCGTTTCAGCCCCATCTTGTTGAAGGTTAGTGTGAAAGCTGCCATCTTCATTCAGAACTTTAGTCTACATTCCCAGGCAGCTTTGAACATTTAGGTTTTGCTCAATGAAAATGGGTTTATATATATATATATATATATATATATATATATATATATATATATATATATATATATATATGTGGTATCTGTTCTTCGGACACACACATACACCAAACCAACCAACCACCCGCCTGCCCACCTCCCCCCCCCCCACACACACGTATATGTATAATGTATATATAACTCATGCAGTATGACCATGACGGCCAGTGATCTTTTCTTCAATGCGCAGTCACTCCTACACCCTTAATCTGAACAATATGCGAGTTTGGGTAACAGTGGATTGTGAAAAGTTGTCCATGCAGTTGTGGTGAATGCTGTCCTCAGTGGTGAATGTGTCAGCGCAACTGCCTATAAAGCAAGAGACTTGGATTTGAATTCCGGCTGGGTGCATATTTTCAATTTCACAAATTCGCTGTTAATTCCATACATTCCGTGAATATGAAAACTGATTTACGTAAGTGGGTACTCCATATTCCACACCAGACCATAACCTTTACATCTCCGACCACCTAGTAAAAACTCAAATTGTGGATTCTGGTCACTCCATTATCTGTCGTTGTCACGAATGACATCACCACCGATGAAAGACTTTGCCTCATCAGAGGCAAAAGAGGGATCTTGTAAATTTAGTACGATAAGTGCTATGTCGCATCTGTTTACAGAAATTAATTTGTCAGAGAATGCTGTTTGTAGCTACGCAGTACTCTTTCCATTTAAGAAAAATGACTTTGAGACAAGATGTCCGTTTTAACCGTAGTATGCATACGCTGGGTCCAGTGGATCCGGAAGCAGTTTTTATTAATTTGTGTATTAAAAACTTGGAATGAGTCCCAACCGTTCACGGATGCTCTCTGGCAATATTCAATAAAACATTACAGATACTACTAGAACTGTGTGTCATTAGTTTAAGTTGTAGATATTTTGCAGCATTCAGTCGTAAGTATTATTAACGGCAGATGTAGATTTCGACCAATGTGTGGTCATTATCAATACTAAAAGAAATACAAAAGAACCAGTTAGAATAAAATACATGTCAAGTTATAAGCCAGGTGTACAGGTTTCAATTGTAGTCACTGATAAAGTAATATATTAAAAACGATTAAAATACGTAATATTCATTTTGTTTCTTTAGTTTATGGCCTTCATTGGACAACTTTAGTCAATATTACAAAGGTTATTACAATTCGGTGTTATGCATTAACACAATTTAGTTGAAAAAACGAACATGACAATTTAATAATACAGAGGTTATTACAATTTGTTGTTATGGCTTAATACAATTTAGTTCAAAAATAAGGAAATATAACAATTTAATAATACAGAGGTTATTTATTTATTACTTTTATGGCCAACATGAATATTATGAATTACGTTCTTCTGTTTTTTTTTTAATTTTTTTTTATTATTATTTTTTTTAAATTTTTTTTGGACCAATACTTTTTCATTCTTTCAGATCGTGCCATTCTCTCCTCATCCGAAATCACCCTTCCCAGTCTCTGTTTGTTAATTTTTATTGGTGGTGTGACGTGTTTGTCCTGAAGTATCTTGAGTGTGTCTGTCTTGTCTTTCAAATCTTCCATCGTTATCTGTAGTTTCATCATGTCTTCCTTGATTTCTGTGATCCATGTTGCTCTTGCTGTTCCATAACTTTTCAATTATCTTCCTGCTGATTCTATTTTCTGATGTTCTCATCAAATGTCCTAGGAAAGAGATCCGTATCTTTTTCATTGTACTTGTTACTGGTTCTATTTCTTTATAAACAGTTTCATTTGAAGCTATTCTCCAAATCCCGTCTTTTTGGTATTTCTTATTTATGATACGTGATCCTTTAAAGAGGGCGCGTCAGTCGCCAATGACGAAGACTGACGTCAGCTGTTCAAGAATTTTAACAGCTGCATCAGTACGAACGTAACCTCCAACATGGTGGTTGAGATGTTTTACGAATTTTAATAGTTTTTCAAGGCATGTATTTCATCACTGACTATGTAGTGGTACGAGGATTATGGAGTAAATAGGAACGCAAAGTGTAAATTAGAGTGTAGATAATTTAGCATAAAAGAATGGGTGTGTAGCTGTTCCACATTGCCACAACCAGAGCGGCTGACAGAAGACGGTCAGTCGCCTAGCAGTGTCAGCGGCCTATATAACAGAACCAAAAATGTTCAAATGTTTGTAATTCTATCGGACCAAACTGCGCGGTCATCAGTCCGTTGCTTACAAACTACTTAACCTAAGGTAACTAACCTCTCTCACACACACACACACACACACACACACACCATGCCCCAGGGAGGACTCGAACCTTTGACGGAGAGCAACCGCGCGCTCCACATCGAGACGCCTTAGAACGCTCGGCTACTCCACCGCGGCATAACAAAACCTCCGGCCGCGTGACGAAACTGCGCGCTGTCACCAACCAAGAAGGCAGCGACCCGAGCCAGAAGGTTCGGAAACATGTCGAAGCAGCACGCGAACATAAACCCCGAGGCACTGGCCCGATCTATAAGGTTCCAGCGCCGAATCCAGCACGGGAGTGACGTATTTAAAGAGCACCAGCCAGCCTGTCATCGGTCAGTCACAGCTGGGCGGTCATCGGCCACCCAGGCTGTGCCACACGTCATAATCGACATCATCGGAAGGACTGCGGCCGCCTCGCCGCGACATGTCAACAACGGCCGACACCGAGCCACAGACAACCTTCAGAAGTGCCTCTAGTGTAGTACTAAGCCGGGAACCGCCTGACACCTGCTAGCATCTTACGGAACTACGAGGGCAGCGTAGGACACTGGTTTAGGGGGGAGCTGCTTCTCTGTATATGTTACTCTGTGACCGAGTCCCGAGCACCGGACTCCTACGTCTCCGCTGGCTGACAGTCCATACTGCCGCCGGAAGGCGCGAGGCGCCCCGGACCTCGCGAGACAGCACGGCTCATCTCGGTTGAGATACGGAGCTTTGCAGGAGGCTCAACGACGCCTGACGTCACACCATCGTCGCACACAGCTGGGCCGAGGAACACACGCCGCGGTTCTCTGACACCGGACCCGCCGCTCGCTGCAGTGGGGCGCTACAACCGAAGGCTGAGTCAGCGCAGATGCCGCTGGCAGGCAACCACTGTTACCGGCGTACGATTGGCCTCGCTCGGAATATTACGAGAACCAGAAGACGCAGTCAAAAGCCAGCCTGACATGTTTTAATCTATATCTATAAATGTGAATGTCTGTTCGGTGTACGTTTATCACGTCTGAACCACAAGATGTAAACAGCTAAAAATTTGTAAAGTTATTATTGTCTACCCCAGGCAGGTTTTAGGTGCGGGTTTATGGCGATCGAATAGCTATTTATCTGTTGTTGTTGTTATGGTCTTCAGTCCGGAGAGTGGTTTGATGCAGCTATCCACCCTACTCTATCCTGAGCAAGCCTTTTCATCTCCTCATAAGAACGGCAACCAACATCCACTTGAATCTGCTTACTATATGCGTCTCTTGGTCTCCCTCTGCGATTTTTACCCCACACACTTCCCTCCAATGCTAATTTTACGATTCCCCGATGTCTAAGAATGTGTCCTACCAAGCGATCCCTTCGTTTAATCAAGGTATACCAAAAATTCCTTTTCTCACCAATTCTTTGTTATGCGATCTACCCACCTAATCTTCAGCATTCTTCTGTAGCACCACATTTCAAAAGCCTCTAATCTCTTCCTGTCCTCACTGCTTATCGTCCATGTTTCACTCCCGTACAAGGCAACACTCCACACAAATGCCTTCAGAAAAGACTTCCTCACACTTAAATTAATATTCGATGTTAGCAAATTTCTCTTTTTCAAAAATGCTTTTCTTCCCATTGCCATGCTGAATTTTATATCCTCTGTACTGCGAACATCGCTTGTTATTTTACTACCCAAGTAACAAAACTCATCTACCACCTTCATTGTTTCGTTACCTAATCTAATTCCTTCAGCATCGCCTGATTTTCTAAGACCGCATTCCATTATTTTTGTTTTGCTCTTGTTAATGTTCATTTTATACACTCTCTTCAACACACTGCCATTCCATTGAACTGCTCTTCCAAGTCCTTTGCTGTCTCTGACCGAATTACAATGTCATCAGCAAAACGCAATGTTTTTATTTCTTCCCCCTGAACTTTAATGCCTATTCCAAATTTTTCCTTGCTTTTCCTTCACCGCCTGCTCGATGTACAAATTGAATTGAAAGGGTACAACCCTGTCTTACTCCCTTCCCAACTAATGCTTCCCTTTCATGCCCTTCGAGTCTAATAACTGCGGTCTGGCTTTTGTACAAGTTGTAAATAACTATCATTTCCCTGTATTTTACCCCTGCTGACTTCAGAATTTGAAAGAGTGTAAGCCAGTCAACATTGTCAAAGGCTTTCTCCAAATCTAAAAAAAGCTAAAAATGTAGGTTTGCCTTTTCTTAATGTATCTTCTAAGATAAGACGTAAAGTGATGGCTGGCCGCGGTGGCCGAGGGGACTTAAGGGCTCCAGTCACGGTCTGCACGGCCACTACGGTCGGGGGTTCGAATCCCCCCTCGGGCATGGATATTTGTGCCGTCTTAGTTCGTAAGTAGTTCACAAGTAGTTTGTAAGTTTACGGACTGATGACCCCGTAGTTAAGTCCCATAGACTATACAAACATTTGAACATTATTTGTAAATGTCTGTTCGGTGTACGCTTATCACGTCCGAACGACAAGACAGAGAGACTTAAGTATTTCTACAATTACTAGTTTTTACCTGAGGTAGGTTTTAGGCACGGTTTTATAGCGATCTGATAGATATTTAGTAATTTGAAGAACATAACGCGAAATGCAGAACAATAATTACTCTTTGAAAATTATATTTAATTTTCGAAAATGTTGTTATTGGTTGCATTGTTGCTTGAGGGTTGATAATGATAAAAGGATGGAGTATATTGGGTTGGAAAGTTATCGGTGTATAAAAAATTCTACGTGTGTGTGTGTTAATATTTCGCTCTGCAGCGAAAACTATAGAACGCATACGAATGGCGTGTGTAATTGTTATCCGTAGTCTCCCGTTGTACACCATAGCAGTTCCATGCCGATAGCTATTAGGGAGTGGAAGATGTGGTGAGTGAAAGTCGTCAAATTATTAAAAAAAATTCGGACTGAAGGCCAGCGATGACGTTTGCGACTCTATAGCAAGGAGGTTACATACAGCGAATCGTGATGTCACAGGCCATATCTTCGGTCTATGCGTGCTACAATGTCTTCAGATCTTTCTCTATAAGGATAAGCATACGAATAAGGAAATATAAGAGTAAATAAATAAAGCAGTAAAAACCATCAAGAGAACAGCCTCCGCTAACGGTATACTACGCCTTCCGCATCGCTTCAGCAGGTTCTACACAAATCAATACTTTTGTTCCGATATTGATAAAATTTTGTACACTCTACATGAAAAACAAGAGGAATGTCACTGTATATATAAAATTTCGTTCGGTGCATGGTGGAGGGTATTTAACATACGGAATTTTACAAAATGCATAGTTTTGCTCCAATCTTTATGAATTTTTACACATATGACCCTTGAACCAAGAGGAAGATCACTGGGTACATAAATGCTTGTATGATACATGACAGAGTGTACCTTGCGGAAAACTTTGCCGAGAGAGGGAAAGGTGGAAACGTAAAAAGAGATAGGAGAGAAAGAGGTGGATGCAGAGAGAGGGCAGAAGGGGATGTTGACTACGAGAGTGTATCATAAATAAACACCCGGGCAATGCCGGGTTTAGAACTAGTGTTCAATAAAGACAATTTCCTTATTGTACAGGAACCGCCGTGTAACTCCAAGCCACCACCTCCCAGCAGCCGAATCTCACAGCCCACAAAACCAACAAAGTATACAGCCTCCTACCGCTGCATCTATAATGGAAACCCGTACAACTGGTTTATAACTTAATATGAACTTTATTATAACTGGTTCTCTTGTATTACTTTTAGCACTTATAATGAGAACACAGTGATTGAAATCTAGATCTGGCAATAAATAATACTTACGATTGATTGTGCAAAATTTCTGCAAGTCAATGTGCAGTCATTGAGCTCAAGTTTCATATGCAATCAAGCCTGATTAGTTTAAGTGCCACTTTCTTTTTCTTCTTTATACCACACATTTACTCAGCCTTGGTCAGATGGACCCTGCACTGTATGTTATAGTGTCGTTAAATTACACTGGGTAGTAATCAATTACATTTTGTTGGAGTACCGAGAATACGTTATTGCAACATATATATCTTTTTGTGATCGTAGAAAACGTATTGTTATAACTTGGCACTTTTTAACTGTCAGACACCGTACTTCTGTGATGTGGAACGAGCAAAATATCGCAGTGGGTGGTTATGAATGCTGTACAGAAAGGCTGTAAGATTTTGCTACACAGCAGTATTTTTTGAGATTCGAGGCTTATTCGGAAGAAAGGTAAGGGGTATTGGTAACACTAACCAATAACACGAACAACCGCTATGTTCCTACACTTCACAGGAGAAGAGAATACTGAGGTTATTTATTCTTATTATTATTATTTTTCAGACAGAATGTGAGGATCTATATCTAAAAAAAAAAAAAAAAAAAAAAAAAAAAAAAAAAAAAAAAAAAAAAAAAAAAAAGAGCAGGAAAGAGAATAGCATACGTTTTTGGAGGAAAAAGTTTGAGTCACTAGTTACTTACTGGGTAGCTGAAGATGACGATTTCCTTGCAGATATAAGTTCTTCTTCGGACGATGAAGCTGTTCCTGAGGCAATGTCATGCAACTCTTTGGATGAAGAACCCAATAGTGGTAGTGGTGAAGATGAAGAGGAAGAAGAAGATTATGATCTGGATAAAAATATCCCAGGACAAATAAATAGTGGAAGTGCTAAAGTTTATCTTGCCTCAACTGGTATGCTGTTCAGTAAAAGCTCCCCAGTGCAAAATAAAACGCCTGCTCACAATTTGGTGAAATTTATACCAAGACCACCAAGGAGTAAAATCACTTACGCTCCCCAGTGCCCAAAAAAGATGCTTCGAATTGGCTTAATCCTCTAAACATTGTGGATAATATAGTGAAATGCACAAACCTAGAGGCAAGAAGAGTTTTTTTGCCAAGGAGAAAAACCTGTAATTATGTAACTAGAAATAAAATCTTCGCCTTCTGGGGAATTTTGCTTAATATTGCAGGAGATAGAGGCTGTGGTGTTCCAATCAGGGAACTTTTACTGGGGAAGTTTTCGAATCCATTTTATAGAGCTACAATGACAGAGTCGGTTTGAGGCACTACAAAGATTCATTAGACTTGATGACAAAAGAACAAGAGAGGCTAGGTTACAAACTGATAAGCTGGCTGCTATATCCTACATATGGAAAATATTTATAGCACAGTGCAGGAAAGTAATGACACCTAAAATCATTGTTACCGTTGTTGAGCAACTACTTCCATTTATAGGCCGCCGTTGTGTATTTGCACAATTTATGCCAGAAAGCCTAGAAAGTATGGGATGATGATATTCTGGATGTGCCAAGCTGAAACTGCATATGCCATTGAAGGAACTGTGTACACAGGAAGAGAACCAGGTGAGCCAACCCAGAAAAAATTGGGGCTTTAGACAGTGAAGACCCGTACAAGCAGTATTGCTGGTACAACTAGAAATATTACTATAGTTTACCACTAGCAGAAAATCTCTTTGGTAAAACCCTCACTGTTGTGGGAACAATTAGGATGAATAAAAAGAGATATTCCGAAAGAGATGAAGACAAATAGTAATAGACAAGTAAATTCAAGCCTATTAACATTTACGATAGAAATGACAGCGGTCACTGTCTCGCCAAAGAAAAACAAGTGTGTAATCCTCCTAAGTACCATACATCATGATTATAGATGAACAACATTCATAACGGAAACCTGAGAGCCGCGGCGGAGTGGCCAAGCTCATTGAGGCGCTATGCTCCGATGCGCGAGGTCGTTCCCCGTCGAGCGTCCGAATCGCCCCTCGGGCATGTATGTTTTGTGTCGTCTTTGGTATATGGTAGTTAATAACTAGTTTGTAAGTTTAGGGATTGATAATCACTTAAGCATCACAAACATTTGAACATTTGGAAACCTGAGAGTGTGAAATTTTATAATCAATCGATGTTATGGATCAGCTAGTGCGCAATTATACATGCAATAGACAAACCAAACCCAGGCCCATGGCACTTTGGTGCAACATAATAGACGTAAGGACTCTAAATGCGTTTATTAATACCAAGCACGACATACCGCGTATGACGAAGGGCTTTTGCACAAGAGGAGTCTTTTTATCAAGGAACTTTCCATGGAGTTGATCCAAACATGATCTTGTAATCTCTTTCTGCAGAAACCTATACTTCTGGATATGGAGACGTTCATTACTATCCCTGAAACACAAAACAGCATTAACAACACAGTCAATTGCCAGAAGAAAAGTTGTTCACTGTGTCCTGCTTCAAAGGACAGAAAAACGAAAACAGTGTGCAGTAAGTGCTCAAAACATGTGTGTCAGGACTATAGCAGTGTGGTGTGCAACAATTGTAAAAACTGATGTGATGTTTTTTTTTTGTGAAATGGCTTATGCATTGTCAGTGTCAAAAATCACCTATTTGAACACTGTGAAAAATAATATTGGTGGTGTCTGTATCAGTTGTCATAATATAATCTATTACAAAATTATATAGTGTTAAAATTACACAACATGCATATTTTAATAAAAATCATTAAAATATCCATAGCTTTATTATACTCATGAACCTTAGAATTAATATATTCATGCATGATAATATCCACCTTAAGAATGTTGGTCAGAAACTAAAAACACGAAATAATATTATTAGAAAACTGGCGGGAAGTTCTTGGGGTGCAAATGCATCCACAGTGCGAACAGCAGCAACATCGATAGTCTACACCACTGCCGAATACTGTGCTCTGGTCTGGGAGAGAAACCACCACACCAACAAGGTAGACGTACAGCTCCACGAAACCATGCGGATAATCACCGGCACATTAAAGTCTACTCCAACACCGTGGCTCTCCGTCATCGCTAATATAGCTCCACCATAATGAAGAAGACAAATAGCATCTTTTAAAGAATGGAAAAAATAGTAAAAATAAATGAATGAAAATGTTTACCCATGCAGGATGTAATAAAACCGTTTCACGAAGCCGATATGGAATAACTGCTATATAAGAGGAGAGGTCACCTTCAACCTAAAAGAGAACTGGAAAAAGGAATGGGAGAATTCAGTCTGTAATCATCGCCTCATAAGTGATCCCTCAAAAGTACTAAAGGAATTCAACTTCGCAAGAAAAGACCGGACAGAGCACAATCGCATCAGAAGTGGCCATACCAGATGTAAGGCCATGCTTTATGAGTGGGGACTCACGGACAGTCCAAGTTGTGATTGTGGAGAACCTGAGCAGACGCTGGACCACATCATAAGAGTGTGTCCAAAAAGAAAATATAGTGGCTCTGCTGAGGACTTTATAGAAGCCACACTTCAGGCTATGAAGTGGATTCAAGATCTGGACATTGATTTGTAGCCAAAAGCTACACATGTGACACATGTCGTAATTTCAAGAGTTCTGTCATATCATTGATCACTCACATGTACCGAAAATGAGCTCTTGTACAATCTTTTACTGATATATATTCTTGTTCTTTGTTTAATTATATTTGCATATACGCTGCTGTAATATACCATACGATCAATAAACAATATCCACGAAATACTTTTTTTTATTTAAATTATCTTATCAGGCCCAGCGACCCAGGGTATGTAAATGTGCAAAATATATAGTTCAGGCACTTAAATGTGATTTTCAGAGTATCCCATGTCGATATTAAGATGGCGTCAGTTTTCGTTAAATTCCGTTAGAGATAGACAACCTCACTCTTACTGGAGCAGTCTGGTCTTCCAGTTCCTGCAGAGTGCTCGAAACAAAAAGGGTGTACTTCCAATAGGAACTAAAGATGTAAGACAATGTTCGGTATAGATATCCCTCTTTCCTACTGACAGCCTTAAGCGGTACCTGTTAAAGACAATTTCCGTTATCGTCGGTTTACGTTAATTACAGTGAAAATCTTTTATTCTGATGACACTGGGACATTGATGTTACCTTGCCCACCTACACCGTTTAAAAATCATCGTTTCTCAGCATTACGACAAAGATCCAGCGGCAGTGGAGGATCTCAACCACATTATACTGGCATGCACCAAGTACACGGCCGCACAAAGTGTCTTATACAGAAAGCTGGTTGCGAGGGGTTACCCCTCCTCACAAGTGTTATTGTGTTCCTTCATGGATTCGACAAGTTTAAGTACAGTTTACTGAAGAACTACCTCTAAGCCACCGAAATACAGCTCTAATTTAAGAGCTGGTGTGTTTTACTTGAACATGCACGGCTTGAAACTGCATAAGTAATTCTATATTATATTTTCACTTTTATATGTCTTTGCAACTCCCATTTGGTCTTATGCTGACCAAATTCTTCACGGGTTTCCGGCCGGATCATTCTGTCAACTGAGCACAATATTTCTGCGGTCCAACTGGCCGCCATCATCAGGTGAGGAAGCTAAGTCGCTCTCGCCTCACCTGATGATGGCGGCCAGTTGGACCGCAGAAATATTGTGTTCAGTTGACAGAATGATCCGGCTGGAAATCCGTGAAGAATTTGGTCAATTAATACGCCGGGAAAGTCTACATGGTCTTATGCTGTTTGCTCTTTCGTTGTATTACATCTGTCACTCGTACTGTTAAATACGTATTGTTTTATATCTTGTAAATATGATTTTTCTACTTTTATTCTAAGGCTGTATGATGTGAGATGCCTATTAATATTGTAATATACATTGTAAGAATTTTAATTCGATTTTAATGTTGCCACTGTAATAACCGCTCGCTGTATGGTCACTGTAACCAAAAGCCATAATAAAGAAAGATTTTTAAAAATTAAAGCTTTTATTAACAGGCTTGTGGAAAGGGCAAGTGCTATCTTCTCGCAGAGGCATGGCATGGCATGGCATGGCACAGGATACGACGTCAACATTTCCTTCCACCCTTCCACAGCAGCACGGCGAAGTGGCTACCGCTATGTTTAGGGAAGTAAACTCCATTGTGAGAGAGAGCACTGCATTTGTGCCTTCGTTGCGCTCTGCGCGAATGCAACTCGGCTATCTCCAGCCAGGGCGCGCGCACTTTTCGCGGAAGGGCTTTCCCTCGGAGTCGGGAACGGCAGAGCCAGCAGTAATTTACGCCCCGATAAACAGGTAAAGAAGACGCGGAAGCGGCACAGTGCCCTCGTAAATCCCCGGGAGACGCCGGCGCCGCCGCCAAATTGTCGCTGAGGCCGCGTCTCCGCAAAAGGCTTCCTCCCGGGGCGCACAGTGGGGCTGGCTGAGAGGCCGAGCCGTGGCCTTCAACAATGTTAGCGGCCGCCTCTTTTGATCTTGCTGGAGGAGAGCCGCCTATTAGAGGTACGTCGAGTCAGCCCCGTTAGCGAGTCGTTTCCGGGAGGCCGGTGCGTGGGTTCTGGTTAATCTGCCGACGCTCCTCTCGCGCACCGAGCCGAGCCAAAGTCGAACGTTCACTATCGAAATAGCTGAGTCACAGGTAGTTGCAATCTGCTCCTTTTTTGGTAAAACACTGGTTTAAGCAATTAGGGCATCCGTAAAGACATTTAGGTTCTGAACTATTGTCATCGGCAGAATGAACTAACATTCTTGAAAATCCGACTCCAGATCGCGCTGCGGCGGAGTGGCCAAGCGCAATGAGGCGCTATGTTGCGATGCGCGAGGCCGCTCCCCGTCGGGGGTTCTAATACCCCCTCCGGTATGGATGTTTGTACCGTCTATAGTATAAGGTAGTTAATAAGTAGTTAGTAAGTTTAGGGACGACCCTGCAGTTAAGTCCCATATGCGTTAACCCTACAAGCACCAAGCACGGGCAAAAAATACCCGTACACTTTACTTTTATTAAAAAATCATGATTAATATCCTTCAATGTTCATGGGCTTTTTTTCTACTTGTCTCTCGCCTTATAAAGTACTACCCTACACATTTATATGGTTACAATTTTAAAAACTGATGACTAAATATAGCAATTTTATGCCCAACGGCACATTTTGCCCTGGGTTGGTATTCCATGTGACCATAATTCTTAGTGTTTTCCCTGCAATCCCCAAGCATGGGGAAAAATATTTTTTGAAAATCAGTGTCCATCACCTCTAATTTCAGTATATCCCAGCTATTTAGAAGCCTAAAAGGCCTAATAACTGCTTAAATTATTGTAAATAATAGTATATAAACAATATTTCACAAGTCTGAGAAAGTAACTCTTTCTGTCCTATATCTGCAGTTAATCCAATACGGCAATACTGCAATAAGTCTAACGCAATGTGCATATGTTTGACAGTCTCAGTTGATGCCAAAGACAAAAAATAAAATGCGTTTTACAGGATTCACAGCTTACTGTAATACGGGGAATATTTGCCCTTGCTTGGTGCTCTGTAACCTGAAATACCTTGGTGCTGCTAGGGTTAAGACTTGGGCAATGAGCGAGCCGCGATCTCAGAGCCGCCTGCCTGAGCGGGAGCAGAGCCGCGAGCAGCTGCCGTCCATCACGTAGTTCCTGCTGGAAAGACTAGATGGCGCTATTCGCAGCCAACGGGCTAACGTAGCCGCAGAAATGCGCCTGGCTGAGTGTGTTATAAAATAACTTATAAAGATAATACTGCAGACTCTTTAGTATCCAACTCGAATGAACAGATTCCACTGCTCGGGGTATCTCCTGAAAAATGCTATTATGTTTACAAGTAAGTAACTTATAATACTGGAAAATTCTCCTCTGAAACGTCCTGCGCATGCAGTCGAGCTGGCAAATATAAAGATAAGAGCGATTTTTTGTTTTGATTCAGAAGACACCGCTAACAGTGCCATCTGTTAGTTCGAATTTTATTCTTCAGGGTTTTCGTTATAATCTATGATATTACATTATGGTACAGTACGCTGTGGAGTTGAAATGGCTAGTCAAATCGGCGCGGTAAAGCGGCGTTCTACTTTCCATTTCAACTCTAGTTGGGAGTGTGATTAGTTGTCACTGAAAGCAAAGGAGGAGAAAATGTTTGGTATGTGGTAAAATAAAAAAAAGACTAGGCATAAAGTACAATTTAGAATTCAGAAGACGCCGCTAACAGTGCCATCTGTTAGTTCGAATTTTGTACTTCAGTACGCTGTGGAGTTGAAATGGCTAGTCAAATCGGCGCGGTAAAGCGGCATTCTATTTTCCAGTTCAACTATAGTTGGGAGTGTGATTAGTTATCACTGAAAGCAAAGGAGGAGCAAAATGTTTGGTATGTGGTAAAATAAAAAAATAAATAAAAACTAGGCGTAAAGTACGATTTAGAACGCCACTATAGAACACATCACTTCAACCAGTATGGAAGTGTAGAAGGTGAAATGCGACTTAATCTTCTTAATAATCTACGCAAGGAAGGAAGTAGAGTTATGTATTATAATGCTATACCTACTTACGAGATAACTTAATCACGGTGTTTCGTTTAATATAACCAATTTTCCTTTGAAATGACAACTCTTAATTTCTTAAACAGGAATGTGACGCTTCATCATCCGATGCAGTTGTTCGTGCTAGTTACAGAATAGCTTTGCTGATAGCCCGTACTTCCCGGCCATTTTATGACGGTGAATTTGTGAAGTATAGTTTGCAAGTCGTAGCAGACGAACTATGTCCACAGTCATCACGTTCTTTCGCAAGTTTGAGTCTGTCGCGGCGTACTAAAACTCGCCGTATCGGACGTTTGTCAGGTGCGCCAGCAAGCATGCACACCTCTAGCGGCAACTAGGATAACTACCGGCCGAGCGCGAACGCTGCTCTTTTTCCGGCCTGAGCCGGAGCGCTGCTCATTGAGCCTATTTGTGCCCACCTCTGCTTTAAAACATTTGAATATTTATTTCTCCAGATCGCTTTTATTTTCCAGGACACTGGCCGTGTAGACTGTGACTGGCGCGCCACAGAGTGCTCGGCCACCGCGGCCGGCTATGAACGGCATACTGGACGCATTATTGTAGCAGAGATAGATACAAAACCAACATCGACCACCATAGTGCAAGTTTATATGCCAGCTATCTCTGCCGATGAGGAGGGTATCGAATAAATGTATGAGGAGATAAGAGAAATCATTCGGAAAGTGAAGGGAGACGAAAACTTGACTGTGATTGGGGACTGGAACACGGTAGTAGGAATGGGAAGAGAAGGAAATGTAGTAGGTGAATATGGACTGGGAGAAAGGAATGAAAGAGGAGATCGCTTGGTAGAATTTTGCGCAGAATACAATTTAATGATCACCAACACTTGGTTTAATCATCACGGAAGAAGGCTCCATACGTGGAAGAGACCGGGAGACACAGGAAGGTGCCAGATTATAATGGTAAGGAATAGATTTAGAATCCAGGGACAGATATAGAGTCTGACCATAACTTATTGGCATGAACTGCAGATTAAAACTTAAGAGATTGCGAAAAGATAGAAAATTAATCAGATGGAATTTGGACAAATTGAACAACCAGAGGTGGTCGAGAATTTCAGAGGGAGGATTAGGCAAGGGGTGGCGGAACCGGGGAAAGAAGAAATAAAATAGAAGAAGAATTGGTAGCTCTGAGTGAAAGGGCAGTGAAGGCCACAGAGGATCAAACAAGCAGAAGGACGAGGCCTAATAGAAATCCCTGGATAACACAGGATATACTGAACTTAATTGATGAGAGTAGAAAAAATAAAAATGCTAAAAGTGAAGCAGGCAAAAGGGAGTACAAACGTGTGAAAACTGAGATTGACAGAAAGTGCATACTGGTTTATCGGGATTGGCTAGAGGACAAATGCAGAACCGTAGAAGAATGTATAAGAAGGGTAAAGATAGATACGGCCTACAGGAAAATAAAAATTTGAAGAAAAGCAGTTGTATGAATATCAAGATCTTAGACGGAAAACCAGTACTAAGCATAGAGGGGAAAGCTGAAATGCGTAAGGAATACAGAGAGGGCCTATACAAAGAAAATAAACTTGCAGGCGGTATTGTAGAATTGGAAGACGAGGTAGATGGGATGCGAGATATGATACTGCGAGAAGAATTTGACAGAGCGCTGAAGGATATGAGTCGAAACAAGGCCCCTGGAGTAGATGATATTTCGTTTGAACTGCTGATATCGTTAGGAAAGCCAGTCATGAAGAAATTATTCAACCTGGTAAGCAAGATATATGAGACAGGGGAAATACCATCCGCCTTCAAGAAGAATGTAGTAATTCCAATTCCAAGAAAAGCAGTTGAGACAAATGGGAAAATTACAGAACTATTAGTTTAATAAATCATGGATGCATAATACTAGCACGAATTATTTACAGACGTATGGAAAATCTTGTGGAATCCAACCTCGGTTTGCATTTTGGAGAAATGTAGGAACACGGGAGGCAATACTTACATTACGACTTGTCTTAAAAGATTGGCTAAGGAAACGTAAACCTACGTTTTTAGCCTTTGTAGATTTGGAGTAAAATTTGACAATGTCGGTAGGAATACACTCATTTCAGTTCTGAAGGTAGCAGGGATAAAGTATAGGGAGCGAAGAGTTAATTCAACCTATACAAAAACCAGACATCAGTTACTAAAGTCGAAGGGCAAGAAAAGGATGCAGAGGTTGGGAAGGGAATAAGACAGGCTTATAGCCTTTCCCCAATTTTGTTCAATCTGTACATTGAGCAAATAGTGAAGGAATGCAAGGAGAAATTCGGAGAGGGAATTAAAGTTCAAGGAGAAGAAATAAAAACTTAGCGGTTTGCCGATGACATCGTGATTTTGTCAGAGACTGCAAAGGATCTGGAACAGCAACTGAATGGTATGAACAGTATCTTGAAAGGAAGATATAAGATGAACATTAACAAGAGTAAAATTTGGGTAATGGAATGGAATGTCAGAAAATCAGGCGATGCTTAAGGAATTATATTAAGTAATGAGACAACAAATGTAGTAGATGAGTTTTGTTATATGGCCGAAGTAGAGACGATATAAATTGCAGAATGGCTACGGGAAGAAAAGCGTTTCTAAAGAAGCGAAGCTTTTCATCACCCAATATTAATTTAAATCTTTCTGAAAGCATTTGTCTAGAGTGTAGCATTGTATGGGAGTGAAACATGGACGGTAAGGATATCAGACAAAAAGGTGATTGATGCTTTTGAAATGTGGTGCTATAGACGAATGATGAAAATTAGATGGGTAGATCAAGTCACTAATGCGGAGGTGCTTAACGGAATTTGGGAGAAAAGGTGTTTGTGGCATATCCTGACTGAGAGAAGGGATAGATTGGTGGAGCACATTCTGAGATATCAAGGAACTGGCAACTTAGCATTGGAAGGAAGTGTGTGGGGTAAAAATCGTAGGGGGAGACCGGGGGACGAATACAGTAAGCATATTCAAAAAGATGTAGGTTGCCGTTTGTATTCGCAGATGAAGAGATGAAGAGGCTTGCACAGGACAGGATAGCGTGAAGAGCTGCATCAAACCAGTCTGCTGACTGAAGACCACAACAACAACAACACACACACACAAATTACGATTGTAACCAATATCTGAACTACGTATGTTACGATATGTATATCGTTTGTAATATTTCACCTCATCACGTAATTGTTTTGAACAGTGTCTATCGCACAAATAGCGTCTCGTCAGAATGTGTGTGTTGTGCACCAACGCCTGAATAAAACAAGGAAATATCATTAAAAAATTTCAAATGTTTGTAAATCTATCGCATTCAACTGAGTGGTCATTAGTCCGTAGCTTACAAACTACTTAAACTAAGGTAAACTAACCTAAGGACAACACAAACACCCATGCCCGAAGGGGGGAACTCGAACTCCCGATGGCGAATGGCCGCGCGCGCCGCAGCACGGCGCTCCAGTTTGCACGTCTAATCCGCCGCGGCTGAATTATCATACGATGTAAGCTTTCACTGCTGTTGTTAACTACATTTAAAATTCCTAGGCTCATAGACCATAGTAGAATTGTACACTTTCCCTATCGTTCTGCTGTGGAACACATCCTCAGTGGTAAAGCGGCGACCTGCGATTAAGAACTTGATGGAGCGTGGCCATGACGTGACGTCGGCTCGAGACTGTGTATGGTATTGGCAACATTATTGACGGAGATGAATCGATTGTCATTCCCCTGGAGTAACGTTAATGTACAAATTGAGTCTTATTTAACAGCTTCCTCTTTCCTGTTTTAATTATTGCTATGTTTGTAGATCTACCATTCTTCTCTATACGTCCGCGTGTGGCAGTGTGAATTTTTTGACTTGGCCCTAGTATCATTAAATTTATTTTCATGCCTGCCCTCTTGGTAAAAATGTTTCACTAATGCCGATTTCTCCGTATATCCCAGGCGGAAATTCAGCACGGTTGTGTGTGTTCAGATATCTCGTCTACATTCTTGTCGGAACATTTCTTGATCATGCATGACATTTCTTTGAAGTGGGGAAAGTTTCTACTGACTCAGATCGCGGAATTTAGGTGTCCGTCACGGGGAAAAATGTTTTGAAATATTTCCCTTTCGTACTTATTAGCATTGTTTAGCATCACCTTCCGTCTTCGAGAAATAACATTTAAACTTTCTTCTATCGAAAAAACACACATATAATGTATTTGTGATTAAAGGAAAATAACTCTTCCGTTATGCAAGCAGACTCCATTCTTCATCACAGTCACCTATGCTTCTTCGCATTCCCATTTCTCATTTTAATAGTAGTCCCCTCATTGTTCTCCCCCTACTCCCCTGCGTTTGCTGTCCTTCTGTGAATTCTTCTTAGCGCTGTAGGATTTTACTTAAGAGAAAGTGCAAGCATAAGGATATGTGGAAGAAGTCAGGTATGCGGTGTAGCATAACTGTAAGCTGGAAAAAGCTCATTCTAAAGAGGAGTTGGAAGTATTTGACGGTAACACATTAAGTGCCGTGTATCCGTCTTTGTCCATTTCTGTTTCACTAGCTGCTTTGCTACGGCCACAATTTGTTTCCTTTTTTGTAAACAGTGCAAAACTCAGACACACAGAGGCAATCCTGGCATTCTCATTTGAAGCGAAGTCTACTCATCAAAAGTATCCGGACAGCTGACTAAAATGACTTACAAGTTTGTGGCGCAAATAATCTGTAATGCTGGAATTCAATATAGAGTTGCCGAACCCTTTTCCTTCATGACAGCTTTCAGTTTCACAGGTCTATGCTCAATTAGGTGCTGGAAGGTTTGTTTGGGAATGGCAGTCCACTCGTTCACGGAGTATTGCACTGAGGAGAGGTATCGACGTAGGCCTGGTACGAAGTCGGCGTTCCAAAACATCCCAAAGGTGTTCTATAGCATTCAAGTCACAACTCTGTGCAGGCTCCCACGTCAGAGGTTCGAATCCTCCCTCGGGAATGGATGTTTCTGTCGTCTTTAGTATAAGTTAGTTCATAAGTAGTTTGTAAGTTTAGGGACGGATGACCCCGTAGTTAAGTCCCAATTTGAACATTTTGTAATTGTCGTGTAACCACTCCGCTAGAGGCAGAGCATTATGATTAAGTGCTCGATCGTGTTTAAGGATAAAATCGATATTCCCGATTTGCTCTTCAATAGTGCGAAGTAAGAAGGTGCTTAAAATATCAATGTAGGTGTGTGGTGTGATAGTGCCACGCAAAATAACAAGGGATTCAAGTTCCCTCCATGAAAAAGTTAATCTTTATTTTCGTCCTAAGTTGTTAAACGCCTTTGCTAGTTTTCCTGCAACCTCTTCAGCTTTTCTTCTTTCAGTAGTAACTGCGATGACGTCAGTGTTTATGAATGAATTATTCAGAGATTTAAATCAGTATTCTATTGTTTCCTTGAAAACCACAGCTTTTCATTATTGGTAATTAATTTCTCATGAATGTAGTTTTTAGACATGTAATACTCACTTTTCGCTGTAAAATTTTAAATTTATAGTAGCCGGCATTTCGCAGTAAACAGCTTTGAAGTGGCTAAAAGGTCGAAATTGTCATAGTGTACTTTAGAAATAACTAATGTTACAATCTAGGGCTTCCATGATCGTCTTTAAAAATTGCCAGTTACCGATCTCTTCGATGATAGATGTATTTTTGAAAACGTACTTCTGATTTCCTACCTCATTATACTTTCATAATATTTTTATCAATGAAAATACCTTTTTTCCACATGAGCCTTTGAATATTTCTCAGTTCTTCGCAGACATACATTAAATGCTTTACATGTGACATATTTATCCGACTTTCTGTTGTATATGAGTAACTATCGCAACTCCCCAAATGTATAATCGGTGAAATATAGCTAATCACCTTCAAAACACATCTTCACCCCTAGTGAAAGTAGGTAACTTTCCAACCAACGTCAATAATTTTATTGTAATCTCCAATTTTATAGTTAGAAAAATTATTATATCAAAAAATTTTGTCTTCATTTAGCATCAACTTCTAAAGCTGAATAATTGTTTTTGCAAAATGTGTGCATACAAACAAAACTTTCAACTTCTTCATTACAGCCCACTGCTATCTATAAAATGAAGTCAACCACATTTTATGGTGTAATGCAGAAAATAAGAGTCAGCAAATAACTCATGCAAATGTGAAACAAAAAATTCCACATCTGCAGAAAAGTTAAATGTGTTGCCACGTGTTACGCGAGCGATAATCGCAACACATTTACATATTGCAAAGCATGCAACGCGCTACAACAGCTACTGAGATGAGGTAAAACATCGCACAGAAACTAATTTCCACGATGAATGAATCGTTTCGTTGAATTTTTTTGGTTGAATTTTTTAATAAATAGATCGACGTGTTTATATATACCGTCAGTCGTAAAAGTGCCTGCAACATGTGTGTAACTTGGTAACTCTCATTAGGTGTTATATTTGCTGCGTATAAAACTTCCATCTTAGTAAATATCACCAAAGAAAGTAGGTAATTCAATCAGTAGTAGTTGGTAACAGAGGAACTCTACGTCTCATACAACGCAATATGCGATCGTTCCTGTCGGAGGTTCGAGTTCTCCTTCGGGAACTGGTGTGGGCGTCGTCCTTAGGGTAAGTTATTTTAATTATTTTGTAAGTCTAGGGATTTACTACCATAGCAAAATGGTCTAGTGAATTTAAAGACATTTGATCTGAGATTAAACTCCTATGATTTGGCATCTTTTTGGAACAATGTCCTGAGTCAGAGCGTTATTAAAACTTAAGAGAAAAAGAATGATAACAAAAATATCAAATAGCGTAATTGCATAGAAGTTGCTAAAATTTAAATTTGATGAATCACGTAACCGGTTTTGATCTTTGTGTGATAATCACCAGATCATTAGATGTCTGTTAAAAGATTCAGAGGACTGAGTTAGGTATAAATACTTTGAGATGCCGAACAAAACGGCTCGTAATATTATATCAGATCTTCTTCGTACACTTCTGTCACTGTAGTTATCGGACTAATGGATTCTCAAACGTTTTCCGAAATGGAAAGTTCCGTTCGTCTTCCTCCAACCCCGATATCGCGTTCGGGGGTCTGTTAATTGATATCGAGCGGCCAGAAACACGTCGGAAGCCGTTTTACACGAATAATAATCGTACAAAAACCGCTAAGTTAATGCAGAGCCTCTTTATAATGCGTATACTCAATGGTACTGCCATCTCTATCAATGAATATCGCTGCTGCACGACTTACGAAACAGAACTGTGCGAATAACGTAACTGATTTATATTACCGTATCATATCTAACCACGATGACAGCTGGAGTGAATGGGTAAACTGCTAAAAATATACGATGACGTCTATTAAGAATAGCACGGTCGCATGCCGGAAGATAGCAAAGGTTCCTCCCACTGTCTCCAACATAATTTAATCTACATCAAATAGTTACAGAATATGCCATAATTTAGTAATAAACTTGCTATACATTGTAATTATTACATGTATTGTAATAACAAGATGCCGGCCGCGGGGACTGAGGCGCTTCAATCACGGTCTGCACGGCCACTACGGTTGGGGGTTCGAATCCCCCCTCCGGCATGAATATTTGTGCCGTCCTTAGTATAAGGTAGTTCGTAAGTAGTTTGTAAGTTTAGGGACTGATGACCACGTAGTTAAGTCCCATATGCTTAACAAACATTCGAACATTTTTTTAATAACAAAATGTAAATATTTGATTTATATCCGGCATTGCATTGGTATTTCTTTATTACAATCTTCTATCAGTCCATCCACACTCCCCCCCTCCCCCAAATCTCTCTGTTCATCACCTTATAGCTCCTCTCTCTGTTCGTGTCTTCCCCTCTCATACCGTCCTCCCCTCGCTCTAAATATCCTCCTTCCTCATTCCATCTCTATTCTGATCTATTTCTTTGTCGCAACGGATTATACATTGAATCAGCAAATGTCATAGAAGACAGGGACACGAATGGTGCCAAGTGCTTTGTTTGCTCATCACCCTACCATTTGACAGTTGTGTAGCAGATGTGAAGTATCGAAGAGGTGCAGGAATTCGGCTACGGACTTTCAACCATGTGTACGGCATATCGCGGATGGATAAATGTCACACTGCATGACAGACGAACATCGAATCTTCGAGCTACCCACGATTAGGGTGACTGGCAACATATGAGACACACTAGCAGTACTGATAGAAGTGCAGCAGAAGCAACAAACCATTACTCGTTTTAACACAGGAACTACTAGACACATCTGCCAGTGTGTAATAAGCAGCAACATGGATTTCATGGGATATGGGAGCCAACGCCATACATTTTAAGTTGTTGTTGTTGTTTGTAAAGCTTATGGGACTTAACTACGGGGTCATCAGTCCCTAAACTTACAAACTACTTATGAACTAGGACGGCACAAATATCCATGCCCAATGGGGGATTGGAACCCCCGACCGTAGTGGCCGTGCAGACCGTGACTGAAGCGCCTCAGTCCCCTCGGCCACCGCGGCCGGCTACATTTTAAGATCTGACTAATGTGATATATAGTGATCAAGTTGCCAAGTTGTAGTATTTCGTGATATGAATGTTTTTAATTTTAGAATATTTGCAGTTTTTAAGAGTTACCGGTTAGTAATTTTGTAATTAAGATTTCCTTATCAGAAATTGCCTCAAATCTGGAATTTTCGTTTTGTTCTGGATACTCCAGAACGGAAACAACTGTGATTATTCATATAGACAAAAAAAATTGTTTACTACCTGCTTACAACCCAAATTTAGATGAACTTAACAACCAGATTTGAGACCATTTCCGATAAGGAAATCTTTATTACAAAATTACTAACCGGTAACTGTTAAAAATTGCAAATATTCTAAAATTAAAAATATTCATATCACAACATACAACAGAGATGACTGTTGGTAGATATAAAAATTGTACGAAAAAATTGTGAAGGCATGCCTGACGAAGTCTTAAGAGGGTTATACTTAAGTTTATGTTGGCTCAAACTGCACGCAGATATCTAAACGATTATAAACCGCTACAGACAAACATTCATGTAGAGCACAACTAAACTGATGCACATATAGTTCCATTGGCCGGTGGGAATAGATGCATCAGCATCCTGAAGACATACAAATCTTCTGTGGCAGTCATCATAGCAAAGTGACGATAGAAGTAGTCCAGGCGGCTCGATAGAGCATTGACAAGTAGCGGCGGGATTCGAAACCGGCAGGAGGAACATTTTTATTGGGAATCAAAGACTCTAGCCCTACTATTTGCAGGACTGGTACAGTAGTTGTAAGACATGTCCTCGGCCACGCACCGTATGATGGCTTGCAGAGTATTCACCTGTATTTACAGCTGGTCCATCACAGATATAACTAACTGGTTAGCAATAGCGGCGCGTCCTATGGTATCACTGATTCAGTGAAACCCGGAAAAAAGCTTGTCATGGAAAAAAGTGAATAAATAAATAAAATTAAAAACTGTTTTTAAACTTTCATCTATCAGATCACTGTGTATGCACATTCAAAGTATTTTTATCGCCTGAGATGCGTTTGACGTCGCGCAGACGAGTCGCGGCACGGCCGCCTACTATAGAAGGCAGTGGCCACAGGTTGCAATGCGCATGCGCAGCTGAGGTCAAATACTCTTCTGAATCTCATGGAGGCAGCATATGGTCGCTCCCGCGGCAGAGAAGGGCGAGGCGAAACGCCGGTTTAACATTGGCGTTGGAACTGTTAGAGACACCAGCTCCTGGCTACTCGAGCTCTTGCGGTTACGCACGAATAGCTCCGAAGCAGGACAATGGAGCTACTGCCCACCTCGCCTTGCGCATGCGCAAATCCTCCATGAAGGTAACATCCGCTCTTCATCTTTGTTTTTGGCGTATTGAAGGTTCATCAAAAACATGTCATATTTGGTAAAATATCTAATAACTATAAATTAAAGACGCATCATCTGTAAAAGCCTTCAGAAGATCCGATCATGAATAATAATGAA
Organism: Locusta migratoria; assembly: GCA_026315105.1. Classification (NCBI taxonomy): domain Eukaryota; kingdom Metazoa; phylum Arthropoda; class Insecta; order Orthoptera; family Acrididae; genus Locusta; species Locusta migratoria. The sequence continues at coordinate 874,585,929 of CM048744.1, forward strand.
CTCACAAGAATATCTGTGCGGTTAGCAGCATCTCGCTGCATTGTCGAAGGTAGTGGGTTCGAGACCAACCACAAGTTATATTTTTTTAAATCCAATCTTCATTTTAGCAGATATGGGAATAACAGTGACGTTTGTATTGCAACATACCTTGGCACGTTTTTGCAAATGTGCCGCGATTTTGAGGGTAAATTTCATTTATACTCTTCGTTGTAACAAATATTTCACTTTAAGAAAAAAATGTGGGGGAGAGCAGCTTTTGAGCATGCATAGCGTTAGGAGGTCACGTGACCCGAAAGTAGCTCGTCTCTTCATCGAACATTCATTTTGTTTCAGTCATTTAAGAGAGTAATCATTTATATTCTGCGTATTGGTGTTCATGTGCATATTCATATGTTCCTGGTGTTTATTATCAAAGAAAATGAACAACGTTCATTATCTTTTAGAAACAAATTTCTTAGCTTTAAGCTTGAAAGAAAAGTGTGAAATAAATAAGCTTGGTAGGCCGACACTTTAGCTGAAGTTGAAGCTTTAGTTGAAGCAAGTGCAAACAAGGTAAGACATTCTGCAGATGTCTTAACGGAAATACATCTAAAGGGGGGGGGGGAGGGGGACCGGACCCTGGGACGCTTTCCCTCGGCGCCACTTGCAGAGGTGCGCCATATTGTCACTTTGGTCGACGGGCGGGAAGGGGGGGGGGGGGAAGGCGTCAAAACATCGGTGCGCCAAAGAGGGAGGGGGCAGCGCCGATATCAAGATTCGTCATTCAAAAAAGTGAAACCCCAGTCATCTAAAGCACCATTCGCCATTACAGTGATATAGAGCGACATATATGCTAATAAATGCTTAGGACTTTACAATGATATAAATACTTGTATGTACCACGAAGTTATAATTAAATTGACGGTGTTGCCAGTGCTGTATTTCTGGGTGTATACATCGCACGACGCTATGGTACGGTGCGCATGCGGAGTATGAAGAAAAAAATAAAATGTGGTTACACTATATGCTACCAGGCGAAAATATGGCGGTTCAAGTAGAATGTGAAATGGCCGTGACCCATTGCCCTATGCCCCTTTCCAGTCGTGTCCCTGCAAATTGTCCAGCTGGCGCCTCTCGGTGATGTAAGATTCTCACTACAGTAAAAGTCCGATAATCCGACACGTTCGGGACCGACCCGGAGTCGGATTACCGAAAATGCCGGACTAACGGGCGGTACATGTTACTGCTGGCAGAGGCTAAGCCTTACAACGAAAATAGCTGTGACACAGTGCACTCAACCGATTAAGAAGCATATTTCACTAGTTCATACTCTTATTTACGTCATAAATGGTTGACGAACCAATATTAAATTCAGTTATCAAAATAGTTCTGTGTTTTGTGGTAATTATTCAGCCTGATAAAATATTTCTGTTCTCACCTTCCTCCATGCGTTTGATGATTTACAATTTGTGGTTGATGGACAGAGTGCGTGCTTACACTTTCGCTCCTGCCTTAGAGCTTGAAGAAGGTTTGGGTTTAGAGAACAATCCATTGCTTAAATGTTAATAAAACCTCCACAGGTCACTATGATATGAGAGCCATCAATGTTAAATCGCGAAAAATGCAGGAAATCCAAACAATATAAGGAACCTCAGTACAGTAACAGCCGAGATCTGCCGAGTAAGGTCTGAATGCTTTCCATCTCAACAATGTCATCTGCGTCATTGAAAACTACTGGCGGAACGTCGTTGTGACAGGACACTCAGGGGATCGCATCATGTGAACGATCGGTCGGTGGCGTCAGCGTAACTGTAGCAGTAGCGACTGCAACAATGAAAAAACAAGTGCCCTTGGATCGTGATGCCGGACCATCTGGCGTTCCAGAGTATAGGATTCCATACTGTCGAACGTCTATTGTACACTAATGGCCATTGAAATTGCTACACCAAAAAGAAATGGAGATGACAAACGGGTATTCGTAGGCATTGTGACGAACTAGTTGCTCCCCCACCATTGACTAGACGCTTTAAGTTGGCGAGAGATCTGGAGAATGTGCTGGCCAGGGCAACAGTCGAACATTTTACGTATCCAAAAAAGGCCCCTTCAGGACAAAATGTGGTCGTGAATTCTCCTGCTGAAATGTAGGGTTTCGTAGGGATCGAATGAAGGGTAGAGCCACGAGTCGTAACACATCTGAAATGTAACGGCGATCACGTCGGGTGATACGCCAGTATGGCGATGACGAATACACGCTTCCCAATGTGAGTTCACCGCGATGTCGCCAAACACGAATACGACAATCATGATGCTGTAAATAGAACCTAGATTCATAAAAAAATGACGTTTTGCCATTCGTGCACGCAGGTTCGTTGTTTCGTACACAATCGCAGGCTGTCAGTGTTGCAGCGTCAAGGAAAACCGCAGCCGTGGTCTCCGAGCTGATAGTCCAAGCTGCTGCAAACGTCGTCGGACTGTTCGTGCAGATGATGGCTGTCTTGCATACATTTTAAGACCTGCATAATGTTATGTATAGTGATCAAGTAACGAAGTTGTCGACTTAACCTCCTGAACGCTGGGAATTGTAGGTAGCGCTTAATTCGAAGATAGTTGCGTAGTAGTTGCTTGCTGTATGGACATATATAAGTATTTTTCATGTAAATATTCCAGCATTTGTCACCAATGACTGGGGATGGACACTCCTAGAAAGGCGTACCATGATGTGACTCAGGGATCGGGACGTGGCTGCATGATCCGTTCATCCATGCAGATAAGATGCCTGTCATCTCTACTGCTAGTGATACGAGGCCGTTGGGATCAAGCACGGCGTTCCGTACTGCCCTCGTTTGACCAGGCAACGCCCGTCAACTGCCGTTTTGTGTATGAGAAACCGGTTCGAAAATTTCCTCATGTCAGTACCTTGTAGGTGTAGCCACCGGTGCCAACCTTCTGCGAAAGCTCTGAAAAGCTAATCATTTACATATCACAGCATCTTCTTCCTGTCGGTTATATTTCGCGTCTGTAGCACGTCATCTTCGTGTGTAGCAATTTTAATGGCCAGTAGTGTAATTTTCTCGCCGCTGGCCCTGACACTTTGCAAATAGGCAACCGAGCATACCACGCACTCCAAAAAAAAAAAAAAAAAGTTCAAATGTTTGTATAGTCTATGGGACTTAACTACAGGGTCATCAGTCCCTAAACTTACAAACTATTTATGAACTACTTACGAACTAGGACGGCACAAATATCCATGCCCGAGGGGGGATTCGAACCCCCGACCGTAGTGGCCGTGGAGACCGTGACTAGAGCGCCTTAGTCCCCTCGGCCACCGCGGCCGGCCCACGCACTTCGTGGCGACACGCGAGGCCGTTGGGATCCAGCACGGCGTTCCGTATTGCCTTCCTAAACCCACCACATTCCGCTGTCATTGGATCATGACCAACGCGAATAGCAATGTCGGGATACGGTTAACGGAAATCCGACCGTTATCGAAGTCGTGATGGTACTCATTTCTCCTCCTTGCACGAGGCATCATAACAACGTTTCACCAGGCAACGTCCGTCAACTGCTGTTTGTGTATGAGAAATCGGTTCGAAACTTCCCTCATGTCAGAACGTTGTAGGTGTCGCCACCGGCGCCAACCTAGTTTGGAGCTCTGAAAAAAAGCTAATCATTTGCATATCACAGCATCGTCTTCCTGTCGGTTAAATTTCGCGTCTGTATCACGTCATATTCGTGGTTTAGGAATTTTAATGGCCAGGAGTGTATTTTTCTCGCCACTGGCACCTGACACTTTGCGGAAAGGCAACCGCGCACACCACGCACTCCGTGGCGACAGGCGAGGCCGTTGGGGTCCAGCACGGCGTTCCGTATTGCCCTCCTTCCCTCCTAAACCCACCATATACTGCTGCTATTTTATCGCGACCAATGTGAATAGCAATGTCGGGATACGATAAAGCGCAATCTGACTTTTATCATAGTCGGAAACGTGATGGTATGCATCTATCCTCCTTACACAAGTCATCGGAACAACGTTATACCAGGCAACGCCCGTCAACTGCTGTTTGTGTATGAGAAATCGGTTCGAAACTTTCCTCATGTCAACACGTTGTACGTGTCGCCACTGGAGACAACCTTGTTTGGAGCTCTGAAAAGCTAATCATTTGTATATCACTGCATCTTCTTCCTGTCGGTTAAATTTCGCGTCTGTAGCACGACATCTTCGTTGTGTAGCAATTTTAATGGGCAGGAGTCTATTTTTCTCGCCGCTGGCGCCTGACACTTTGCGGAAAGGCAACGGCGCACACCACGTATTCCGTGGCGACAGGCGAGGCCGTTGGGATCCAGCACGGCGTTCCGTATTGCCCTGCTGAACCCACCATATTCTGCTGTCATTGGATGACGACCAACGCGAATAGCAATGTTGGGATACGGTAAACCGCAATCCGACCTTTATCGAAGTCGTGATGGTACACATTTCTCCACCTTACACGAGGTATCACAAGAACGTTTCACCAGGCAACGCCCGTGAACTGCTGTTTGTGTATGAGAAATCGGTTGGAATCTTTCCTCATGTCAGCACGTTGTAGGTGTCGTCAACCTTGTTTGGAGCTCTGAAAAGCTAATAATTTGCATAACACAACATCTTCATCCTGTCGGTTAAATTTCGTGTTTGCATCATGTCATCTCCGTGGTGTAGCAATTTTAATGTCCAGTAGTGTATTTTTCCCGCCGCTGGCGCCTGACACTTTGCGGATATCCAACCACGCACACCATGCACTCCGTGGCGACAGGCGAGGCCGTTGGGATCCAGCACGGCGTTCCGTATTGCCCTCCTGAACCCACCATATTCTGCTGTCATTGGATGACGACCAACTCGAATAGCAATGTCAGGATACGATAAACCGCATTGCGACCTCTATCAAGCCGGAATCATGATGGTACGCATTTCCCCTCCTTGCACGAGGCATCACATCAACGTTTCGCCAGGCAACGCCCATCAACTGCTGTTTTAGTATGAGAAATCGGTTGGAAACTTCCCTCATGTCAGCACGTTGTAAGTGTCGCCACTGGCGCCAACCTTGTGTGAATGCTCTGAAAAGCTAATCATTTGCATACAAAGCATCCTCTTCCTGTCGGTTAAATTTCGCGTCTGTGGTACGTCATCTTCGTGGTGTAGCAATGTTAATTTGCCAGGACTGTATTTTTCTCGCCGCTGGCGCCTGACACTTTGCGGACAGGCAACCGCGCACACCACACCCTCCGTGGCGACAGGCGAGGCCGTTGGGATCCAGCACAGCGTTCCGTATTGCCCTCCTCAACCCACCATATTCTGCTGTCATTGGATCACGACCAACGCGAGTAGCAATGTCGGGATACGATAAACCGCAATCCGACCTCTATCAAAGTCGGAAACGTTTCACTAGTCAACGCCCGTTCAAAAAATGTTCAAATGTTTGTAAATGTATCGGACCAAACTGCGTGGTCATTAGTCCGTAGCTTACAAATTACTTAAACTAAGGTAAATTAACCTAAGGGCAACACACATACACCCATGCCCCAGGGAGGACTCTAACCTCCTCAGCGAGCAACCGCGCGCTCCGCAGCGAGACGCTTTAGACCGCTCGGCTACTCCACTGTGGCACCATATTCTGCTGTCATTGAATCACGACCAACGCGAATAGCAATGTCGGGATACGTTAAACCGCAATCCGACCTTATCAAAGTCGGACACGTGATGGTACGCATTTCTCCTCCTTACACAAGTCATAAAAACAACGTTTCACCAGGAAACACCCGACAACTGCTGTTTGTGTATGAGAAATCGATTGGAAACTCTCTTCATGTCAGCATGTTGTAGGTATCGCCACCGGCGCCAACTTTGTTTGGAGCTCTGAAAAGCTAATCATTTGCATATCACAGCATCCTCTTCCTGTCGGTTACATTTCGCGTCTATGGCACGCTCATCTTCGTGGTGTAGCAATTTTAATAGCCAGGAGTGTATTTTTCTCGCAGCTGGCCCTTGATACTTTGCGGATAGGCAACCGCGCACACCAAGCACTTTGTGGCGACAGGCGAGGCCGTTGGAATCCAGCACGGCGTTCCGTATTGCCCTACTGAATTCACCGATTTCATAATCTGTTGTCATTGGATCACGACCAACGCGAATAGCAATGTCGGGATACGATAAACCGCAATCCGACATTTATCGAAGTCGTGATGGTACACATTTCTCCTCCTTACACGATTCAACAGAACAACGTTTCACCAGGCAACACCCGTCAACTGCTGTTTGTGTGTGAGAAATCGGTTCGAAACTTTCCTAATGTCAGCACGTTGTAGGTGTCGCCACCGGCGCCAACTTTGTTTAGAGCTCTGAAAAGCTAATTATTTGCATATCACAACATTTTCCTCCTGTCGGGTGTATTTAGCACCTGTAGCACGTCATCTTCGTGGTGTAGCAATTTTAATGGCCAGGAATGTATTTTTCTCGCCGCTGTTGCGTGACACTTTGCGGACAGACTCCGTGGCGACAGGCGACGCTGTTGGGTTCCAGCACGGCGTTCCGTATTGCCCTCCTGTACCCACAATATTCTGCTGTCATTGGATCACGACCAACGGGAATAGCAATGTCAGGATACGATAAACCGCAATCCGACCTTTATCAAAGTCGGCCACGTGATGGTACGCATTTCTCCTCCTTACACGAGTCATCACAACAACGTTTTACCAGGCAACGCCTGTCAACTGCTGTGTGTGTATGAGAAATCGGTTGGAAACTTTCCTCACGTGCGCCGCGGTGGAGTAGCCGAGCGGTCACTAACACCTCGCCGCGGAGCGCACGGTTGCTCGCCGTGGAGGTTCGAGTCCTCCCTGGGGCATGGGTGTTTGTGTTTGTCCGTAGGTTTACCTAGATTTAAGTAGTTTGTAAGCTACGGACTGATGACTACGTCACCGGTTACGTCAACCTTGTTTGAATCTCTGAAAAGCTAATCATTTGCATATCACAGCATCCTCTACCTGTCTGTTAAATTTCGCGTTTATTGCACGTCATCTTCGTGGTGTAGCAAATTTTAATGGCCAGGAGTTTATTTTTGCCGCCGCTGTTGCCGGACACTTTGCGAAGAGGCAACCGCGCACACCACGCACCCCGTGGCGACAGTGCCCCCGTGCAGTGTTGGCCAGCTCGGCGCCGGCTGTTGGCTGGTGGCTGGGTCCCGCGCCGCCAGATTGCCAGTATCGATTGCCGGCGGTGTGGCGCGCCAGGCCCGGTTGTCTCATTATACGCTACACGGTCGTATAGAGAGCGGCCACTCGGCGGCCGGCCCGGCAAAAACAGCCCCGCCGCCGCCGCCGGCTACCGACCGACACCTGCAGGTGTGCTAGGCTGCCTGTTCTGGCCGGGAGCGCCAAGCTCACTGCCTGCGTCCGGGACTCGTCGCTCCACGCGGGCGCATACTCGCTGGGCGTGCATTCCGTCTCGGAATTCCCGACATCCATTATGTATTATGGCCGCGTTATTATGGATGAGATTCAGTATAAGCCTTATGACTAAGAACCGCTCCTGGATGAGGCGGTCATGTTTTCCGAACGTAGCGAACGCCGCTAGGGGAGGCAGATAGCTTACAGTGTACCGTTCCGTCAGCACTGAGATCTCCGAAAGCGGCGTAACGATGAGGAATTTCGCGGAGATGCTGCGAATCCCAGCGTCCGTAAAATTCCGGAATTTTACACTTCTTATTGGCCCTACACTACACACCGGTCAAAAGTTTTCGATCACCTATGTACAAATATAGTAAACTAGCTTAAACCTGCAGCTCCGTTCGCGTGTTGGTTGATTACGACACATAACCTATCTTTCCAAAGTTCAAATGTTTGTAGAACTTATGGGACTTAACTACAGGGTCATCAGTCCCTAAGCTTACAAACTACTTATGAACTAGCTAAGACTAAGGAGGCACAAATATCCATGCCCGAGGGGGGATTCGAACCCCCGACCATAGTGGCCGTGCAGACCGTGACTGGAGCGCCTGAGTCCCCTCGGCCGGCCCTATCTTTCAGTAGTGTGCTATGAGACTGGTTTTGAAGGATGAAATGCAATACAATACTTTCTTCAGAAACAAACGTTTTTAATCAACATTCAAACAAAAAAATTAAATTATGTGAAGTGCTTAATGATTTACAATAAATAATACATACATTGAAACTTCCTGGCAGATTAAAATTGTGTGCCGGAACCGGGACTCGGACGTGGGACCTTTGCCTTTCGCGGGCAAGCGCACTACCGACTGTGCTATCCCGACACGACTCACGATGCAGCCTCACTACTTTACTTCCGCCAGTACCTCGCCTCCTACTTTCCAAACATTCTACTTGGAAAGTAGGAGGCGAGGTACTGGCGGAAGTAAAGTTGTGAGGTGGCATCGTGTGTGGTGTCGGGATAGCACAGTCGGTAGTGCGTTTGCCCGCGTAAGGCAAAGGTCCTAGGTTCGAGTCCCGGTTCCGGCACACAATTTTAATCTGCCAGGAAGTTTCATATCAGCGCACACTCCGCTGCAGAGTGAAAGTTTCATTCGGGAATACATACATTATTCCTTAGAGACCGTGTTGCAATGTCTCATCACGTATGGTGAGAGTATGTCCAAATTCATTTTAATTTCATTTTAGGGCATTCTGGTAAACTACGTTATTTGTAATATTGTACTTCATGTAATGCGCGAAACGTCAGATAGTTTTTTTAAGAGATGTATTAAAATAAATTTCTGTTTGACTGATTTATTTATTTTTTCTTATATTTCCTTATTCGTATGCGTATCTTCACAGAGATGAAGACATTGTAGCACGCATAGACCTAAGATATGGTTTGTGGCATCACGTTTCGCTGTATGTAACGTTCTTGCTATAGAGTCGCAAACGTCATCGCTGGTCTTCAGTCCGATTTTTTTTTACAATTTGACGACTTTCAACCACCATATCTTCCACCCCCTTATAGCTATCGGCATGGAACTGCTATGGTGTACAACGGGAGACTTCTGAAAACAATTACACACAGACCATTCGTTTGCGTTCTTTAGTTTTCGCTGCAGAGCGAAAAATTAACACACACAAAGACACGTAGAATTTTTTATACACCGATAACTTTCCAACCCCATATACTCCACCCTTTTATCATTATCAACCCTCAAGCAACAATACAACCGATAAAACCATTTTCAAAGAATAAATATAACTTTCAAAGAGTAATTATTGTTCCGCATTTCGCGTTATATTCTTCAAATTACGAAATATCTATCAGGTAGCTATAAAACAGTGCCTAAAACCTTCCTCATGTATAAATTAGTGACTGCACAAATATTAAGTCTCTGCGTCTTGTCGTTCGATTGTGATAAGCATTCACCGAACAGACATTCACATTAATATATAGATAGATAAATAGCTATCCGATCGCCATAAAACCGTGCCTAAGGCCTTCTCCATTCTTAGCTCTTTATGTCTTGTGGTTCAGACGTGATAAACGAGCACCGAACAGACATTCACATTTACAGATATAGATGTCCTTGATACCGAAATGATTCTTTCCATGAATCAGCACAGGATTAGGAAACATCCGTCATTAAACACTCAGCTTGCCCTTTTGATATCTTGCGAGCCGTCGCTGAAGGGCAACTGGAAGATTGTGTTTTTCTCGATTTTAAAACGGCATTTGACGCGGTGCCACCCTGTAGCCTGCTTACGAAGATGGGAGCAGATGGAATAGGTCCACAGATTTGTGACTGGCTGGTTCCTAAGTAATGGAACGCAGTATGTTGTTGTCGACGGCGAGTATTCATCAGAGGTGAGTTTATCGTCAGGCGTGCCTCAGGGAAATGTGACAGGAGCGCTTTTATCTATCCATATAAATGATCTGATGGTCAGAGTAAGTTGTAATTTGCGGCTGATTGCTGATGATGTTGTGGTGTCTGAGAGGGTGTCGTCTTTAATTGTAATAGCATTTGACGCGGTGCCATACTGCAGGTTGCTAACGGAGATGCGTTCATATGGTATAGGTTCACAGATTTTTGACTGGCTGTAAGAGTTCCTAAGTAATAGATCGCAGTACTTTGTTCTCGACGTCGAATGTTCATCAGAGACGAGTGTATCGTCAGGCGTGCCTCAGGGGAATATGACAGGACCGCTGTTGCTTTCTATCTATATAAATGATCTGATGGACAGAGTAACATGTAATTTGCGGCTGATTGCTTATGATGGTGTGGTGTATGAGAGGGTGTCGTCTTTCAATATAATAGGATACAGGATAACTTCGACAAAATTTCTAGTTGGTGTTAAGGATGGCAGGTAGATCTAAAGGTAGAAAAATGTAAGGTGATGCAAATGAGTAGGAAAGCCATTCGCAAAATGTTGGAATACAGCATTAGTTGTGAACTTCTTGATGCAGTCGCGTCGTTCAAATATCTAGGTGTAACACTGCAGAGCGATATGAAATGGAACGAATATGATAGGACAGTCGTGAGTAAGGCGGACAGCCGACTTCGGTTTATTGGTAGAATTTTGGGAAGATGTACTTCATCTGTAAAGGAGACGGCGTATAAAACGTTTGCGACTCCCAGAAGATTAGTTTAAAAGATGCACAGAAGCTGTTCAGAGGCGAGCAGCTGGGTTCGTTACTGCTTGGTTCGATCAATGCGAGAATCGCTAAAGTGCTCCGGAAACTCCAAATGGGGATCGTTGGAGGAAAGAGGACGTTCTTTTCGAGAAATTCTGTTAAGGAAATTGAGAGGGCCGGAATTTGAAGCTAAGCGCAGAACTATCTTCCTGCCGCCTACTTACAATTCGCGTAATGATCACAGAAACAAGTTAAGAAAAATTAGGGCATAAATACATTCTTTTTATTCTCGTTCTGTTTGGGAATAGAATAGGAAAGGAAATGCCTAATAGTTGTACACTGTACCCTCCGCCACTCACCAAAAATAAAAATGTTTAATTACGGGATCATCAGTCCCTATACTTAAAACTACTTTTGAATTAGCTTATACTAAAGACGGCACAAACATCCATACCCGAGGAGGGATTCGAACCCCCGATCGCAGCGGCCGCGCAGACCGTGACTGGCACACCACAGACCGTTCGGTCACTGCGGCCGGTTCGCCACGCACCTTACGGTGGATTGTGGTGTATATATGTAGATGAAGATGGAAACTATTTACATTATTTCAATGTACAAACGGATGTAAAAGTAAACAGACCAACAAAAAATATATCTCCTCTATCATTATGTACAATACAGTATGGTTTATATTTTAGCCTCTTCAAAGTATCCAGCCTCTGTCCTCCGAACAGCGTCACAAACTCTTGGAATTCTGGAATTAAGATTTTGTAGTGTATGCGATGACAGTGCAGTCCTACAACTCTGTAAATTATTCCATAGCTCCTCAACATCAGTCAACCTCAGATTTAGGAACTCCCTGTCAAGTTCATCCCATAACAGTTCAACGGCATTTAAGTGTGGTGACTGACGTGGGCAAATCAAATTTTTCAGTTCCCCACGTTTCTCTTTTCTATTGACTTACCCTCTACACAATTAAGAAGAATATTCGTGGTCATTGTCGTGCTGCAGGACAAACTAACGACCAACAAGTCTCTTTCTAGATGGAACTGCATTGTTGATCACTATCCTGTGACATCCTTCCTTATTTAATGTTCCATCAACTCGCGCGAAATCACCGACTTTATACACTGCAAAACATCCCCACACAATAACCTACCATCCACTTTGCTTCGGAGTAGGTGTCACTCACTCTTCATACGTTCTCCGCGAAGTCAACGACGAACGTTCGACGATGGTTCTCAAATACTTCAAACGTCGATTCATCCGTGATTAAAACCTTTGACCATTGCTGTTTGTATGTTGCTGTGGCCAAATGTTTGTAAATCTATCGGACCAAACTGCATGGTCATCAGTCCGTAGCTTACAACCTACGTAAACTAAGGTAAACTAATCTACGGACAAACACACACACCCATGCCCCAGGGAGGACTCGAACCACCACGGCCAGCAAACACGAGCTCCGCAGCGAGGCGCTTTAGACCGCTCGGCTACTTCACAGCGGCTGCTGTGCCCACTGCATCCTTTTCATCTTATTTTGTGTCCGTAATAAAGGGTATTTGGCCGTTGTGTTCCCCTTTAAACTTCGTTCAGGATGTCGGCATTGCACTGTGGAGACAGAGATTGAAGCAGCTCGCATATCATTGACTTCCTCTCGAATTTCAGGTGCCGTACGAATCCTCCGACGTTTACTCTATACAAATATGAACTGATCTTCCCTGTATAATGTTTGTTACACGGGGTCTTCCAGATCGCTCCCAAAGGAAAAAAACTCTCACTTCTGGAAGAATTAGAAATCACTAAGTTCGTGAAACGCTCCCTAGATCACAGCATCAACGAACAGCTTATTACAAAAAATAAAACTTTTTACGGTATCTTGTTATCCATCTCTTTCCAAAATGACTCCCCCTTCTGACAATTCACATCATCTTTCTTCCGCCCCACCCCCAGACCTATAATAACTTTGTTTTCATTATTTTGTTGTTGATTCACTACCACCATGTAGCATTTCACAAGATTTGACAGATTCCCGACATCTTCACACACGTCTCTGACATTACTAAGTTTCCGCTTGACTAGCCGCTCATTCTCGCAGGCTGCAACTCTGCGCATACCGCTTTGTTTAACGGTCGCATTTATGTTTTTCAATTATTAACAATACTACCAGTTGTAAACGTGGAGTCGGCCGCGGTGGCCGAGGGGACTGAGGCGCTCTAGTCACGTTCTGCACGGCCACTGCGGTCGGGGGGTTCGAATCCCCCCTCGGGCATTGATATTTGTGTCGTCCTTAGTATTAGCTAGTTCGTAAGTAGTTTGTAAGTTTTGGGACTGATGAGCCCGTATGTCAAGTCCCATAAGCTATACAAACATTTGAACATTTGTAAATTTGAACCTGCCGACTCCTCTAATGCTATGGTGAGTTTTCTCATATAAAAAGCATTTTATTAATTTGCATACTGTACACATTTAGTTGCTAATTGCTTCAGATAGCCATTAAGTAATTTGTACAATTACCTCTTTGCAGGGGCCCAATGACAGAACACAAATCTTTAAGCTCCTTCCACCACTTATTTAAATAGTTATGTGGCTCCATCTCCACCCAAGTAAGTTCTGACATTTCAATATTTAGTCACCTTAGCCATATTAGATTCGCTGCCCGCTAGATGCACGGACTGTAATAAAACATTAATCTGTTTCTAGTCTGATGATGCGCTAACAGCGCGAAACGCGTCATTGGATATAACAAAGAATATTGCAACAGAGACTGCGAATTATTTAATTATATTTATGTATTAAAAACGTTCTATGTAACTCGATTGTACAGCGAACACTTCAGCTCGCAGATCTGATGATGGCAGCTGCTGAAACGTCGTCTAATATAGAAAGCAGAGTGTCGTATGTTTGTACGTGTTGCATAAAAATCTACAGTTTTGTTCCAATCTTTGTGAAACTTTGTACACGTAAGCTTCAGTCCATGAGGACGGCCGCCATAAGTGGAAGAATCACATACGATAAATAGTTCACGAGGTATGACGTCATAAACAATGAGATGCGCGAAAAGCTGCTGCATTTTGCGACAATGCTGCTCATTTTCTCCTAAACCATTCGACCGATTTCAACCAAATTTGGCACACACATTCCTTACCGTGAAGTAACAATTGCTGCAAGGTTAAGAATCACATACGGCACATGGTTCAAAAGATATTACGTCATAACCGATAGAAATCGCAAAAATGTTATATAATGCGGCGAGATTTTCGAAATACACTGTATGAGAATGACAGTACTTAGCGACTTGCAACAAACTTTAAACATAATTTCATACATTTATTAAACTTTTTCTCACTGGCAACCATAGTATAATGATAAAAGGAAAAAAAGTTTCTCGCTTACTACTTTTCCGCTGTTCATGGAGCAAACCTACGGCTCTCGGTATGACGTTAGAATTTATAATTTGTACACTACAGATTGTAGCCGCAGGAAATTTTATAGACATTATGCACACACATATTTGAAAGTCCCTTCTAAATGGTATCACAGTACTACATGTAGTTCATGAGATATGAGCATATAAACAGTAACGTTCATGGAAAACCGCCCCATCATACACCAAGTTTTAATCTATTACTTCTTTACTACTAATTGTATTCCCAAGAGATTTTACAGAGAAACAGCCCTTATACAAATGAATATCTACCTGAAAAATGACAGGAATAAATAAATAAATACCCAGGCAACGCCGGGTTTTCAGCTAGTAATAAACGGATACAATTTTAGCGACCTACACGGTTTTTAATATTATTGAAACCTGCGGATTTAATTTTACTTTTTATTTTACTATCAATATAATTATTATAATTTTCGCCAATGTACTGAGATGTATTCATGTCTTTCTAAGGCCGATCATTCGAGTCTGTGTTCTATGTTAGCGGAGATAATTTGCCATTTTTAGTCGTTGGGTTATTTGACGTTTAGAATTTAATGAGCAGGTTTTATTGACGTAAAACTGCAACATATCTTAGTGAAATCCGAGTTTATGAAGGTTATTATGCATACATTGAAACACATAGATAGTAAATTGTGAACATGTGTATTTTAACAAAACTAAACAAATTTTTGTATAATTAATAACGCTAACAAATAACTATGAATAATATTTGCTATACGACTTGTTACCACCGAGAGTAACATTTATTCACTTCGTTCCAGCAAGAACACTTTGTGCAGAAATTGTTAGTATGAAACATTACGTAATGTATTTGATATAATCAGGCAGAACTGCTTATGTGACGTGAATAATAGAAAGTTAAAGATCTGATGTCACTCTATAACTATTTATCATCATTTATTGTTCGTCAACGGTTGAGATTTCTTTTTCATTACCTGTTTCGATTTGTTTGGATCATCCCGATATTAGGGCATTTTCCCCTGTCTACGTCTCACTACCGTATTTTTAAATACGTATTTCATTAAACAAATTGTGTAATACACATACAAAAATATGATTTTAAAAGTAATAAGTGGACAAAGCAAGGTCTTTCCTCAAAAGTATTATATGAATTAATACATAATTTGCTGTTAGCGTGCTCTAACAGTTTATCCAGAAGGAAGCCATTAGTGAGTACGCTTACGTTTTTAAATTAATCCTCTTATATAATTTACGGACAGAGAACACCGACCATTTATATGCAACAAAGAGTGTCTGAGTACATGCATTAAATTGAAAACAATGTTTGAAAACTGGTTTTAACAGTTGAAAAGCGCCGTATTCCGCGATAAATAAATGCGCATTCCAGGCCGATCGCAGAGTTTTAAATTGTGTCGCCCATTAACACAGTTTAACGCATGGAAATCATAACAAAAATCCATAAGAAGTAATTGTTTCCGTATGTCATTTAGACATCTCTGATCAAATGGAAAGCATTGTAGACAATGTACATTATTTTTGACACTGTGAAAGAATATACGGTTAATCCTACATGTGATTGATTACAGATGTAATACTGGTAGGAAATAACGGAAGACTTATAATTAATGAAAAAAATATTCTTTGGGTCTCAGTGATAGAGATTTGCGTTGTAGTGTGAAAGTAAACATTTAAATGTTTCCGTGCCGTGCAGCTTCAAATGTTTAAGATCTCTGAGATGCCTAGGTTTTTCGAAGGATCATCGTTCCGTTATGTGTGGCTTGAAATTCCACTGGATTTGGGAACCCTTAGAGTTTTGACGAATTTAAAAGGAACATAATTTGCGAAGAAGCAGAGGTGAGAATATGGACTGAATAGGGAGTTTTGCGACAGTAAATCCTTATGGTGAACAAAGCTACTGTACCAGCGAGGAGTAGTTGCTGAGCGAAACATCCTGATGACCAGGAGACCTGAGTTCGGATACGAGCCAAAGCGCAGATTTTCACAAGATGGTTTATTCTGCATAATTAAACTAACTAAAGCAGTCAACAATCCGAAGATAGGTTTGAACACCACCGTGTTTTACTAGGCTTGGACCTGTTTGAAGGTGGTATGCCGTTGTCTTCCTCCGACCTTCGAAATGACTTATCCAGCCAGTTATAGGTGGGCCTACAGTTTAACGTGGGTTCCAAACCACTATGATACTCGGTATTTTTTTCACATAAGCAACACTGCCAGAGGTGAAAGAAGTGTAAAGTGACGGAAAGAAATCGTAGGACCTGATAGTCATCGAACCCCGGACCTTTGGATTCATAGTCTGTCTCTCTACCACTGTGCTACCGAGCTGCATAGAAACACCTAAACAAAAAAAGATTAAAAATTGTATATAAAAATAATTTGATACATCAGAATAAATAGCAAATTCACGTGTAGGCTTTATTGTAAATAACAAATGTTCAGAAAATGAAGAGTTCTAAAGAAGAATAACAAGTCTTGTTTTAGAACTACGTGAAATACACATCGCGAAAATCATTGTTATTTGATCATGAACTAAATTTTAACCTAGTTTTACGTGAAATAATGTGTTATATATATATATATATATATATATATATATATATATATATATATATATATATATATATATTCTCCTAACTATTTTTATGATCTATTTATCAAACGTATGAGTACTAAAGATTTGTTGTGGTAACTTTTATCTACTTTCACAAACAGTAGAATTACATTATTGAAAGTCAGTTTTCCTTCAGACTGTTGCCTAACTCCATAATTTAACCAAGCTCTCTGGGTTCGTAAAATAGTTTGGTGTACTAATTCATAACCTTAGAAACTTAGCATTAATGTAACTATGAATAAAACAAAATTGAGTACTGTTAATATTGAAGTTCAAACGATTTCTCTTTTGTGGATTTAAATGGAATTTTCATTGTTTGTGGGATAAATCGGTCTTGCTGATGCCAATTGAGGGGTTTGGCGCAAGAAGGAGGCAGCTCGAGTTGGATATTCTATCACACACACAAGAAAAGCCCCTTCGTTTGGTGCAAGAAAGAGGCAGCTCCACCCACTAGTTTCAGGGAAATCCAACAGCTCTTTCATCGATTCCCAGAACCGGGCCACAGCTTTATGCCATGCGACAGAGCGTTGGGTAATATAAAAAAGTGTTCGAGGAAGGTGGAAAGAGTTTTTCTTCCAGTGGAACATGCTCTCATTATCCGAAGAACCAGCCCCAAATTTCATGTTACTGAAGTGGACCAGAGATTTATTTTCAACTTTGTTGACATGTTGTAGAATTGTTTTGTAAAGAACCCATACGTATCGCACAAGAAAAGATGAAAATATTTAATCACTAAGTAAAAAATATTCCTCTATGAACAGCCGTACATCGGTAAAGGGATTATTCACTGCAGTGCGACCGTAGGGATGACTGTCTTCGATAATGCGCAAATTTGCAACCAAGGACCTGCGAGTCTCAAACCAATGGACTCCCTTTATCAAGCTTATGATTGTCTCTCCCGCTTAAAGACCAAAAGCTTAAAGATGTCAAAGAGCTGGCCAGAAAATATGTTTGGCAAAACGAAATGTGGTTTAACGACCAATTGACGTCAGATGTTTCAAACGATCATGAGGAGACTGAAGGGGGCTAGAAGACTGTATAAGAACTGTAGAATTAATATATTACGCCAATAATGTTGTACTTACTTTATTATGAAACGTTTTGTAAACTGAAATATCGTTAATTATGAAGAATATGGTACTAGAAATTGTTTTTCATTCGCTTTGGAGCAAAACGAAAGCAGCTGCAAAATTAATAAGTCTATTGCATGTCCCTGAGTGCATGCATTTGTGTGTTTTCTCGTCAGTAGTATTAGATACTCTATAGCCTAATAAAAGGCAGACATTTTTTTCGTTTTGGTAAAAACTGAATTTTTAAAACATTTTTTTTTTCATTTTGCCGCAAACTGGAAATAGTGGTGCTGCCTCCTTCTTCCACCAAACCCTTCAATTATAATATTTTTTGCTCTGTGCATTAGACAACGATGAGGTGTACCATTCATTACGATACATTTGAAAAGTAAAATAAATGTATTGACGACAATTAGACTAGTAATTTGTCTATGCCTACCGCGTTTCGGATTCCATGAAGAGAGCACAAAAAATCATACACTGACACCTCGTGTTAGCGGCCTCCATGTGGTAACTCATCTGTCAGGCTGGTCTGAGATTATGTATTTTAAAGATTTGTTTAAAGTGACATGTGTCAGTAGTACGAAGTATTATAGATGGAGAACAATTTTAACAAAGTCTTGATTATGCATTTTTGTTTATGATTTTGTAAAAAAAAGTGATGTACTGATACGAGCGTCATTTTTTGGGATTTTAAAATAACGCAACTCGAAAGACATAAAACGTAAATAAATTATGGAATGCGATCAAGGACTGTATATTATTTTATTTTTATTTTTCAAGTGGATATTAATATTGTAAATTTTCAAAGAAATCACATTATAGTGTGAGTAATTTGTTGTTGTGTAAGTAATTGACACTAAACTATAATAAAATAAATTAAATACCCAACTACAAGATATGGTTTTATGAATCAGAGCCTGTTATGCAGAAAGATTGAACACAGTAGGAAGGCTAAATGTCCGAAAATTGAAATATTAAGGCCTAACGTAGATGCAGTGGGAGTAAGTGAATTAAATATAAAGAAGCTAAGAACTTCTGGTTAGGCTAATATAGGTTAATTTAAACATCATAAGAAAATTATACAACGGGACTAGTATTCTATATGAAGGGGGAAA
This sequence comes from Locusta migratoria, assembly GCA_026315105.1. Classification (NCBI taxonomy): domain Eukaryota; kingdom Metazoa; phylum Arthropoda; class Insecta; order Orthoptera; family Acrididae; genus Locusta; species Locusta migratoria. The sequence goes on from CM048744.1 coordinate 874,604,734, forward strand.
TTATGCAGAGATTGAGTTACATCGACCAGTTCAGTGACAAGTTTGTTCTGAATAGATTCGACACTTGAAAATGCCAACGATTGTTCAAGTACTCATTCTTACATCACAAGAGTTAAATAACGAGTCAGATAAAGTATGTTAAGATACGAAAAGTGTAGCTGAAAGTCAGGTAAGCACTGAGTATTGGAATGTAGTTGTAAAGGAAGTAGCATAACGATATATTAAGCATGACAGTGGAAATGAACTTCCCTGGGAATGCATCTTGACAGCTATCGCACAGGACGAAGTATATACGAACTTCTTGCTGGACACGTAGAATAAATTACCGCGACTGTACCGAAGGCATTATGATTCCTGTATCAAAAACATGCATTAGACGTCACGCCAGAGACTGTCGGTCACTTACATTTTTAAACACAATCAAAAAGATCTTCGCGCTTATACTCCGTGCCCCTTTCTTCACAACCGTCAAAACCGCAATACATACCGCTCAGACTTCTCTGGGGCGAAAACAATGTTGGTACATCATTTTCATCCTACAGGAACGTGATGGCTCTCTTGTCGACCTGTCTCTTAAGAGGCATCCAGGTGTATTTGTGCAATTTCAGTATTCCGTTTGTATTGATGAGGTCATATTCTTGGTCTCGTCTGGGCACCTTCATGATGGCAAAGTTATGGTGAGGTCTCTTTCGCGTACGGAAGATTATGTACATAGGCCAACGGTTACCGACGGTTGTCAAGGAACCCCAGATCAGGTGCTTAGGGATAACATTCCTCGGTCATATTCGGTGCACTGCAGCGACCGCATATCGGCAGCTGATGTAACAAATACGTACTCACATACTAGTCCACAATCTTCAAGGATCAGACATGTTCCAACGTACAAGTTACGTCAACAAGCACTAGGCAGCGACGTTAAATTGTTGTTGTGGTTATATTAAAGAGTACTAAACTAATGTGTCATCATTAACATCTACGTTATATCACTTCTAATGCATAATAGGGTCACAGATAGGTTTCAAGGTTTGTTTGGACATTTTGTGACCGCTTGTTATATTTTCAAAATTCGTTACGATACCCCACATATGCCCCGCCAACAGGGTGCTTTGTTTTAACACTAGTTGTCCAGTTTTATTACTTTTTTCATGGATCAAATTGTTTTCCCTCTTTACGATGATACATTAGGATTTACAGAATATTCATATTTCCTTCGAAATGTCATTAGATATACCTACAATGGCAGAAGGCGTCATTTTCTCATATGAATATACGTCAATTATTCAATGGTTAAGGAGTAATATCTGGAATGATACAGAACAGTCATTGGTCATTGCTGAAAATTGTTACAGTTGAAATTGTTGTATTCGGGTAAACGCTTTTGTCAGTGAAAGGCGTTTTGAATATATTTCGTCAGCGTGGACTCAGTGATGAAGAAGTATTACATTTCTTAGACGATTCTGAAAATAAATCAATATTTGACTTCACTGCTGAAGAATATTTTCATTTACTTGAAATACGTGAAGACTGATGCATTTTGGATATTGAGCATTTAGTGGAAAAGGACTGAGCAGGCATAGTTGATTGCGCCTACAACGATGTTTGCCAACTTTTCATCTTCTGGAAGAAGATCGCCTGTCAAATTTCTGAAGGAGAGAGGAGGTCCAGCTACTTAAACTGGCCAACGAGTGGGTGCCTTTCACACTAGGGTCTTATTTTTGAGGAAGCAATGCTGGGCCTCATGAAGGAATATCCTGAATCATATACTCAAAAAGATCAGTTACTGGGCTGTGCCACTTGAGGTACTGCAGAGTAACTGATGACCGTCATGTTTGTACGGGATGTTCAAAAGATATGTCGGTGGATGATATCTGGTCGAAGACTCTTGTGGGTCTACTTTTATCAAGAACATTATGGCAAGGGACAGATTTCAGGACATTCTCAGATATCATCGTTTTGTTGGAAAGTCAGTCCCCGCTGGACGCCTGGCAACTAACAAATTTTTCTCTTATAATTGCGTAGTCTTCAGCGGCCATAGTCAGATGACACAAGAGTTTTCTGGGTGTTGTACGCGTCATGATATAAGAAGGCTATTATTTAAATAACCGACGTTTCGGTCAAAGTTACAGTGGCCTTCATCTGGGTATACTAATGTGAACTGGTTCTTACTATACTTTGGTATCGTATACTGTGGTATCGTGTTGAAGCTGCATGGGCATCTGTACCTGTAAACGCCATCCAATCTCTGTTTGAGTCAATGCCCAGCGTATCAAAGCCGTTATTAAGGTCAGAGGTGGTTGTTATGGGTACTGATTTCTCAGGATCTATGCACCCAACTTGCGTCAAAATATAATCATATGTCATTGCTAGTATAATATATTTCTCCGATGAATACGAGTTTATCATCTGCATTTTTCCTTTGTGTATGTGTGCTAAGTCCGTCTAACAGATGTTAGAAACGAGTTGTGGGTTGTACAAAAAAACTAGTGGTATATTCCGACGGTTCTTGGCAGAACATGAAAATAACGACAAAAGGAAAAAATTCCTGATGTTCTGCAAACATTTTGTTTTGAGTTACTAACCGGCTTTTGTTCTTTTTGTCCTTTATCAGGTAATAACTGAAAGTCACTAACATATCTTACAAATATCACAGAGGACGTTCAAAGGAAATCGTTTCATTTTAATGGCATTGTATTACATTTACTAAAGTATAAATATCAAAAGTGGATGTTTTTATGTAGCGGTTAAAAGATGACGTATTGAATAGTTTCTTTAAAAGGGGATGGAGGAGGAATGTAGGGGTGGGAGGGGGGCTATTGTTACATTTTGAAATACTACTAAACTGGTAACATTTTCCACACAAAGTGGAACAGTTTACTCTGGCTTTCCGAACGACGTCAGCAATACAGAGGGAAATACATCTACTCCAGTAGCATTGCTTCGACTACAATGTTTAAGTGTTTCATCAAATTCTTCTCGCAGTATCGTATCTCCTATCTCATCCTCTTCCGTTTCTAGTTTCGTTCCCTTGTATTGTCTCTCAATATATTCTATCCACCTTCCAGCTTTATCTTCTTTTCTTGATACCGGTTTTCCATCTGAGCTCTTGATATCCAAGCACCGACGTTGTATTTCTGCCTGTAAGATTCTTCGCGGCCTTCACTACTGTGTCTCTCAGATCTCCCCCTTGTTCTTCTAGTATATTACTTTCTCTCCGTTTCGGTCAATCCTTACAATGGACTCGCATTCGGGAGGATGGTGGTTGAAATCCACCTCTGGCTATCCAGATTTAGGTTCTCGTGATTTCCCTAAATCACTCCAGGCAAATTCCAGAATGGTTTTTTTAAAGCACTTTGCCGATTTCCTTCCCCTATGCCTAACCAAAAATTCCGAGCTCTTGCTCCGTCTCTAATGACCACGCTGTCGACTGGACGTTAAAAACTAGGCTAGGGCAATCCTTGCCTAATGCCATTTAACATGAGTTACCGGACTACAACTGACAGCTTTGCGTTACACCTTCCTTTCAAACTACGGTATAGTACCGCTATCTATATCTGTGAATAACACTATGACTTTCGTTGTTTCAGTGTTTATCACAGTCAAATTAGATGGAAGTGAAGTAATTCAATTAAAGTTTGTGCCCTTACCGGGATTCGAACGCGGGACACCCTGCTTACTGAACTGGCGCTTTAGATCGCTCAGCTAAAACAGCGTTTCGGATAAATCTACTACAACGACTGTCTTTAAGCACGTCTCCTCACAATATATTTAAATTCTGCTTTTAATGTTTCCTGTGAATTACGTATCAAATTTCCAAGGCTCTCCTGTATTGGAATAGCACCCCAGCACAGAACGTGAACAGGAAAAATACCGCCTTGTTCCTCAGGCAGTATTTAAAAAAAATGTATGAACGTACGGCAGGGGCCTAAGAAACTAAATACTATGCGAAATTTTAAAACGTTTACAAATACTATCTTCAACACAAGCTTGTGTTTTTTTTATTGACACCCCCTATTTTTCGTATGCAATCACTAGCATAAAAAAATCACATAAACAATGTCGTTTATTGCATAACAATACGCCGATTACATCCAGAGATATTGCGGCGCGAAGTTGACGCTTGAAATAAATTACGCGCACAGCTAGCGCACGTCCTGAGACTCAAGCGTGAACCTCACGTTGCCGGTAATCGTGATCTGAATGACGTACTACGTCAGTGGAGTGTTAATGCTTGATGTGGTATTGTATGACAACACATCATTGACCCATTTCATTGATGGCACTCTTAAAGGGGGATAGTTTAGTCCCTTCTTGAGCTGTACCTTACTTGAACTGATCCACCTATTATAATGTGTCAAATAATGCCGTATCAGAATGATGGATGTCCTGCGCATAATGTTTATTGTTGCGAAATGACAACTAGAGCTACAATTAGCGGTAACAGACGATTTCACGTTTCTAAACCTCATACGTTCTGCAATATGTAGCTTGTAATGGATAGCAACGGCGTCACAGTTACTGACGTTATGTATCGCATGTAGTACTGTGCTCAGAGCAGGGTTTGCCTGCGCTGGCGCCTGTATCCTGCTGTAAACTACCGCTTGAGTCTCAGGACGTGCGCTAGCTGTGCGCTTAATTTATTTCAAGCGTCAATTTCGCGTCGCAATATCTCGAGATGTAAATGGAGTATTGCGATGCAATAAACGCCATTGTTTATGTGATTTTTATGCTATTGGTTGCATACGAAAAAATAGGTGGTGTCCATTTAAAAAAAAACACAAGTTTGTGTTGATAATAGTATTTGTAAACGTTTTACAATTTCGCATAGTATTTAGTTTCTTAGGCCCCTGCCGTACATTCATGCTGGTGAAAACCGTTTTTGAATATATTTTGTCGTTTGAGGTGGCAGCGTTAGCTGAGACATCCTGTATATATATATATATATATATATATATATATATATATATATATATATATATATATATATTATTTCAGTTCCTTGAAACATTGTCTCGTTATAACGAGACAATGATTGTCTGAAAGAACTGATTTATCGATGCTATTAATTAATAAACACGAAGAGTTTTGATAAGTACTAGACAGATGATTAATGAAGCAGTATTATATACTTCCTTTACTACCTTTGTTAGGTGCCTGTTGAAAATGGACATTGAAGAGTAGTGCACATTTTTCCATTTGATAGTAAAAGGAATACTAAACATTCCAAGTGAAAAGCTACAGGCTTTGGTAACATATTTCTTTTGCAAAAATGTTCAAATGTCTGTAAATCTATCTGACCAAACTGAGTGGTATCAGTCCGTAGCGTACAAACTACTTAAACCTAGGTAAACTAACCTAAGGACAACACACACACACATCCATGCCCCAGGGAGGACTCGAACCTCCACGGCAAGCAACAGCGATTTCTTTTTCTGTCGGTATGTCACTGACTGACTTCCTGGCAGATGTTGATTATACAGTCGGCATTTCTGCTCCACTGGCGAGGGGAGTGGAGGGAAGGGGTTAGCGACCACAATGGAACTTCTTGCGTCGGACCGTTCCCTGTAATTCAAACCTCAGTGCTCGTTAGCCGGAGCGCTGAATGCCAGGTGCGTTGAAAGCGTTTCCTTTCCTGGGCGGGATGGTCCTCCACAAAATGTAACCAAAGAGAGGGAGAGAGGGAGGGAGGCGATGGGGGAGAACGGGGGAGGGGGAGGTTCACTGTGCGCGTAAACAGATTCCCAGTCTCAATGGAGGCCGCCCTCTATGAAGTCCGCTGTCTTTAACGCTTTCAAAGCCCCCGGAAACCGCACTGCTGACTTTGACAGATAAATGGAGCAGTTACATATGCAAGTCTCTTAATGCTTCAGAGTGGATCCATTTCTTTCAATTTGTTCCTCGACGTTTCTCCGGTTTCTCTTTTTTCCCTGTGTCCTGTTGAATGCTCCAGTGTGCTGAGAGCGAGATCATAGCCAAGAATAACGCTTACGTAATTCAAAGCAGATGTGACGTGCACTTTCGCTGATGCGTACTCTTACATGAAAACAGCAGATGGACTATGGTTTAGCGGTTGCAGTCAAAGTAGTAAATTCTTCTATAAGGTAGTAATCTTACGTTCTTCTTCTGTGCTGGGTGACTTTCGTGCTTACTCTCTTTAATATTTGTCCAAAGATTGCTGCGTGGTCACTTCTGAATTCTCGATGACGGGTACAACGATTTGCCCATGTCTTTTTTCGTCTTTGGTTTGCTCATTGGGCCGGATCGCTGGTCGACTGTCAGCTATCGGCTGTTTATCTTTGATCGGGCTCTGTAGGGATCTTTGTACGTCGGACTGGGCACGTGACTTTGGGTTTGCAAATCAATTCCGTATTTCTTGATTTCCAGAAAGCTTTAGACACCGTGCCTCACAAACGGCTTTTAATCAAATTGCGTGTTTATTGTATATCGCCCCAAATTTGCGATTGGATAGGGGATTTATTGTCAGAGAGGACACAGTTCGTAGTAATCGATGGTGAGGCATCGACTAAAACAGAGGTGATATCAAATGTTCAAATCTGCTTGTATAGTTTATGTGACTTAACTACGGGGTCATCAGTCCCTAAACTTACAAACTTCTTATGGAGAATCTAACACTAAGAACGGCACAAATATCCATGCCCGAGGGGGGATGCGAACCCCCGACCGTAGTGGCCGTGGAGACCGTAACTGACGCGCCTCAGTCCCCTCGGCCACCGCGGCTGGCCAGAGGTGATATCGGGCCTTCCACAGGGTAGTGTTATTGGTCCTCTACTGTTCCTTATTTACATAAACGATTTAGGGGAAAATCTAAGTAGCTCTCTTAAGTTGTTTGCAGATAACGACGTCATTACTGTCTAGTAAAATCATCTGAAGATCAAAACCAACTGCAGAACGATCTGAATAAGATATCAGTAGGGTGTAAAAATTGGCAATTGACTCTAAATAATGAGAAGTGTGAAGTCGTTCACATGAGTACGAACAGAAATCTGTTAAACTTTGTTTACAAATGAATCAATCAAATCAATCAAAAGTGAAGGCCGTAAACTCCACAAAATACCTAGCAATTACTATTACTTCAGACTTAAACTGGAAAGAACACGTAGATAATATCGTGGGAAAAGCGAACCAGAGCCTGCGTTTTATTGGCAGAACCCTTAAAACATGCAACAGAACTACAAAAGAAACTGCATACACTACGCTTGTCCGTCCATTTTTGGTGTATTGCAGCCCAGTGTGGGATCCTTATCAGGTAGTTTTGACGGAGGACATCGAAAGAATCTAAAGAAGTGCAGCTCGTTTCGTATTGTCACGATACAGGGCAGACAGCATTACGGAAACTCCAATCGCCAACATTCTCCTCCGAATGCGAAAATATATTGTTGACTCCCACTTACATAGGTAGAAATGATCATCAGAATAAAATACGAGAAATCAGAGCTGGAACAGAGAGATTCAGGTGTTCTTTCTTCCCGCGCGCTGTTCGAGAATGGAATGGGAGATAAATAGTATAATTGTGGTTCGATGAACCCTTTGCCAGGAACGTCAATGTGATTTGCAGAGTATCCCATGTAGATGTAGATGTAGACGGCAGTTGCGCTCTAGGGGCCGATGGAAAGCGGGCTGAGTACATAGCTCGAGGCAGTAGGCGCCGGCTTCTCTCTGCAGGCGGATGGCCGCGAGGATGGGCAAGGGTTGTCAATACGGAGTCGTGTCGGGTTGGTGTAACTTCTGCACCGAGTGCGGGCAGTTGTTGAATTGCAATTGCTGTACTGATTGAAATCTGCGCGGTGCCCGGAGGAATAAGTGTGTGTACCGCCGTGAGTGCGGCCGTTAGCTCGGGGCTAACAAGCATTTTTCTCTCTTTGGTGTGAGCGGAAGCACATCGGATGTAACTTGTTGATTCTTCAGAGCAGTGGAGACGGCGTGGCAACGCATAACTGAGAGTGATAGTGGGTGAGCACTGTTTGTTTCACATCGGTTTGACAACCTGGTATTTGTGATTGACATTTATGTGTCAAGTTCTTCTCTGTCGTTTCAATGTGGTTCGTCTTTTTCCCACGAATGGAATTTACCTGTAGTCATCAGCCCTGCTGGCTCAGCCTCCGCCAGAAATCATGTTCAGTTTCAAAGGGAAAAATAAACAATTGACATTGTGCTTTTAGGGTGACACTTATTCTTAGCAGAGAAATTAATATTTCAATTAAGTTAAAGATTTTCACTTAAATGGAAGTTTTTGTCAGAAATTTTGAACTAATTTTCATTTCTGTAAATGAACATTTCATGTTTTAATGCTAAGGTACTCAATGCCGTTGAGCGTTTCTTGTCGGCTGCATCAATGTATAATGCAGAAGATTTGTGTGTTTAGCTTGTTCATTCATCCAGTCGTTCAGTTGCTTATGTTACATAAAATCTCTAACAACATAGTGCTGATTTAATGCCCTAATTGTTTTAATTAATCTTTAATTGAAGGGGCTAGACTTAGTGTTTGTGGAGAGACTCCTGATTCATTCATGCCGGCCGCGGCGGCTGAGGGGACTGAGGCACTCCAGTCACGGTCTGCACGGCCACTACGGTCGGGGGTTCGAATACTCCCTCGGGCATGAATATTTGTGCCGTCCTTAGTGTTAGCTAGATCATAAGTAGTTTGTACGTTTAGGGACTGATGACCCTGTTGTTAAGTCCCATAAGCTATACAAAGATTTGAACATTTGATTCATTCTTATTATTATTAGCATCCAGATGGCAAGGGCTGAGACCCATATTTATTGCAGCAATCATCGGAGATATCTGTTAGTGTTTTATTCTGTTTTTAGTGTTTACTGCAAATCATTAAATTGTATCTTAGGATAATTTGTGTTCTAGGCATTGAGTCTGCCCTAAGATGCGCTTCACGCAAGATTGTTTATAATTATACGTGTTGTTAATAAAAGTTATTGCAGACAATAAATCATGGAAATCAGAGTACATGTCCCAGTCCTTCCATAGAATACAGTAGTTGCATATTATATGCGGCACACTCATTACACAGTTCATTTAACTTTTCCCCAAATTTGGTCGTCCTCTTATGTCTTCTTGTGTCTTATATTTCTTCTCCATACCCCTCTACGCATTACAATGATCGACTAGTACATCATCCATTTACATTTTACTACTTTACTTAGCGTGTAATATGTGTATAAGTTCAGGAAGCAGCCCAATTGTGCGATTGGATTCACGATTTCCTATCAGACAGGACACAGTTCGTTGTAATTGGTGGTAAGTCATCAAGTAAAACAGAAGTGATATCTGGCGTCCACAGGGAAGCGTTATAGGTCCCCTACTCTTCCTCGTGTTTATAAACGATTTATGAGACAATCTGAATAGCTCCCAGACTGTTCGCGGATGATGGTGTCGTTTATCGGTTAGTGAAGTCAACAGAGGATCAAAAGCAACTGCAAAGCGATTTAGACCAAATTTCTACATGGTGCAAAAATTGGCAATTGACACTAAATAAAGAAAAGTGTGAAGTAATACACATGACAACTAAAAGAAATCCGCAGAACTTCAATTACGCGATAAATCAGAAATCAGTCAAACCTTAAGGTCGTAAATTCTACCAAATACCTAGGAGTTACAATTACGAATAACTTTGACTGGAGAGAATACATAGAAAATATTGTGGGGAAAGCGAACCAAAGGTTACGTTTCTTTGGCAGAACGCTTCGAAGATGCACCAGCTCCACCAAAGAGACTGCCTACATTACACTTGTGCGTCCTCTCCTAGAGTACTTTTGCCTCTTGTGGGTCCCTCACCAAGTGGGACTGACGGAAGACATTGAGAAGGTTCAGAGAAGGGCAGCTGGTTTTGTTTTATCACGCTACGGGGGGAGGGGGGGTGGAGCGTCACGGAAATGTTGCACGAATTGGGGTGGAAATCATTAAAAGAAAGGTTTTATTCATTGCGGCGTGATCTGTTTGCGAAGTTTCAATCATCGACTTTTACTTCCGAATGTGAAAATATTTTGCTAACACCCTCCTACTTAGGGAGACATGACCATCCCAATAAAAAAAGAGAAATCAGATCGAAAACGGAAAGATTTAGGCGTCCTTTCTTCCCGCGCTATTAGAGAATGGAACGGTAGAGAAAAGTTATGAAAGTGGTTACTGAAACATTTGCCAGGTACTTGAATGTGATTTGCAGAGTGTCTATGTAGATGTAGATGTCGATGTAGATGAAAATGAAAGATGCGTTACATGGTACATATGCGTTGCGTGTACTCGAGTTATTGCACTTGACTCTGGGTGACACGTCGGTCCTCTTTGGTGGTAAATGCGCCGTTGTAACAGGAGTAGTTAAATGCCCGGCGGCTTCATCAAAGCCAGCCGTCAATAGCGCTGAGTTTCTGCTCCCACAGTTGAGCGGAGCAACAGGTACGGACTAAGTTTACTGGAATTAGAGGCATTGAAACTTGTTGCTAGGCGCCCGCAGCTCTCTCCAAGTGAATGGAGTTACGCGAAGACATGACCGCCGATATCCAACCGAAAGGCGGCTTCCGCGAACGCTGCCCACAGTGTGGCATAACGTACGGCGAAATACTCGGAAAGCCCATGTCGCCGTATTCGCTACTAACATTGTCGTGATAGAAATGACAGGATAATGAACCTAGTGTGAAATATGTTGTTGATAGGTATAGCTGGAGCGGCGGGGAGATGACTGCTAAAGTTAGGCATGAATTCCTTCGACACATTTTATTTTAACCAAAATATATTAAAAATGTTTTCTTTTACAACTAGAGGCTGAAGGTCCGAACAAGATTTTTTTTTTCTTCCCTTTTTATTAAAGGACTAGCTGAAAACTCGGCATAGCCCGGGTATTTATTTATTCCTGTCACTTCTCAGGTATATATTCATTTGTATAAGAGCTGTATGTCTGTAAAATCTATCGGCAATACAATCAGTAGTAAAGAACTAATAGATTAAAAGTTGGTGCGTGATGGGGTGGTTTTCCATGAACTTTAATGTTCATGTGCACATATCTCATGAATTATGTATCGTACTGTGATACAGTTTAGAAGGTACACTCACCATTATGCGTGTATACAGTCTGTATAATTTCCTGTGGCTATAATGTTGAGTGTAGAAATTAAAAATTGTAACGTCATACTGAATGCCGTAGTTTTACTCCATGAATTGCGTAACGTTACTGTTTACGTGCACATATCTCATGAACTATGTATCGTACTGTGATACAGTTTAGAAGGTACACTCACCATTATGCGTGTATACAGTCTGTATAATTTCCTGTGGCTATAATGTTGAGTGTAGAAATTAAAAATTGTAACGTCATACTGAATGCCGTAGTTTTACTCCATGAATTGCGTAACGTTACTGTTTACGTGCTCATATCTCATGAGCTATATCTCGTGCTGTGATACAGATTAAAAGGTACATTCAACTATATGTGTGTGTACTGTCTGTAAATTTTCCTGCGGCTACAGTTTGTAGTCTACAAATTATAAATTGTAACGTCATACCGAGAACCGTAGTTTTACTCCATAAACAGCGGAAAAGTATTAAGTGAGAAACTTTTTTTCTTTTCATCATTTTGCTATGGTTGTCAGCGAGGAAAGGTTTAATAAAGGTTAGAAATTATGTTTAAAGTTTCTTGCAATTCGCTAAATGCTGTCAAATTCAAATGTTCAAATGTTTGTATAGCTTATGGGCTTAACTACGGGGTTATCAGTCCCTAAACTTACAAACTACTTATGAACTAGCTAATCCTAAGGACGGCACAAATATCCATGTCCGAGCGGGGATTCCGACCCCGACCGTAGTGGCCGTGCAGACCGTGACTGGAGCGCCTCAGTCCCCTCGGCCACCGCGGCCGGCTACATGCTGTCATTCTCATTCAGTGTATTCATAAAGTCTCGCCGCATTTTGTGACTTTTTTTCGCGACTCCTACTGTTTATGACGTCATGTGTTTTGAACCATGTGTCGTATGTGATTCTTAACCATGCAGCAGTTGGTACCTCGCGGTAATAAGGAATGTGTGTACCAAGTTTGGTTGAAATAGGTCCAGTGGTTTAGGAGAAAATGAGCTGCATTGTCGCTAAATGCAGCAGTTTTTCGCGTATCTCATTGTTTATGACGTCATATCTTGCGAACTATTTATCGTACGTGATTCTTACACTTACGGCGACCGTCCTCATGGATTGAAGCTTACGTGTTTAAAATTTCATAAAGATTGGAACAAAACTGTAGATTTGTATGCAACACTCTGCTTAATATATTAAATCTTTTCTTTTTAAACTAGAGGCTGAAGGTTCGAACAAGACAGTTTTTTCTTCCCTTTTTATTAAAGAATGTTAAGGAAAACAGTAAACAGTTCAGTTCGGGTGATGCAAGGCAGAAGGCCGAAGCAACCCTTTATAAAAGTAAATAAAATATGGTAAACAAGACAATCAAGAGGAGCTGCAAAATTAAGTAAAGGTTTCAGGCTTAAGTCCAAGTTAAAAAAGTTGTTCTGAGATAAGTTAATATGAGGCGCTCCAGTCACGGTGTGCACGGCCACTACGGTCGGGGGTTCGAATGCCCCCTCGGGCATGGATATTTCTGCCGTCCTAGTTCGTAAGTAGTTAATAAGTGGTTTGTAAGTTTAGGGACTGATGACCCCGTAGTTAAGTCCCATAGACGATACAAACGTTTTTTTTTTTTTTAGATAAGTTAATAACTGAGGGTCCGAAGCAACCTTTTATAATAACAAGCATACAGTGAAAACAACACAATAAAAGGGATCTCCAAAGTTTAAGTAAAACCGGGTCCTTCAAATTATCAGGCAGAAAAAAAAAAAAAAAAAAAAAAAAAAAAAAAAAAAAAAAAAAAAACTATGGGCTAATAGCGGGCTGAGTGCCCTAAGCAACCTTTTACAATAAGTAAGCAAAGTGAGCGCCAACATTTAAATAAAACCAGCTGAATCAGGCTGAAGGCCGGTTTGTAAACAAAATTTTGACGTAGTTTAGTAAAGGGCTGAAGCCCCGAAACAATCCTTTATCTTACTTATACAACAGTAATCAATACCCTGAAAGTACGAAAAACAAATTCGGCTCAATGATATTACGAGGAAGAAGGCCGAGTAAACAAATTATGTATCACTGTAAGAGACACCGGACTTTCCGGATTAATAAAAAGAGCTCAAGGAAGATTACCTAAAACCAAGGCACAAACACAAGCACTCAGGCCAGCTTTTTAACATAACAAGATATACATGTTTAAACAGGAATGAAATAAGGCCCCGAGACAACCAAAACACTTCCGGTGTAATATAAAATTAATTTAAGAACGGGGCTGGCTATTCGGTAATATACACTCCAACATATAAAACAGATGAGCTGACTCCAGGCAGGAAGGAGAGGGGATCGGGCTCCGACATGCAGTGACTTACACTAAAACGAACTCAGCGGCAAATTACAAACGTCGATTGGCTATGCCTCACGGAGGGAAATGGTCTTAAAGCAGAAGATAAAAAAAAAATAGAAAGACGAAGCTATATAACCAGCGCACGTGCAGATGCGAGCTAGCAGAGGGGCACAAACCAGTTAAATTCCTAAGTGGCTTTAACGAAGATAGTGAAAATTGAATAATTATTACGGAGAGCAACAGAGAGAATAATACAATTGAGCCGAACTAGAAGTGCGGGACAACACATAAGTAAACATCGATAGACGTAGACATAGGCAACGACAGTCCCTGTGGAACGACCACCGATCCTGATAAATACACACACACACACACACACACACACACACACACAAATTTGCAGAGCAGGAATGTACAGGCCACTTAACTTAATTTGCTCACTCCAAGCCATCATCGCGATTGTGTAGCAGGATAATGTCAATAAAACGCCCTGAAAGCATTTCATGGATCCCAGGTGGAAAGCAGCTGATACGACACGAGGCGCAGCCAGGGACTTACTACGGAGTACAAGTTGTTGTCTACTCTGGAACCAACATGGGATCGCTAGGAACACGACCACATAGCCGAGGAGATGAGGTAAACAGCCCCGCCGAGCTTATGATGGCACTTAACAGAATTCCCTCTCCCTGTCCAGACCTCTTCAGCTGTTCATATCGTCGCACATATGGCTCCAAGAGAGAATGCCGCTGCGGAATTACTTTGACACACGCGCTGGGCCCGGTCAATTAATATAAATAATCGACCATAGCAACGCCATGCAGTGTATCCAATTAACATTTCACGGCACTGACACTCAGATGTTTCCCGCAGCGACTCTCTCTGACTGCTCCGGTAACCGACCGCCTCAGAAATGCCGCGGCACCATGCTACCGAAGGGTCACTAGCGGCATGGATCACTCGAGCAAGAAGACAAGTGACGCGCGATAAATCTAACTGCGCCGCGAGCGGTAAGGGCACAGAAAGATCGATTAGTATTTGCACCAGTAATTTAATAAAGGACAGGATGAGTCGAAGAAACATGATCCGGCACGGCTCAGTTGTATTTTATTTTAATGTCGGTAAATATAACATTTTGAACAACCCAAAGTAACATGGTAGCACAGTTTTTCTCTGTGTGATTGGTTAAAGTTGTGTTTGCGGTTGATGAACCAAGCAATTGATCCCATATTACGTACCACATTCCGGCGACTAAATGAGGTCCCGGAAGCATAATTCATACACATCATACTACTACATAATTAACATTTTAGCTATTATATGCAAATTATTGATAAAGGAAAGGAAGGAGGAAGGATTAGTAAGGAAAGGATCAACAGTGGCTGCTTTCGGGCATTGAAATGAAACAACAGCGACAAGTGAAAATGTGAGGCGAGCCGGGAATCGAAACCGGGTCTCCCGCTTCGGGCCTTAACCACTTCGCTACCCGTGCTAACCTCCCGTCCGTCTCAAATTCCCACAAGTCGCACGCTATGGCTGTAGCACAGCTATCGTTCATGCCCTCTTACACTCGCCATTACTGATTCCCGTGCGAGGCCGAACATATAACCGCATTTGCGGTGAAATATTTGAAACTAACGCCGTCTTCGCGTGTATAAACTTATTATATTGGTGTGGTCTCTGTTCTTTCGGACAGACACCACACCAATGTAATTAGCTATTATAGGCTAAATGAAAGTAATTAGAACACCGTTTAACTGTTTACTTTTAGTATCAGATTCTTTGTCCTACGAATTTAACATTAATAGTATGGTGGGATTGGATCAACCCTAAAATTTCTTTAATTCAAAGCAAAAAACATGATTTGTTACCGATGTTGGTGAAAATATTGTTAACAAATTTTAAAACAAAAATGAAAGACAAATAAGTATCTACTTCCACAACAGCATTATCACAGAAAGTTCCTATGGAAACTGTAATATTAACCATAATTTTCAATTTGTCAAAAGTACTCTACTTTCACGTAATATTAGACGCCAAAAATGTATCTTCAATGTTTTCTTCCTAATTGAGACATCTTTACTATTCTTCAAACGTGAAGCGCTGAGGCCGAAAAATATTTATTTAATGACGACCGGTTTCAGAGGACTGTGCCATGATTATCTGGTCGTATTTTATAAGTTGTTCATCATATTTAAAACAATGGAGATAACATAATAAGTGCACTTAGTCCAAATATAAAAACACATAAATTACAACATAACAGCTTGCACGATACAGTATGTATCTGGAGGGAGATGACACCATTGATCCTGCAAGGTTTTCCATAAATCCGAAGGTGTACAATGAGCTGGAGAACCCTTCTGAACGACACCTTGCAATAATGTTTATGTCTGTGGAGTTTGGTAGTTAGCAGAAGTGTTTAAAGTCGGAAAAATGTTCCTGGAAATACACTGTAGCTATTCTAAACGTGGTTGGTGTCGCATTGTCCTGCTGGAATTGCTCAAGTGCGTCGGAATGCGCAGTGGCCATGAATGGATGCAGTGATAAGCCAGGATGTGGACGTGTATGTTACCCGTTTCTGGAAGTTTCAGGGGTCCCACATCACTCCAACTGCACGCGCCTCACACCATTACAAAGCCTCTACCTGTTTGAGCAGTCCCATGATAACACGGACGATCCATGAATTCATGAGGTAGTCTCCATACCAGTACTCGTCCATCCACTCAAGGTAATTGGAAACGAGACTCGTCAGGCAAGACAACATGTTTCCAGTCATCAACAGTCCAATGCCAGTGTTGACATGCCCGGGTGACGCGTGAAGGTATGTATCATGCACTCAGCAAGTGTACCCGAGAGGACCTTCGGCTCCTAAAGCCCTTATCGATGGTTACGTTGAATGGTTTGAACGCTGACACTTGTTGGTGGCCCAGCATTGAAATCCCCAGCAATTTTACTGCAGGGTTGCACTTCTATTACGTTGAATGATTCTCTTCAGTCGTCGTTGATCCAGTTCTCGCAAGATATCGGACATCAGCGATGTCGTAGATTTAACGTATTCCCGATATCCACGCTACCTGGGAGATGCTGTGTTCCAACTCCCGTGCACCGACTATAACACCACGTTAGCTACCGTAGCAGCAATAACCGATCTAACGCCTGAACCAGGCAGCTGTTGTTTTGTATAAGCGTCCTCCGCATACGCCAATAGTAAAGCAGTTTCTTTGCTTCTTCAGTGAATTTTTGAAAGGTGCATTTTTATGCAGATATTGTTGTTGACAGCATTAGTCGTTAATGAGAGGGTGTGATGGTACTGTCACTACAGTCGTCACCATTTTGTATACGATATGTATCTGTGTCTGGTATATTTTATATTCTCGAATAGTTGTCTCTGTATCCAATGTTGTTGGAAATTTGGTACGAATATGGTTCATACGTACAGTTTCAGTTGATTTCAAATTTGGTTAAAAATTGCAGATATTAAACCTCTATTCAAGAAAGGAATTAAAAAGAGATACCATGAAACTACAGACCGGTTTCACTTTTACCAGCATTCTCAAAAATTCTAGAAAAGGTAATGTACAAGGAACTTCTCACCCACCTAACCTGAAATGACATAATGTCTAGAACACGATTTGGATTTCTGAAAGGTTCCGATATCGAGAAGGCTATTTACACCTACAGTGAGAATGTAGTTAATTCATTAGATAATAAACTACAAGAAGCAGGTATTTTCTGTGATTTATCAAAGGCATTTGATTGTGTGAACCATAACAACCTTTTAAGTAAATTAAAATGTTATGGTGCCATGGGAATTGCTGCAAAATGATTCAAGTCGTACCTTGGAAACAGGAAACAAATGGTGTCAGTGCAAGGGACTAGTAAATTAAGCCAACAGTTATCATCAAATTGGGAAGAAATTACGTGTGGTGTTCCACAAGGATCCATCTTAAGAACGTTGCTTTTTCTTGTGTGCATTAATGACCTCTCATCAGTTACACTGCCAGAAGCAGAGCTCCTTTTGTTTGCAAATGATACAAGTATTGCAATAAATAGCTGGTCGAGATTAGTTTTAGAAATGTCTGCCAATGATATTATCATTAACATTAATAAATGGTTTAAAGCACACTCATTGACATTAAACTTTGAAAAGACTCACTACATGCAGTTCAGAACATGTAAGAGACTCCTATCCTATTCCCATTCAATATATGCATAAAGTTCAAGGAAGAGCAGATAGAAGAGGTTGACAGTATAAAATTCCTGGGATTACAGCTTGATAATAAATTCAATTGGGAGGAGCACACCACAGAACTGCAGAAACGACTTAACTAATATGTATTTGCAATACGAGTGGTACCAGACATAGTAGACATAACAATAAAAAAGCTTGCATACTTTGCTTACTTTCATTCCATAATGTCATGGTATAATATTTTGGGGCAACTCTTCAAGTCAAGCAAAAGTTTTCAGAGTCCAAAAGCGTGTAATACGTATTATTTGTGGTGTAAATTCACGGACATCCTGCAGAAGCCTCTTCAGGGAACTGGGTGTATTAACTAATGCCTCGCAGTATATTTATTCCTTAATGAAATTTGTCATAAATAATATATCTCTTTTTCCCAACAAGCTGCTCAGTTCATACCTACAATACCAGGAAAAACATTATCTACACAAGGACGTAAAAGCACTTATTTTAGTTCAAAAAATGGTCCAATACTCAGGAACACACATTTTCAATAATTTACCAACAACCATAAACATTTTAGCTACAAATAAAGAGAAGTTTAAGAGGAGCCTAAAAGACTTTCTCCACTGACGAATTCTTAAATAGAAGCAAATGATCCATTTATCTGAATTTATAACTTGTTCCGCATTTACGAGGATCACCTCAACACAGATCTATGCAACGAACCAACTAATCTAATTTAATCTTGAGGCTTTATGAATCCCTTACGACCGTCACATCAAGCATCAATATCTCAGAATGAGGCAGTTATTTCCCCCTCATATATAGTGTTCTCTTTCCATCTATTCTCTTCTCCGTGGTTAGTAGCAACCCTTAAGCTTCTGATTTCATCCATAATAGATTCGTATTTTATATGTGTTTAGATCGTTGCCATGCAGAGAAAATTCCTGTTTTATGCTAGCTGTTTGAATTGTTTATTTACAATCAGGTATTCAAAATTACGGCTGCCTACATAAGTCGTGTGAGCCAATCTGTAGATATGCTGTTCTGAAGGATAGTATTCTTACATAACTATCACATATGAAAAATCATTTATTGGATAAAATGAGGTAATTAACACTCTGTATGCCACTATTAAAAGCACGTACCGTAAACATGTGCCTACTCAAATGCGACTGTTAATCAAAAACTGAGAGTAAATCATTTCATTCAAAAAGTGGTTAGACATTGGTTGGGTTTTCAAATATAAAGTGTTATTAAATTTTCTGTAATACTCGAATCTACAATCGTAGAAGTATCCGTGTGTAGACATAAATAGTCATTTTTCAAACCTTCGAATGTGTAGCAAGAGGACACATAATTGGTTTGTAAAATGTGTTTGCAACCTCTTCGCTGGCTTACAGGTTCAGTATGATTTGTTGCACGTATAAAAGGTAAAATGTCAAAGTTTTGCTTCGCATTCCGATCATGAAGTACTTTTCGATAAACCCTGTAGAAACATCCAGAGAGCAAAATATGTGCATAACCGAGTTAAAGATCAGATTTACTTACTATTTTGGAAAGTCTTATGTATGAGAAGTATCGTTCCTGAGATTAACAAAATAAAGGCTGCACTGTGAAAAATGGTAGTTGTTATTAGAAGTTTTTAAAATAAAAATCATCGCATAAACTGTTTCACTACCAGCTTTGGCTGAGGACCATTATCTTCTAGGTACTAGACAATATATCAGTGAGTAACAAAGTTAAAAAAATCGTAAATGGACTACTTCACATACGATCATATGTAGGGTCGAAACAGTTTATACGTCAAAAGAGTATATGCTGTTATACATAACTATTATGAATTTTATCTGTTGCTTTATTTGACATAAACTTTGCATTTTCAAAACCGTTTCGTTAAAATCTGAGAGCCCAGTCCTTCGACGATAGCGTTAGCAGTAACAACCACTGTAGCTTTACAGCCAAATTCAGCACAAAACGTGTAACAGACATTTTATAGAAGTGGAAAGGGCTTTGGATACAGCATGACAGCTGTCAGAACACGGGAAAAGAGAAAGGACGTTCGTGCCAAACGACCGACAGCAAACGTGGGAACAATTTTACTATATAACGAGTTGCTCAGTTAAACAACTACAGTTTATGAAATTTATTTACATAAAGAGGACTTATATTGATTTTATTCATGAACGTACGGCAGCAGTTTCCTTTGCCCAGCGTTGCTCATTTCTTTAAAGCAATTTGTTTTATTTATCCAGTAGTGTGTAACGATAAATAGGATAATATGACAATCGCATTGCAGTCGTCTCCCCACATACTCACTATAACCCAAACACTTACCCAATAAATACAATGGGGATTAGTTATGATTTAATTAAAATTTAGTTCTTGGTAAAATATAATTTTACTAGCGCAGCCACTTCAATATGTAGAGTATTATTTACGCAGAATGAAGTCATTACGCCTGATTATGGTATTATTGATACCTCTTTGAGGAAAATGAAATATTGTACTAAATGCTACAAATGGTTAGCAACCGACGTCTGTTTACATTAGGAGGATTATTTCAGAATGTTCTTCAGTGGCTATCAAACAAGGCCTAATAATTTCAGCCCACTTTACTGCCTTACTACCTCGATGTTTTGCGTGCAGGAGCCTACATCTCGACGTGACGGGTAGGTCGTAGTAACTTGTAGCTTCATTACTGCCACTACCTATGCTGTCAGAAAACCTAATTTTGTCTGAACTCTGTACATACATTTGAGAGAAACATATTTTTTAATTCGACATTGTTTCATGTGATTACACTACTGTCTTTTCCGAAGTCTCAATAGAGGTACAATATACGTAGTAAATAATATATAATAAAAGTAAACTAAGTTACATGCGTTGGCGTACGTCATACTAATTATAATTATAGCGTCATTAAATTCTGCGCCATTGTCTCGACACGGGAAGAGAGTGTCACGGATCGGACGCACGAGATGGGGTGGAAATCATTAAAAATAGCGTTATTCATTGCTGTGAGATCTACTTGCGAAATTAGTTTCACCAACTTTCTCTTCCAAACGCGAACATATTTTGTTAGCACCTATCGACACAGGGTATGTAGAAGCAACGTACATTATTATGATGTAAAGACAATGATCTCTGTTCAAACAATGTTGCTAAATTATAGTGTACGATAAATAGTCAGTGGGAAAACTGCAATGATTTCAGTAAACTTGACAGAAAGAAACTGATAGTTTCGTTCTCTACATTACAACGCCAGTATTCCGTACTGTATTACTATTCCCAGGTCTTACTTGGTTGTCTACGTTTGGGAAACAGCGCAGGGCTTGAAGCTTTGATGTGTTATTGGTAGTGAACACAGATAGTCCTACGTAATCATGCAACTTCATTTGCATAAATTAATTGGCCACTACCCCGCAGCTAAACCACGAGTCCTGTCTGCCGTTATCAATATTAATCACGTCCTGCGGTCTGTTTCCAGAAAAATTAAGGCTAATTTTGCCTCGAACTCGAATTTGTGTCTTTTCTAGGACATACGTTTAATAGAATGCAGTTTCCTTAATCGCTATTAGAGAATTCCAGTAACTAATAGCGGATTCGTGAAAGTTACTTGAGTAGAAATGTCAGAATGGATACACGAGAGCCACTGTGTAATAAAAGGCGTAACACTTGCTTCGTAAAATTTGTGTCAATGTAATTCATGGAGGTAAAGGTAAGAGGTGGACGAGTCCTGCCACCATTTTAGAAAGATTCGCCAAGGCATTTGCGGACTACTGCTTACGATTTCTTCTTGTTCTTAAATTTTGATGTGAGCATTCAATACTTTTTAAAGAGTAAATATTACATTGATCACATGGATGAAATTGTATCACGAAGGTAATTTCCAACGTTTTTCTGATATTTAATATGTGTTGGAAGTAGTAATATATTTGCCCACATTATACATTTTGAATAATCAAGCACAACTGTATGATAATTATATGAAAATAATATTTTATTGACCTATTTATTCCTTTTTGTGCTGTATCTGCGATTGTACTTGATGAAGGTAGAGCACTCAATGTAATGCTCGTTCGTTTATATTACTGATTCTTCATGATGTTTTCACGTTACAGATTGTGGCGTTTCCAATTAGGGCATGTCCAAAATTAATTATTTTCTGAGCCCTCATAAATTAAATGACGCCACATATACATATAAAGTTATGGATGTCATTGATTACCGCAGTGAATAAACTTGGCTGCACATCAAGCAAGGAAACTAGGTTGTGAGTTAACTTATGCTAAAGGTGGTATGTTTCACATATTAAGGATATAATGGAAACCAAAATTAATCTGTTTTATCTGTACACACTGAACACCAAAGTGAGAATTGAATTTAGGTTCGACAATAAGAACAAAATAATGACTGAGGTCATATTATTATACAGTTACCATATTAACCCAGATATTGCAGGTATCTTTCTGGAGCATTTTTAAAGAGGATCATAAAAGTACCTATACTGCTACTTCATTCTACCTTCCAACAATTGGCAGTAGTGTTTGCACTTCATTCAAGTGTCCCTCTCCACAGTTTAAACCAATATCTGTCTTTGATTGTGGAGTCACAGCAATAGGGTGCGCGTGAGAAAACTTTGATGAAAATCGATTTAGGGCCTGACCTCATAGTTGATGTGTAAGTATAACGTCTCTGTGCGCTATAATCGGATATATTAGCGATATAACTGTACACAAATTTTCTCATAATATCATAGTAATTTAGTAAAGGTCAATATGGGTATTACCATGCAGAATATAACCTCAGTGACTGTCTGTTGATTCACATCC
Organism: Locusta migratoria; assembly: GCA_026315105.1. Taxonomy (NCBI): domain Eukaryota; kingdom Metazoa; phylum Arthropoda; class Insecta; order Orthoptera; family Acrididae; genus Locusta; species Locusta migratoria. The sequence continues at coordinate 874,627,166 of CM048744.1, forward strand.
TTCTGAAAGGTCGTTAAATTTTTACATACAGCAGTCACAGTGTTATCTATAATTTCTCTTTTCTTGCAACAAAAGTACACGTATTTATACAATGTTTCAGCAACAAAGTCCAACTAAAATGCTCTTAGCGTATTTACCATCATTTATACTCAAGAATTTTCATTGTTTATTACTGGTATAACAGAATTGCAAATCCAGAGAAAAGAGCAGAATTGACAAAAGAACCCAGAAAGAGAATTGACTCCATATCTGACATTTCTACCAATATATAGCTTGCTTCATGGAACTTCAACAGCGTGGGGACAGTGGCAACCAACTATAATATTATCAACCCAACTAATCCAGCAGTGCGATATTCACGTCAGCAGAAAAGGCAGATAACAATTTAACAATGAGATTATGGGATGAACTGATGGAATAGGTGAAATATTTCACTCTATAGCCTATCGGGGCAAAGAAATGGTACATCCAAATTATTGCTAACTTTTTCGATATAGTCGAGCACAAGGCATGGCATCTCAACAGGGAGGATGGCGTCACCGTAATTTTCGAATCAAGCAGCCATGTTGCAACACAAAGAGGAAGATCAACTGAAATGAGAAAAATTGATGTCAAGACAAGCTGGAACATTATGTAACATATTTGCCTATATTTCTTCCTTCTGGTAGGAAGAAACAACTTCACTGTCGCCAATGTCAACAACATTTACAACACAGGAGATGAAATATAGTGTACCACTTCATGTTTCTTGTTTCGTATTGTTCCGTTCAAATAATAAGACTTTCTGTCAAATGCATGTCAATTCAGCTGATGTACTTCCAGAAGGATGGGCCTTTATAAAGTGTAAAACTATTATGGACATCTAACATCAATTACTTTTAAGTGTTTGATCAAAGTTTTCGGTAGAATGAAAACAAAAAATAATCCAGCATTATCAGGATTAAGGATGCCAGACAATCACCCCAGTCACATCTTTGCTGTGGCGGTCCTTAATACTTTATATATAGATGTCCTTTTCCCAGTGAAGTCATGAGAACAAAGTATGAATATGAACATCATCTCAAGACTCGGTTTACTAATAGCAAGCGATATTATAAGTTGTTATCAGGGTTGCGATTTTAGGTGCAAATTTAAGAAGCAAAAAGGAAGAGTAAATGTGTTCGAATAAGATAAAAAGTGTACAGAAAGTACTAGTTTATTTACCTAATTCACTCATTAGTCTATTCTAGTTTAGTGAATTACAAACATGTACATATAGTTATCAATCATTAGAATAAGTAAAAATGTCTACTTTTATACTTTCATGGATTGTGTTTCTTGGTGGTTGTGTGACGCAGAGAAAAGTCGTGATTATTTCAATCTTCACTCCTGCCCTGGGCTTAACTTTTTTGATAATAAAAAAGAAGGTACGTACGATAATTTTCTATGAATTCAGACACTGACATTTTCATTCACGACAGTGAGGCAGATCTCAGTTTTAAAAGCAAGATTTACACTCAGTAAATTAATGTGTTTTAATGGTGACGTTTTAGTACGTTTTACTATAACAAATTTTTCACTCAAATGTAAATGGGAACACTTTCACCACGTCTCACGTTGAAAACAGAAACAATTGCTTTCTGGTTGTGAACATATAAATTCGGGTTTGTCGTAGGTCTGTGTTGATTAACTACGCTAACAGTTATTACTTCCGACACACAGAGGCAGTCTGGCACAATTACAGAATCGATATCATCAAACGCTATACAGTACTCACTGTTATGTATTTAATATTTTTACTTATATGCTTTCAAGGATACTAAGATAGCAGAGTACTTGTGGACTGCACATGGGGTTTTCTTTAGGCTAGAATATAGTTTGTGAATACCCGCCAGCCTACAGGCAGAAGCGTAACTAAGCTTCGTTCCGTGAAACACACTTCGTCTGTCAAAATATTGTCAATAAATTTTCAAAGTAATCATTAAAAAGGCATAGAATTTACTGAAGCGCATGAAATTTGTTGTACTCAGATTATCCCCAGGACCGAGTGCTAGCAGGATCCTGTCATAGGAAGTTCTGAAATACCAAGTAGGTTCACATAGTAAGTTCCGTTCGGTAATATAAAACGAACCTGTACAGGTATAGAAAACATATTTATTGTACAAAATCTATAATTTTAAACTACTTTTCCACATAGTTTCCGAAAGTTTGAAGACACTTGTCATAGCGTTGCACTGGTTTTTGTATGCCTTCTTCATAGGCATGTATGTCGCCTTTATATTCAACAATGTGGTCACATGTTCTTCCAGCTCGTCATCATTGTTGAAATGTTGACCACCAAGGATATATTTTAGCAAGGGCACTAAGTGTATACATACGGTTGTGCTTAATCTTCTCTCCCATTGACTGAACAAGTACGTCTGCAACCACAGACGGGCGCCCACTTCATTCTTCATCGCGCACCTGATAACGTCCTTCATTGAACAGTCTGGCCTATCGTCTAACCTTTGAATTACTCATAGCATTTTGTCCATAAACCTCGCAGATTTGACGATGAATTTCCTTTGGTTTAACTTTCTTTGCTTTTAGAAAACAAATCGTAGATCTGATTTCACATGTGAACGCATTTTCAAGTACGGCTGACGTTATAAAGAAGCGCTAAAAAGCACACGTCGCTTAGATTTACAAACATTTGAATTTGACAGGTATTATATATCGTGATACCGTCATATCGCCCATGTTTATCAAACTTCATACAACAGTCAAGAGAATAAATAGTTCTTCAGCTACTTATAGGGTGCATTAACCACATCCATAACCTAATGAAATAAATCGCAATTGGCGATCAGTTATGGCCTCATTGTATTAGGTTTAGATGAAATACCAAAGGGCGGCGAATGGAAATATGTGCCTGGCCGGGATTCGAACCCGGGATCTCCTGCTTACTAGGCAGACGCCCTGACCACTCTGCCACCGAGGACACAGTGACCAGCCCCACTGCAGAGGACTCTTCCCTGCACGTCTCCCGCCACACCCAAATCTCCATTCGCCACGCTGTCTCTTTCCTATTACCACAGCCTATTTTGTTTTAGGAAACAGACAGCTACTGTTCCATTCTCTGATAGCGCGAGAAGAAAGAACACCTAAATCGTTCCGTTTTCGATCTGATTTCTCTTATTTTATTGAGGTAGTCGTGTCTCCCTATGTAGGTGGGCGCTAGCAAAAAAATTTCACATTCAATTGTAAAACTCGGTGACTGAAATTTTGTAAATAGATCTCGCCGCAACGAATAACGTCGTTTCACCTTAAATCGTGTAACATTTCCATAACGCTTTCTTCCCTGTAACGTGATAAAACAAAACAAGCTGCCCTTCTCTGAACCTTCTCAATGTCTTCCGTCAGTCCAACGTGGTGAGGGTCCCACACTGGGCAACAGTACTCCAGGAAGGACACACAAGTGTGTGGTGTGCAGTTTCTTTGGTGGAACTGTTGCATCTTCGAAGCTTTCTGCCAATGAAACGTAACCTTTATTTCGCCTTTACCACGATATTTTCTATGTGTTCTCTCCAGTCTAAGTTGTTTGTAAATGAAAATCCTGGGTATTTGGTAGAATTTACATTAAGGTTTGACTGATTTATCGTGTAAGTTAAGTTCAGCGGATTTCTTTTAATGGTCATATGTATTAAATCACTCTTTTCATGATTATGTGTTAATTGCCAATTTTTGCACCAATTTTGTCTAAATCGCTTTGCAGTTGCTTTTGATCCCGTGTTGACTTCACTAACCGATAAACAGCATCATCAACGAACAGTGTCCTAAATCGTTTATGAACACAAGAAAGAGTAGGAGACTTGTAACACTTCCCTGGGGAACACCAAATACCACTTCTGTTTTACTGGATGACTTATCGTCAATTACTACGAACTGTGTCCTTTCTGATAGGAAATCGTGAATCCAGTTGCACAATTGGGTCGATATTCCAGAAGCACGCAATTTCATTAGAAGTCGCTTGTGAGGTACAGTGATAAAATCCTTCCGGAAATCCAGAAATATAAAATCGATTTGAGATCCCTTGTCGATGGCACTTACACTTCATGTGAATAAAGTGCAAGCTATGTTCCGATATGGTACCAGAATTATGGGAGAAACTTAACTGCATTGTAAAGTAAGTGCTGGAGGAAGGTGTGCTCTATATGTTATATTCAAGAAACGCTGATGAATTGCTTTCATGGTTCAAAAAAGAACGAACAAATGAAAGCCGCGGGGAATAGCCGTGCGCACTGAGACGCCCTTCTACCGTTAGCGCGGCCGTTCCATGTCGGAGGTTCGAGTCCTTCATCGGGCACGGGTGTTTGTGTTGTGCTTAGAATAAGTTAGTTTAAGTAGTTTGTAACTTTAGGGACCGATGACCACTGTAGTAAGATCCCATAACTTTAGAATCATTTTGAACAATTGACATCAATTAAGGAGAGATTCCTACGTCTTTAAAAAGGGTTCTGTAGTAACTACCAACGTCTCAACTTCGCAAAATTGCTTCCCAAAATCCCAAAATAGTTCTAATTTGATGTAATATGGAAAAACGGATCGAAAGCCTCTATCGAGTTACTCTTAGATAATTCTGCGGAGGCTATAGAAGACAAGAAAAGGAAACGTGAACTTCAAATTTTGCTATGAAGAAATCGTTCATACAAAATATTTCATACAGAATCGTTCAGTGAACCTGGGGAACATAGTAAAAGGTATAATTGGTGTAGAAAAGCAAATGTGAAAATTTTTATAGCGTGTCCAGGTCCGCATTCAATCCCACTTCTGTTTTACAAAGAGTACTCCGGCATTTCACCCCTTGCATTTATCGCACAGATTTGATCCAATCGAATCCCCCCTCGGGCATGGATATTTGTGCCGTCCTAGTTCGTAAGTAGTTCATAAGTAGTTTGTAAGTTTAGGGACTGGTGACCCCGTAGTTAAGTCCCATAAGCTCTACAAACATTTATTTTTATTTGATCCAATGCAAAGACCCAAGCGGCTGGTGAATCCCCTTTATAAGAAAGGTAAAATAATTAACCCGAACATTTACGGACCGTTACACGTAACATCACTTTGCCGTAGAATTTTTCAACATATCAGTTCAAATACGATAAAATCTCTTGAGACGTAAAAACTTCTGACCATGGACTAGCGTGGTTGTAGAAACATCGCACATGTGAGACTCTTCTCACATATTACTTAGTGAGCCATGGATGAAGGCGTAACATCTTTGTTTTGAAAACTTGCATATAAATGGGTATTATCTAAAGGCCCTCCTCCCCACAGGAATTACACAACACGTTACATTATGCCACCATCTAGTGGCATTTTGCATGGAAATGAAGCACACCACTGTTTCTTTTACGATTGCTTATTTTTCTAAGCATGGTTTCGTGCGGCTCAAAGCTATCGATGTCAGAGGTATCCCTTGTAAATGGGGATACTGACAGGGATGTGATACAAACAAAATAATTGGAACGTTTTAGGGTAATAGGGGAAATGGAATCCTCATAGTCTTGACATTCGAACATAGTGCCTTAATGGCGGTATTTCTTAGTTTTAGTGATATGAACTACTTTATTTCACTTGAGTATTAGCCTGGACGTCATATTAATAATTGTAGAGCACAAAACGTTTTTGATAGTTCTTTATTTACATAATGTGTAAGAGTTTGAGAATGTGAAAAGTTTTTGTTTTGTCTTGGAGGTAAACACTGATTATAGACTTTATTCTAAGTTAACTTTTAAAATACCATATACGTGGGAAATATACTTCGGAAAAATAAATAACGTTTTATTAACGTACGTAGTTTTTTTTATTTGAAAACCTTATAATTGGTTGCTGATAGTTCTCTGTCTGTTCGTTCGTGTGTTAAACTTCAGCTTCAATAAATAATCTGAATGCAAGTCTCAAAACGAATTTAAAAATCGTGTAATTTAGATCCGCATAATCGTAATTATTGTTTTATTTAGCAAATTACGCCACTGAAAATATCCTCGCAGTCCTTTGATAAGTTGGTGGGATACAGAAAATTTCGTTCTGTTTACGATGTAGCTGGAATTCAGACCAAAATTCGCATCCAGTTACGAAACTGCGGTGTTAATTATTTGCGGCTTTGCAGCTAATAACAACAACAAATCTAGCCAGTCGATTACGCGGCTTTAATAGCCGCCGATAGGTTCCTACCTCCAATTACTCACGGTCACTAGCAATGGTAGCATTTTGTGCAAAGCTTTCCACATAATAAAAATGAAATTTTAGCTGCAGTTCGTTAACAGTATCCGGTATTAAACAGATACTCTCCCGGCGAATAAAGAGCCATTATCTAAAGCAGTTCATCGAGATAATTTCTTGTAGCTACGAGCTGAACCTTCTTAAGAGCAGTCTAATAGCATATATAGTTACAATCTGTAAATTGACTGTAAATTTGAAGTCTATTTATTCAGTGTCCTATACGTCACAAAATAAAGAACTGATTAGGATAAATATAGTCGTTTTCTTAGTGGAACTGTCACCGTCCGGGTAAAGAATTTCGTATTTCTCTAACATCCTATTAATATTTACGCTAATCGACGTCTAGTATTGTGCTAAAATACATGGACAAAAAAAAAAGAGAGAGAGAGAGAGAGAACTGAAATATTCATGTTTTAGCGCAATTTACGCTTCACCTAATTTAAAAACTTGTGCTGTTCCTTTCATGTCGAGACATGGAAGGTTTCACATTAGTCTTAATGTGTCAGATTTTAGATTCAGAGTGTTTGTGGGTTTAGCTCATAAAATCTGGACGACTAACGATGGTCTACAGATAGAGAGAGAGAGAGAAAGTTATGAAATATTCATTTTCTAAGTGACACCGTCACATACGCATATGATCAGGCAGTGACAGCAACTATGGAACTCCAGACCAGCTCTGAGCCACACCCTGGAGTTGGCCCAACATTGGATCGAAACAAGTTGATACTAAACAGTCAATTCTGCGTTCTAGACTGTTTAATATACATATACAAAAAATCGGTTTGGGCAGCATTGTTTCCTTCTTTGGAAAAACAGCGAACTTATAGATTTTTTAAAGATCAAAATACAGTCTAGTTTGCAAAATTTGACAATCTATTACTACAGGTTTAGATCATCTTCAGACCTCCCGATGTTGATTTTCAAGCTTGAACATCTACAGCGAGAGGTCTGAAGGTGATCTAATCTTAGATCGGAACCTGTAGTAATAAATTGTCAAATTTTGCGAACTAGACTGTTATTTTCATCTTTACATACATAAAAATTGGATACTTCTTATCGGTTTTCTGTAATATTACGAATGTTATTTTCTGAACAGAGATTCATGAGTTATTGTTAGAGGTCATCTGGCAGTTTACAGGTTACACATTTTCGGTAGTAGTGATTCACGGGATCTCCATTTCTTGTGACTGACTCCAATTATTTCATTCTGAAAACGGAAGTTTCGTTGGTCTAGGGGTATGATTCTCGCTTCGGGTGCGAAAGGTCTCGGCTTCCAACCCCGGACGAGCCCACTATTTTTATACTTTCGAAATGTGGTGCTACAGACGAATGATGAAGATTAATGGGTAGTTTACGTAACTAATGAGGAGGTGCTTCTGTCATAGCCTAACGAAAAGAAGGGATAGGTTGGTGGGATACATTCTGAGTCATCAAGGAATTGTTAACTTAGCATTAGAAGGAAGTTTGTGGGGTAAACATCGTAAAGAAAGACCGAGGAACGAATACAGTATGCGAATTCAAAAGGATGTAGGTTGCTGTACGTATTCTCAGATTAAGAGGCTTGCACAGGACAGGGTACCGTGGAGAGCTGCATCACACCAGTCTGCGGACTGAGCACCACAACAACGACTTTGTATAACTTCAAAGTAAGGTAATTGCGTTTTTCTCTAATTAATATAGTTAAACATATTATTACTGATTGTTGTTGTTATGGTCTTCAGTCCGGAGACTGGTTTGATGCAGCTCTCCACCCTACTCTATCCTGAGCAAGCCTTTTCATCTCCTCATAAGAACGGCAACCCACATCTATTTGAATCTGCTTACTATACGCGTCTCTTGGTCTCCCTCTGCGATTTTTACCCCACACACTTCCCTCCAATGCTAAATTTACGATTCCCCGATGTCTAAGAATGTGTCCTACCAAGCGATCCCTTCTTTTAGTCAGGGTATGCCAAAAATTCCTTTTCTCACCAATTCTGTTCAGTACCTCTTCATTAGTTATGCGATCTACCCACCTAATCTTCAGCATTCTTCTGTAGCACCACATTTCAAAAGCCTCTATTCTCTTCCTGTCCGCACTGCTTATTGTCCATGTTTCACTCCCATACAAGGCAACACTCCACACAAATGCCTTCAGAAAAGACTTCCTTACACTTAAATTAATATTCGATGTTAGCAAATTTCTCTTTTTCAAAAATGCTTTTCTTCCCATTGCCATTCTGCATTTTATATCCTCTGTACTACGACCATCGCATGTTATTTTACTACCTAAGTAACAAAACTCATCTACCACCTTCATTGTTTCGTTACCTAATCTAATTCCTTCAGCATCGCCTGATTTCCTAAGACCGCATTCCATTATTTTTGTTTTGCTCTTGTTAATGTTCATTTTATACGCTCTCTTCAACACGCTGTCCATTCCATTCAACTGCTCTTCCAGGTCCTTTGCTGTCTCTGATAGAATTACAATGTCATCGGCAAAACGCAATGTTTTTATTTCTTCCCCCTGAACTTTAATCCCTATTCCAAATTTTTCCTTGCTTTCCTTCACCGCCTGCTCAATGTACAAATTGAATAACATCGGAGAAAGGCTACAACCCTGTCTTACTCCCTTCCCAACTGATGCTTCCCTTTCATGCCCTTCGACTCTAATAACTGCGGTCTGGCTTTTGTACAAGTTGCAAATAACTCTCCTTTCCCTGTATTTTACCTCCGCTGACTTCAGAATTTGAAAGAGTGTATTCCAGTCAACATTGTCAAAAGCTTTCTCCAAATCTACAAAAGCTAAAAATGTAGGTTTGCCTTTCCTTAATCTATCTTCTAAGATAAGACGTAAAGTGAGTATTGCCTCCCGGGTTCCTACGTTCCTCCTGAACCCAAACTGATCTTCCCCGAGGTCAGCTTCTACCAGCTTTTCCATTCTCCTGTAGATAATTCGTGTTAAAATTTTGCAACCATGACTTATCAAACTGATGGTTCTGTAATTTTCACACCTGTCTGCGCCTGATTTCTTTGGAATGGGGATTATTACATTTTTCTTAAAGTCTGAGGGTATTTCGCCTGTCTCATACATCCTACACACCAGTTCAAATAGTCTTGTCATGGCTGGCTTTCCCAGAGACTTTAATAGCTCTGCGGGTATGTCATCTACTCCTGGGGCCTTGTTCCGACCTAGGTCTTTCAAGGCTCTGTCAAATTCATCTCTCAGTATAGCATCTCCTATTTCATCTTGATCTACTTCCTCTTCCCTTCCTACAACATCGTCTCTAAGTTCATTTCCTTTGTAGAGCTGCTCTATATACTCTTTCCACCTTTCAGCTTTCCCTTCTTTGCTGAGAACTGGTTTCCCATCCGAGTTCTTGATATTCGTAGAGCTGCCCTTCCTGTCCTCAAACGTCTCCTTTATTTTCCTGTAGGCGGTATCTACTTTATCCCTTCTTATACATTCTTCTACAGATTTGCATTTGGCTTCTAGCCACTCCTGCTTAGCCATTTTGCACTTCCTGTCAATCTCATTTTTTAGTCGTCTGTACTCCTTTTTGCCTGTTTCATTTACTGCATTTTTATATTTTCTCCTTTCATCAATTAAATTTAGTATTTCCTGTGATATCCAAGGATTTTTTGTTGGTCTTGCCTTCCTACCTATTTTGTCCTCTGCTGCCTTCACTATTTCATCTCTCAATGCTACCCATTCCTCTTCTACTGTTTTATTTCCCCCTGTTTCTGTCAATTGTTGCCTAAATCCCCCTCTGAAATTCTCCAGAACTTCACTTTCCTTCAATTTATCTAGGTCCCATCTCCTTATTTTCCTACCTTTCTGCAGTTTTTTCAGTTTCAGCCTACAGTTCATAACCAACAAGTTATGGTCAGAGTCTATATCTGCCCCTGGGTATGTCTTGCAGTTTAGAACCTGGTTTCGGAATCTATGTCTTACCATTATAAAATCTATCTGATACCTTCCTGTGTCTCCTGGTCTCTTCCACGTATACAACCTTCTTTTGTGATTCTTAAACCACGTGTTTGTTACTATTAAATCATGTTCCGTGCAAAATTCTACCAGGCGACTTCCTCTTTCATTCCTCCTGCCCAGTCCATATTCACCTACTATTTTTCCTTCTCTTCCTTTTCCTACTACCGAATTCCAGTCTCCCATCACAATTAAGTTTTCCTCTCCCTTAACTGTCTGAATAATTTCCTCTAGCTCCTCATATATCTCTTCGATCTCCTCATCATCGGCAGAGCTAGTTGGCATATAAACCTGTACTACTGTTGTCGGTGTTGGCTTCGTATCTATCTTGACAATGATAACGCGATCACTGTGCTGCTCATAGTAGTTTACCCGCATTCCTATTTTCTTATTCATTATCAGTCCTACTCCTGTGATACCCCCAACTGATTTTGTATTTATAATCCTGTACTCACCTGACCAGAAATCCAGTTCATCCTGCCACCGAACTTCACTAATCCCCACTATATCTAACTTCAACCTATCCATTTCCCTTTTTAAATTTTCTAATTTTCCTACCCGATTAAGGGATCTAACATTCCACGCTCCGATCCGTAGAATGCCAGTATTGTCTTTCCTGAAGACAACATCCTCCTGAGTAGTCCCCGCCCGGAGATCCGAATGGGGGACTATTTTACCTCCGGAATATTTTACCCGAGAGGATGCCATCATCATATGTTCATACAGTAGAGCTGCATGTCCTCGGGAAAAGTAACGGCTGTAGTTTCCCCTTGCTTTCAGCCGTCCGCAGTAGCTGTGTGGCAAAGCCACATTAGCTGATGTTACAAGGCCAGCTCAGTCAATCATCCAGACTGTTGCCCCTGTAACTACTGAAAAGGCTGCTGCCCCTCTTCAGGAACCACACGTTTGTCTGGCCTCTCCACAGATACCCCTCCGCTGTGGTTGCACCTACGGTACGGCTATCTGCATCGTTGAGGCACGCAAGCCACCCCACCTCGGCAATGTCTGTGGTTCATGGGGGTGGTATTACTAACTGTTAATACCCTACCCTTATACGTGGATGAAGATTCAGAAGAGGAAATCTGCTTAGTAAATTAGACGTCGCAATAGTTCATATTGGTATCGTAGTTCTTCAATGAACTATATGAAATTAGCTCTGTATCTGGAAATAGTACTCCATAAAGCATCATTTGACTCCTTTGACTTCACTAAAATGGTCAGTTCACCAGGAATCTTCACTTAAAAACGTATTAACTTTTGAAAATGGTGATTTGGCCCTGCGTTCCCCCTTAGGCCAACTAGAGGAAGAGATACCGTTTATTAGAGGTTGTGGACCCACGACAACTAGGTCTTTAGCGCTCGAACAAGAGTAAAAACCGATTACTGTGAATCTTTTTGACAGAAAATAACATAAATTAGACGAACTTTATGTGCTGGTAAATTAAAGGATGCATATAATAAACGAATTTGGTGGGGATCTGGTCTCGACATGTAACAACCATATTGTAATATTGAAAATTAAAAGATGGTTGTTTCATTGCGAGATCAGATCACACCTAAGGTTAGCATCTTCCCTTTCACCACCACAGAGTTGTGTGTCTTCTTGTCAGAGTCAAAAAACTTGGTTAATGAAACAGTGCCCTATTCCGGGCTACTTCATTCCACGCGTGAGGCCCGCAGGAGGAACTCCGTGGTTGGACAGTTGATATAATCAACCTCAGCTTATTATCCGTCACTGACAATCTTTGTTTCTCTCATAACTGCATGAAAGGATATCTGGCACAACACAAAGAGGACTCCTGCAGGAGAATAACACGTGTAACGTTATGGTGGCCACAGGATTCGTTGGCAGCCAGTTCAGTCTCTAGATTTACCCTCATTCTGGAAATGAGATCTGCTGAAGTCGATAATACATTCGTTGGGAAGTATTGACAACACGATCGGGGAACACTACGGAATATTTGACGGCGTCCCCTTGCTTGTAATCATCAGTGTACAATACTGTAAAACATTGGCGCCTATCTAAAATTGTAAAAAGTACAGATTGAAATGTAAAATCTAAGGTTTGGTCTTTCTTAAAATTCTTCTGGAGTAAAACAAACTCTACGCCTCTTCAATAGACGATACTTAATACTGGAGTATCACCCGGCGTGATGGTATGGGCTGCCACTGGTTACACGTCTCGGTCACCTCTTGTTCGCATCGACGGCACTTTGGACAGTGGCCGTTTCATTTCAGATGTGTTATGACCCGTGACTCTGCCCTTCATTCGATCCCTGCGAAACCCTACGTTTCAGCAGGATAATGCACGACCGCATGCTGCACGTCCTGTACGGGCCTTTCTGGATACGGAAAATGTTCGACTGGTGCCCTGGCCAGCACATTCTCCAGATCTCTCACCAAATGAAAACGTCTGGTAAATGGTGGCCGAGCAACTGGCTCGTCACATTACGCCAGTTACTGCTCTTGATGAACTATGATATCGTGTTGAAGCTGCATGGGCATCTGTACCTGTACATGCCATCCAAGCTCTGTTTTATTCAATGCCCAGGCGTATCAAGGCCGTTATTACGGCCAGATGTGGTTGTTCTGGATACTGATTTCTCAGGATATGTTGTTGTTGTGGTCTTCGGAGACTGGTTTGATGCAGCTCTCCACAACACCCTATCCTGAGCAAGCCTCTTCATCTCCACATAAGAACGGCAACCTACATCTGTTTGAATCTGCTTACTGTATCCATCTCTTGGTCTTCCTCTGCGGTTTTTACCCCACACGCTTCCCTCCAAAGCTAAATTCACAATTCCTTGATGTCTAAGCATGTGTCAAACCAATCTAGCCCTTCTTTTAGTCAAGGTATGCCAGAAATTTCTTTTCTCCCCAATTCTGTTCAGTACCACCCCATTAATTACGCGATCCACCCACCTAATCTTCAGCACTCTTCTGTAGCACCACATTTCAAAAGCCTCAATCCTCTTCCTGTCCGCACTGTTTATCGTCCATGTCTCACTCCCATACAAAGCAACACTCCATACAAATGCCTTCCGAAAGGACTTCCTTAGGCTTAAATCAATATTCGATGTTAACAAATTTCTCTTTTTCAAGAACGCTTTTCTACCCATTGCAATTCTGCATTTTATACCTTCTGTACTGCGACCATCATTTGTTATTTTACTGCCCAAGTAACAAAACTCATCTATCTCCCTTATTGCTTCGTTACCCAATCTAATTCCTTCAGCATTACCTGATTTTCTTAGACCCGCACTCCATTACCCTAGTTTTGTTTTTGCTAATGTTCATCTTATATGCACCTTTCAGCACACTGTCCATTCCGTTCAATTGCTCTTCCAGGTCCTTTACTGTATCTGACAGGATTACTATGTCGTCAGCAAAACGCAATGTTTTTGATTCTTCCCCCTGAACTTTAATTCCTTCTCCAAATTTCTCCTTGCTTTCCTTTATAGCTTGCTCAATGTACAAATTGAATAACATCGGAGAAAGGCTACAATCCTGTCTTACTCCCTTCCCTAGCATTGCATCTCTTTGATGCCCTTCAAATCTGACAACCGCTGTCTGGTCTTTGTACAAGTTGTCAATAACCTTACGCTCCCTATATTTTACTCCTGATTGCTTCAGAACTTGAAAGAGTTTATTCCAATCAACATTGTCAAAAGCCTTCTCCAAATCTACAAAAGCTAGAAATGTAGGTTTGCCTTTTGTTAATATATCTTCTAGGATAAGCCATAAAGTGAGTATTGCCTCCCGTGTTCCTATATTTCTCCTGAAACCAAACTGATCTTCCCCGAGGTCAGCTTCTACCAGCTTTTCCATCCTTCTGTATAAAATTCGTGTTAATACTTTGCAACCATGACTTATTAAACTGATGGTTCTGTAGTTTTCACACATGTCTGCACCTGCATCCATTTTTCCCCTATTTATACATTCTTCTACATCCTTGCATTTGCCTTCTAGCCACTCCTGCTTAGCCATTTTTCACTTCCTGTCAATCTCATTTCTTAGTCGTCTGTACTCCATTTTGCCTGTTTCATTTACTGCATTTTTATATTTTTTCATTTCATTGATTAAATTTAGTATGTCCTGCGATATTCAAGGATTTTTGTAGGTCTTGCCTTCCTACCTATTTCGTCCTCTGCTGCCTTCACTATTTCCTCTCTCAATTTTACCCATTCCTCCTCTACTGTTTTAATTTCCCCTGTTTCGGTCAGTTGTTGCCTAAAGATCCCTCTGAAAGTCTTAAGAACTTCAGGTTCCTTCAATTTATCCAGGTTCCATCTCCTTATTTTCCTACCTTTTTGTAGTTTCTTCAGTTTCAGCCTACAGTTTATAACCAACAAGTTATGGTCAGAGTTTATTTCTGCCCCTGGTTATGTCTTACACTTTAAAACCTGGTTCCGAAATCTATGTCTTACCATTATAAAATCTATCTGGTATCTCCCGGTGTCTCCTGGTCTCTTCCACGTATACAACCTTCTTTTGTGATTCTTAAACCAGGTGTTTGTTATAACTAAATTATGTTCCACGCAAAATTCTACCAGGCGGCTTCCTCTTTCATTCCTTTTGCCCAGACCATATTCACCTACTATCTTCCCTTCCCTTCCTTGTCCTACTACCGAATTCCAGTCTCCCATAACAATTAAGTTTTCCTCTCCCTTAATTGTCTGAATAATTTCCTTTAGCTCCTCGTATATTTCTTCGATCTCCTCATCATCTGCAGAGCTAGTTGGCATATCAACCTGTACTACTGTTGTCGGTGTTGGCTTCGTATCTATCTTGACAAAGATAATGCGATCTCTGTGCTGGTCATAGTAGTTTACCCTCATTCCTATTTCCTTATTCATTATCAATCCTACTCCTGTGATACCCCCAACTGATTTTGTATTTATAATCCTGTACTCACCTGACCAGAAATCCTGTCCATCTTGCCACCGATCTTCACCAATTCCCACTATATCTAACTTCAACCTATCCATTTCTCTTTTTAAATTTTCTAATTTTCCTACTCGATTAAGGGATCTAACATTCCACACTCCGACCCGTAGAATGCCAATATTGTATTTCCTGATGATCACATCCTCCCGATTAGTCCCCGCCCGGAGAGCCCAATGGGGGACTATTTTACCTCCGGAATATTTTATCCGAGAGGACGCCATCATCATATGTTCATACAGTAGATCTGCATGTCCTCGGGAAAAAATAACGGCTGTAATTTCCCCTTGCTTTAAGCCGTTCGCAGTAACTGTGTGGCAAATCCACATTAGCTGATGTTACAATGCCAGCTCAGTCAATCATCCAGACTGTTGTCCCTGTAACTATTGAAAAGGCTGCTGCCCCTCTTCAGGAACCACACGTTAGTCTGGCCTCTCCACAGATACCCGTCCGCTGTGGTTGCACCTACGGTACGGCTATCTGTATCGTTGAGGCACGCAAGCCACCCCACCTCGGCAATATCTGTGGTTCATGGGAGTGGTCTCAGGATATATGCACCCAAATTGGGTGAAAATGTAATCACATGTGAGTTCCAGTATAATATATTTGTCAAGTTAATAACCGTTTATCATCTGCATTTCTTCATGGTGTAGCAATTTTAATGGCCAGTAGTGTATTTTGCAGCTGTTTGGATGCCTTCAATGAAGTGAGAACGTCAGAGATGGTCGCCAATTATGCCATAGATGAGCATAAACTCCCCCTTTTCTCTGTTGAATAGATGCTGATCGCTAACCATGGATCTTCTTTGTTACAACACGCAATTGATCGTATGAAGTTTCAAGCGTCAATTTTAAGTTACAATAACTGTTGAAGTAGTTAACATTGTACAATGTAATAAGAGAGGATTGATTAAGGTTTTTTTATCTATTTTCAGTTGTACTAAAAGAATAACAGGTTTACAGCTAAAAACTGGTTTGTGTTATAAATCATACTTTCGTACATTTTGTATGGATTGTATTAACCAATTACACCAGCACCTCTCGTCACTTTCGGTCTGCGGAATTAGTTATTCAGTATTTATTTTGGTTGACGAAATATTTCCATTGGTAATGTTAGATGTCTCACCCTGCATTTGTTCTGAATATGACCTATGATAAGGTCGAAATCTATTAAATATTACAACCTTCTGCGATGTTCTTGAACATGAAACCAGACTTTGGTGCCCAATCAGTCACCCACCGAAGCATTAACTTAAAATGGTGTGTTGCCGTTGGAAGATTGGTCGAAGAATAATAAACGGTAAACGGAGAAATCATCACTGAGTAAAGAACTATGGGGAAGACATTTGCATATCGACGTTATAATGGTAACAGCTCTGGCAAAGACAGTTGCTCTTAAAATATTACCCCGAGGAACACTGTCCTCCACACAAAGCGTTCATGAAAGTGTAACCGATTCGAAATGTAAAAGAGCGCACGGAAAGAAAGCTTCAATAAGGACAACGACGAAACTCCGATTAGTGGGTCTGCCTTGTGATAATATAATTCCAAGTTGCTTCATATGCAATTAGGAAAGTCTGTTGTACAGTACCATCCAGTAGTGACAAATTATCAAATGCGCAGCGATTCCTCCTCCACCCACACTGAAAGCGAGTAAGGAGCTGCCTGGATTCCAGTAACTAGAGAAGGCGATGACTGATCATTTGTTGAAAGATTTCTCCCAACAGCTAATGAGAGCAATGATCTCTCTCAGATTTTAAGCGAGTAATTAAAATTACTTTACGCCATGCATTAGCATTAAAATGAGCGTAGAGGATATCTACATCTTTGTCTACATAGATACTATGCAAATCACATTTAAGTTCCTGGAAGAGGGTTCATTAACCACTTTCATAACTTTCCTCTACCGTTCCGTTTTCGATCTGATTTCTCTTGTTTTTTTGCGATGGTCATGTCTCCCTAAGTGTGTGGGTGCTAGCAAAATATTTTTACATTCAGAAGTAAAAGTAGGTGATTGAAACTTCGCAAACAGATCACGCCGCAATTAATAACGTTTTTCTTCCAATGATTTCCACCCCAATTCGTGCAACATTTCCGTCACGCTCACCCCCCCCCCCGACCATAAAGTGATAAAACAAAACGAGCTGACCTCTGAACCTTGTCAATGTTTTCGTCAGTCCCACCTGGTGAGGGTCCCACAAGGGGCAACAGTACTCCTGGAGAGGACGCACGAGTGTAATGTAAGACAGTGTCTTTGGTGGAGCTCGTGCATCTTCGAAGCGTTCTGCCAATGAAACGTAACCTTTGGTTCGCCTTCCCCACAATATTTTCTATGTGTTCTCTCCAGTCAAAATTGTTCGTAATTGTAACTCCTAGGTATTTTGTAGAATTTACGACTTTAAGGTTTGACTTATTTATCGCGTAATTGAAGTTCAGCGGATTTCTTTTAGTGGCCATGTGTAACACTTCAAACTTTTCATTATTTAGTGTCAATTGCTAATTTTCGCACCCTGTAGAATTTTTGTCTAAATCGCTTTGCAGTTGCTTTTGATCCTCTGTTGACTTCACTAACCGACAGCATCATCCGCGAACAGTCTAAGAGCGCTATTCAGATTGTCTCCTAAATCGTTTATAAACACGAGGAAGAGTAGGGGACCTATAACGCTTCCCTGTGGAACACCAGATATCACTTCTATTTTACTCGATGACTTACCATCAATTACAACGAACTGTGTCGCTAAGTAAATTAGTAAAATGTAGATAGATAAGGCCTAATAGAAATACTTGAATGACAGAGGAGATACTGATCGTAATTGATTAAAGGGGAAAAATATAAAACTGCAGTGAATGAAGTAGGTAAAACGGATTACAGTTAAATATGTATGACCAGGGAATGACGGAATCCATCAACAGGGAAAGAAAATAGTCCTTTGGAGAAAAGAAAAGCAGCAAGCTTAGATGGAAAAGCCGGTATCAAGCTAAGAAGGGACAGCCGAGAGATGTAATTAATTTTGACAGGGGTGGGCAAGAGAAACTAACATCATAGATCATACAAAGCGAGAGAATGTGGATAAATATGAAATAGAGGATACTATATTAAGTGAAGAATTTTCAGACCACTGTATCGAAGTAAGGCCCAAGGAGGAGACGACATTCTTACAGAGGTACTGAAATCTCTAGGCGACCCAGCCACGACAAAACTACTTCAACGTGTGTGAAAGAAGTATGAGACAGGCTAAATAATTTCAGTCTTCAAGAACAAATGAATAAAGCTCGTTACAGCTGAACCAGATGCAAAGAAGTTTGGAAATTACAGTACCAGCAATTTAATAAGTCATGGTTGCAAAATCTTAACGTTCACTATTTACAGATGAATGGAGAAACTGGTAGAAGCCCACTTCGAGGAAGAGGCGGAATGTAGGAACACGAGAGGAAATATGCTGACTCTACGAATTACCTTAGAAGATAGGCTAAGGAAAGCATTTGTAGATTTGCAAAACATGTACGACAATGTTGAATTGGACAGATTCATACAAATTGAATGTGTATGAAGGAAAAGTCTGGGTTGGAATTAGAGGAAGGCGAAGGTATAGGATCAGCATGAACAAAGAAAAAACAGGGTAAGGGTGTGTAGTCGAATTAAATCATACGATCCTGAGACAATTGTATTAGCAACCAAAGAAAAGGTAAGTAGGGTTTTGTTATTTGGACTTTATAATAATTTACGATGGTCGGAATACTGATCATGTAAAATGCAGTATAGCTATCGGAATAAACGCATTTCTGAAGGAAAAAAGCTTTTTAACATCTAATGTTAACTCCAGTGTTAGGATGTCAATTCTACAGAGATTTGTCTGCAGTGTAGCATTGTACAGGAGTGAAATGTAGACAATTATCGTTTCAGACAAGAATCTCATATAATATGGTGCTACGAACCATTGATTAGTATTACGTGGGTAGATCGCTACCTGCTGAAGAGAATTAGGCAGAAAAGAAATTTCTGGCATATCTTAACAAGAGATGTTTGACAGCACACATTCTGAGACATCAACGATTCTAGAATTTAGTACTGGAGGAAGTGCGGGGTAGTAAAGTTCGCTGAGGTATGACAAAAAATGAATATAGTACGCAGATTATAACGGATGCCTCCACAGTATAGTGTGGTGCGGAGAACTGCATGAAAGTGTTAAGACTAAAGATTACAACAAAGACCACAAGGATCAGCCAATATGCGATATATTTCATGAATCTCTGGTATACTTTCTAATGAAGTTTGATTTCTTTGAAATTAATGCTGCCATCAAGACTACAACAAAAAGATTCACAATCTGTCTTCTTTTATCGAAATACTACGACTGCAAATAAATCAAAGCGCTTTGTCCTTTACACATGAGATATAGTACTTATCAGATACTCCGAATGTATTACTGGACAAATTAGGCATCTGAGATCAGAAGGACGTCGTCAATTGCCGTCCTGATACTAAGTGATTCATATGAGCACAGGAATACGAGGTATGTCCACAAAGTAAGTTCCGTTTGGTTATATAAACAAAACGTGAACAGATACAGAAAAAAATATTTATTGTGTAAAACTCTACAACTGTTCAACTAATTTTCTACATTACTTCCGAAATTTTGTAGGCTCTTGTCATAGCGTGGCACAAGTTTATGTGTGCCTTCTTTATAGAAGGTTGCCGCCTGTTTATTCAACCATGTGGTAACATGTTCTTTTAGCTCATCATCGTTAAAGGGTTAACCACCAAGGACAGATTTTAGGTGTAAGAAGAGATGAAAGGAGTTTTCATTTTCCCTTCACGTTGCCGCCCGACCTCACAAGGCGAATGTGACCAAACAACTCTTACAGGAATTTCAATGGGACGTGTTTGATCATCCTCCGTACAGCCTCGCTCTTAGCGACTTTCTTCTTACACCTAAAACCTGTTCATGGTGGTCAACATTTCAGCGATGATGACGAGCTGAATGAACATGTGACCACATGATTGAATACACAGGCGGCAACCTTCTACTAAGAAGGCATACAAAGACTTTTGCCAGGCTATGACAAATGCCCACAATATTTTGGAAGCTATGTAGAAAAGTAGTTTGATAGTTGTATATTTTTGTACAATAAATATTTTTCCTGTATCTCTACACGTTTGTTTTATATAACCAAACGGAACTTACTTTCTGGACATACCTCGTATTTAATACTGAGAACTGCTGTTTCGTGCAGACGAAGAACAAAAAGCAATTGTACACCGTAGTTTACTATATATATATATATATATATATATATATATATATATATATATATATATATATATATATATATATATATATATATTATGACCAACGTCTGGTTTAGTCTAATATTATGTGTGGTGTGTGTATTTCAAGTCTGTGATGTTGTATCAACCCTCTTTTTTATGTCTTCATTTCTTCCATTCTGGTGGAGTTTCCCATCTGAGTAAATTGCCATACACATTCCTAGAAATGCGATCCATCGGCAAAATGTTTGTTCAAAAGATCTCTGTAAATCGTGTTTAGTGCCTTTGCACAGTTTCACTTGACAGTGACCGTTAATTTGCATAGAATAGCAATGTTTTCATTGTATTGCTCCGTGGAAATGCTGTAACACCGGATAACGGCCCCTCTTAGGAGTTGCCCCTTAGATGGAATTGCGAGAACGATCGATGTTGTTGTTGCACAGCAATAAACGTCGCCGCAAAGAGAGGCTGTATTTCAACAGGTCGCGCTTACCGCTGAACTTCGGGAACGGCCGGAGAACATTACTCATTCCACAGTTTCGTAGCGAATGTGGTACCGTTGTCTACTGTAGAAACGCTACCATAAGAATGATCTTCTTAAAGGCGGGAGAAAGAGAGCGCCGACAAGTGAGCAAAAACATTGCAGTCCTAGAGCGTGGCACCACATCTCAAAAAGTTCCTATCCCATCTTTCTATTTCGGTGACGGCGCTACAAGAAGCGTAGGTCACACGTGGCGACCATTTAAGTTTCTGGAAATCGCTGGAAGTTGCGATCCTTACGTCATGTGGGAGGTTCCACTGCCCTCGCTGCGCCGCGCCATAATTTTCAGCATCCCGGCTGCATTCTTCCTCGGATTTCAAGAGGTCGCCGACTGCAGGAGGGTTGGAGGGGAGGGGGAAGGGGCGGAAAGGAGGGCAACCGCGACGACCGTAGGCGAAGAATTCTCCAAGCGTGGGCGTGTCTGCGAGATGGGGACAACACCGCCTTAAATTTCGCTGCAGTCTTCCATCAGCGTGAAATACGGACCTATCTCTTGAAATCCAGTCGTCGCGGAAGGGGGAGTGGAAGTCGGGGTAGAGATCGGTAGCTCAGTATGGCTGGAGGGGTGGTGAGACGAGTGGATTGGACAGAGGGCCGAGGGAGGGAGGGATAAGAAGGCAGGCTGGCTACTGGGTTACCCATTTAGCCGTACATCAGTCCACTGTAGGCGTCCGTCAGAGGTCGCCTTCCGCCCCCACGCGACGCGCCCGGCTCTGTCACGCTGCCAGCAGACAGACGCCGAACTCGGTGACGCCTTCTCCTCTGTCGCTCGAAGCAGAAGGCTTGGCAGAGTCGCTTTCTGCTGCCAACTCTCGTAACAGGCGGGGCCCACGAGCCGCGAAGACCACCCGCTGAGCTACTGGGTCTCCTGCCGGGATACAAAGAAGGGGAGAATGATTCATATATTCGTTGTCATCTTCCTTGGAGGGCTGCCGAGAACGCTTGCTATAACTATAAAACAGCCCTAGAGATACATGCTGTCCATTGCAGGAGTCCCTGATTTCCGAAACAAATATCTCGAAAACGAATATCGATTGACGAATGCAACACAATGCACTACGTGCAATGCTGCCGATGACAGCGCCACTAAAGTAGAGTTACTAAACATAGCTTTCAGAAACTCATTAAGCAAAGAAGACGAAATCAATATCCCAGATTTCGAATTACGAACAGAGGCCGTAATGAGTAACGTAGACGTAGATATCATCGGAGTAGTGAAGCAACTAAAATCACTTAACAAGAACAAGTCTTCTGGTATACCCATTAGATTTATATCTGATTATGCTAAAGCGATAGCTCCTTACTTAACGGACATATACAACCGCTCTCTCAAAGAAGGATTTGTACCAAAAAATTGGAAAGTTGCACAGGTCACACCGATATTCAAGAAAGGCAGTAAGAGTAACCTATTAAACTACAGGCCTATTTCATTGACTTCCTCTATTCAAATATTATGAATTATCTCGAACAGAATGATCTATTGGCCCAAGGTCAACATGGATTTAGAAAATATCGTTCATGCGAAAAACAACTAGCTCTTTACTCACACGCAGTGATGTGTGCTATCGACAAGGGTTCGCAAATTGATTCCGTATTCCTTGACTTCCAGAAGGTTTTTGACACCGTACCTCACAAACGGCTCTTAATCAAATTGCGTGGTTACGGTATATAGCCCCAAATTTGCGACTGGATAGGGAATTTCCTCTCAGAGAGGACACAGTTCGAAGTAGTGGATGGCAAGGCATCGACTAAAACAGAGGTGATTTCTGGCGTTCCACATGGTAGTGTTATTGGTCCTCAGCTGTTCCTTATATACATAAACGATTTAGGGGAAAATCTAAGTGGCTCTCTTAGGTTGTTTTCAGATGACGCCGTCATTTACCGTCTAGTAAAATCATCTGAAGATCAAAACAAACTGCAGAACGATTTGAATAAGATATCTGTATGGCAGTTGACTCTAAATAATGAGAAGTGTGAAGTCATCCACATGAGCACGAAAAGAAATCCGTTAAACTTTGTTTACATGATAAATCAATCAACTATGAAGGTCGTAAAATCCACAAAATACCTAGGAATTACAATTAGTTCTGACTTAAATTGGAAAGAACACGTAGATAATGTCGTGGGAAAGGCGAACCAGAGACTGCTTTTCATTGGCAGAACCATTGAAAGATGCAACAGAACTACTAAAGAAACTGCGTACACTATGCTTGTCCGTCTTTTTTATGGAATATTGCTGCCCAGTGTGGGATCCTTATCAGGTGGGTTTGACGGGGGACATCGAAAGACTCCAAAGAAGGGCAGCTCGTTTCGTATGGTCACGATACAGGGGAGACAGCGTTACGGAAATGATACAGGATCTGGGATGGGAATCACTACAACAACGGCGCTTATCGCTGCGGCGTGAGCTACTTACGAAACTACAATCGCCAACATTCTCCTCCGAATGCGAAAATATATTGTTGACTCCCACTTACATAGGTAGAAATGATCATCAGAATATAATACGAGAAATCAGAGCCCGAACAGAGAGATTCAGGTGTTCATTCTTCTCGCGTGCTATTCCAGAATGGGGATGAAATGGGAGATGGGAGATAAAATGGTATAACGGTAGTTCGATGAACCCTCTGCCAGGCACTTAAATGTGATTTGCGGAGTATCCCATGTAGATGTAGATGTGTTGATGTATAAAGCTGCGAATCTTCATATTTTCAGAGCGCATAATCTGACCAACAATGTTACGAAAATTGAGGCGTAACCTTACTTTTATTTCATGATATTTCGGATGCAAATCGTTCAGTAATCATCGGAGCAAGTCTGACGGCAGAATAAATATCAGCAAAATAAAATATTTGATCATGGCTCAATTCCGATAATTTAACTGATCAATGTGAAAGATGTAAAATTTTTATACAGAACTAGCTGAAAATCCGGCGTTGCCCGGGTATTTATTTATTTATTCCTGCCATATTTCAGGTATATATTCATTTGTATAAGGGCTGTATGTCTGCAAAATCCCCTGTGAATACAATTAGTAATAAAGAAGTAATAGATTAAAATTTCATGCGTGGTGGGGCGGTTATCCATGGAAGTTACTGTTTATGTGCTCATATCTCATGAACTATGCGTCGTACTGTGATACAATTTAGGAGGTACACTCAATTATATGCGTGTATACTGTCTACAAAATTTCCTGCGGCTACAATTTATAGTGTAGAAATTCTAAATTGTAACGTCATACCGAATGCCGTAGTTTTAGTCCATGAACAGCGGAACGTTACTGTTTATGTGCTCATATCTCATGAACTACATGTCGTACTGTGATACCATTTAGAAGGTACATTCAACTATATGTGTGTATACTGAAACTGTCTGTAAAATTTCCTGTCGCTACAATTTGTAGTGTTCAAATTATAAATTGTAACGTCATACCGAGAGCCGTAGTTTTACTCCATAAACAGCGAAAAAGTAGTAAGCGAGAAACTTTTTTCCTTTCATCATTTTACTATGTTTGCCAGCGAGAAAAAGTTTAATAAATTATAAGTTTAATAAATTATGTTTAAAGTTTGTTGCAAGTCGCTAAGTACTGTCATTCTCATACCGTATATTTCGTAAATTTCGCTGCATTATATGGCATTTTTAGCGATTTCTATTGGTTATGACGTAATATCTTTTGAACCATGTGCCGTATGTGATTTTTAACCATGCAGCAATTCTTACGGTGAGGAATGTGTGTACGACGTTTGGTTGAAATCGGTCCAATGGTTTAGGAGAAAATGAGCAGCATTTTCGCAAAATGCAGCAGTTTTTTGTGCATCTCATTGTTTCCGACGTCATATCTCATAAACTATATATCGTATCTGTTTCTTACACATATGGCGACCGTCCTCATGGGTTGAAGCTTACGCGTACAAAATTTCATAAAGATTGAAACAAAGCTGAGATTTGTATGCAACACGTACAAACAAACGGACACTCTATATATTAGCTTAAATTTCATAGAGTGGCGATAGATCCTCCATGTTTGAGGCAAAATGAACTGGCGTCCGCTATGTTATTTGGGGTATTGGCTGACAGCTGGTATGCCACATCGTCTAGAGAATTTCACCTGTTTATAGTTCCACGTTTTATATAAAGACTGACTATTCTACACGGATGTGGATCAAGTTCTGTCAGACTTTGTCGAAACTGCGAATTGACGAGCCTGGCAGTAAGTGTCCTAAAAATGCGATAATGAAATTTCACCAACCTATCAGTATATTACAGTCCCAGGTCGAAGTATAACAGATAGCCGAGGTTTAGAATAAGAAAGAAAGTGCCGAAATGAAAATATTTGCGTTCTTTATATGGAAACACGTGGTCTAAAAGAGCTGCGAAACATACAGTGAACAGTAATTGTTATGACGAACAATCTTGACCATGGATTTGCATTTGCTGTTAGTGTGTTGTAACAATTGCTTTCATAAAGTCTAGTGTACACTTATCTTGTGTTTACTAAACCTATTAAGTCTACAAATTTGTGAAATTTGCTATTAAAGGGTTTTGTTGTAAACTTTAGAATGACGAAATTTGAGTACAAAGACGACAGTGACAACAAAATATTGCAGTTAAAAATGCGCCTAGGGCATCTCCCACAAAAGCATTCCACGTCGAAAGAAGGTGTCGTTAATAACTTCCCCTGTTGCCATACTAAACCGAGTACCGAGTAGCGTTTGGTACGTGAAATTTCAGCACAAAGACGAAAGTGACAACAGAATATTTGCAACAAAAATGCGCCTTGGTCAGCTGCAGCAAAAGTATTCCACGTCGAAATAACGTATCCTTAATAACTTTCTTATCCTTAAAAACTTTCGTTGTTGCCACTCTAAAATAAGTACGGATTTGTTGAAAAGGACACAGACATATACAAGTGAATAAATTCTGGCTTTCACTACTGCTGCCACACTGGTTGCGTATCTATCATGGTCGATCACGTATTATCAACAAAAAATGAAAATATTTTTAAACAGAGTGTAGACACTGAAAAATGTAGTTTCATCAACCACAAGAGCGACAGAAGAAAAAATCGTAGAAACACCTTAACACCAGGTAGAAAACTGAACATCTTTTTCTGGCGTGTACTTCAAAGGAAATGCAGGATAGGTCGTCTGAAGCTTCACTCTTGGGGCAGATGAGTGCCATTATTCAGGAATATTGCTTGGGTACTGACACATTGAGATGAAACAAGACAAAACATTTGGTTGTCTTACACTTAGATTTGTGCATTTAAATGCTGAACACACTTTCGGCATATCTCAGTAGCTAAAATTGTACAGGCAATATACATTAAATACAATATATAGTAAATACAAAACTTCAAGCTCAACAACAACATCCGACTGTCAAACTATTTTCAAGTGCGCTGATCACCAAAAATATGGCAGCCGAGTTTACACAGGTAGCTGCAAAGAGCGCTGTAGCTCGTGTGTCAGTCACTCTATGAAATATATGCTCGTTGACAGAATATCGCAACATATCGAAATAGTTAGAAAAGCTGATAACAGATGACGCTGCGCAGCTCGTGCAGCATCAGCGTCATATCACATTCGTTTTCGTAATGCTCGCCGCCTGCAGTACGGAGGTGTGTCAAAGGAACAAAAAAATTTGCAATCACATCCTGTAGTGTCTCAACGGAAATGGAACCGGATGCGTCGCAGATAGCCGATTCAATCTCATCTAGCGTCGTGGAATAGTTCCAGTGGACAGTGTTTGGGAGCTACAACCCTTCAAAGTTTCAGGGGCAGATACCATACGCTGTACATAATACATGGCTATGTGGTGGGTGATGGATGTTATGGCGGTGGGAAGTTGATTTACATAAGATGTTCAAATGTGTCTCCATGTTCCTCAATGCATAATGCAATGCGCCGTCGAAATGATCTGCGGACGAGATGTAACATCGCCGGTGTGACGGAGCGACATGCGTCCTCGATGTGCCGTTTTAGATCATCTGGGGATGTGGGCTCAGTGACATAAACACGATCCTTTACATATCCCCACAAAAAGAAATCTACTGGTGTTAAATCGAGCGACCTTGCGAGCCATGAATGAGGACCATGGCGCCCCAACCATCTTCCTGTAAACCTGTTGTATAGTTCTTCCACAACAGCACTCGTAGACTGGGCTGGGTGACCATCGTGCTGCATCCACATATGGACTCTCGTGTGTAGACACTCATGTTCAAGGAGACCACCCAAACTGTCGGCTATAATAGCGCGATATAACTCACCTGTCAGTGTACCTGGGAAGTAATGTGGACCGATGATTTCATCCCCAAGAATTCCACACCATACGTTAATAGACTACCTACGTTGACGGTCGACAGGTCGTACCCAGCGAGGATTGTCTGCGGCCCAGTAGTGCATGTTATGGCGATCCAGTGTACCATAATTTGTGAACGTGGACTCATCAGAGAACATAACACTTTGCAAAGACTCCAGCGTGAAATTACGCCTGGCCCACTCACAAAATGTCACTCTTGCACGGAAATCGTTCCCATGCAGCTCCTGGGTCAGTGACAGGCGGTACAGGTGATGTGAGACTGACACCAGCGACTGCAGCAACGGATCGTAAGCTGACATGAGGATCGTGGTGTAGTGCAGTTAAAACAAACACCTACGCCTCCTCATTTCTTGCAGGTCTTCGTCTGTTATTACGGCGCATTACCAAGCTGCCTGTTTCCCGAAGTCGTTGTTCGGCACATAAGAACGTAATGGTTGCCGGGGCTCTTCGCCTAGTATATCTCACGGCATACGCCTGGCTGAATCAGTGACATGGTTTCGGCACTCTCCGAGCATCAGAAACATGTCAACTTACTCGTTGTTCGTGTATGCCATCGTCATCCGATGTCAGTAACTGTGGTATATTGAGCCCCAGTTGTTTGTGTGGCTCCAACTGTCGGGTATACGGCCGTGTGCGGTGACAGTCGGTAACAGCGCATCGAGAAAGCTTCTCGCTCCGTGACACCGGCGACGTTACAACTCGGCCGCACCACATTTAGAAGGCGCATTGCATTATGCGCAGCGTTTGTGATATCTGCCCCTGAAACTAACAGTGATAGGAATTTAGTTTAAATTGATTTGGACTCATCTGCTTTCAAAGAATCCAATGCACGATAGAAAAATCTATTGCTCCATTTAACAAAATTATATCTTTGTGGTTTAACTCTTTGGAAAATTATACAATAAACAATATTCATAGCTCCGCAGAAAGTGTAACATTTCTTGTGTTGACCTACCGCATTAAATTTCCCGTCACCTATTATTTTATAAGTTACAGAGGCAAACACATTTAGTGAAACACCCTGTATATATATATATATATATATATATATATATATATATATATATATATATATATATGAGGCGCGTCCAGAAAGTAAGTTCCGTTTGGAACCCTGTATATACGCGATGGCGGCGTATACTTCTGCAGCTTCATCGCAGTTGCGCTATAGATTGTCTGTAAACTCATGTTTGGGAACTGGGAACTTATCGGAAGAATCTTGTTAATACTCTACAAGGGCACCAATAATCCATTGCAAAGTTTTGGTAAGGTAGAACTTCACAGCCGTCAGATGCATTACAAAACGCTTCTTAAATCATGAGCTGTGTATTAATTCCTTGAAAATCTATTAGTTTAGGTCGTAGACCATCATCATAGACAAAATACACAATAGTACGCAATAAAAGTAATTAATGTACACAACAGGAAGAAAGTATAACCAAAATTCCACACATTAGGATGGAAATGTTCAAATATCAAGAATGCTTCAATTAATGTTATATATACTCCTAAGGTATGAAAAGAAATTAGGCAAATGCATTAGATAAAATAAATCTGTCTGATAGTAGCAGAAGTCATTTCCACTAAAAATAAAATTGTCCTTTATGACTATCGTTTCAGTGACGTAAATATGTATGCGTCAAAGATGATGAGAACCCATGCTATCCAAATTTCATTGTACGTTTCTGCAGATATCTTTGGCTGAACATCTTTGGTTACAGCCTAAGTAAACGAAGTTCCAAAGTGAAGAAGTTTCGAAGCAACTGTTGTATATGAAATGTTTAGAATAAGAATTGAAATGTGGTACACTTAACAAACTCTATCACAGCTTCCAATATTAGATGCTATCCAATATGGTATGTCGAGTTATCA
The DNA here is from genome assembly GCA_026315105.1 of Locusta migratoria. Taxonomy (NCBI): domain Eukaryota; kingdom Metazoa; phylum Arthropoda; class Insecta; order Orthoptera; family Acrididae; genus Locusta; species Locusta migratoria. Next base: position 874,656,319 of record CM048744.1, read on the forward strand.
ATTGTGAAATCGAGGGTGATCGTCATCTCAAAAAGGTTTACATTTCAATGACATCGAAGATTATATAAAGAAACTTACTCCCACGGTTGTGGAGCGTGAGTCGTATTTCTAAGAGGAAGAGTAAACCTCTCTATATATTAAATACCAGTGTAATTGTAAATATAATGTCATAATCGTTATAAAAAACAATAATAGATACTGAATGAGATTACAATGCAATAGCTTGAAACGTCTCCTTATTTAAATAATTATGTATGTGATACTTATACCTAGGGACACATATTACATGTAAAAGTATGTCAATGCACGTGATCAATAAGTGGATGTAACAATGTGACGAAATAAATAAAGTACAATTTCGTAGAATAAGTGTAGCAATAGAATTCTTTTTTCTAAAGGAAGAAGTCATAACACAATAATAATACTGTAAGACTATACCATTGCAGCCAAGTGTGCACTGTTACCTGTCAGATTGAAATTTTGTGCCGGACCCGGGACTCGAACCTGGTACCTTTGCCTTTCACGGGCGAGCGCTCTACCAGGAGCGCCAGTCCTGCAAGTTTCGCAGGAGAACTACTGCGAAGTTTGGGAAGTAGGAGGCGAGGTACTGGCAGTAGTAAAGTTGTGAGCAGAAACCGTGAAGCTTGGCGGTATAGATCAGTCGGTAGATAGCTTGCCGGTGGAAGGTAAAAGTCCCAGTTTTGAATCCTGGTTCCGGCACACAATTTTTATCTGCCAAAAAGATTCAACGGGAAAATTATTTTAATAAACATCACAAGCATATCATATATCAAATTGTCAAGTAAATTATTGTTCCAGTCAAAACAGCACTCGTAATCTTTCACATTCGTCTTCCACGCGAACTGATAAATAATTAGATTTACTGTTCCAATTATCTAACTGTTACAGTCAATTACGCTCGCCTCGAAAGTGGAACGCTTGTCACGCGGATTTTCAAATGTTTATAGGCGGGAACGCGAAATCAAGTATCGAAACGAAGGCCCTGATTCTCTTCACTGACTCGAAGCGTAATCGAGCTTGGCATGACGTTAACTGCCCCTGCCTCTGGCACTTCTCATGGCATCTTCTTCTCCTCCCACGGTGTTCACAGTACGTGCTTTGGAGCATAGCTTGTGGACATTGCTTGAGAAACAAGAAACATGTTTCGGGAAATTTATAAACTTCTTTATCTTTGGTTGTCTTCTTGGTTGTGGATTTTATAGTATGATTCTTCATTTGCCGTTCGGCTGTGCTTAACTGCCCCTGTCGACCTGCAGAGCTTTCTCATGTTCGGCGCGGTCGGAAGAATACGTCGCACTTATTCGCCACCTAGTGGTGCTCCGGCAGCCCTCTGTTATTGTAAAATAAGTACTAATAGAATTGCTTATATATCTCCAAACAGCATGCATTGTACAGTTTTTTAATGGCAACGACGAGTGGAGAACGACTGCTGAACTGTTCCGACTCTAAATTCCTGTACCTTTTCTATTCATCCAATCTGCTTTAAATTTCACATCGTGTCATCTTCTCGCTTAACAACTGAAGCCTTGCAGTATTTACCCTGTACCTTAATTCTAAGAGTAACTTAATCTGCAACAATTTTATACTGTCACAGAACAAATTTCGTTTTGTATTGATAATTTGTGATTTCAGTTAAATACAATCATGAAATACACCTCCAAGCATTTTGCATTAATTATTAGGTATATCAAAAGTTTATATATGTCTGTACCATTAACCCCAGGGAGACTTAATATTATGCACAATTGTGCAGTTTTTCGTAAATGCGGCTGCTCTGTACGTCTGACGTCCCGATTTATTTCTTTGTAATTAGTAACTCCAGAATGTTCTAAATCTTTCTTATGTTCACTTGTAAATTCTAGTTGTTTCTTATGTTAACAATTCCTCTAATTTCTGATGCATTCTGTCTGTGTAGAAATACCAGAGCACTCTGCCCGAGTGGCAGTCAGTGCTGCGTGTATGTTAAGTTCGTAATAAACGTGCTTTCAGTATAAGTGCTGTGTTTAGTTGCCTTCGAAGTCAAGCCTGCTTCCATTTCAACGCGACAATATCGCTAGCACAACGCTGGTTCTACACAACGCTGGTGAATACTTTGAAGGGCAATAGCAAGTGCAAACATGTAACGCTTTCGTATCGGTTGTAAAAAAAATATTTACCACAATTTAAGTTGCAACCCTCGTACGTAAGTTATACTGGACTTGCTTTATTTTAGAGCATTATCATCAGTGTTACAAAACTTGACAGACGACCGTCTGTTGTCTTCCATATATTTTTTGTATATTTCTGTAAAGTTATGATTTATTTAATGTCGCTAGATTATCTGTTTCTTAAAACGTGAACCCCACTCTTTTCAAGGCTTGAGGAATAGAATTTTTATTTCATGTGTTAAAATATTAGTTAAAATTGCTAGGTTTTTCTTATTTTATTTTGTTAATAAATTATTATTATATTAATTAATGTGGCATAAGTACGACTTCTCCGCTACGCCACTGTCCCTGTGAGAATTTGCAGTTGTTGTACTTTTAAGTGGCTGTGAGCATCTATGGCTGTCTGAATGTACGGAGTGATAGCTCGCTTTGTATTGTTCTCTCTGGCTTAGAGTCGGTAGCTGCACAGGCTACCACAGAGGTTTCTGCACCCTTTGGTTACAGTCCAGTTAGTGAGCCTTCTTTAGGGCGAGTCTCACTGTCCGGCCCCACCACCGCTGTTTCTTGGATTTTCCGGCTTCCGGTAGCTTCCCACGCGCGGCGGCCGCTTGGCGATGCATTCTGGGCTGGTCGTCTGGTGAGGTAACGTTGGTTCTGCTCTTGTTTCTGGAGATGATAGCGTTCCATAGACTAGCACGTTTAACTTATATTCGTGAACTTAGAATCAATTTTTTTTTTAATATTTTCTCCGATCTTGTATGGAAATGTGTTCTCGTTTTTCAATTCAGTGATTTCGAATAGATAAATGCAGTGTGTGTAATTTTAGTTGCAGTTTTATAACGGCTTGGTATGTTAAAACCTTCTGTGATCATGTGGCGATGCATGAACTCTGTGAAAATACTTTCTAGCTTTGTGGGTCCCGATTTCTAATAGGTGTTATGTTCATTTTTGTACAGTGCATGTAAAAATCTTTTCATCGTTTCCTTCCGTGACTGATATGTGTGCCACGTGGTTGGTTCATAGAACAAAGCCTTCAGCTTCCACTCTTGTTTGTTCCATGCCCATCAGGCAAGTAACTATGCGGGTATCCTTCTGATTTCCACTAATATTTCACGATCTTCTCCTCCCGCCTATTTTAATTTCGCCATTTCTTCTCCGACACTCTCTTTCTTTGTAAGTAATTCTCTTTGAGCCTTGTACATCCTCCTTCAATAGCTTCTTCATGTAATTCTAAAGATTTCTATGGGTTGCATGCTGTAATTACAATTTTATTTTTCCGACTTTGTAGTAATTTCACTTTTATGAGTTTCTTGAGACTGGACCTCTTCCGTCTCTGTAATTGCTCCCTATCGCGTGTAGCTGCATTTCTTTTGCTTCTTCACATAATTCTAAGCATTTCTATGGGTTGCGTGCTGTAATTAATTTTTTTCGGAATCTGAATTTATTCAATTTTATCGGTTTTCGGAACCACGTGGGTCTGAGTTCCGACTTCCGGGGTTTGCAGTTAGTCGCCTGAGTTCACGCCACTTCTCATATAAAACCAGTGCCTAGATCGATTTCTAATAGACTGCAATTTAAGAATGGAGCATGATTTAGTATAATGAATCCGATTTTCAACCACTTCACCTTCAGTGGAGTACGTTCATGTAAGGTAGCCGTGTGTCGCCGTTAGAGTGTTTGCTCGCGTCCAATTCAGATGTAATTGAACTTTGCTATACACGTGCACCATCTCAAAACGGGCATGACGGATCAGAGCCAGATTCAAAGTGTTTTGTATATTGTGTTTTGTGCTACCTCCGACTTGTTTAATTTCGCGACGATAGCGGAGCCTGCTTCCGTCTCGTCTCAGCACGCTGATTTTGGCGAGTTTCGCTGTGGCATCGCGCATGTGTGAGAGAATGAATGTTATTTGTGACTCCTTCCCACTCCCCCCCACCCCACCCAGTTGCGTTAAATCATGTGTAATTTAGGCTAGGCACCGTCCGCTTTAATCCATGTAAGAGATGCATTTTTATTGTATTAACGAAATTGGTTCCCCATTTTGTTTGTTTTCTACCTGAATAAACATTTCATAACCACATGTAACTCTGTCACAAGAGTAATAAGACGGAGGATGCTTCAGCGATAAAGGCAGATCGAGTAAACACTGCTTTTTCAAATGGATCACATTCGAACCGTTTCATACGTCATAGCTTCAGCAATACTCCCACTTTTAGAAGTAGCACTCACTTGGTCTTCGGGATCGACGATGCTTAGGAGGTAGTCTTCCATTCACTGGCTTAATTATTGTGCTCAGTCTTTGTCACAGATAACAGTACATACTGGTAGCTGCTAGAGGCAGATGGGAGATGGAGTCTGGTCGATGCCATTTTCGTGCTAAGCATCATCCGGGGAAGATGGTGATCCGCTATGCTGACGATTTCACAACACTATGGTCGCTGCCTGGCGCTAGCGCTGTCTTCAGTGGTTGGTTACCGAGGGCTAATGTTCCTGTCGTAGAGTTAGCACTCAGGCGCTAATCTGGGCAGCCAGTATCCAGAGTCGGCTATCAACACGGCATCAGACTTCAGGGGGGTCCACACATGGATCCACTAGCAGCTGCGTAGATTGGAGAAGGGACAGAGTACTTTCCAATAGCAGTCCTTGCTTCGATGTCGCGGTGCGGGCACTACCGCCCAGACGGCTCACAGCAGTCGGAACACCGAAGTCGCAGCGTGCCGGCGAGCGGACGCGCCCGAAGGCGACGCCACCGACTGCTCTAGCTCCTGTCCAACTGGCGCCTTCATCCGAATTATTGTGTGCTACGGAATAAACGGGTAATCTTAATTCTGTTTTATTAGCGTCCTCTGGCGTTCCACCAGGTTCCATGCCTCATCCTGACATAAAGATGGATACCCATCGCTCGGCCCCAGCAGTTTCGACACTGACAAAGGTGTTTTCGGAAGGTAAAACTACTCAGATTACGTATACTATAGTACATGGTTTCGTGAACACAATGGTCACTTCGTAAATAAAAATAAAAATATTATTACATCACTGGATGAAAGTAGTTTAGCACAATATTATTTCTGCAGCCTTGCTGAAAGACCGAGCGAGGTGCACAGTGATAACACACTGGCACCTCCGGCCATCCAGATTTAGTTTTTCCGTGATTTTCTTAAATCACTCCAGGCAAATGCCGGGATGGTTTCTTTGAAAGGGCACGGCCGATTTCCTTCACATCCTTACTCACTCCGAGCGTAAGCTCCGTCTCTAATGACCACGGTGTCGACGGGACGTTAAACTCCAAACTTCCTGCCTTCCTTCTTCCTTGCTGAACGTCCGAAACAAAGCTTTACGTCTCACCTGGGATGGACGTTGATGAGTGGAAACATGTTGCCTGGTCTCCAGTATTATCGAACGGATGGAAGTGTACGGGTATGGAGACAATCTCAGGAATCCAAGGACCCCGCATGTCAGCAAGGGAATTTTCAAGCTGTTGGAGACTCTGTAATGATGTGAGGCCTGTTTAGTTGTCGTGATATGGGAACCGTTACACATCTAGATATGAGTCTGACAGTTGACATGTGCGTACGAATTCTGGCTGATCCTCTGCGCCCATTGATGTACATTGTGCATTACAAAGGACTTTATCCATTCCAGCAGGACAATGCTACATCCGAAACGGTTAGAATTGATACACAGAGGCTGCAGGACACTCTTCTGTGTATAAACACCTCCGCTGGCAACCATGTCCCATACATGAACATTATTGCGCATATCTTGGATACCTAGCAACGTGTTGCTCGCAATCATACGTATTTATGAACAGCAATGTACACGATGGCATGTTTTCGCGGCGATATCCAATAATGAAATCTTCTTGGGTTACACGCCGCGTCATGTGGTTTACTGCCGACGAGCTTTCGACAGAGATCGCCTCTGCCATTGTCAAGTGGAGATTCTTTAACCAGACAGACGGCTTTGCGATGGAAAGCCCTTTAGCTCCAGTTGTAGCCAACCTCTTCATTGAGCATTTCGAAGAATTTGCCTTGTGCACGGCCCCTGAAATGCCTAGCTGCTTTTATCGTTACGTCAACGATACCTTCGTCATCTGGTCTCATGATCAGAAAAACTAGAAGAATTCCTGTAGCACATCAACAGTATACATGGCCACATTAAATTCACGATGTAAGTAAAGAAGGACGGCTCCCTGCCATTCCTCTTGTCCGGTCACACCGTTTACCGCAAGCCCATTCACACAGACCGGTATTTGCACGCCACCAGCAACCATCACTCAGCACAGAAACAATCTGTTCTGAAGACCTTAGAACACAGAACCGTAATCGTATCAGAAGCTGATAACCTGTCAAACGAGCTTAGCCACTTACGGAAAGTTGTCAAGGATAACGACTACAACAAGAGACAAATATCTCATGCAGTTTCGCTTAAGGCGCGAAATCAGAAGACATCTGAAGAAGAAGTCAAGAAGACCGCATTTTTGCCGTTTTGTGGCTCCACTACAGGGAAAATTAGCCGGCTCCTGAAGAGACATAAAATTGACACAATCTTCAGGCCTCCAGCAAAGATCCGACAACTAATGAAGCCTGTGAATGATGATGTAGGTCTCAGAACACCAGGCATTTATAAAATTCCGTGTGAGTGTGCGCAGTTTTATGTTGGCCAGACTGTTCGCACTATTGAACAGCGACGCACAGAACAAGAGCGGTGTTTTCGATTACGCTATCCCGAAAAATCAGCTGTGGTGGAACATAGTTTAGAAAACCGAATTGCTTTCGACGAGACATCTATTATTAAACGGACCAACAGCTTCTGGGACAACGTAATAAACGAGGCAGTAGAGATCAAAATTTCAGAAAACACCCTCAGTGAAAACGGCGGCTTGCAGCTCAGTACGGCTTGAGATCACATAATTGCGGAGTTTAAGCGGGCGCGGCGTACGCGCGACCAAAACATTTCCTTATGTGGTCAAGGAACTGGGCACCAGCGACGTCACTGGCGGCGGCGCGGCTATAAAAGCACGGCAGCGGCCGCGAAAGGACAGTCATCCACTTGACAATGGCAGAGGAGTTCTCTGTCGAAAGATCGTGGGCAGTAAGCCACATGATGCGGCTTGAACCCGAGAAGATTTCATTAAAGCAATATCTATAGCTATAAATGTGAATGTCTGTTCGGTGTATGTTTATCACGTCTGAACCACAGGACATAAAGAGCTAAAAATTTGTACAGTTACTAATGTTTACCCGGGGAAGGCTTTAAGCACGGTTTCGTGGTGATCGGATAGCTATTTATCCATAAATATTAATGTGAATGTCTGTTCGGTGTACGCTTATCACGTCCGAACGACAAGACGCAGAGACTTAAATATTTGTACAGTTACTAATTTATACCTGAGGAAGGTTTTAGGCACTGTTTTATAGCGATCTGATAGATATTTAGTAATTTGAAGAATATAATGCGAAATGCGGAAAATAATTATTCTTTGAATGTGCTTTTATTGGTTGCATTGTTGCATGAGGGTTGATAATGATAAAGGGGTGGAGTATATTGGGATGGAAAGTTATTGGTATATATAAAATTCTACGTGTGTATGTGTCTTAATATTTCGCTCTGCAGAACGCAAACGAATGGTCTGTGTGAAATTGTTGTCCGAAAAAAAAATCAAATGTTCAAATTGTTGTTAAGCTTATGGGACTTAACTACGGGGTCATCAGTCCCTAAACTTACAAACTACTTACGAACTACCTTATACTAAGGACGGCACAAATATCCATGCCCGAGGGGGGATTCGAACCCCCGACCGTAGTGGCCGTGCAGACCGTGACTGGAGCGCCTCAGTCCCCGCGGCCACCGCGGCCGGCAATTGTTGTCCGAAGTCTCCCGTTGTACACTATAGCAGTTCCACGCCGATAGCTATAAGGGGGTGGAAGATATAGTGGTTGAAAGTCGTCATATTATAAAAACAATTCGGACTGAAGGCCAGCGAGGACGTTTGCGACTCTGTAGCAAGGACGTTACATACAGCGAAACTTGATGCCACAGACCACATCTTCGGTCTATGCGTTCTACAATGTCTTCAGCTCTTTCTCTGTAAGGATAAGCATACGAATAAGGAAATGTAAGAATAAATAAATAATGCAGTAAAAAATAAATTCCTTTCAATACATCTTTTAAAAAAAATCGATTTGACGTTTCTGGCATTAAATCAAGTGATCGATCTGTGATATTATTACAATCATTATTGTTGAATTTCGTGATTCGATTCCTCGAAACGGTGGAAGATATGGTGGTTGAAAGTCGTCATATTATAAAAACAATTCGGACTGAAGGCCAGCGATGACGTTTCCGACTCTGTACCAATATGGTTACATACAGCGAAACTTGATGCCTCAAACCACATCTTTGGTCTATGCGTTCTACAATGTCTTCAGCTCTTTCTCTGTAAGGATAAGCATACGAATAAGGAAAGAATAAATAAAGCAGTAAAAAAAAAAACTTCTTTCAATACAACTCTTTAAAAAAATCGATTTGACGTTTCTCGCATTAAATCAAGTGATCGATCTGTGATATTATTACAATCATTATTGTTGAATTTCGTTATTCGATTCTTCGAAACGAGTGCATTTTTAAGTGTGATTTGATCTACCAACATGCGTGCGGAGCCGCGGATTTAAGCTAGTACACAATATACAGCAGTATACACGATGTCAGTTTCCTCCAGCACTACTTCAGACATCAGTCAAGTGGATGGAACGTTGTCTTGTGGCTCTTCTGCGTGCACTCCGGGGCTCTACACAATATTGGGAAGGTGTACCAGTTTATTTGGGTCCGCGTATAAACGCATTGGACATTGGACATTAACAGGAGAGCTGACAAAGGATGAAGGAGAAGCCCTTGACGCAGCTGGAAAAGCGAGCTGATCACAAGCTACAATGAGCACAATTTTGAGCAACGGTGAGCGTACTGGTGGCGCGGCGTCGGCGACGACGACGCCCGCACCGTAGGCTGCGGCGGCTCTTTCTTTAACGAAGCCGCGGTCTGTCTGGGCCATTCGTCCCTAGCGCTGCTCGCGGAGAGAGAGTAGGGGGAGGGGGGCGGACTAAGCCCGGCCGGGTCTAAGCCTCGCGGAGGCGCAGCCGGCTGAGGGGGGAGGCGGAGAAGGACGCGGGGAACGAGACGTGTCCGCCGCGGAAGACACAGGGAAAGAGACAGGCAGATAAAGACGGGGGCGGGGAAAAAAAAGATTCAATCAGGGCTAATGAGGGGCGGGCGCGGCAGAGGGTGGGGCGGGGGGAGGCACAGTGCGGCGCTTGCCCTAACGACGGTGTCCCGGCTGATTACAGGGCTGCCAACACCGCCACTCGGCGCCGTTTACGCCGAGCCGTTCGCCGGCTGCGCGCTAGCCCTGCCTGGTGGTAGATGCGCCGCCAGCTTAACCGACGCTGGTGACGTCGGTGTGTGTGGCGCCCCTGGGAATTGTTAAACAAGGGTAGCCGTCGAGCGAGGGTGGCGCCGGCGCGCGCTTTGGCGCGCACAGTTTCGTGTGTGAGGGTGTCGGGGTGGGGGGGAGGGGGTGGAAGTGCGCAGCGCCCTGTTTTACTGCGCGCGGAGCTTTGGCGAATTTTTGTGTGAGCGCTGCAGATTACGATCTGGCGCGCGGTAAGGTGGCAGGTGCGGATGATTACGCTACCTAAGTGAAAAGGTCCCAGGCGAGGCGGAATGGGAGGTGTGCTGCTGCGAGGCAGTGCGGGGTTTTGACACATAGCTGCCGCCGAGGTGTCTAGTTTGTTTCATCTGTTTCTCGATTTACTTTACTGATAATTTCTTATTAATATAGCATCAAACGTTAAAAATGTGAGGGACCCAGCACGAATTGAATAGACACCAACGAAGAGCTGGTGTTCATAAGTGTCAGCATACACTAACGAAAAGAAAATAAATTGCAACGGATGCGCGTCAAGCAGTACTTGTCACAACATTGACGTGACTGCGAAATATTTAAACATTTCGACAGTTTCAGGGCACTGAAATAAATCCAAAGATGAAAATTTTCCGCTTGGGCACACTACGATTACAGTGCTCCCTGCCCATTTAATTCTACTCGCTCGCAGTCAGTACTGTATCCCCGCAAGGGGTCGAGCTGTTAATGCGTCTGCATTGATTTTTTCAGTTGCCTGTTGGGGCAGATGTTCAATTATTTACATGGTGTGTATTCTTTCCTAACACCATATAAATCATTGACGAGACTGTTTGCAGACGCAACTACAAAATTCTAAAGATGGTCCACAAGAATTGAAACATGTAAACGTAAAAAACCATTAACAACTGTTGGATAATAAATTGTTTCAAATCTGAAGGACTTTTCATTAGAAAACTGGTTGTAATCGGGTATTTTATATTCAAATCTTCAGTCCAACTACTCTCCCCTCTCTCTCTGCTCTTTCCTCTATCTTCTCCTCCTCCATTCTGTCGATGGGACGTTAATTCCTAATCTTCCCTCTCCCTCTCCCTCTCCCTCTCCCTCTCCCTCTCCCTCTCCCTCTCCCTCTCCCTCTCCCTCTCCCTCTCCCTCTCCCTCTCCCTCTCCCTCTCCCTCTCCCTCTCCCTCTCCTGTTGCTTCTCCTCCTCTCAAAAATTTGTACTCTCCATAACCCTTTCAATAGTTCGTGATAAACGAGTTAACACAAATTGAAGCCTACCTCCACCATATTGCTACGTTTTGAAGTGTTCGCATTGTAGAACTAATGATTTATGACAAAACAAGATAAAACGTCCCACGGTTTTGCGGTGATGTACGTGTTAAAAGAGTGCAAATTAGACGTTTAAAATTAAGTTTTCAAATATATTATGATGAGTATTTATTACTGTTTAGTCAAGAGAGTATATTGTTTGAAAGTAAATACTTTGCAGTGACTGTCGGTTCAATGCATTAACAGTAAGAGGGTCGACTTAACGCATGCATATAATGGAGAAATAGCATTACAAAACTGACCAAGTTGGCGGAAAGGTTTCAACAGACGTATGCGTTCGGCATAGATAACGCCATATCCCTTCATTTTAAACCTCCTTTATTTTAAACTATTGTTTTGCTAATGTAATTGCTGCCTTTCAGGAAAGTGGAAACCTTTTCTTAAATTTTACGTCCTTTGGCAAGCTTGTGTATCTATCAAAAGCCTACCAGCACCTTGCACTTATGCGCCTGTAAACTTACTATTGTAAAGGATTATTTTTGCTATTCTAATTTGTGCCATTCAGGCAAGTAGAAACCTTTGCTTGAATTTGAATATTCTAGACTATCTTTAAATGATCTACTGGTTACGTCTTGTGGCACGCTTGTGCTATCTGTCAGACGTTTGCCATTTAAAAAGAAAAATATTGTCATTTGTGTTCCCATTTGGCTATTAATAAACATCGTGTGCTTTAAATATTGAATGTAAGGTAATCAACCCAGACCTTCCTAATTTTGCATTGGTCTGTCCTCCTGCAAGTTTTAGTGATTCAGAAATGTATTTTAGAAGTCACTACCGGCCTTTCCAGCGTTAACGGTACATGGTGAGTTTCTTTTTTGTTTTATATGACTTTTAATTTAGGTAGTATTGTTTTTACATGCATTTCTGTCAAATAAATTGTTTTATTCTGTTTCATGAACGGCACGGCAGCAACTTGGCCGCGAAAGGCGTCTTCTTAGCCGTCGGCAGTTGTCAACACAACCGGACTTTACTGCATCATGGTCTGCGGCTTCTGGTTGGAAGAAGATACCTGGAGCACCGAGTTCCTTCCCTGGCCAATGTATATTTCTTAACAATAAAGGGATATGTAATCTGATGTGTTTCGAAAGTAATAAAAACTGTGAAAGATGTGTTCAATGGAAAATATGCTGGTTCTGTATTTTGTTTTATGAAGAATTTCGCGAGGTTCATACTGGAAAGTTTTCATGCTAAAGTAAAAACTAATTCAACATTTAGTGATCGAAAGTATGTGATATGATCTTTGCAGGTAAATTATTACGTTGTTAAATGTGAAACTCGTGAAAGATACTTTTGGTGAGATTTGACTTTTGCTTGTGGATTTAGTTACAATCCATAATCTAACTTCAGACTTGGTTTTATTTCAAATAGGCTTGGTAATTATTTGGATTCAATAGTGCCAGGATTTTACGAGTGATTTAACGGCTGGGATAGATATATTTCTACTTTCATCTCTGGTTTGGCGAAAAAGTTACAACCGTAAAAGACAGTGTTATCGAATGAAAGGATTAATAGAGGAACAGACATGTTAGCAGATTAACTGTACGTTATAATTTTTAAAGTTAATATTCAACAGAAAAGGATAGTATTAACTTTCATTCTGACTATACGAACTGAATAACGTTACGTTGCTGCACTGCATAATTATTATTATCGGCTTCTCATGTGCATCACAAAAATGGATATTCATCTCACATTCTGATCAGTTTAAACTGATTCGAACCTGCTAATAAAAATAATTTACGTACTTCGGATGCAGCAGAAGTCCGATCCGTCACGTAACGTTAACTATTGAACTTTTTAATAATAATTAAGCAGTGCAGCAACGTAACGAGTGAGTTACGTCGTTCAATTACTTGGACAACGGATTGTATTAATGCATAATGTACTGCAAAAATGGATATTCATCTCACATTTTGATCAGTTTAAACTGATTCGAACCTGCTAATAAAAATAATTTACGTACTTCGGATGCAGCAGAAGTCCGATCCGTCACGTAACGTTAACTATTGAACTTTTTAATAATAATTAAGCAGTGCAGCAACGTAACGAGTGAGTTACGTCGTTCAATTACTTGGACAACGGATTGTATTAATGCATAATGTACTGCAAAAATGGATATTCATCTCACATTTTGATCAGTTTAAACTGATTCGAACATGCTAATAAACATAATTTACGTACTTCGGATGCAGCAGAAGTACGATCCGTCACGTAACGTTAACTGTTGATATTCACAGAATATATGAAATCAACTACGATTGGGCAAAGCTGAAAATGTTTACCCAGCCGAGATTCGAACCCGGGTCTCCTGCTTTCTAGGCAGTTGTGCTGACTCCTACACCACTTTTTTTGGGGGGGGGGGGGGGTCTATGCGTAGTTGCGTTTGTTGCGGACGCTGATAGTTTTTACTGGGGACACAGTGATCACCGCACCTGCAAGGACTACCTAAGCACGTGCTTAGTATGAGTTTGAGTACTGTGGGCAGGGCGAAGCTGGGAATTTGTATCTGACGGAAGGCGTGCTTAGGTAGTCCTTGCAGGTGCGGTGATCACTGTGTCCCCAATGGTGTAGGGGTCAGCGCAGCTGCCAAGAAAACAGGCAACCCGGGTTCGAATACCGGCTGGGTACACATTTTCAGCTTTGCCTAATCGCAGTTGATGTCATATATTCTGTGAATATTAAATAATAACAACTGCAGGATCAGAAGTCACGCCTGTTCTTTCGGAACAGACGCCACATGTAAATAGTTAACTATTGAACTTTTTAATAATAATTAAGCAGTGCAGCAACATATCGAGTGAGTTACGTCGTTCAATTACGTGGACAACGTATTGTATCCTGCATAATATATCGCTTATATTAATTTTACGGGAAAATCAGTAACCCCCTTGTATTGACCCTCTCAGTGTCCTTTGCAGAGCACTTCCTGAGACGTAGTAGGTAGTCGAGTATTTCCGCAAGTGAGATATTCATCTCACATTCTGGTCAGTTTAAACTGATTCGAACATGCTAATAAAAATAATTTGCGTACTTCGGATGCAGCAGAAGTACGATCCGTCACGTTAACTATTGAACTTTTTATTAGTACGTAAGCAGTGCAGCAACGTAACGACTGAGTTACCCCGTTGAATTAAATGGACAACGGATTGTATCCTGCATAATTTTTCGCTTATATTAATTTGAAGAGAAAATCAGTAACCCACTTGTAGTGACCCTCTCCGTGTCCTTTGCAGAGAACTCCCTGAGACGTAGTAAGTAGTTCAGTCTTTCCTCAAATGAGTTGTCGGCAAGGTGACAAGAGCTATTCTTCTCACATTCTGATCAGTTTAAACTGATTCGAACATGTTAATAAAAATAATTTACGTACTTCGGATGCAGCAGAAGTACGATCCGTCACGTAACGTTAACTATTGAACTTTTTAAGCAGTTCAGCAACGTAACGAGTGAGTTACGTCGTTCAATTACGTGGACAACGGATTGTATCCTGTATAATGTACCGCTTATATTAATTTGACGGGAAAATCAGTAACCCCCTTGTATTGACCCTCTGTCCTTTGCAGAGCACGCCCTCAGACGTTGTAGCTAGTCGAGTCTTTCCGCAAGTGAGTTGTCCGCAAGGTGACAAGAGAAGTGCGTCACTTACAGGCAAGCAGAAGCAGAGGGCAGCCACGCTCGTAGGGGTCGTCACTTAGCAAAGCAGGCATCGCTGTGTTCATACAGCCCCCCCCCCCCCCCTCCATTCCGCCTCCCTCTCCCCCTAACAGCCGTTGCTGTCAGCTGCAGAGCGCGCGGCATCGTCCCCCCCACCCTAATCCTCCGGCAACGCTCGCCAGACAACTTGATGCCGGTGTCACGCTCCCAAAAAAACAGGGACGTCCCCGCGGAGCGCGCGCGCGCCGGGTTGCATACGTGGCCGGGCGCGGCTCAGTGGAGGGGAATCCCCGAACGGACGCCAGAATCTGTTGCTGGGCGGTGCGCCGTTTTTGCCAGCGGCTGGAAGTGATGTACGGCCCAGATGGCAGCACTGGCAGAGGTGTCCGCCAGAATTAGCCGCTCCCGCATGATTAGCTAAGCGCGCTACTTTGCCTGTTGCAGTAGCCCTGGAGACAGCTGTTAGGAGCAGATTAATGGTGCGACAAAGTCTCTCGGAAATACTGGCTTTGTGCGGCCGTGTAAATGTCCATCTTTCCCATCCATTTCTGCTTTTTCTCGCACAAAAGCTGGATAGTATAGTTACTAGTAACCAAGTGTAGTCAGTAGCATAAAGGTATTTAAGACAACCAACACCGTAGTAACAAATATACGAGGCGCGTCCAGAAAGTAAGTTCCGTTTGGTTATATAAAACGAACGGGTACAGATACAGAAAAAATATAGATTGTACAAAAATCTACAACAGTTAAACTACTTTTCTACACGTATAAATAAAAAATACCGAAATGACGGTGTTTAAATTCAGAAGAAACATTTCAGAAAATGCGCCTTGAACCATCAGATGTGTATTACTCCTTTAAACATTTTATGTAAATTGGTAAATTTAGTCAGAACGGTCTATTGGGCAACACAGACGAATCATAACAATGTACCTTCACATTGGTCGATGTAAATAACCTGCCCCCATCATAGTTCAGTTAAAAATCATGTGTGTTTCATGATATACCTGTTGTACGAGTGCTTGTTTAGTGCGTAGGTTCAAAAAGTGTTCAAATGTTTATAGAGCTTATGGGACTTAACTATGGAGTCATCGGTCCCTAAACTTACAAACTACTTATGAACTACCTAATACTAAGGACGGCACAAATATCCATTCCCGAGGGGAGATTTGAACCCCCGACCGTAGTGGCCGTGCAGACCGTGACTGGAGCGCCGCAGACTGCTTGGCCACCGCAGCCAGCGTGCTTTGTTTCTCAACTGAATATATGGCAATGAATGAGCAAAGGACTATTTTAAAATTTCGTTTAAAGCTAGGCAAGACACCTAAAGAAGCTCCTGCATGCTGGTAAGTATGAAGCTAAAGCACTGTCAGTGACTGGTTTATCCATTTTCGAGGAGGCCGGAAATGTGTTTCTGACAATTCCCTTTGCGAACCGTCTCCATCACGACGAAAACATTAAGAAAGTGAGTACATAAATCACGAATAATCAACAGTGTTACTGGTAGCGAATGACTACAGATTAACAGTGAATCCATGCACAAATCTGTACCCACAGATTAGGGAAGAGAAAACCGTGTTGTCTCCTGCTACCTAACTTCACTGATAATCAGAAGCTGGCGCTTTTAGAGGCTTGACAGGATGTTGTCAAAATGACAAATGCAACTCACAGTTTGTTGAGCAATATGTCACTGAGGATAAAACCTATTGTCTTCGGTACATCCCTGAAGCACAGAATGGAGCTCCCCAAAGTCAACTCATCAGGAATATGTCAGAGCCGAAATATCAAACACCAGAACGATGCTAATAACCTTTTAGATAGTCAAGGCATTATCCACAATGAATTTGTACTTGAGAGAACGACGCTGAACGCACCAAGCTATGTTGAAGTTTTGACTCGTTTCATGAAACTTCTACGCAGGGTATGAACCCAGTACGCTTAACAAGATTTCTGGTTGCAAATCAAATATAATATAGCCTCACACATTATTCAAAATCCCCCCCCCCCAAAAGAAAATTGGAATGATCATATGGCAAATATAATTATATGAATGGATTCAAGAGAAATGAAAGAATTAAACGCCGCAATTACAATTTCAATATCCCTGACAGATAAAAAGCTGATAAATTTCAGTACTATAATAATAATATTATAGGGCTTATATTTACAATTACTGATGCGTAGAGTTTATCAGTAACAGTTTAAGAAGCAAATGGGCAACATTGCATCTCGCTACCTATCTTAAAAGAAGCATCATGTTATTTCCGTATTCTTTCAATAACCTTTGTTTTACTCTCTTATTCCACTTGTCGCAGAGGTAGTAATACTCTTGTGTCAGAACATAGATTCCATCACAGAAACACAAAACATGAACCCAGCAAATTACATTTATACATGTATTTTATTATATTTATTATTATTGTTAGTAACGTTCGTTTAATGTTGTAGACTGCCACTTAAATATTTCAAGCCGGCCGCGGTGGCGGTCTGCACGGCCACTACGGTCAGGGGTTCGAATTCCCCCTCGGGCATGGTTATTTGTGCCGTCCTTAGTATTAGTTAGTTCGTAAGTAGTTTGTACGTTTAGGGACTGATAACCCCGTAGTTAAGTCCCATAAGCTATACAAACATATGAACATTTGAAATATTTCATGGCCGACTAAAAATAGTAGATATGCAGCAGATAATTTATACATAAACATATGTATGAATTTGTGGACAAGAACTCTATATATTTGCATAAAAGCCATGATAAATTAAATATTAATGGTGTAACTATATTTTGACGACGGCAGTATATTTGAACAATGAGACGCCACACTTAATAGCTATCTGAGCAAAGAACTTCAGTCTCAACCGATTTTAGTATTGTTAAATGTATATTTTTTTGTTAAACGTAAACAACATTTGTAGGGTGGTGGACAAACCATTAAATTCTGTGATATTCAAATGTATAATATTTTGGAAGGAGAATTGTATTTTAAAGATGAGGCGTTAGGATGCGCGGAAGGATACAATTTTGGGAGTAGGTAGAGCACGCTTTCGAACGCTTTGGAAGGGACTCGTAACTTGGACTTGCTGGTGAGAGGTTGTGACGTTGGGCAGTCTGAAGCTGCATTACGAATTTGTGTTTTGAAGAGATAGGCATGTGTGGACTGTGACTGCAGAATTTAGTCTGTTGCCTCAATCTCAGCTCAAATTTCCGGTGAAAACCGCATAAAAATGTGTTAGTAATTTTTTTCTTTTAATACGTTTGCGAAACGTGTTAGAAATAGGCATTCTTCATGAAAAGATGTAGCTTACATCATACATCACTTATATTCGCCATTTAAAACATTTCGTGATCTTTCATACCTCTGGACAATGGGCTGAGGCATAGAAAATTGAAATATAATAAGTAATAAATATTTCCTTAATGAAGTAGGAATATCACTGAAAACAATTATTATTCTTGCGGTTGGCTTTCTGTTAGATGAGCTATTGTCGCTCCAAGCGTGAGACTTAAACTTCCATAGCAGTTGTACATACACGTTAGACTGTGGTATCGGTATGTAAATATATGGATTAAAAACCCCGAGGATAGTATCAGTTTTATATTCATTGCGTTGACTCGTATTTCGTAGAATATAGCAACCAAGAAAACGATTTTCAGAAATATGATACATTTGAAAAGTCAAAGAGTAAGTAGTATTTTCGAAGGGTAATAATCCGATCGCTGCCCCGAACTTCACACGAACACCCGCAGCACTATCTATTAGTTGTTTGCTACATTGCGCCGTTCTTTCCAAGCATGAAATACACCTAAAACTTCAAATTATTATATCTTTTACTTTCCTGAACTGATTTTGATGAAATGAAGTCGGTATGTTGCCCCAGGATATTTATCTGAGATACCCCCATGAATATTCATTTAGTAATTTCGAAGATTACTCTCTACAAATAGATACATGTGATTGCTTTGAGAGAAATGTTTAAATTGTGATTGCCTATCTTACATTTTCTGATCCGATTTTGTGAAATGAAGTGTTTCTGTAACCGCAAGATACCCTCACGTTGCCTGCGAAAAACCCCTGAAAATTCGTCTATTAGTTTTCGAGATGAAAGAGATAGACATGGCGGTTGTCATGACGGTTGTCGATGAAAAACGTTAAATTGTGATGTTCTTTCTGTGATCCGATTTTTATGAAACTAAGTCTATATGTTGTCCCAAGGTGTGCTGAAGTTACCCCATGCGAATTCGTAAAGTGGTTTTGGAGAAGTGGTTTCTAATAGATGAATAGACAGACATGACGGTCTATGAAAACACTTCGCGATTCTATTCATGCATAGATCCTGAACCAATCTTCGCTCATGTTACCTGTGAAAACCGCATCAAAATTCCTGCAGTAGTTTTGAAGATTTAAACGAACAGCGACAGGGCTATATTTACAAATTTACTATTGTAAAATTTTGCAAGAATATATTGATTTGTATAAGTGCTGTATGTCGGTAACATTTGGATGCGAATATGGTTAGTAGTAAAGAAGTAATAGATTAAAAGGTGATGCTTGATGAGGCGGTTTTCCATGAACGTTACTCTTTACGTCCTCACATCTCATGAACTACATGTCGTACTGTGATACAATTTCGAACGTACATTCAGCTTTAAGTCTGTATTCTGTCTGCAAAATTTCCTACGAATACAATTGGTAGTGTAGAAATTATAAATTGTTACGTTATACGGAATGCCATAGTTTTGCTCCATGAACAGAAGAAAAGTAGTATGCGAAAAACTTTTTCCTTTTGTTATTATGATACGGTTGACTGCGAGAAAAAGTTTAATAAAGGTTTGAAATGATGTTTAAAGTTTGTTGCAAGTCGCCAAGTACTGCCATTCTCATACAGTGTATTTATAAAGTCTCAGCGCATTATGTAGCAGTTTTTTGCGATCCCTACTGTTCATGACATAAAAGTTTGGTCGAAATCGGTCCAGTAGTTTAGGAGGAGATACGGAACATACGTACATACATATAAACATACATACATACACACATACAGCCTATTTTGTAAGATGTAAGATAATGTAATTCATCATGGACTAATTTGGAATTGCAATGTTCGATGGACTTCATTAATTTACGAATGATAATTTGGAACTTTTACTCTAGAGTGCGTGTGATACTTATTGTAGCTCTCATGAACAATAGTTGGGGAAATATTCAGTTATTTACCGATGTGTAAAGTAGGACCTCCTCCGCATTTTCATGTCTAATAGTAATAAACTCAATTTATGAGTGAATCACTACTTTATCTTAGAATCGATTTTGTTGGTTATTCAGTGGTTTAATTCATGGTTGTTGAAATATATTTTCACGTCGTCATATGCTGATTGATAGACTGGCTAAACTACAGATTAATTATTGATCTTGTTTAAAGAGATTGGGTAGCTGTTTAGGGCAGCTGATATACATAACTCACCCCTATGAACAGAGACAACGAGCCATAAACCTTTTACTACCCTGAGTTATGTATTGCCCAATTCTTATTAGTGTTCTCAATGTTCAAATGTTTATGGAGCTTATGAGACCTCCGGGGTTATCAGTCCCTAAACGTACAAACTACTTATGAAACTAGCTTATAGTTAAGACGGCACAAACATCCATGCCCGAGGGGGATTCGAAACCCCGACGGGGAACGGCCAGGAGCATCGTAGCATAGCGCCTCAATTCGCTCGGCCGCTCCGCCGCGGCACAATCTTGTTATTGAGGTCGCAGTGTCTATGTAGTATTTACATGAATGTCAAGTCATAATTTAGGCATTTGTAAAAACTGCTTTGTAAAAACCGAATTCTGAATCGTCTATCTGACAGTTTTAGTATAGGTGTCTCAGCTAACACACCTCGGTTTAAGTTTATCTTTATGAAGCTATTGTCCTTTACTGCAATGGTATAGCTTTAAGGGGCTGAATCGTAATGGAAGGGCTTTGACTCTTAAGAAAGGGGTTTTGGGTAGGCACGTATAGGAATGTTTCAAAGTACTAAGATTTGGCTTAAAACACAAGCACGTCAGAGATACTATGTAGATATTATCAAAGGTTCTCTCTGGCAAGTATAGAGACGTAATCGGCAAGATTTAGCAAGAGATACACGAGAGGCGGTGAACTGGCGCGGCGCAGCGTTGCGCTAAACCTCTTAGCCGCTACGTTACACCGGCGCCAGTTTCAATGGCGGGGCTTGCTTTGCTCAACCGCGCGTGCTACGGCCCCGCGACCACAGCGATCGCAGTGTCGCCGCCACACAGGGAGCGGCCGTGTCGCCTCAGATTGGGCGGCCGTGTTGTTTGGATTATTGATCACGTTTCGCCCTTACCTGCTCTCCCGGCCAAATCACTTGATGCCCGAAGGATGGAGCAAACAGCCCCTGTAAGGACATTAAATGTTGATGGCGGCGGGGGTGTCGGGATCGACCGCTGCCTCCGCCTGTCCACATGGGGCGTTAATTGGCTTCCCGCAGTGGAAACGCGGCTGCGACCGCAGTGTGAACACACGGCTACCACAGAGGGACGGTGAGTGAAATCCACACTATGTGCCGCCCCTCGTGGTGTACACACTAATCCAACTCTCTCCCTCTCTCTGTCTGTCTGTCTCTGTCTCTCTCTCTCTCTCTCACACACACATAGACAGACACATACACATATATACAAGCAAAAAAAAAAAAAAAAAAAAAAAAAAAAAAAAAAAAAAAAAAAAAAAAAAAAAAAACACTCTTACTCAAGTTTCTTCAAAATAAAGATAAATAGTGGAAAATAAAATAAATAACTTAACCATAATTAAAAAGCTTGTTTTTGCCTTTGGCGTTTCGACTTTCTTCACTTTCGAAAGCTACAAAAGGACAAATGTGTTAGTATTCCATCACTTTAGCTAACTGCAGTTGAAATTCTAAGTTCGGATAGGATAGATGCGTTGCGGATCTATTGCTGGGTATCTGCACGGTGTGCGAGCTGATACCCCACCTCCAGATTCGGTTTTTTTATTCTCGTTATTTATTTTTGGAAATATTTTAGATTAGATTAATACTTGTTGCATAGATCATGAATACGACCCTTCATAATGATGTGGAACGTGTCAGTTAAATGAAATGTGTCTATACATAATATTACATGACACTCAATATTTGAAATTTTTATTTTTTATTTTTTAATGTAATCTAATTCTCGTTATTTATTTTTGGAAACATTTTTGTTTCACTTATGGGGAACAGCACTCTAAATTTATATATAAAGAACAATCTAGAGCGCAAAAAATTTTATTTTTTCGACTAGTTTCGGTCTTATTTTAGACCATCTTCATGTAGTTAAGCTCCACAACATCAATGGAGCTTAAATTCATGAAGATGGTCTAAAATAAGACCGAAACTAGTCGAAAACATTGCAGAGTGCAGAATACTTCAAAGCAGAAATTTTGTAGCACCGAACTATGTAGTCTAGCAGGCAGACGCTAACATCGAAACCGCTCTCATCAGCAGAAGGCAGACACGTGATTTTTAATTCTGTTCGCGACCTATCGCGCATATTTTAGTTCGCGAACTATCAGGCATATTTTAGCTCTCTTTTTAGTTCGCAGCTCGGCCGCGAAGTAGGTCGCTCTTTTATATTATGATAGTGTAGGTATTTCGATTATCCGTCTATGCAACTGATTTAATGAAATATATTATTGCCATATGCATTTCGCCTTTATTTGGAAGGCATCATCAATGGTCTGTAATATATACATGATTATGTTTTACAATATTTGATATTTATTTTCTTAGTATTTTTAGGTTATGAACAGTGCTGATGCGTTATTGGAGTATAGTTACTGATATTTGGATGCTCTTTTTAGTTCGTCCGCTCGGTTTGGCTTTTGCTACCGCTACTAAAACTACAGCTGAGCTGCATCTCAGCACGAAATGACGGCAACTGGCAGAACGGAATCACGCGACTCTGCGCGCTCTCGCGTCCTCCCGCTGTTACCCGTAAGTCTTCGGAAAAGGAGCGGACGAACTAAGAGGCGAAAGATCTGCGAACTAGTTCGCGTAGTTCGCCTGTGGGAGCACTCTTCCGAACTAATTCTTTCACGAACTACACGAGACTATAACTTAGCGTTCAGATGTTTGATTCGGTTTTTCTTCCAGCTAGACGAGGAAATATTTTCAACTTGCAACCGTGAGTCCTTTTGGACTTCCACATTGGTACATCGTGATATCTGAAATTGGTGTACTTTGACACTCTTCAGGTGCGCCCTGAAGAGCCTCGTTCTTTCAGCACCTATCCTCCGCTTGATGGGATAGTTCTTTTTCTTGGGCATCCCGCGCACGACAATGGTATCAGCCATAGTCAATGCGCGCCATCTGCCGTTGCTCAAGCAGTTTATAAGTTGGGCAATTCCTCCCGGAAGCACCGCAGGTCTTCTTACCTCGCTTGGCGCAAGGAATGCATGTGGCCGCCTTACGGCATTCCTTTCGTGAGTGCACCTCCGAGTCACACTTGGAGCAGGCCGGTTTATTGCTACAGTACTTTATAACGTGGCCGAAGTCACCACAGTTTTGGCAACGTGGTACCACCAGTAAATTTTCGACATTTATTGCTGAGAAGCCCAGGCAGAGCTTCCCTGTGGTATTTTTCCATATTTGTCCAGAGACCTCAACCACATGGTGTACCACGCCTCTGTCTCGTGGTCCTGTTTTGAATCTTAACTCTTAGGAAGGTCTCTTTGTCTACGTCATCGAAATTTTGCTGCCATGCAACCACATGAAGTTCTTCCTCTTTCATAGTTATAGGTACGTCACATAGGATAACGACGGGGTTTCTCTTGCGAGAGCCCTCGCACCTGACAGTTTCGGACAGTTGTGGAAGATTAATTAATTTCTGTTGATCTTCTTACGTGGCGACATCAACGACTACAACATTTTTTGGTCGCCTTGACCCGATTTATTTTGAGCTTACCTCTTGCCGGGTTGATGGTCTTCGTCAAGGTTTCTTCAACCTTTTTGATATCCGGACCCTGCAGGAGTTTGAGGAAAACTGCCGTGCTAGGTCTTTGTGCGGCCTTTGCAATACTGTGTTTGGCAGTCAGAGGCTTGGGCAGGCTCTGCGCTACACCACTGCATAAGACTTTGCTGGCTGCCTTTTCAACTTATCAGTTTCTTTTTCTAGCTGTTCGATTCGCCCTTCCAGCTTAGCTTGGTGTGTAGCCCAGGCTGCCAGGTCAGCCTTAATGAGCTGTAGTATTGGCAGGTTTATTTTTCCCCTTTGGATGTTGCTGTCTAGCAGGTCTCAATAGAGGAATTTAAAACAAACGGTTTTGGCCCTCTGATTATGTAGATTCCTCTTACAAGATGTTAGATCGCACCCTCGACTTGAATTACGTCAAGCACGCACAACACTTTTTATACGTCTAGATTGAATCCTAGAAAGATACCTTTTTTTTTTCTTTTTTCCCTTGTTCCATTGCACACCAGATTTCTGATATCTGTGATACAACGGAATGAGAACTCATTTTTATACTGATGTACAGTTTGCATGCCCAAATAACTTACGAGACAAGGAACAGACCACTGCACATGCCAAGTCAAGAAATGCCGATGTACCTTATTCTAGCCGTATGTGCAGCTTCAGTCTGGTGTTTACGATGGAAAGTAGAAGCAGTATAACAGAATAACTGTGTATCGCGTCACATTGCAGTTTAACTCATCGGATCGTTTCTTCCAGAAATTATTATTCGCGCACGTAGATACGGTGGCCATGTAAGAACAGCACGTCGCGTGCGTTACGACGACAAGCGTTTCACATCTACTTCAGTGGCGTAGTGGCTAGGGCGACGGTTTACGAACGTAAAGAATGAGCATTCGAAAGTAACATGAATCACAAGCTCAGAAGCATGTTTTTCTTATTTGTGCACATACGTTAAAGTAAAAAGTTCAAAATGGATGTGTATATTTTAATTACGTTGACTTCCACCCGTTGTGTCTCTAGCTTTCACCTGACTGACATATTTTTATCAGTCCTTACGCAAGATTTACATTTTCTGGCGCGGTTCGTTTATGTGAAAACTATGTAGACATCCGGTATCGCTCAAAGTAATTACAAATAAATACATCAATTTTCAATATTTTTACTACTCTACAAAGTGGTCTGTTTTGAATCAATGTTGAACCTAGGAAAGCCTACAACTGCATAACGTATGGCGGATTAAGTTTCAAAATATTACATGGAAAGGTGTGAATGAAAGGTAAAGCAGTGAACAATTTGAACACCACAAAGCGTTACTACACAAGATCCTGGCGAACTACCTCACTCAGCCAGTTACAGGGGTACCTACAGTTTAAACTGTAAACGGTTAAACTCGACGTTTTTCAAAACATTGTCAGAGGTGTATGAAGTCATAAAAGCCCTAGCAGTGAGCAGGAAATAATAATAAGAAGAACAAAGAACAATGTCTGCAGTTAGCGTCGGATGCTTCTCCTTCGTCAACTAAATCATAGTTTCGTCTGTTTGTAAACCTATGGGACCAAACTGCGGTGGTCATCAATCCTTAGACCTTCATAGAACTTAACCTTTGTTAAGGACGACACACACACACACACCCATACACAAGGGAGGATCCGACCCTCCGACAGACAGCAGCCACTCACTCCGCAGCAAGGCGCCTTAGAGCGTTTGTAATCCGTCAGCCTAGCAATTCTACCTCTGAAGATGTCGTGAAAACCTTCTCCCTATAGCATTTCTAACGTCGTGTAGTTCTTACGTTTCAGCCACTATTATTTGGTGCAATAAAGATTTTCAAAATAAATCATACAGGGTTTTAAACTGCAATGAATCTCTACATACACAGTATCCTTATCACGTTGCTTTTATTTGCCGATGATACACTAGAATGAAGCTCCACTGGTCGCTAGAGTTGATAACACTGGCATTCCTAAACTTGGCCAACAGCAATGCGCTCTTCCTTGATTGTAAACTAGTTTCGTGAAATAGCGATCATGAGATTTGCGTAACTTCCAAAGCAAGGGCACTAAGTGTACATTTATGGTTGTGCTTAATCTTCTCTTCATCTGTTTGAACCAGTTCAACAGTAACCACAGACGCGCTTCCACTTAGTTCTTCATCGTACCCATGATCACGTCCTTCGTTGAATAGTCTGGCCCATCATCTAAACATTTAATCAATCAAAGAGTTTTGTCCGTACACCTTTCAGATTTGCCGATGAAGTCCCGTTGGTTTAACGTTCTTTGCATTTAGACAAATAATCACAGATCCAATTTCATACGCGACGTAATTATCAATTTCGACTGACATTATAAAGAAACACTACAAAGCACACGTCGGCAGCAGCGATCTGAAAACGACGTAAATATCTTCTCCTTGAGTCAGAATAACTGCCGCGCATGTTCGGAACTGCAATCGTAGCGCTGCCGCGGATAGAAATCGAAACTCAGAAGGTGGGACATGGTCATGAATTTATATCAGTGATTCTTTCTGTAATTACATTTAATATCTTTATTTAAGCCAATGTACAAAATATTTCTCGTCGTTTTGAAGACCAGTCACTGATGACCATTTTCAAGTCTTCAGCAAATCAGTAACAGAAGAACATAGTTAGTAATAGACTACCTCATTAAACATAAATAATGCATTACAGTCATCAATAAATAAAAACTTGTTTAAAAATAAAATGCAGCATAACTGTTGTATCATTCCTTGACGCCATTATGGCTATATTACATTAAGGAATGTAACAACAGGTTGTTGTTGTGGTCTTCAGTCCGCAGACAGGTTTGATCTCCACGCTAACCTGTCCTGTGCAAGTCTCTTCATCTGAGCATAATTTCGGCAACCTACATCCCTTTGAATATGCTTGCTGTATTCGTCCCTCGGTCAACGATTTTTACCCCACTCATTTCCTTCTAATGCTACATTGACGATTCCTTGATGTATCAGGATGCGTCCCACCAACCTATCCATTCTCTTAGAATACGCGAGAATTTTTTTTTCTCCCCAATTCTGTTGAGCACGTGATCTACCCATCTAATTTTCATCATTCGTCTGTAGCACCACATTTCAAAAGTTTCTATCATCTTTTTGTCTGAACTCCTTATTGTCCACGCTTTACTTCCATACATTGCTACACTCCAGACAAATGCCTTCAGAAAGGACTTCCTAACATTTAAACTATTATTGGTTGTCAACAAGTTTCGCTTCTTCAGAAACGCTATTCTTCCCATAGCCGTTCTGCAGTTTATATCTTCCTTACTTCGGCCATCAGAAGTTATCTTGCTACCCAAGTAACAAAACTCGTCTACTACTTTTATTTCCTCATTACCTAATTTAATTCCTTCAGCATCGCCAGATTTTCTGACGCTACATTCCATTATCCTTGTTTTACTCTTGTTGATGTTCATCTTATCACCTCTTTTCAAGACATTGCCCATTCCATTCAATTGCTCTTCCAGATTCTTTGCGGTCTCTGACAGGGTTACTATGTCATCGGCAAACCGCCAAGTTTTTATTTCTTCTCCCTGAACTTTACTTCCCTCTCCCAATTTCTTCTTGCATTCGTTCACTGCTTGTTCAATGTACAGATTGAACAACAATGGCGAAAGGCTACAACCCTGCCTTATTCCCTTCCCAATCTCTACATCCCTTTCATGCCCTTCGACTCTAATAACCGCTGTTTGGTTTTTGTATAAGTTAAGTATAACTCTTCTCTCCCTGATACCTTCAGAATTTGAAACTGTATTCCAGTCGACATTGTCAAAACCTTTCTCCAAATCTACAGTCGCTAAAAACGTACGTTTGCCTTTCCTTAGCTTATCTTCTAAGATCAGTCGTATGTAAGTATTGCTTTCCGTGTTCCAACATTTGTCCTAAATCCAAACTGATCTTCCCCAAGGTCGGATTCCACCAGTTTTCCCATTCGTCTATTCTGTATAATATTTTTCAAATGTTCAGATGTTTTTTAAGCTTATGGGACTTAACTCCAGGGTTATCAGTCCATAAACTTACAAACTACTTATGAACTAGCTTATACTAAAGACAGCACAGACATCCATTCTCGAGGGGGGATTCGAATCCCCGACGTGGAACGGACTAGCGCATCGTAGCACAGCGCCTCAATGCGCTCGGCCGCTCCGCCACGACTATAATATTTTTAAACACGCTTTTATATATAAATGACTGTAATGCATTATTTATGTTTTATAAGGTAGTCTATTGCTAAATGTGTCCTGTTACTGATTTGCTGTAGACTTGAAAATGGTCATCACTGACCGAAACCGGTCGTCAAAAAGACGAGAAATTCTGCGATATATAAGGAACTCATAGTTCGATGGGGCGATCTATAATTATTTAATAATGATTTTGCAGCCAAGGTCGCATTTTTCATTTATTATGTTACCGGTTTCGGCGTACTCGACGCCATCTTCAGACCTATTATACAAAATATACAAAATTTAATAAGTGATCCGTATACATGATTGCCAAGACACTACCTATATACAATTACATGGTTACATACCTGTCGTAATTAACATAACTTCACTACATTTTTATATACTAAAAGAGTACATCCAGGTTGAGGCATCACCAAACAAAAAATTACTAGTCACAAATAAAATATATACATCCATCTTCTAATGGTTCTGAAGCGAGGTACTTCAAAGTCTAAGTTCAATATTAATTTTAGTCCAGTATAACACTGACTGCACGAAGGGAAGAGACCATTGTATAAATGTGCATGTAGAATCTTTGTATATAGTTTTCCCACCTAACAGTCAGTGTTATACTGGACTTCAATTAATATTGACCTTAGACTTTGAAGTACCTCGCTTCATAAGCATTAGAAGATGGATGTGTATATTTTGTGATAGTAATTTCATGTTTGGTGATGCCTCAACCTGGATGTACTCTTTTGATATATAAAAATGTCGTGAAGTTAGGTAAATTACGACAGGTATGTAACCATGTAACTGTATATAGGTAGTGTCTTGGCAATCATGTATACGGATCACTTGTTAAATTTTGTGTAATAGGTCTGAAGACGACGTCGAGCACGCCGAAACCGGTAACATAATAAATGAAAAATGCGATCTTGGCTGCAAAATCAATATTAAATTCTGTGATATTGGCGTACATAGAGATATTAAAAGAAACGGAGCTTATTTTGTGCACGGCATTCGTATTTGCGCTGTAAGAACCCCAGTTATTTAATCGATCTGTCTAATGAGACTTACGTGTCAACATAAAACGACAGTGGCAATGTTCACTGTTGTCGCCTGCCGCGGTGGCCGAGGGTACTGAGGCGCTCCAGTCACGGTATGCACTTCAAAAATTCAAATGTTTGTAGAGTCTATGGGACTTAACTACGGGGTCATCAGTCCCTAAACTTACAAACTACTTATGAACTACTTACAACTAAGGACAACACAAATATCCATGCCCGAGGGGGGATTCGAACCCCCGACCGTACTGGACGTGCAGACCGCGACTGGAGCGCCTCAGTCCCCTCGGCCACCGCGGCCGGCAGTCTGCACGTCCAGTACGGTCGGGGGTTGGAATCCCCCCTCGGGCATGGATATTTGTGTTGTCCTTAGTTGTAAGTAGTTCATAAGTAGTTTGTAAGTTTAGGGACTGATGACCCGTAGTTAAGTCCCATAGACTATACAAATATTTTTTCAAGTCCCATTAGCTCTACAAACGTTTGGACATTTTTTACTGTTGTATGCCAATCCCTGGAACAACCACAGCATAACGAATAACGCGCGAGGCGGCCGATTAGTCACGTGACGGAGCGGGGCGCCGTGGATCTGCATTTGTGGGAGTGCGCCGGCATCCGGGCGCTGGGCCGTGATTTGAGTGAAGGCGGTGGTGAGGGAGAGGGTGGGGAGTGTAAGCGCTATAAATACTGTCATCACGGTAAGAGCCCGCCGCCTGGCACCTGCGCAGCTGACAAAACTCCATTATTTTATTGCGCCCCGGATTTATTCGCGCCCGTTGTCGCGGAACAGCTGCACCCGCGTAATAACACGGAGAGCGGCCCGCAAGGCGCTACCCCGCGCCCGCGCCTGTAGAACCGCGCCGGAAGCGGCGGGCAAATATTTTCGCCGGGTGGCACGCGGCGGCTCCGGCGATCCATCTTCGGCACAGAAGGCGGGCCGGCCGGGCGTGGAACGGCCGCTCAACTGCGCGGCACCGCTCTGTCAACCACACGACACTCCATTCATGCCGCGCGGCGGGAAGCTTACGGTGGTTTGCGCCGTTTACAAACAGGTGTTGAACCAAGATCCAGTGGCATTCCGCAGGAACTGAGACCTCAGATATTATCAGAAAATTACTATACACTTTATTCTGGCCCACTTTAGGTTACGGTAGAAACACTAAAAGTGGGCCTATGCTATCGTCTTTTGACAGCTCGAAATTGAAATGAAAATAACGGCTTAACTATTCATCTGACACGAAAATTGAATGACCGAATTTGTAGAGGAGAAAATTCTCTACAACTTTGCTCTCTCTTTTTTTTTTTTTTTTTTTTTTTTTTTTGTCTTTCCATAGCCGGCCGCGGTGGCCGAGGAGACTGAGGTGCTTCAGTCACGGTCTGCACGGCCACTACGGTCGGAGGTTCGAATCCCCCCTCGGGCATGGATATTTGTGCCGTCCTAGTTCGTAAGTAGTTCATAAGTAGTTTGTAACTTTAGGGACTGATGACCCCGTAGTTAAGTCCCACAAGCTTTACAAAAATTTGAACATTTTTTTTTTCATATCTCGTATCGTTTCAGAGATATTAGCAAAAATAACGGCGATTTTTGGATGTATGTCTGTCTGTCTGTCCGTCTGTCTGTCCGTAACGTGTTCCCCGTATTTAAGACGAACTGTTCAACCGATCAGCACCAAATTTTACAGACATGATTATAGGCTGCCAGAGACCAGAACCTCCCTTTTTCAAATTTTTCGGACAAAAATACGGTAGTAATACCAAAAAAAGCCATTTCTAATATAATTGTAATTGCAAAACGAACCGTTCATCTGACACGAAAATTGAATAACCTGATTGGTTGAGGGGAAAATTCTTTACAACTTAGCTCTATTATGTTTTTTTTTCATATCTTGGATCGTTGCAGAGATATTTGCAAAAATAACGGCGATTTGACGATGTATGTCTGGCTGTAACGTGTTCCACTTTTCAGGTAGAACCGTTCAACCTATCGGCACGAAACTTACATACATAATTGTTGGCTACCAGAGACCGGAACCTCGCTTTTTGAAATATTTTGGACAAGAAATACGTTAGTAATACCAAAAAAGCCGTTTGTAATATAATTTTAATTGCAAATAAACCATTCATCTGACGCGAAAATTGAATAACCGAATTTGTAGAGGAGAAAATTCTCTACAACTTTGTACCCTTATGGTTTTTTTTTTTTTTTTTTTTTTTTTTTTCATGTCTCGTATCGTATGAGAGATATTTACAAAAATGACGGAGTTATGACACCTTCCATTGAATTAACGAACACCAGCCTTTCGCAGATACGTGACAATCTTCGCCCATAACTCTCTTTGGCATATGCCATCTTGCGTTGCGTATTTGATGATTTTCTTATTCTAACTTACACGTTGTCATTTAAAAGCAATGGCGCACTGAAGATTTAACAAAAACACGTCGATCTTCATAAGGTAAATGATAATCTAGTGTCTACAAATGTCTTGTTTGCGTCAGTTAACAACAGCCAACAATAGTATGAGATTAAAGAACGAAATTTCTAATCGTTAATTGTAGCGTAGTGGTAATTGCGTTGGACTGCAACGCTGAAGTTCAGTGGTTCGGAACCCGGCACTACTTAAACTTTGTTTTTCCTAAAAGGGAAAGGTTTTCAGCTACTCATATTAACTGATTTTTTTATTATTTAGATTATTATTTTGGTCCAAAATGTTTGCAAAAACATATAAAACTACTGATCTAAAGTGGGCCATAAAACACGTCAGTGCGATTTTTTTTCATATCTCGTATCCTATGACACATGTTTGCAAAACTAACGGAGATTTGACACCCTCCATTGAATTAACGAAAACGATGTCACGTGACATTCCTCGCCCAGAACTCTCTCTGACATACGCCATCTCGCGTTGCGTATTTGATGATTTTCTTATTGTAACTTACGCGTTCTCATTTCAAAGCAATGGCGCACTGAAGAACTAACAAAAACACATCGTTCTTCGTACGATAAATGATAATATAGTGTCTACAAATGCCATATTAGCATCAGTTAACAATGGCCATCAATAGTATGAGATTAAAGGACTCATGTCTTGATTGATAGCCGTAGCGTAAAGGGCAAGGCGTTGGACTATGACGCTAAAGGTCGGTGGTTTGGAACCCGCCAGTACCTAAACTTTAGATTATTATTTTGGTCCAAAATGTTTCCAAAAACTTATAAAACTACAAATCTAAAGTAGGCAGTAAAACACGTCATTGCGATTTTTTATTACTAAAGCAGCCTACTGTCTGGTTTTATTTATTTCAATTAGTTTCCAGCCAATGGTGGGCCACCTTCAGGATGTTGCTCCGAGATGGTGCAAAGCACAGCAGCAGCTGGTGAGTTCCTCCACGACAGTGATAGCACCAGGAGAAACACACAGCTCCTGCTGCACTCCGCACCTTCTTGCAGCAACACCCGGAAGATTACCACCATTAAGTCGAAACTAGTTGTTTATAAAACAACAAATTTGCGTTCTATTTTTACAACAATGCAATGACGTAGCTTTCTCGATTTCAAAAAGTTGTTTGAGGCGGTGCCACGCTGCAGACTGCTAACGAAGATACGAGCATATGGAATAGGTTCACAGACTTGTGACTGGCTGGAAGACTTACTAAGTAGTAGAACGCAGTACGTTTTTCGCGACGGTGAGTGTCCATCGGAGTCGAGTGTATCGTCAAGCGTACCCCAGGGGAGTGTGATGGGACCGCTATTATTTTCTATCTATATAAATAATCTGATGGCTTGCTCGAGGACTTTCACGTATTGTAACTCCTGAGAGAGGGAGAGATATAGTTGTACCACCTTAATGCAAATGGTAATATTTACGACTCCTGCGGTTCACCAGAACCGGCCATTAATAACACACATATAAAATTCCAATTCCAAAGAAAGCAGGTGCAGAAACATATGGAAACTACAGAACCATCAGTTTAAAAATTAATGGTTGCAAGATTCTACTATCCATTATTTACAGAAGGTTGGAAAAGTTGGTAGAAGAATCGGTTTCGAATTCCGTCTGCAAGAATACGTTGACTTTTGGAATACTATAATCTTATATCATTGCACTACTTATACTGCTAAGTTTTTGCACATTTACTGATTAGTTCTGTAGTCTTTCCCGGATTGTGTCTTTCCTGATATAGTATAGTCTCTATGATCCTTTAATTTGTAAAGTTTGGGTGTAACATCAATCTTGTTGTTTCTTTAAGAGCCCAAGAGGGAATTTGTAATTCTAAACCAGTATTCAAGGTTACCGCAGTTTTGTGTAATGTTTCATGTAACATCTAAATATACACAGCCAAATGCTTTATTTGGCAATTAATAATGTGATATGAGGAAACCTTGCTTCTATTTTTGGCTGTCTGTATAATATCTAATTAATTTTAACTGTTACTTCTTTCGTACTTTTTTCTCTGGTTGGTTACAATTGACATTACGTGTTGGGCGGTGAGCGGAGCTTCCAGTACTTAATTCACAGTCCCGTTATCCTCACCTACAGTTGACCTTTGTACGTCAAAACAGCATTCACAGTCATCACCTATCATCACGGGTTGCAATATAAATGAAGGAGAGGAAGAACCAAATAATTGGAGAAAAGGGGACGGGGGAGGATTTAAAATACCATGTACCACTTCGGTATATTAAATATAATTACGATATGAACTTACAAGAAATCTTGGGGATTCTTTAATTTATTGCAAAATTTAACAATAGCTGGTAGCATTTACCAGAGACACTGCAACATACGCTAGGTTTAATAATGTAAAATTTAACAAGGCCTAGGAGCATTTATCAAAACACTGTAAAATATGCTAGCTTGTGTGCCCATCAATTACGACAATTTCTGAAAGTGTTACCGCTCGGGTTCAATCTCGAAACACTAAAGTTGACCACAGTTAACACCAAACATAGTCTTTACATTACAAAATTTAACAGTAAATGGGGGAATTTACCAAAGGCACTATAAATACGCTAGCTTTAATAAAATTTAAAATTCGACATGGCCTGGAAGCATTTGTCAAATACGTTAGCTTGTCTGCCATTCAGATTCTAAAATGTCTGAAAGGTAACCGCTCGGGTTCAATTTCAAATGTTTCAAATGTTTGTATAGCTTAAGGGACTTAACTACGGGGTCATCAGTCCCTAAACGTACAAACTACTTATAAAGTACCTTATACTAAAGACGGCACAAATAGCCATGCCCGAGGGGGGGATTCGAACCCCCGACCGTAGTGGCCGTGCAGACCGTGACTGCAGCGCGTCAGTCCCCTCGGTCACCGCGACCGGCGGTTCAATTTCAAAACACTAAACTAGAAAACGGTTAACACCAAACGTCACCTCCATGCATGGACAGGACGCAACCTTTTAGATTTCAAGGAACTGCGTGCGCCTCTTTAAATAGCCAGTACGTTCAACACACCGGTAAGACCTGGGCAGCTACACAACACGGAATGCCACAAGATGAAAAAGGAAAACAATAATTACCCTCCTGGAAACTCTTCGTAAATAGGTTCCAGAAATTACTGCAACCAGTCGCCTTTTTTCTTCTTAATGAAGATTTATTAAACCATTACCTGTTTCACATTTAGTGAAAAACATTTGTATCTGTGGCAGGGCAGAAAACGAGAAAAAAGTAAACACTAATTTTGGTATGCTACACTGAATAATAATCTTAATCTATATGTATAAATGTGAATGTCTGTTCGGTGTATGTTTATCACGTCTAAACCATAAGACATAAAAAGCTAAACATTTGTACAATAACTACTGTCTATCCGGGGAAGGCTTTAGGCACGGTTTTATGGCGATCGGATAACTATTTATCTATATATATACATTAATGTGAATGTCTGTTCGGTGTACGCTTATCGCGTCTGAACGACGAGACGCAGAGACTTAAATATTTGTGCAGTTACTAATTTATACCTTAGGAAGGTTTTAGGCACGGTTTCATAGCGATCTGATAGATACTTAGTAATTTGAAGAATATAACGCGAAGTGTGGAACAATAATTACTCTTTGAAAATTATATTTACTCTTTGAAAACGGTTTTATTGGTTGCATTGTTGCTTGAGGATTCATAATGATAAAAGGGTGGAGTATATTGGGATGGAAAGTTATCGGTGTATGTAAAATTCTACGTGTGTGTGTGTGTGTGTGTGTGTGCGTGTGTGTGTTAATATTTCGCTCTGCAGCGAAAACTACAGAACGCAAACGAATGGTCTGTGTGTAATTGTTGTCCGAAGTCTCTCGTTGTACACCATAGCAGTTCCATGCCGATAGCTATAAGGGGGTGGACGATATGGTGGTCGTAAGAAGTCAAATTATATAAAAAAAAAAAAAAAAAAAATAAAAAAAAAAAAAAAAAAAAAAAAAAAAAACATCGGACTGAAGGCCAGCGTTGACGTTAGCGACTCTATAGCAAGGAGGTTACATACAGTGAAACGTGATGCCACAGACCATATCTTTGGTCTATGTGTGCTACAATGTCTTCAGCTATTTCTCTGTAAGGATAAGCACACGAATAAGGAAATATGAGAATAAATAAATAAAGCAGTAAAAAAGAAATTTGTTTTAATACATCTCTTTAAAAAAATCGATTTGACGTTTCGCGTAATACATCAAGTGATCGATCTGTGATATTATTACAATCATTATTGTTGAATTTCGTGATTGGAATCTTCGAAATGAGTGCATTTTTACGTGTGATTTGATCTACACTACTTACATTCCTGATAATGTTGATCAAAACTGTTTGCTTCAAAGAAGGTATTGTATTTTATTTCATCCTTCAAAACCAGTCTCATAGCACACTACTGAAAGATAGCTTATCTATCATAATCAACCAAAACGCGAGTGGAGCCGAGGGTTTAAGCTAGTTACAATATAAGTCTGTCTTCAAGTCGTTACCTACAGTTACCGATATGCGTTTCACATTTAATTTGTCCATATTTGGTCCGATTTTGGATAGCATTTCACAACACTTCCCTTCCATCAGCTCACCACAACAACTCCCACGACTTTCAAGTCGTAATGTGTTTTTTAATTTTACCACTTGAAAGTCGTGGGAGTTGCTGTAGTGAGCTGATGGGAGGGAAGTGTTGTGAAATGCTATCCAAAAGCGGATCAAATGTGTACAAATTAGTGTGTTTACTTTTTTCTTGTTTTCTGCCCTGCCACAGATACAAATGCAATTTGCACTAAATGTATGCCATCTGATGATGAGCTGCTAGGCAGCTTGAAACCGGTAATGGATCAATAAATCTTCATTTAGAAGAAAAAAAGGCGACTGGTTGCAGTAATTTCTGAAACCTATTTCAAGATACAGTCGCAGGTTCCAACACAATTGATAAAAGTTTTACACTTCTTAAAGTTACGCGCGGAGAACCGCAGTGATGGACGTAATAAGAAGCAGAACTGCAAACGTGCGGCTCCAGAAGCCCTCGTCGCTGCCGGCCGCGGTGGCCGAGAGGACTGCGGCGCTTTAGTCACGGTCTGCACGGCCACTACGGTCGGGGGTTCGAATCCCCCCTCGGGCATGGATATTTGTGCCGCCCTTGTAGCTAGTTCATAAGTAGTTTGTATGTTTAGGGACTGATGACGCTGTAGTTAAGTCCCATAAGCTCCACAAACATTTGAACCCCACGTCGCTCTGAATGAACGAGAGGTTAGGTCGACTTGCCTCTTCATTCCCACAGCGGAGCAACGGCGGGTACCACCCTCCAGCTTTCTCTGTAGTAACTCCAGCTTCCTAGCGGCGACCACCACACACCGCCCGAGCCTATGGAAAGTCTCGCTTATCCGAGACCAGTGCGCCGCCGTCCCTGCTCTCAGACCAACTGTCCATACCTCACACGTCATACCACAGTCTAACATACACAGTACATAATACGGAAATTTATGTAAAAACAGTCAAATTTAACCGATTAAGAGGTATAAAGCACAACTTCGTCATGAACAAATACTTACTAATATTTGTATATTTGAAGCTTATTCCGCTGAAAGTAAGTTGCATATAAACATACGACAAATATAAATTTCTGTTATAGTGTGTTATTAATATCACAGGCAGTTATTTTACATGTTTCAATGCGGTGTGGAGTCTAATCATTCGTCCATTTTTACACCTCACTAGTCTTTCTTGTACGCGCATATTCTTTTGAGTGTAATTACTTTAGCTTGAATAGCCAATGTTTTGAACAGTCTAGCCGTCTGTGCTTCACATGTAGCAAAAATTGTGTCATTGGGCTCTTTTTTGTTGGAAAACAGTTTGATTGCATTTGTCGTTTTATTGCCGCGTCTGTGAGGTTTTTGTTCAGCTACAGCTGTGGTGGCTGATTTGGTACATTAAATACTGTACTTATTGCATTCTATATTAGTTTCCTACGTTCCACCCTCACCGATTTTACTGGAATTGTAGTGAAGAAACGTTAACGTTCTTGTGTAGAAAGCAACGTCTTTCCGCCAAAGGGCAGCTCTTCTGATGTTTTCTAGTAATTTTTCTATTTTTAATAGTGTATGAAATTATTTAGTAAAAGCCTGTAGGCTAGAAGATAAATGTAAATAAACTCTCGTGTTCTGTAACGTTTTTTATCCTATCACCGATCTTAGGAAACTTAGGAAAGAAAAATGTTGAGCTATTTTTAAGTTATTACCTATTTTATGACACTTCATGAGTTCTCTAATGTAAATAGTATGTTAAAATAAATATACGATACTATTCGCACTCGTTCAATATCGTATTCAGAAATGTAGCCCGCTTGGAGCGCTGCTGTCACAGTGTATAACAAAATTCTGCGAGAGTGTCGTGACTGTATATGTTAGACTGTGATCATACGCCGTGGGAAAGCAAAGATAGGGCAATCGCGGTAACTAACACAGCGCCATCAACTAATGTAAGAGACAACAAGGTCGATAAGGGCCAAGGCTACTGTTGTGGAATTCCCGGGAATTAAAAATCGAGGATATATTCCCAGGGAATATTACCGGAAATATACCCAAAATTCATAAATTCCCAGGAATTTATTATTAATTAACCAGATAGCTCAATAAAACGTAATTAATAGCTTTAATGTAATTATGCAGTTAAATCAAACACATAAACTGAAATTTATTTTAAGAAAAAATTATAATGAAATGAATATATTCAGAATATATAATTGTATAAACGAAATCTCTCAAATTAATAGATCATTGTGGTAATTGTATTATTAATACAACCACGAACTCTCTTATACGTTCAAAAAATATTATAAATGTATAATAATTGAAGTGCAGAAAAATAGCCAGAATGCAAAACGTTAAAAAAATCAAAACTACTAAAAGGGGAAAAGTTTAATACAGCAACTTTTTATATTCAGTCGATTTAAGTCTACTAGTCACTATCACTCCCAAAACAAATCATCGTTACAGTCAATCTCATCAGCATCTTCAATCTCCTTGTCCTTTTAGTAAATGTGCAGTGATGCTGTTTTCTTGTAAGAACTAAATTTCCCATTTACACCTCAGTGGAAAATTACCCTTAAGCAGCTTTTTTAAAAATTTTACTTTAATACTTTTTTATTTGAGCACTTTCTACTTCCTATTTTAAAATATAAATAAAATAGTTGGATAGGTTTAGGTATATTTGGATCTGGACTTAACCTCCTTGCTTGAAATAAACAATTTTTTTTTGTTTTCAGTATTTTAAATATCAAAGAATTGGTCCTAGAACTACCGAGCATTGAAATTTACGATTCTTACGATTCCTAGAACTGCCAACCTCGAAATAATCAACCTTTAGAAAAACCGAATTTATAATATTCATATTCCATCTAGTGAGTAGCTAAATATTAAAATGCACAGGGAGGTTTGAATACTCAATTTGCTAAAGTTTTTTTTTCGATTTCAGTAATATTTTAGGCCATGAACTTTAAAATATACTTGTGCGAAATTTGTAAACATTAGTCAATGAAACTGGCATGTCAGGGAAAAATTATGCAACTAAACCGGCCAACATTTATGGTTTACTTGAAAACACAAGTAAATTAATTAACATAGAACATTCTAAAACAATTATTGAAGATTCTAAAACAGGAATTGATAGCAATTTTTTATAAAATAAAATTTTTACAAAATTCATCGGAGGAATTGAGGATTCTTTGAATTCTGAAAGTAAAACACCTCTAGTCATTCGTTTGGAAAAATTAAAAAAATACTACAGATGACAGCAGACTGAAAATTACGCCTCAGAAGAAATATTTCAGAGAAATGTGAGTTTCAGCTTGCCTAAAATGAATATTTTAAATTATACTTTCCATCAAACTTAAAGTAAATGATGTTCAGCACGGAATTAGCAAGGAAATTAATGCAGATAGTGATAAATCTTGGATTAAAATGTATCAATTTACTTAGTTAACCGAGTTATAAGGTTCTTTAACTGTTAATAAGTGTTAAAACTATAGAAATCTAAAAATTTTCATAAATTCCTAATTTTTTTGCAATCTTCCCGTGCCAAAGAATTACTCCCGGAAATATTTTAATTTTATAAGTTCCTTCCCATTGGGAATATTCCCGGCCCGCATCACTATGCAAGGCAGAACTTACGCACCAGCAAGCAAGGAGGAGACCACCCGACAAGGCTCAACCTCCCTGCCCCAAATGAAGACGCCGCCCTGGAAGGACCCGGCGAACAGTGCCTAATCGCGTTTCACTCCCACCTCAATGGGGAAACTTAATTTGGTTGAGGTAAACCCTATAAAGCATGTTGGATGTTTTTTCCCTTACCAATACATTCACCGGCTCCAGCAAACGAACAATGGTAGAAGGACCGATGTAACGAGGTGTAAACTTACTGAGCCCCACCAACCCCCCCGCCCCTCCACGCGGTTCTCTACCTGGCTAATTCCGAATATAGACTTCGTCGCCAACAGTGCCCTTAAAGTTTCGCCGGTTACGGTTATATCTGGCAGCTTGCTTGTCATGGTCCAATACGATGTTGACCTTAGCCCTTTTCTTGTTCTCCTTCAAGACCGAAGATGTAATAGGTACTGGCAAAAGGACCCGAATTTCCCACAAATTGGAAAGCGGAGAATTGACTGGATACCGAACGCCGGAGTGGTTTTAAGAGCTTCATGAATGGCAGAGTCAAAGGCGAAATTCAACCAGGGCACGCTAACATCCTAACCCTTACGACTTCCTGGATGATACACAATTAGAGCGGACTTCAAGTTGTGGTTGACTCTCTCTCGGCGAAAGAACCCTGGGGGAAATAGGGTGTAGTGGTTATGTATTCGGTGGCATTACGAAAACACAAGGTCTTAAAAGGGGTAGAATGAAAGGCAGGAGCGTTATCACTGACAAGCTGGTTCGGGGACCAAATATAGTAAAGACATTAGTGAGATGAGCGCTGACATTTCGGCCAGGCACTAGCCAAGTGAACCTAGAAAAAGCATCTACAACAACCAAAAGTATTGATTACGTCACTTAGTATGAGGTAAGTTCTTATCCATAGGTCTAGTTTCCCGGACAGAAATTAAGAACCTCTGGTGAGGACCAGCGATAGGCTTTGCCCATTGACACAATTGGCAGCGAGCAACTAACTGCCTGACATCTCTATCAATAGAAGGCCAGTACATATACTGCTTGATATTATGAAAGGTCTTGTGGAATCCCCAGTGGACACGCTGTCTAAGGGGGGCCAACATGGGATCTAAGTCCTATTTCAAACGGAGGTCACGGAATAGAGGAATTTCACTCAAAACAGATAAGGTGGGTCACTTCTGGTTGTTCATTAAATTGATTGTCTTCAGATTGATCAAACATGCGGTTCAATACATCATCAACCAGATTGTTGTTGTCCTTCACATGCCGCACCCTAAAGCGGAAGGCCGAGATCCGTACGCCCGCCTGCCAATACAACCCGTTTTACTGGGTCTGGCAAGGACCCAGCTGAGGGCGTGATGGTCTGCCTCGAGATCAGATTCTGGATGGTCGAGATAGAAACAAAATTTGTCTAGGGCAAACAACACGGCGAGTGCTTCACATTCATAAAAGGAATAATTCAACTCCTCCCAGTTAACCTGAACTAAGCGTAAGCTAAGAGCTGTCTACATGCCTCGGATTCCTGAAGAAGGATAGCAGAA
The DNA here is from genome assembly GCA_026315105.1 of Locusta migratoria. Lineage (NCBI taxonomy): Eukaryota > Metazoa > Arthropoda > Insecta > Orthoptera > Acrididae > Locusta > Locusta migratoria. Next base: position 874,697,276 of record CM048744.1, read on the forward strand.
ATGCCGGCATTAAATGCGTCGGTTTGGACCACAAATTGGTTACTGAAATCTAGGACACCCAACACCGGAGGATTCGTAATAGCAAACATGATGGCCTCAAAGGCAGCTTACTGAGTCACCCTCCAAAGGAAGGTGGTCACTTTTCGGCGCAGATTATTCAATGTAGCAGGTAGTTGCGCAAAATTAGGGACAAATCGTCTAAAATAATTTGCCGTCCCGATAAATTTCGCAACCCCTCTCTTATCAGTAGGCAGGGAGAGGGCACTAAGGGCCTCTGTTCGCTCCTGATCAATGCGAATACCTTCCCCAGGTGTCCTAAAAAGAAAACTTGACTTCGCGCCATGGTTATTTTACATGGATTAACAGTAATCCCTACAGCTTTTTCCCTCAAAAACTTGTTTAAAGTGCCCACGAGGTTTCTCAAAAGAGCGACTAATAACTACTAAATCATCTAAATAATTAAAAACACATGACAGCTTCAGGTCACCCAGTGCATAATCCAACATGCGAGAAAGAACGGCGGCACCAGAGGCCAACCCGAAACGGACTCTATTGAACTCTAACAAGTTCTAATCGGTGCAGAAGGCTGTAACATGTTTCCTATCTTCAGTTAAGGGAATTTGGTAGTAAGTTTGGTTCAAGTCCAAAACAGTGAACCAGTTTGCCCCCGCGAACTAAGTAAACGAATTATTCAAGTCCGGTAAAGGAACAGATTCCAACACCACCTTCTTATTTAAACGATGGTTGTCAACCACTGGCCTATGTTCCCGCCCTTGATCTTTCCGTACTAGAAACATAAGCGGAAGTAGAAGGACGAATAACTCCTTGTTCATGCATTCTACCGATCTTGGTCCGAAGGATCTTCGTCTTTGGCGGAGACAAACGATAAGGAGACTGTCTAACCGGAATATCATCGGTTAACCGAAACGGTACTGGAGCACATTATTCCCACCCAATTTATCCTCTAGAAGACCTGCAAACCCTTCAAGCAAGGTGGCTTGATTATGTTGAAAATGGGTTACCTCGAAGTTAGCCATATTACAAATGATGAAGCTACTAGAAGCAGGCCGTGAACAATCACAAAATCCAAACTTCTAGGACTGGGCGAACTTAAAAAAGATGGAACAACCAGAAAATCCATTACGAGCCTGGTCTTGGAGATGAAATCACAGCCTAAGATCAACATGGGGGCTAAATTCTCGAGGAGTCCCAAACAAAATGGCCACGAAAATTTCCCGACAGATAAATTGCCGGTCAAGTACCCTTTTAGAGGCAACAACTCTCCGTTAGCTAAACGACATCTCTGCAAGAGGCTTGAAACCGGAACCAGTTTACTAAATTGCCGAACTCACGAAACCAGGCATAATCTAATAAGGAAACTGAGCTGCTGGAATCCAGTAATCTACAAAGTGGTTCTTTCTCCACCCTGGCGCAAATATAAGGCAAGGGAAGCGGGGGCTACCCCGCACCTTCGCGGCAAAGCGTCTATTGCGGGGGCGAGCTTGGCGCCTGCCCCCCCCACCCCCCCTCCACCCGTAATATGCCGTCATTTCTCAGGAAGCGGACCCCACGATTCAGGACACTGTAGCACCAGATGCCCAGCGGAATTACACCGAAAACAACGACGGTCCTCCCCCTTATCCGGAAATATCTGAGAATGTCGTTTCGGTAAACCACTGAATGAGACAGAGACCGTGTTGTCCCCCTTCCCGCGTTGACTATCAGCAAACGCAAGAGCTTCAATTAATTCAACTACATGTAACAACTCTGTTCAATCCGAAGGCCGACTGAGAAAGGCTATTAGAAATAATATCGGACTCAGAAACCGCCATATTCAATGCAAGCGCGGCCGTCCTAACTCTATGGACGTAATCATTAAATGACACTGAACCACCTTGGCCCTTCCAGAAACAAACATGCTCTAAATGGTCCTGCGTCCTTACAGATAACTTATTAGAGTCCGTACTTCCCTTTAACTGTTGCATAGAAAAACTCTCGGCCAGAACTTGAGAAATCAATAAGCTCACATCACCAACAGCAAGAGGATAAAAGCAAGGAGAGAACCACAGGGTGCGAGATCTGGAGAGCGGTCGCATGTTCTTCAAAGCGAACCGAGAGCCACACCTGTAGGATGTCAATTGATAACGCCTTAATATCTTTTAATAAAGTTTAGCGTGTTTTACTGAGGTGTGACTGACACCATAATTGTCAAAGACGGCATTCTCTTGTGGAACATGGGCTCAGTCGACTCATAGGGAGAGGGATTGGAACAATACAAGACTCCAAGTTTAGACATTTATTTAACATAAGTTTTACAACAATTCTGAGGATTTGAAACCCCTTGTTCTTGCAGTTACACAAGTGACATGCTGAATAGAACTCTGGAATTGAATGAAACGGTCTGGCTGTCTTGAAAGAATATTTACAATGAGAGAATGAATGAGCTACTGTTGGACACCATTGCGGTGCGAGCCTTGGCTGCAGGAAGCGCTGAATGAAGATGCTGGCGCAGCGGAAGCCGGCGTCGGCTGACTGCGCAGAAGGGCTGCTCGCTGTGCGCTGTGCAGACAGTAGGCCTCAGGGCCCCGTGGAGGCAGAACCGTGCCGCTCTGCCCGGGATGGCGTGTGACGGCTACGGGCGGCGAACTCGCGTTCTCCGCCGGGCGATGACAGAAGGCTGCGTCCCACCCAGGAGTTGAAGGTAGCACTCTGGGTCCCAGGTAAGCTGCCATTGTCGCCGCTGCTACGGTTCCATCCTCCGCCGCGCTAAGACCGGCGTTGCATGGGAGCTGAATGGCTCCTGTCGGCCCCTGGTCTTCTGGTGCTGAAGACACGACCCTCCGATGACGGTTGTGGCATCCCAGCGCTTCCGGCGGTTTGGTTCGAACTCTTGTCCGTCTTCCGATGACTCTGCCGACCTGTGCTTAAAGGGGTCCATATGTAGTCGAAAAGGTGCTACTAGAACATTCTGGTTGCTCCGATAACCTGCATACGTTAGCGTAAGGCTCTTTAATAACATGACAAAGTCACGCTCTACACGTAGCCTATGTTGTTGCAAGAGTTCCTCTTTCGGGCGCGCACATGCCTCAGACGTATAACACTCTGGCCACCACTGTTTACAGCTGATTTTCGTAACCGCTGCTGCTGCTTTCCCACAGTCTGTCTGCTATTAAACTTCACTTATTCATCAAGTACAATTCCCATAGTTATCTTATTATTAAATATTATATCCTCACACTCTCTATGGATTTATTTTACGCTTTTCATTAGTACACTCTACAAAATGAACAATGGGGTTTGGAAGCTTAGCATAATTGTTAGCTACATTGCTGATCACTTGCGACTCAACACGCAGGTTGTTGGAACTATCTACAAAAGCTTCCCTGCCTTCCTCATACCCAGCGCTGCCCTGTAGTAGACTGACACACTTGAGTTAATCTGTCCGCAGCATCCCTAAGAGTTGGTTCCAACCCTAAGGTTTCCAAATCAGAAAGACGGTTTATCAAATGTAGCAAGAGGGAATTAATTCTATCCCTCTGATTAACTGTGAGTTGACTGCCTTTCATAAAAGAAACAGTTCTCTGCAAATAATCAATTGCAGTAGTCACAACTTTGACTGCTGTAGCGATCTCACCCACAACCTGCTGAGGCACTCCGATAGGCTGCTCCATGTGGCACGCAGTTGGCTCTTGGGTATCCTTCCTTCAATCGAGGCTCCTGGTACAGCGAGTTCGTTGTGCAAGAACTCCTTATGTAAGTGCTCAGTAACATAACAGGTATCGAACACTACCACAGTACCCCAAAACAATAAAGACAGTTTAAATAATCATCCAACAGTAAACAGTAGAAGTGGTAAATGGTTACCCAAGGTCTAAGGTGGCAACACAAACATGCTCTGAGTTACCAGTTGAAATGTTTGTTGTGAGGTTGCAGGTTTGCAATATAAATAAAGGAGAGGAAGTGCCGCAAAATTGGAGAATAGTGCGGAATTTAAAATACCATGTATCAATTCAATATGTTAAATAGAATTATGATCTTACAAGAAATGTTGGGCACTCTTTAAATATTTGCAAAATTTAACAATAGCTGGTAGCATTTACCAAAGACACTGCAACATACGCTAGTTTTAAATAATCTAAAATTTAACAAGGCCTGGGAGCATTTATCAAAACACTGTCAAATATGCTAGCCTGTGTGTCCATTAATTTCGACAATTTCTGAAAGGTAACCACTCGGGTTCAATCTCAAAACACTAAAGTTGACTACAATTAACACCAAACACATTCTTTACATAATTAACAAAATTTAACAATAACTGGTGGCATTTACTAAGGGCACTTTGAATACGCTAGCTTAAAAAAAATTAAATGTGAGCGAGGTCTGAAAGCACTTCTCAAATACGCTATCCTGTGTGCCCTTCAATTTCTACAATTTCTGAAAGGTAACAATTCGGGTTCAATTTCAAAACACTAAACAGTTGACACCAAACTTAAAAGGAAAGTACTTGGGCTCGAACAAACATATATACATCAAAATCGTACGAGAGATAATGTAAAGATCCCTTATTGCACTAGTGACACTCCCGCATCTGCAACACTCTGCAGTCGTCGGTTAGAGGGCTCTGCGTGTGCCTTGCCACATTGCACTTTGACCTGTCGGTTCGCCAGTAGGGACGGTGCAGTGTGCCTCCGAAGTTGCGTTTTGTGACATTTGTGTGATGAAGCGTCAGATGGAGCGGCTATTGATAATCAATCCAGCTAAAAGTATTGCGATTGGTTGAAATGAAGTTACGAAGAACCATTCTTCGTGAAGATAGTATTAGTGTAGAAGAAGAATCATTCCCATGATTTCTCGTATCTGTTATGGTACAGAAATTTGAGCATAAGTTAGATACTGTTGTAACACTAACACATAATGATGATAATAGGGATGATAATGACGAAGAACTCATTGCTAGCGGTAGTGCTACGGTAAGTGCGGAAGAGGCGATGGAAGCAGTGGCAGTGAATACCAACAGTCTTCCGAGAAGAAGGTTAAAGATGCAACTATCATCACGGCTTTTGAAGACAGTACTCTACAGAACATTTACGACGATTATTACGTAAGTTATAGTTCAGATATCTGCATCTGCATCTGTATAGCGTCTATAATTACTTCAACAGTGCTATCTAGAGCATGATTGCATAGTTTTGCATAAAAACGACACCAACCAGCACATTGAGGTGTACGAGGAGATACTGTAACCAGACCAATACAGATATGATTGTTCGAGCCCAAGTACTTTCCTTGTTAGTTCACCTCCATGCATGCACAGGACGCAACCTTTTAAGAGATTTCAAGGAACTGCGTGCGACCCTTTTAACCACCGTTAAGGAGAGGGATAAAACGCACAAAGCCCTGGCCGATATAACAACACAGACACCTTGAAAAGTACGTCCGTGCGCAATTTGGGGAGGGGGGAGAAACAGACAACAGGGAATGAATAAGGCCCTACGCACGCGTTAAGACCGTTCCCTGGGCGGCTACAGAACACGGAATGCCACAAAACGAAAAAGGAAAACACAAATTACTCTCCAGGACACTCTCTCTTAAGTGCAGGGAATTGCACTGAAGGACGTAGTAAGAACCAGGAGGACGGCAAACGTGCGGCTCCTGAAGCACTCGTTGATCTGAATTAACAAGAGGTTCAGTCGACTTGCCTCTTCATTCACACAGCGAAGCAACGGTGTGTCCCACCCTCCAGGTTTCTCTGGCCACTCGCAAGCACCGCTGGCGCCTGCCCCAGCGCCCTAGCGGCGGCCACCACACACCGCCCAAACAAAAAATCAATCACCAAAATGAAATTGATACGTAATTGGAGAAACTTATCCCGAAAAATAAGATCTGAAGTCTAACAAACCAGACAACGGCTCGAGGGGGGATTCGAACCCCCGACCGTAGTGGCCGTGCAGTCACCTCGGCCACCGCGGCCGGCTCGCCCGAGCCTATGGGAAGTCTTTCTTATCCTAGACCAGTGCGCCGCAGTGCCTGCACTCAGACCAACTGTCCACACCTCACACTTCATACCCCGTGGGAAACCAAAGATAGGGCAATCGCGGCAACTAACAGAGCCATCAACGGATGTAAGAGACAACACGGACGATAAGGGGCAAAGCAGAATTACGAACAGAGGCCATAATGAGTAACGTAGAAGTAGATATCATCGGAGTAGTGCAGCAACTAAAATCACTTAACAAGAACAAGTCTTCTGGTCCGGATTATATACCCATAGATTTGTATATGATTATGCTGAAGCGATAGCTAACAGCCATATACAACCGCTCTCTCATAGAAGGATCTGTACCAAAAGATTGGAAAGTTGCACAGGTCACACATATATTCAAGAAAGGCAGTAGGACTAAACCAATAAACGTCAATTTGTAGCAGTATTTTGGAACATATCCTATATTCAAATATTATGAACTTTTTGGAAGGCTTTTAATCAATTTGTGTGGTTATGGTATATCGCCCCAAATTTGCGACTGGATAGGGGATTTCCTGTCAGAGAGGACATAGTTCGTAGTAATCGATGGTAAGGCATCGACTAAAACAGAGGTGATATCGGGCGTTCCACAGGGTAGTGTTATTGCTCCTCTGCTGTTCCTTATTTACATAAACGATTTAAGGGAAAGTCTAACTAGCTCTCTTAGGTTGTTTGCAGATGACGCCGTCACTTACCGTCAAGTAAAATCATCTGAAGATCAAACCAACTGCAGAACGATCTGAATAAGATATCACTATGGTGTAAAAATTGGCAATTGACTCTAAATAATGAGAAGTGTGAAGTCGTCCACATGAGTACGAAAAGAAATCCGTTAAACTTTGTTTACAAGGTAAATCAATTACCGGGCGCTTTTAGAGAATGGAAGGGAGATAAATAGTGTAATGGTGGTTCGATGAACCCTCTGCCAGGCACTTAAATGTGATTTGCAGAGTATCCCATGTAGATGTAGATATAGATTTTATGCACCAGCAAGCAAGGAGGTGACCACCCGAAATTTGAGTCCGACCAACACCGCCTAGAAGACAAGGCCTGACAACTGGCCGTGCCTACGTCACACCAAGAGGCGGCGGCAGCCAGTTGACTGGCTGGACGCTGTGGCACGCCCACCGCCTCGTAGCGGCTGGCCAGTCAGCTTGCGTCCGCCGCCTCTCGGTGTGACGTAGGCACGGTCAGTTGTCAGGCCTTGTCTTCCAGGCGGTGTTGGTCCGACACGGCTCAACGGGTACACACTTTTATGGTTTTATTGCTGTTTTAGATATCTCTCTAGAAATACTTTTATTGTAGATGGTCCTCTAAATGTTGTACTGCAGTGTTGTTTGAAGCTGAAATGATCTGGATGGACCACAACCGGTTACAAAGTGAAATTAGAAATCTGTGATCTAGACTGATCTTAATGTTAATCCCTTAATTTCATTCAGATATTCTGTTTGAGTGATATTTGGTATCACTAACTGGTGGTTACTTAGACGATAGCCGGCTACGGTGGCCGAGGGCACTGAGGCGCTGCAGTCACGGTCTGCACGGCCACTATGGTCGGGGGTTCGAATCCCTCCTCGGGCATGGATATTTGTGCGGTCCTTAGTATTAGTTCATAAGTAGTTTGTAAGTTTAGGGACTGATGACCCCGTAGTTAAGTCCCATGAGGTATACAAACATTTGAACTTAGACGATAATCCATCAGTCATAGGAAAATAAGGCCGTAGTCGGATGGGATACTCGCAACTAACAGTAGAAATAATTGAAAAACTGTATTACGTATATATGACCACTAACGCCAATATTTGAATTTGGTATTAATATTATATACACCTTTTGGGTACTTGACTCTCTCCTTCCTCCCAGTGTTCTAGATGCTTTTCATCCTACTTTCGGAACTTTGAATTTTTCCCTAAGAATCTCACTGTACAGCTTTCTGTACGTTCGGACATCCAAGCTGCAGTATATAGTTCTGTATATGAGCAATACTTTCGTTATAAAAAGATCAATCAGTCATTATTATATTACAATTTACCTAATTTCGTAACGAAAATGATTCAGCAATATGATTGCATACCTCTGAAGGTCATTAGGAAATAAGAAAACAATTTTCTTTGTTGCTACGGCATTGAAATGCGCTATAAGCGCAAAAAAGTATTATGAAAACGAATATAAGCTACGAATAACATGACTAAAATGTACGACATACGGACTGATGACCCCGCAGTTAAGTCTCATAAGCTTTACAAACATCTGAAAATTTTTTTGAACAAAGCACGACATACTTCAAAGTCAGTAGTGTCCCTTACTGGCCGCTTGGAGCGCTGCTCTCGTGGTGGTCAATATATATTCACTCCATTGTCTTGACTGAGGGCAGGCGGAGAAGTGAAAGAAGCGCACATAATTAATAATAAATAACTACGCAATGTCACCCCTGATAGTGTACGATGTGTTTTATTGAGCCGTTGTGTCGCAGAGATCAGGATGATGCATATCTCTCCTTCAGTGCCATTAGGATAAGGAGTAGATCGTATAGGGTGTGATCTGAACATACTCGTGTTCAGAGGCCGTCTATGAACCATTCTTTACATATCCTTTCTACTGTGGCTGTGGAAGCACTACGTCCCACAGAAGCAGCAATTTTCCTGTTGGCCACACCACATTTAATCAGACAAATAATGTACTCTCCTTCTAACTTTCCAATTTGACAATACAGTTTGCGAATAAGTCTGGAAGGTATTATGCGCGTATGCTTATATCACACTGATGCATTACCATCGGCTTACAGCGTCAACCAGAGCGGTAGGCACATACCTGTAAGTGTGTTGTACCACGATATCAGTGCGAACCTAGAACCCGCGGATTGACATGGTTCAAATGCTTAAAATTTATTCAGAACATACAAAAATACATGTTCTGTGAATATGAAATGTCCCTTTCTAATCTCTAGTTGTTCAAGGCGTTCAGTTTATTTTTTTTTTTTTTTTTCAGAAAATCTACATACATACTCCGCAATTCACCGTAAGGTGCGTGGCGGAGGGTACACTGTACCACTACTAGGCATTTCCTTTCCTATTCCACTCCCAAATTGAACGAGGAAAAAAAGAATGCCAATATGCCTTCGTACGAGCCCTAATTTCTCTTATCTTGTCTTTGTGATCTTTACGCGAAATGTAAGTAGGTGGCAGCAAGATCGTACTACACTCATCTTCAAATTACGGCCCTCTAAATTTACTTAACAGAAATTCACGAAAAGAACGTCGTCTTTGTTCCAGCGATCCCCAATTGAGTTGCCGGAGCATTTCCGTGACACTCGCGCATTGATCGAACCTACCGGTAACAAATCTAGCTGCTCGCCTCTGAACCGCCTCTATGTCTTCCTTCAAACCGATCTGCTGCGGGTCCCAAATACTTGAGCAATACTCAAGACGTGGTCGTACAACTGTTTTATACGCGGTCTCCTTTACAGGTGAAGTACATCTTCCCAAAATTCTCCCAATAAACCGAAGTCGGCTGTCTGCCTTATTTACAACTGTCCTTACATGCTCGTTCCATTTCATATCGCTCTGCAATGTTACGCCTAGATATTTGAACGACGCGACAGCATCAAGAAGCTCACTTCTAATGCTGTATTCGAACATTATGGGATTATTTTTTCTACTCATGCGCATCACCTTACATTTTTCTACATTGAGAGCTAGCTGCCATTCTTCGCACCAACTAGAAATTTTGTCTAACTCAACCTGTATGAGTAACATGAGTGTTACTTGAGGCAACAGAAAAAATATGTAGTGTATGTTCATGTATATGTGTGTGTGTGTGTGTTCGTGTGTGTGTGTGGCATAGCCGCGCTCTTCCTAAAGTGTTGCTATGATGTTCGGGAAAAAGAGCTAACACATGCTGCGAGTAACAAGGACCCTCAAAAATGCTGGCGGGGTAATTTGTTTCGCCGAGGCTGCTCAGAGACAGGAAAGCTTCAGACAAAGGTCTTTCATTTCTGGGGCTCGCTCAGGATATTGTCGCTCATAATAGCTGTAAACTGCCTCGGACTCATCTGTGACACCAGCTATACCCGGGATTAATTTTATGCTTGTCTTTGTGCGAAAATTACATTTGAGATTACTCCGACGAAAAAATGCCGTGTTTTGTGTATGGTACGTTTCTTTCAACTGCCATTATACCAGCAGACCACGATAACATGACCTTTCTCTGTGACATTAAGACGTAAGAAATACAAAGAAGAAAGCAGAGGGAATAGCGCATATTTTTCGAATAGTAGTGAAACAATAGACGTGTTTCGGTATGGATGTACATAACAGTATAATTAAAATTAATGGTAGAGGAAAGTGTAATAACTATAATCGATGTTGTGCGTGAAGATTATCAGATAATAGGCATAAAACACACAAAATGTAGAATTATTGTCTCGTACAAATAACACCTAAAGACACAGTGAGACATCGTTTGATAGTAATTCCACCATATTTATACGAAGGTAGATCAAATTGGCCGGTCTGAATTCGTGAACATAATGGAATACCAATATCTTCCCAAATTTATCGATTTAGAACGAAATAAATATGCTATTTACGTAGCCACTGCAGTTGAGATCTTTTTAACTGCTTTATTCATATTACAGAGTAACGTTCAATTTCACTGCTTCAAACATTAAACCCACCGGCTGCTTAATTTATTGGAGAATTAAATAAATCAAACTGTTTGTAGAGCTTATGGGACTTAACTACGGGGTCATCAGTCCCTACTACTTATGAACTAGATAATTCTAAGGACTGTATCCATGCCAGAAGGGGGATTCGAAACCCCTACCGTAGTGCAGTGTAGACCGTGACTGGAGCGCCTCAATCCCCTCGGTCACCACGGTCGGCGGAAAATTAACTACTAGTGACTAAGTTGTATGCTTGTCCTTCCAGATTTGACCCACTATGATGATTTGTGAATCAAGTGTGGTCCTGACTCTTCACGCCTTGAACAATAATTATAATGTAACCAGAGGAAATTTGATCCTGTCGGAGGACAAAAAACCGATATGAACCAGTTTAAGGACCCTGGCGGATAAATACTTTGTCTTGTGAACATATTCTTTTGTGTCCCAGCCTCGTCGCCGCTTTTGTGTCTCGTTTCCGTCGTAGGTGTCGGTGGCCGAGTGGAATGAGACCGACACAGGAATAAAGATAGCACGCTGGTGCAGGTACGGAGAGGAGCAGCCAGAAACTAGAAACACTAGAGTAAATTAGAACGAGATATATATTGCACAGAATTTATACAATACTTAACTTTTACATAGTACTGCAGAATGTTGATACATAGTTGAGCTAGAGTCCTGCCTAGTGCCTAACTGATAGCCAAGTCTTCACTGGTGCCTATCGGATTCCGAAGTCTTTACTGGTTCCTGAGTCCCAAGTGAACGATGACGTTCAGTGGTGGCCACGAGCGGTGTTGTAGCAGAGGGCGCTCGTGGCTGTCGTCGTAAGAACGCCGCGCCGTGCGTGCATGGCGGCGCGCGGCGAAAGCAGGTGGCGCGCACTTTGTACTTGTGCGACACCACATATTCTTTAAACGTGCTACACGCTAAATCCTTTCTCCCAGTCGCTCATCTCCCTTTTACTGGCACTGTTCATGTCGGTCTCAGATGTTCCAATGTTTTTGTAGTTTTGGGAGATAACTGCTGTGCTCGTTGGTCCCTAAACTTACAGACTACTTCAACTAACCCATCCTAAGAATAACACACACAGCCATCCACAAGGGTGGACTCGAATCTCCGACGGCGAACGGCCGCGCGCACCGCAGAAAGGTGCCTTAGTGTGCACAGCTGTTCCGCCGCGCCAGTGTCGGTCTCATATTGACAGTTTCGCCTGACTGTGTCTCCTGCTGTCTCTGCCTTTATCGCTTTCCCTCGACCTTCGTTACCTCATTTTTTTCTGCCACAGATTTGAATTCGACGAATAAGTTTAAAGCTTTTATCGGTGTTTATTTTTAAATCGACAGAATTTATTTCTCTTGAAAGTGGCTTACAGCATTCGGTAACAACACATGAAACTTTTAAATCTTCCTTATTACATGCAAATGGCAGAAAATGTTGGAGCCATTAATCTGCAACATTTCTGTCAGTTCTCGGTTTCACTGAACTTTATCACAGTGAATTAAGGCTTTTAAATTGTCTTTATCATACACCGAAGCTGTACCTAAACGAGAAGAATCGGCGAGATGGAAACGGTCCTCCTTAAACCAATAAAGTTATTTTCTAATCGTGTTCTGTCCAACGGTATTACCCCATGCAAGGTGCAAATGTTTCTGGTTCACTTCCAGCATTGTCGCTACTCTATAGATTTCAACACCAGAACAAGTAGCAAATGTTCCTAGTGCCCGTAACAGCAATCGCCATATACAGATGGCCAAAGGAAAATTAAAAATATAGTGCATTATTAAAATTGGAAGAACCAGCTTTGGCCGCACTGAAACCTTTATTTTTTATATTACAGATCGATTTCAGTCAGTGTCTGACTATCTTAATGTACTTCCAATCTTTAGCTCTGAAGATGGTCAGACACTGATTACAGATCTGTAATATAAAAAATAAAGATTTTAATGCGGCCAAAGCTGGTTCTTCCAACTGTATAATTTTAATGTGGTCGCTTTGCACCAGACTCCAGATGGAGTCGTCTACATGTCATAATGCATAAGCAAGAAGGAATTACGATCGATCAATAATAATAATAATAATGTTTATTCAACATCGAATAATATATATACAGTCTCTTGAGATTGTACAGATTATTCTTCTGAATACGTCAGTTTCATAAATTATAAACTAATGATTACTGTTTCATATAGACATTATTTCTTTTATACAGTTAAACGTATTACATGTTTTTAAGTCTTTATCTGACAATTAAACAGTTAACTACAGTATTACATGTTTTTAAGTCTATTTGACAACTAAACAGTTAACTACAGTACATACTTGTCTTGGTTAAGAAACATTTTTCATATAGTCATAGAATTCATCTAGAGAATAGAATGCATTTTCAATTAGGATCCTTTTTAGTTGGTCTTTTAATTTGTTTTTAGGAAGGGCTGCAAGGCTTTTCGGTAGTGCATTGCTAAGCTTCAGGCCCACATGAAGTCCATTTTTTCATATAATGCTATTCTGTGGCTGTTTAAATGAATGGTATCTTAGTTTTTGTCGTGTATTATGTTGATGTAGATCACAGTTTAGATCTGGATGATTGTTTTCACATATATTATTATTTTTAATATATATATACACCAGTAATGGTAAGTATGCACAATTTTGGAAAGAGATTCCGACATGATTCTCTTGGTTTGGCCCCACAGATAATTCTGACCGCTTTCTTCTGTAGTATCAACAAAGTGTTAATGTTGGCTTGTGATGTTCCACCCCAAATCTCTATTCCATAGTTTGCGTTGGATGAAAATAATGCATGGTATGCAGTCTTAAGGATATGCATATCTTTACAATATTTGCTGATCTGGTTTATGGCAAAGATATTTTTAGACAGTTTTTTGGCTAGAGAATCTATGTGAATGTCCCACTTAAGGTTGTCTTGAATTGTGATACCCAAAAATTTTGTATATTTTTCCTTATTAATAGTTTGATGTCCTATTGATAATTTCATGTCAAGGTCTGTTTGCTTTCTAGGGTTAAATTCTACAATTGCGGTCTTGGAGGCACTTACATTTAGATGGTTTTCATTGAAATACTTGACTATTTCACTAGTAACAGTGTTGCACAGCACTTCCAGATTGTCGTGGTCTTTGTGTTTGCACACAATTGTTGTATCGTCTGCATACAATATTATTTTATTATCTGGGGAACAGTACTTTATATCATTCACATAAACCGATAGCTATCGGAATAACAATATTCAGAATAAAATATCCACTTGTATAATCAATGCAACAGGAACGAAATATAATGAATGTAATTGATATTTAAAAACGAACAGGAAGAACATCGATGTGTAAAGTTGAAGAACCGAAAGTCTATAAATATTTTGAGAAATACGATATTAAGCAGATGTTATAAGTCTGCATGGTTGCAGAATACGGTAAAAAATGCAGAAACATTAATCCTGAAAATTACAGAAAATGCCTAAACAGATATACTGAATGAACGAGAACTCCTCTGACAGATTTTCAGTGAATGTTCAGAGATATGTTCAGAGAGACGAACGTTCTTCAGCGGCTCGTTGTAAATGAGATTTCATTTGTTTTGTTGACCCGATTAGCTTTGTATCTGTACTGCTCAGAGAACAGCGCAAAACAGCGTAGATGTCGCGGTTCTGCAGTGCGCGACAGTTTTCCGTTCAGAGGTGTACATTTCCGCTCTTAAATTTCTTTCGCTTGTCTGGGAGGCAGACGGGATAGCTGCCGCTCGTTGTCAACAGAACGGGCAGAGGCTGCATTACTCCCAGCCAAGCTAAGCTAAACGAAACTCAAGCAGGCCATGATAAACTTGCTTAACAGCCCGTCTTGCTGCTGTGCTACGCTACGTAGAATTTAATTTAATTTAATGTTTGTAGACCTAAGGGACCAAACTACTATAATCATCTGTCCCTCGACTTACAAACTACGTAAACTAACTTATACTAAGGACAACACTCACATCCACGAGAGGACTCAAACCTTCGATCACGCCACAGACTGCACGGCCATCAATTTATACTCTGTGCTCCCACTATCGTGTTATGAGAAGGCTCGGAAGTTCATGGATTTTTTTTTCTTTTATTCTTTACCTAAGTATCAAAAGGACGCTCAGTATCATATGCATTTAGTGTGGCTCATTTTAGACAAGAAAGATACTGGATACGTTTTCCTGTCGGAGTTTCTTCAGAATTTTTATTTATTCACTTTTACACATGAACGGGTTTCTGTTATAATTTATCCTTACTTTAATTAGCACTGACAACTCGCAATTCGAACAATCATCTTGTCAGATGTGACACAAGTTTTCTGTTGTAAACAGAAACATCTCTGAAAATCGAGATTGTCTCCAATAACAACCTAAAAAGGGCAACGCCAACCAAGTTGAGGTTTTGGAAGTGTAATGGGTTTCAGCGAAATGTGACACCACGTACGCTGTTTTATAATTAACATTTCCAATAGGTATAGTGCGGCCTCGCCGATTTAACTTGAAGTGGCCAAAGCAGTCCATCATAAAATTCCCAAATCCATGATAACATTAACGAAGTTCATTTTCCATATTATGTAAATTTAAACAAAAATATATGTATGCAAGAAGACGCTTTCCTTTCATATTATGCTTTCCTAGCACAATGCTACATACCGCCAGAAAGTTTTACTTTCAGCTTGTTTTACCTTTCTCTTTAAATTTTCTAGGCTGTATGTCTTCATAGGTATCTTTTGGGTTCGTTATTTTAGACTTCACTTCAAACCTCGAGTTTCCAGACTCTCGTTAAAATAAGAATGAAAGAATACAATTACTTTACGCAATGTAAGTGGGCCTCAGCACAAAATATTAATCATTTAATATTCCGTATTACCTCCACCCATAGGGAAAGAGTATTTTATTTCGCAGAACATATTCAAATGTTTCCAAAAATTCCTTCAGATTCCTTTTCTAACGCCCTCCGACGGTATAGCTGAACATATCAATGCTTTTGACACTTGTTTATGCCCGACTTCTAGCATTTAAAGTATGTATTAGTGGTGCCTGCATCGATGGGGACGTCACAAGGATTTTTCCCTAGGCATTACTAGGTGAATATCACCGCTGTTTCTAAAAATGTACTTACTGCAGCGTTATTTTTAGACGTAGAGAAAGTCCTTTATTGTTTATAAGTCCCATTGAACTTTCAGATTCTTCCTTTCAAATACTAAATCAGTTAGTGAAACCTAAACGTTGTAGTTAATTCATCACATATCAGCACACGACACATTACGTCATAGATATTATTTAAATGAACTTCCAACACACGTAAATACAGTTTATAACTTATGTTCAAATGCGATTTAATGTTAGTTAATGAAAAGGGGTCCTAAATTGGTATAAAATATGCTTCCAGTTCTACAATTATTATTATTTCGCGTATCCCACACTAACATTACATTAATGTTTACTTCTTGTAAATGTTTCCTTCAGTTGTAACTAACGATTATTTCATTTAAAGTTCGATATGATGCCAACTTTATAACACAGTGTTTCTTTCAGGGCTGGTACGGATTTAAATTTCGAAATGATTAACTTGAATAATATTTTAACGTACTTCTACCCGTACTGACTGCTAACGGGTGGGACATGCCTACAATCCCCTTAATTTCCTTTAATATGCTCAAGCGAAATAAAATATGGCTGATGTTTACACTCTGTGCTGGTACCCCCTTTTCTACATTGCTTTTCGAAATATTAAATATCATTCCCAAAACTAATAAAATTCTAAAATTTCTCACCAAATCTTCTTTAAATGAAATCAAAACTTTAAAATTGAACAAGGAGATTTTAAAGGGGGTGTTACTCTTTGGTAGAATTATTCAGGCCTAATAGATATTCCTGAAAAGTATGTTATTCCAAATGTATTATCAACAGTAAATGCCACTTTAGATAACAGCGCTGCACTGTATTTGCCTACGCAAAAGTACCCTGGTTGTTCTGCAGGGGAGGTAAGTTGAAAAGAGAACTTTCGCTCACAGTACCTACTGTTGTAATTGGAGTCTTTGGTGTTGGCAGTCTTCTGTAAAATTCGACTTGACACGGCTTGTACACCGAGAACATTTTATAGAAGTACCTGCTGGTGACAACAATGACAGCTGTGAATATAAAAATCAATTGCTGTGCGTTAGTCTCGCTAAAACTGAGAAAGGGGTTCAGAGATTTCAGTACATTTTTCCGCTTGAATACAGAGATGGTTTAGAAGAAAATGGGAACACGTATAGGAACAGCTGCAAAAGCGAGGTAAACGAAATTAGTAATTTTGTAAGCAGGCCATAGCTACTTCGAATTAGATTCGTATTTTATGCGTTTCCATACCACTCATTGGACTGCGATAAAATTTTCCACACATAACCTTCAAAACACTGTGCATGGCAGAGCGTATTTTAGAACATACTTTGACACCAATATAAAATTTTATTCCTAGTTGATGATAGTTTGCAGACAAAACCTTCGAAATGAGAGAAACACCACTGTCCACATAGATGTGTGGCTGTACCTTAGTCTAGACATTGATAACGTGTGACCGATCATCATGAATTCGGCAGTTATTATAATTTCCTATGTATAGGGGGAGGAGGGAATGAAAAGAGATGGAGGGGACATATGATTGACAGCGAGCGGGGCACATAACTACGAGATTTGTATAGGTAGGTAGCAGGAGGAGGTAAAGGAGGAGATGTTGGGGCAAAAGTAGGTAGGTGGGTAGATATAGAGAAAGAAAGAGGGAGGGAGAGAGAGAAGGGAGTAGGAGATAGATATAGGAGGAAGGAGTACACGCTCTAACTGAATTTTGGAATAAATAAATATCACAGCAACTTCAGTTTTTTAGGTCACTATTACAGTGAGAATCGTCAGGTACAGGTAAGAATCAGCCATGATGATTGGGGAGTAGAAGGCAGAGAAATTAAGGAATGGATCCAATTCGCATGCATTAGTTGCGAAGCATTACCGGCTTCGCTAGTATCTGTTGAAATTTCGTGTCATGATGTATGTCAACAATGAACTACGAAATTACTGAACTGAGCTCAATGAAATTTTGTATACTACGTATGATTTGGCCCACCATAAAATATTGGATACTTTTACCTCGATTAATGACCACAAAGGTTACTTTCTTTTCAATTACTTGTTATCTATGTCTGTTTCGATTTCAACACTTTCTTAGATGCTACATTTTGTGTCGCTCGTCGTATAACACTCACAATTACGACTCGAAATTCGCAAGAAATTACAGAACAAGTCTGAAAATTCTCACCAAACTACGAAACGCAACTGCTAATGTTACACACTTTCATAGGATTTTGTTATGACCGTGAAGTGTGCCCTAATGTATAAGGAATCGTTTATGAGGCTGCCTTTCCGAAGATTTTCAATTTTGATAGGTACAGGATATGCAGAATTAATGTCACCAGGCACGATGTAAACTAAAGTGAATAACTGCTGCTATTAAAAAAATAAAATAAAAAATAAAAAAAAGTAAAAAAAAAGTCGCCAGCCTATTTGGGCAAATTTGTACCAGCAACTAACTGTAATAAGCACTCTCGTTTTAAGCCTTCACCTGGTCACCTGGTACTGAAGTACATGAAATTTTGAAAATCACAGTCTATAGTTACGTAAATCACCAAGCACATAAAAGCTAGATCATTGCTATGGCAATTAAGTGGTTCAACAGATTTATGAATAAACAGCATTCACTTATAATGGAGTCTATGGATTCAAGAATTGTGGTCTGATTAAGTATGAGAATTGTAATAAAAACTATTCTTTCAGTGAACTATGGAAAAATAATAAATTTGGATGGCTGTGAATTGCTTGACAAAGGTGGCGATCTAAATACATTGTGCACCAAGTTAAGGGAATCAAGATTTTGTCCTATTGATTAAGTTTCTGAAATTTATCTTTTCTGAATGATTGTTAAGGGGGTTTGACCAAAGGCAACTACAAATTTTCATATATAATAAGTACACTTTATGGGAGAGCATTAACTTTTGTACATAATGTCACTGTTGTCCACAAAACAGTTTAGCGGTATCAAAAACAATGTACACACACATCTTACCTTGTTGAACGGCTCTAGTCATAAGTTACAGTAATGGATTCATTGAAATGAATGATAATATACTTTCTTTTTGATTTATAATAAATATTAGTGCCATCAGTATAATTTTTGGTAGCAAGAAACTTTGTATGTGAAACTATTGAAATTTAGCTAATCGATTATTATTTCTGCAATTATCTTTAACCAACCGCTAAAACAAACTGTGCCAATACTATAATAATAAGATGAAATGGCGACTGGCTGCTGTACAAAAGTTATCATGTATATGTCTGTATAGCCACAATTTGCATAGTGATCTATAGCCACACATTGTAAAATGATCAAAATTCATACTAAATTATATTTTCGCGTTGAAAAGGAAGCAGGCTTGACTTCGAAGGCAACTGAACACAGCACTCATACTGAAAGTACGTTTATTACGAACTTAACATACACGCGGCACTGACTGCCTCTCGGGCAGAGTGCTCTGCTATTTATACAGAGACAGAATGTACCAGAAATTAAAGGAACAGTTAACATAAGAAAGAAGTAGAATTTCAAGTGAACATAAGAAAGATGTAGAATATTCTGGAATTGTTCATTACAAAGAAATAAATTTTCGACGGTGGGTGGGATCGAACCGGCGACCTTTAGCACCGCGATCGGTGACGCTATCCCCTACGCCACGCCGGCAGTCGCTGTATATGGTGTCTCGCGACTACCCAAATCTATACCTTCTGTACCGATTTTTTTCAATTCTTTGTGTTCGAATACTTACATTATTTTAAAATCGAACGGTAATTTTTATCAAATTACTCTTTAATTGTTAAAAAATACGACACTCTTAAAAGTATTCACTACGAAACGACCCTGTCTAGAATCAATGATTAGGATAAATCTGGGTGCTTAACACAAAGTTGAGGTAAATGCAGATTACTTATTAGTTAAACACTTTGCTGGCTCATTACACTACATGCTAAGAAAAACTTTACTTGTTTGTCCTGTGGTGAAGCGTGGCCTGCTTCCATAATAGCTTTGAGCTCACAAAACTTTTTCTTGGCCGTGAAAACATACAATTTTGAGCTCCATATTAAACTGCCAGCTTAAATAGGCCACCTCCAATGACATCCAAGGAAAACTTGCTGTTACTTCCAGAAATCCTCAACAACCCACAGTTCGTCATGGAGGTGTTACCACTAAGTTGCCCACAACACGACTCTTCTTTTTCTCACTTACAGACCACGCAACTCGAAGATTCTCCCGCCAATTCCACCTTTTTCATCGCGCGCGCGCGCGCGCGCACACACGCACACAGTTCCGTTTCCTACCAGCCGCAATACAGGTTTATATATATATATATATATATATATATATATATATATATATATATATATATATATATATATATATATATAATTTTAACAATTTAACTCCCTGTGCGTGACTCAGCGAATTATAAAGCCAGTTAAAAATTTTAAAAAAAACATTGTCATAATATTCCTTTTGTGTCCCAGCCTCGTCGCCGTTTTTGTGTCTCGTTTCCGTCGTAGGTGTCGGTGGCCGAGTAGAAAGACCGACACAGGAATAAAGGATGCATGCTTGTGCAGGTAGGAGGTGACCAGCCAGTGGGACAGCAGAAACTAGAAACACTAGAGTAAATTAGAACGAGCTATATATTCCTTAGAGACTTACTAATACTTAACTTTTACATAGCTCAGTACTGCAGAATGCTGATACACAGTTAAGCTAGAGGCCTGCCTAGTGCCTATCCGATAGCCAAGTCTTCACTGGTGCCTATCTGATTCCGACGTGTTGTCTGGTTCCTATCTCAGTCCCAAGTGAACGATGTCGTTCAGTGTTGGCCACGAGCGGAATTGCAGCAGAGGGCGCTCGTGGCTGACGTCGTAAGAACGCCGCGTCGTGTGTGCATGGCGGCGCGCGGCGAAAGTAGGTGGCGCGCACTTCAGACTTGTGCGACACCACTATACCTTTTCATAATATTACTATTACAAAAATAAGTAATAATTCCCTACACATAAGCTTTACATTCTATACATGGCCACAAAGATCTTAATACAGATAGTACATTACATTCACAGTCGATACTTTTCCCATCGAATAGATAAAAGCAATAAACAGTAACAGGTAGAAGAACTATAGTGTTACAGTCAGGGTTTGTGGTAATGGATTAAAATTGTAGATTAGAGATCCATTCGCATCATCAATGTTCGGTTTTTTTATGGGGTATATATTAAACTAGCCTAACCTCCCTCCGATACGAGGTATCACCGGAAACGACACGTGGTTCGGTTTATATTATAAACTATAAGGTCCATTTCTCCATTTAGGTGCACGTAATTTGCTGTTAACGTGTTTTACAATTGTTTCATGTATTTAATCCTAATTACGCTGCGCATTAATTTCAAAAATATGCCGTGAAAATCATGTAACCTCCTAGAGTGTAGTCAAGAAGCATGAGCCAAACGTCTTGAAAGAAGTCTGTTGGCAGAACAAATCACGGCAAGAATGCAGCTCAAAGAAACAGGAGAGGAATGAGATGTATGGAAAAATCTTGAGAGCAAGTGAAGAATGCATGTGACAATAATATAGCAAGAACAAGAGAGAGGCGTGAGAACAGCGCGTAACCGCTTTTAGAGCGCGAGAACGAGATAGAAAACCAGTCTCACATCAACACGTACATTACTTTTTCAGTTAACGAATTTGAAAACTGTACTTAGTTATTAAAAATTAAAGCTCAATACCAGATATGTAAAATGTTTTTAGTGTTATTTCCCGGTTAATTTTGATTTTTCAAACTGT
The DNA here is from genome assembly GCA_026315105.1 of Locusta migratoria. Lineage (NCBI taxonomy): Eukaryota > Metazoa > Arthropoda > Insecta > Orthoptera > Acrididae > Locusta > Locusta migratoria. The sequence continues at coordinate 874,718,867 of CM048744.1, forward strand.
TGAGATATTCGTAAAGCTTATGGGACTTAACTACGGGCTCATCAGTCCCTAAACTTACAAACTACTTATGAACTTCTTACGAACCAGGACGGCACAAATATCCATGCCCGAAGGGGGGATTCGGACCCCCGACCGTAGTGGCCGTGCAGACCGTGACTGAAGCGCCTCAGCCCCCTCGGCCACCGCGGCCGCCTGGAAGCTTTTTAGCAATACCTTATGTTTTTACATAAGCTTTCTTCCTCAATCATGTAGTATTTCTCACTGACTAAAAATAAGTTTTTACCTTTATTAGTGAACATTTATTTGAGTATGTTACATGGTTGATTACAATGCATTGCAACAGCCAGAATAACACGTGACCGGGTCTGGCAGTTTATTATAAATGCGAAACTTTGTATATTTTTTACGTATCACACTAAAACGACAAGACTGTTCTGTACGACAATTCACATGGTTATAGTTTGTACACAGGATTAACATATAGGTTAGTTTTAAAATTGTGTATTCAAGTTTATTTGTTTCAAGGTATTAACACCGTTAATAATATACTAATAAATCCTAATAATATACTAATATACTAATAATATACTCTTAAAGTACTTCAGATGAAGAAGCATCATTAGGGTGTTCCGTGTAAACGCGCTGTCAGAGACGTCACACTACCAAACTAAATTGAATTCGAATTTTGCTGTAATTAACTTTATTGTTTTTTTTTTTATTTTATTTATTTTATTTTATTTTTTATTTTCGTGAGAGTGAAATAATGTGAAATTAGAACTGACTATTAGTGCCTTTGTGACATACGTTGATACATTTATCAAATCCGGAAATTAACGTCTAATCAGCAGCCATTTTGATACTTTTAACAAATGAAAGCAGAAATATTACATAGGGATAAAACCCCCACTTAACTCAGTATCAGTGTAAAGTAGGCTCATGACTTCATGAAAATATTTGGCGGAAGTCGAATGTTTATTCGAGTGTTATGTTATCTGGCTACATAAAACATTTGCTCCTCAGATTTAAATAATGGCAGACGGACTGTAATCAGTGATCTCAGTTGTTTATACAGGATACACAACTGTAGTGCTATGAACCTTTGGAAATGGTGACACGCTATTTTTGTTAACTTGACAATTCCGTACGTATACGTCGTGCTGTTCTTTTGTGTTTCGCGTTGTTTGAAAATAGATTACGAACATTTAATTTTATTTTAAGAGATACACTATGGTAACGTATGAGTCGTTTATGACAGTAGAGAAATCAAGTGAATCGAAGTACCGTTCAGTTCCACAAATGTGCTGTATTTTTATTCAGAACTAGTGTTTCTATGACATTTAATTTAATAAATAAGTTGCTCTGCTGTAGATGACACTCCCGGTGGTCCGTTTTATATTTTCCTCTTGTTTACAATGATTTCCGTTTGAGTTTAGAATCTGGAAATGACCGTATAGAAAATCACGCTTATATCGGACAACTCGTATTGTTCGTTTTTACACTTTTATTTATCTTTCTACAGAAAACAATTTATTCATTTATTCATTAAACGCAATGTGATAGAAAAACTATTTATGATTGAAAATATAACTCACTGATACGTTTTATGAAACTCATGCCGTTTTGTTCTGCTTCGTTGCATGTCTCAACATTATTTTTAAATTGTATCAAAATTGTCAGAAGTAGTTGCTGTTGTAAATGTGTTAGTTTCTTCGGAAGCAACGGGAAAATCGATTACAAATAACAGAATGTTAAATTCATTGTAACCACTTAATACTGACAACTGGACACAGTGTGACAGATATACGTTCACCAATATGGTGCCAAGAATAAAGATTTCGTAATACACAGCACTAACTACTGCTTTTATTCGAGCTCACTAATTGCAATGTTCGTCTGTAGATGGTTGAAGACAGATATTGTCGGGATTCTTAAACGATGTAATTTCTTTGGATTCCAATAAATCATAGTTTCTTTATTGATTTCGACTGTTTATAACATTCGAAAGTTTGCTTGTAAGACATAGAGGTGGCGGTGCTAGTTATAAAGTTAGCTTGTGGCGTCTCGATACTTCGTTTTCCTCTTTGATTTATTAGTGTAGTAGTTCTATGGCTCTGCATACGTAAGTAGTTAATTATGACATTTTTCGTGGTAACAATATCGAAGACAGTAGTAGAGTTATTTACATCCTTTCCTTCGACATACCCGACCACGTAAACATATTGGCCAACTTTAGGTTACGGTAGTAGCACTAAAAGTGGGCCTTTGCCATCGCCCATTGACAGTTGTAAATTTAAATGAAAATAACGGCATAACCATTCATCTGACACGAAATATGAATAAACGAGTTTCTAAAGGAGAAAATTCTCTCTTACGTTTTTTAATATCTCGTATCGTTTCAGAGACATTTGAAAAAACAACAGCGATTTGACGGTGTCTGTTTGTATGTCCGTCTGTCTACAACGTGTTCCCACTTTTTTGGTCGACCTGTTCAACCGATCGGCATCAAATTTTACAAACATGATTGTTGGGTGCCAGTGACCAGAACCTCTCTTTTTCACATATTTCGAAATAAAAAGTTAGTTACACGAAGAAGGCCGTTTGTGATGGCTTTTTGATGGCAGTAAATTTAATTTCAAATAAACCGTTCATATGACACGAATATATCATGGTGTGTTCTCAAAACAGAACAAATGCGTTGTTACCTTTGAACAACTCGGATTCTTGCAGAATATAGTTGTGTTCAATTAACAAGAGTGTGCGAAAACCTTTTGTGGAGAAAGAGGAAAAGCATGGTGTTAGTGGTTTCTTTCTTTCATTCTTTCTCTTCCTTTTTCATTTCTTTCTCTTCTTTTTTTTTCTTTTTTTTTTCTTTTTATCTTTTTTTCTTTAGGGAGATCGAGCGATGTTTTGCGATCGTTTGTTCATGTTCGTTCTGCGTTATTCGTTGAGAATTTTGCTCAGTTTTTTGTAATTGTATATTGCGTTGGAATGGACCGTGTGTTGAAAGGAGCATATAAGATGAACATTAACAAGAGCAAAACAAGGGAAATGGAATGCAGTCTTAGAAAGTCAGGCGTTGCTGAAGGAATTAATTTAGGTAACGAATCAATAAAGGTGGTAAATGAGTATTGTTACTTGAGCAGTAAAATAACATATTAAGGTCAGAGGATATAAAATGCAGAATGGCTATGGGAAGGAAAGCGTTTTCGAAAAGGAGAAATTTGTTAACATCGAATATTACTTTTAGCATGAGGAAGTCCTTTCTGAAGGCATATTTGTGGATTGTTGCCTTATATGGGAGTGAAACATGGACGATACAGTGCGGACAGGAAGAGGATAGAGGCGTTTGAAATGTGGTGTTACAGAAGAATGCTGAAGATTAGGTGGGTGCATCGCGTAACTAGTGAGGAGGCACTAAACAGGACTGGAGAGAAATGAATTTCTGGCATACGTTGATTAAACGAAGGGAACGATTGGTAGGGCACATTCTTAGATATCAAGGAAATGTGAACTTTGCGTTGTAGGGAAGTGTGTGGCGTAAAAATCGCAGAGGGAGACAAAGAGATGAATATAATAAGGAAATTCAAATGGATCTCGGTTGCCATTCTTATGAGGAGATGAAGAGGCTTGCTCAAGATAGAGTAGGGTGGAAAGCTGCATCAAACCAGTCTCCGGACTGAAGACCAGAACAACGAACAACATATGGCCTTGACACCTCTTTCTTTTTCCCCTCTTTTAATTTGTTCTTCTGTTTGATCGGTACTTTGTCGACGTTGGTTCTTTTATTCTGTTTGGATCATTTCCTCGTTGACTTAGATTTTTCGTTACAGACGGCGTCGATCTACCACGCCGACAATCCTCTGACCGATCGCGCTGAGCCACTGCGCCCCAGAAAGTTTCTAACCACAGTCTTCGTACTTTACAAACTAATTGGTCGCGAGAGCAATCGGTAATTTTCTTACCATCTATGGAGGTTTCAAACTTCTAACATGGCATTTTTAGACATTAGATTAGAATTCATTGTTCTAAGAACGACGTTTTTTGATTATTTTCCTTGCTCCATTGCTTTGAAACGACAAAGCTTGAGTTTTAATTAAAAAAAAAAAAAAAAAAAAAAAAAAAAATCGTCAAATACAGAAACAAGAGAAGGAGAGTTTCGGGCAAGGTTTCGAGCGAAGCATGTCACGTGAGTGATTTCTGAACGACTAATGTACGCTGTGTTCCATCCAGGATAATAGTCAATCGTTCGAACGCCAAATATACGCTACGTTCCTTCCAGGCAAAGAATGTAAGCTTTGAACAAGCTACCAAGGGAAGACAGGTGATAATATTTAAACGGAAAAATATAATGAAAGTGTGGCAGAGTAATAGTTTAAAGAGTAAATGTCAGAAAAGAATACGTTTGTCAATGCTAAAGTCAAATATGAAATAATTTTCGCTGTTTGATAAAATACGACCAGGAAGAATATTACTTGTTGGGTGCGTAGATTATATAACAATAATAGAGTTTTAATTTTTTTAAATATTTACATTTTTATTATTTTTGACCAAATTTTTGCAAAAAAGTCATAAAATTACAAGCAAATCTATAATGGGCCGTAAAACACGTCAGTGTTAGATAACATAAAAGTTTTTTGGGTGTTGTACCGCGTCATGATGTATACCCAGATGAAGGCCACTGTAACGTTGGCCGAAACGTTGGTTATTTAAGTAATAGCCTTCTTACATCATGACGCGGTACAACGCCCAGAAAACTTGTATGTCATCTGACTCTGTCCGCGGGAGCCTACGTAATTACGTCAGTGTTTATTTCCTTACAGAGTATCGGTGCTCTGCAACGCTCTTGTTGGGTCTGACCAACCCAAGACAATTTTCTGATTGTGCCTATGCGAGTCGATTTGGAGAAAGCTTTTGACAATGTCAACTGCAATACACTCTTCCAAATTATGAAGGTATCGGGGTTAAAATATAGGGAGCGAAGAGTTATATTCAACCTATATAAAAACCAGACAGCGGTTATTAGAGTCGAAGGGCAAGAAAGGGACGCAGAGGTTGGGAAGGGAGTAAGACAGGGTTGTAGCCTTTCCCCAATGTTGTTCAATCTGTACATTGAGCTGGCAGTGAAGGAATGGAAGGAGAAATATGGAAAGGACATTAAAGTGCAGGGAGAAGAAATGAAAACATTGCGGTTTCCTGATGACAAACCGCAAAAGATCTGGAAGATGAATTGAATGGGATGGACAGTGTCTTGAAAGGAAGATATAAGCTGAACATTAACAAGAGTAAAACGAAGGTAATGGAATGTAATGTCAGAAAATCAGGCAATGCTGAAGGAATAAGATTAGGTAATGAGACAATAAAAGTTGTAGATGAATTTTGTTATTTGGTTAGCAAGATAACTTCTGATGGCCGAAGCAAAGAAGATATAAAATGCAGAATCGCTATGGGAAGAAAAGCGTTCCTAAAGATCCGAAACATGTTAACATCCAATATTAATTTAAATGTTAGGAAGTCCTTTCTGAAAGCATTTGTCTGGAGTGTAGCATTGTATGGGATTGAAACGTGGACGATAAGGAGTTCAGATAAAAAGATGATAGAAGCTTTCGACATGTGTTGCTACAGACGAATGATGAAAAATAGATGAGTAGGTCACGTAACTAATGAGGAGGTGCTTAACCGAACTGGGGAGAAAAGGAGTTTCTGGCATATCCTGACTAAGAGAAGAGATAAATTGGTTGGACACATTCTGAGACATCAAGGAATTATCAACTTGGTATTAGAAGGAAGTGTGTGGGGTAAAAATCGTAGAGGGAGACCGAGGGACGCATATAGTGAAAAGATTCAAAAGGATGTAGGTTGCCGAACATATTGTAAGATGAAGAGACTTGCACAGGACAGGGTACCGTGGAGAGCTGCATCAAACCAGTCTGAGGACTGAAGACCACAACAACAACAACAGCCTATGGGAGGGTATAAGTTTCGGCGAAACGGTTATTTACAAGTGTTTATTTTACCGCAGGTAACACCTTGGAGTGTAGCTTATTGCTAAATAATGTAGTGTATTGCTTCACCGAATGCAATGAAAGAGCGGCAGTACGACGTATTGAGAGGTTTCGGTGGAACCGCGGTGGAGTGGCTCTAAGGCTGGTTGCACACACATCGATTTTGAACGGTCGGTATTTATCGATGGAGCGCTGCTTGCGCACGCGACGGCATTTTACCGGTCAAACGAGCAGTCGCTTGGGTGTTGTGGTCGAGTGAAGTTTATTCCACACATAAATTAATGAATCCCAAACGATTTTTCATAGTATCATAACAAATGTTGCTGACATGATACAAATAACTAATAATCTAATAGTATCATCATAAATTCGTTTTTCAGTTACGAAATGATTTATTACCTTTGCTCCATTTTTTCAAACCCTCATTCAGTTTGCAGCAAAATTGTTGTATCTCTATACTCCATTCATTGAAATGAGAGACGTACTGTAAACACCCTAAGGCGCGTTACCAAGGGCGTTACAGGTCGCTCGTTCAGTTTCGCTGCATCCATTTCAGGAGTAAGATCGTTGTGTGTTTTCCTATACAGTAGTTCTGATAGAAGCCAAACAAAATTCATTTCTTTTAATACTTTATAAATATTGTATACTTTATAAAAAGTGTATCTGTATCTTCGCATACCACAGCAAGGATTTTGTCAAGTGTTGGAAATGTCTGTATCGCATTTCAGTCAAAGTCATCAAGACGTTCTGAAACACACAACACACACATAACGACCCGAAACGGATGCAGCGAAATTGAGCGAGAGTCCCTGTTTTTGTCTCCTTGCTTTCTTCACATCTTGCTAAATTTACAACCTGAGTAACATTGGAGAGAGGTTACAAAAATGCTAACATTAAAATAAATAAAGACATTGTACCTAAGAGTTAAAAAGAAATTGAATTTTTCTCGAATACGGCAAGGTTTCAGTAAATGGAGTGGTGGACACAATATTTAGCCCTACACCCCTCTTCCTCTGGCCCCAGAAACATGCAAAACCTCACCTTTTAGAAACACAGTGTCATAAATATGGTTGAGTTATATTCGAGAATTTCATACAAATCATAGTCAAATGTAGTTCCTACTGCAAAATATCTGTAAATCATAGCGAATTGTAACTTCTCCAAAATAATATAGTGATTTTATATTTTTTTTATGTTTTTGTTTTTTGTTGTTTTTTACTAAGTTAACCTATACATTTGTGACAAAAAACGTTCATTGGGTTGGTCAGAAAATAGGCGGTAAATTGTAAATGCAATTCTTGTGCCATGTTGACGACTGCAAGTGGAACTGGGAATGCCTTGCTCATACTTGACCGTGGTCGTTAGCAATATAGGTCAGTAATCGTACCGTCGAAATATTCTTAACTTAAATCTATAAATATTGATGTTGTTAGAACCTCAAGGAAATGTACTGTTAAACTGTTCTTGTATTGAAAGAAATAACGTTTTGTATCCCGAGATGCTTGATTTTTTTGAAGTGTTATTTATAACAGATTTTATCAGATAAACCAAGAAAGGAAGTAATTAATTCTGTTCTAATAATTATTACGATAACTACCTTTTAAATAACACCTGGTACTGTACGGGACCCCACTGCATTTACACCCTAACATCTCCCCCATCCCCCAATTCACCCCAACCACCCCACTGAAACAATACATTATTTTTCCTGTTCTCTGGAGCCGGTTAAATTATAATATTCCTTTCCATTGATCTCTGTACTACTTCGATGTTGACGTTCAGCTGTCTGAAAGTACCAGTCAGAGATGTTCATATTTCTTGTCTTGCCAAATTCAAATGCAGTGCTATAAAGTACAAATATTACAAGAAAAAACAAAGAAAAAACATTTCAATTTCGCTACCGTATTAGTCTTATATCACGTACTGATTATAATTTCAAGGTATTCAAGCAGTCCATTGCCACGTAATAACTGATACAAATTCATATGCCAAACATGGCGGACAATGCAAAAACGTATGGAAACATTTGAATGTGTACGTACGCAGCATTTTTGTGTTCAAACACCTAAGTTATACATCCAATTTATATAGCGATCAGTGTTCATTTACCACGACGGGAGAGGAAAGGATGCATTCATTTTTCCTGGTCACTTTGTCTTTAGTATCCATATTAACAGGAAGTAGATATACTTACTGGGATTTAGTCGCACTGCCGATTGTAAAGTGAGTTACACGACTGCATTTGATTTAATAATTTCATAATTACGTCGTCTTATGCATTCTCATTTCTATATTAATCCCGGCATATTGCTATTCAGTAATTCTAGAAAGTTCTGGCGGTAGTCATGACGTAAAATCCATGTAGTTGTTTTGGTTTAAGGCCGCCATTACTTGCAGAATATATTACTCTTTCTTTTGGTATTATTTCGTTTTACAATTCATTCTTGTTACGCTCAGTTGCCCGATTTTTTTAAATTGTATTTTTGTTTTTGTTTACGTTAAGAAGTTTTCACAGTTTTTCAAGTACGGTCACGGACATCGAACCAAACTGTTGCTTTTCCTAAGTTTCTTTTTCAAAGTTTGTTTCCAAACCGTAAGGTACGTCGGATTATTTGCTTGCTTTTCAGGTTGTTACGAAGCAAAGCCGCCAACTACTATAAATCACTGCAAACACACATATGAATCACCTTACGGCAAGTGTGCAATTCGTAGATCTAAAAATGTAGATCCCGTTCACAGCAGACAAACACACCCCAGGAACAAACGAACTCCAGCCAAAAAGACGGAGAAACAGTAGTAACATGTAAAGATGAGACATCAACACCGTGAGTAGACAGATTATTAAGCTAAAAACACTTAGGCCTAAGGTGCAAAATGTTTTTAAAAAAGTGTTTTTAATCTAATTATCTAAAACAAACTGTACAAACCTTTGTATCATTTACAGATCACAGAAGATACTTTTAAAATAAAAAAGCGAAAGTCGTCTGGTGTAAAATAAATCTCTTAATTCGTAGTCAGCATAAGACAGATTACCTCTTATAATCAATTTTAACAGCTGCTGCGGAATATGCCCACACAACCAAACATAATAAGTACGTTACTTCGTGTTCTCTTAAGAGTGCCAATAAAAAGTTTCGCCGCCAATCTGGAACCATATGCTGACTGGGAACTATAGTATTGGGGCATTATCAGCCAATGGATGAGGTTAAGAAGGAACATTTTCAGCTCAGTATCCGGGGGATGAGTTGGGTGAGAGATTAGGGGTAGAGGCAGACCAGAAAGAGAGGAGACCCTACGGAAGGATACAGCTTGCGGCTCGCATTGGTCGGAGAATACGTTACTTCTTCGGAAAGGGAAGTTGTAGGAGATGCTGCGGACCGCGACCGTTAGAAGAGGATAGGATAGGGCTTCGGAGGGGGGGAGGGAGGGGGGGGGGGAGTCGCCACGTGACACATGGTCGGTGGCGGCCATCACAGGCCATAACGTCCGGGACAGCAGCCGCGCCATCTTTTATCCCGTGCCGGTCGCGGTCCCCAGATTTAATCTGCAACCCACTTGCTCCTCCGGGAATCAAATTCCTCGGCACATTATGTTAGGCGCTGTGCCCTATAAATAAGGTATATGCCGGGAGCTGGGAAGCGCCGGAAGGAAGCAGATTCGCGGCAAGTAGGAGACCGAAAAAGAAAAGAAGATTGGAGAGGTTTGGGAGGGGGAGGGGGCAGGGAGGGAAACGAAGGCGGAAACGGAATGGAACTTTAGGAACGCGCGCATCGCGTGAGAGGGAGGCAGAGAGTGAAAGAAAAAGAGAGAGAGAGAGATAAACAGGGAAAAGGCCTGCTGTTAGGAGTTCCAGAAAGAAGTGGCGGTGGGTGGAGGGAGACAGAAGAGATAAGGCCGTGAGTGCTATTGTGTACTCAAACTGCACCCATTAAGTGTTCCCGAGGGATGTCGGAGGGCGACCCATCTGCAGGGGCGGTGGAGGGGGGGGAGGGTGGTTATTTATTGGGGAGACCTGCCCAGCTCGCCTCGCGTGGCCTCAGGGCTACTGCCGTGAGATGCAGCGTCGTAAGTAAGAAGGAACAAGCCTGCCACCTCCGCAATGCACGCCTTCTGGCACCGTCACTGACTAATAGTGACCGACACCTTCGGAGACATCCTCCAGGAGGACCACTCACTGTCGTGGAGGAAATATTTAGCCTGAACTGCCTTTCGAGTGTCCTTAAAGCTTTATTCTTATCCTCTAGCGACCTCATCTATCATATATGATACATCTGTTCAAATGAGTTTCCCACACACTGGGTGACGTTTTTCGTAAGAGCATAGAGCTTAGAAGGTAAAGTGCCGTCACTTCTGTTTTCGTCGTATCTTCTGTAACTGTAGTTGCTGCGCTCTCCGACAGATTCCGCAACGTTCGCTAGTGGCTGGCTGAAGTAGATTTCCAACAGTGCGCCTCGTAAAATACGTTTAAAATTGTTGTTGTGTGTAGCAGTGTTTCATGATGATAAATAATTTTCTGTCATAAAATTACGGTGGAGTATGTGAGATTACCGCCCATTAGAAATATTGGTAATTAATAGCATTTGATAATTAAACAGTATGAAGATCACTGCAGACATTGACCATGCCAATGCACCAAATGTTACACAATTTTAATCTTAATAATCATGGTAGCAATGTATGTACACAGTTGGGTGACAACATTTATAGTTAGGCCATAGGTAGAAATTCTCCACGTTGAGATTTGCTATGTGTTTGTAGCTGACGGGAGGCCAGCGAGCAGGCCGACGTTGGTAGCTTGTTCCAGCTTAGGATTTTCCAGGTTCGTTTCCGGTGAGGGAAGAGAGGGACAATGGCGAGTGCCAGGTGCAGCGTGAAATAAAATATTCTAATACTACTTGCATTTGAAGTAATACGATGCAGTTAGAAACCTTTAAGGCCCTCATTACAAAATAGCCTGTTGATAAATAAACAATACATTAGTTGATATAGTCACATCTGGCGTAATATGTTTAATTGACAATGAAAAGTAATAAATTTCAATGAATACCAGACAGTTACAAAACCAGCATGGCAATGTTTGTTTATAAAAATAATATATTTTATTTTCAATTAATCTTGTGTATTTTATCTTGAAGTATTCAGTTAAATCACTTATCTGTGATACAAGAAATTGCATGATTATAATAAATAGTACCAAGGATGTTTATACCAATATAAAAAAACTAAGAATAAATTTGTTTAATGTGTAGAGTAATTATTTTAAGTAAAGTTTTAGAAATGTATTGGCTGAGCGCTGTACGTTGGCAAATCGGTTAGAACAGCTCACATGGGGAAGTTGATGACGTAGGGAAAAAACCCGGCAGTTGGGCTTTTAACGCGCGCGCGTGCGTGGGCAGGAAGTGGAGTCGGGAGCAAATGGTGGAGTTGGCCGGGCGGCGTCGCTCTAGACAGTCGGCATGTGGATATCCAGGTGGAGACTGTAGATTTTTGTGTGGCAATTGCCAAGTGTGGTTGCTCGTCGTAGACTGCACCAAGTTGTATCGAGTGCTACTGTGTGTTGTGAATATTTAGCCGGTGGAACAAGGTGTGCATCGCATTGAATTAAAGTGGCTGTGATTTGTTAATGTAACACATGTCGTCACATAGCCATGAACAAAAACGGTGTTTGAGACAGGCTCATGGTGTGAAAACAATTTGCGACAAATATTCATTTTGTCTGGGGGCTCACGAGCTATAACTTTATTTGATAAATGTGTCAACGTACAGACGTATCAGCCACAGGGTTTTAATATGGTATAATAAACAACATAAAGTAAACTTTCACATGTTTTCAAAAATAGTAGTTAGTACACCCTTTTCTCTCATGAACTTGACTTTATTATGAATTTTTTTGTTAATCATATGCACGGAAGAAAAGCTGCGAACGTGTGATATCATCCCCTAGAAAATGAGTCAAACAGTAGCAATCACAGTTCCAGTGTTTTTGCATGTTTAGGAATTTGGTTCGCAGTTGGTGGTTGTGAGTTTTAAAAAATTAAACTTTTCCTATTTTAAACTCTCACCCCGACCTTCACCCTCGCAAGTAATATTTACGAGTATGTGTGTGTTGACTTTTTATGCATTTACTGATAATTTGTGTGGTGTACTGAATTATTGCCATCGGAGAAAGAAAACTGTGTTTGTGAATTATGCCGTGCTGTTTCGTTCCCGGGTGTCGATCTGGATACGACAAGTCATCTGCAGTAGGTAGGCACTCTTTTAGACCACCAAAGAGCGCCAGTGATTTTGCTAAATGGGCTAAAGTTATTCCGAGGAAGGACTTTAAATCATACGTATGTGGCAGACATTTCGCTGATGATTTGCTTCTTAAAACCGATTCCTTCGATATATAATGAAACAGGGTCGACACACCGAGAACAAGATGGAAATTAAAGCCAGGTTCAGTGCCTCATATTTTTCCAAACTTGCCAAGCTATTTATCAACTCACTTGAAACCACGCAGATCTCCTCCAAAGAGAGTAATGAAGGAAACAGTCCCCTGGTGTACCGAAACATCAGCGATTTGTACACCAGTTGCTGTACCTAGTGCTTCCCATGTAGCAGATAGTAAGACCGATGCAAGAAAAATTATCGACAGTCTTAAACGAAAAGTAAAAAATCTGAAAAGAATGCTAGTGAGAACACATTGAAAGAGAGGGAGAGAGTAATTTTGTTAGAAAAAAAAGTTTCTACTGAAAAACAATCGAAGTCATGTGCATGTAGAGCTTCGAATTTTCTGAGCAAAAAACAAAAGTTGGACATAGACACTATGCTTAGGAAGTGCCAAACAATCCCAATATGCGATATGATGATGAATTTATTTTGGAAAGATTGCTTCTCAAAATTAAATCACCTAAGGGCTACAAGCATTGTCGAAGGCACGACTTACTTCCTCTGCCTTCTGGAGATTATTTGAGAAAGCTCTGCAAGAGATTTAAATGCTCATATGACGCCAACACACATGCCATAAATGCTATTAGAGAAGTATTTAAAAACGAACAGGACGCAAACAAACGTTTAGGCGTTGTCATTTTCTCTGAAGTAAAATTAAGGTAAGACATTTGGTGCTGCTTTTTCTTTCGCACGAAAGCAATAAGCACAGAGCTCTTGTGAATGAAGACTGCAAAGTCATCACACAAAGTTTCCGACAATTAACAGCTACCCATTAGATTGGTGAGTTTATATTATATTTTACATTATATATTTTAGTCTGTATTATTGTTTGATATGTCCCTTTATAGATCATTTTTCTGCATGTTAAGCTATAGGCCCATTTTAGCATCGCTGGTGTATTTTATTTGCTTATTATACATGGCCTGATATTCGTAATTGTCTTAAAGGATGTCAACGTTTTATATTTTCAATACAGATGGCATAATTCCCTTATCTTGTCTTACTCTTGTTAAATACAGCGTTTAAAATTTGTGTAAGATCCGAGTAGAGCATATATGGAAACGTTTCTCTCCCAGCGCTTAGCGACGGTGGAGCCTCCTAGTGGCAGGCCCACGTAAACTCGTCTTCTTCTAGACCAGAGGTGGACAATGAGCGAGCCGCGCTCTTGGAGCCGCATGCCTGAGCGGGAGCAGAGCCGCGAGCAGCTGGCGTCCATCACGTAGTTCCTGCTGAAAAGACTAGATGGCGTTGTGCGCACCCAACGCGCTAAAGTAGCCGCAGAAATGCACCCGGCTGAGGGCGTTATAAAATAACTTATAAAGATAATAGTGCAAACTCTTTAGTATCTAACTCGAATGAACAGACTCCACTGCTAGGGATACCGCCTGAAAAATGCTATTATGTTTATAAGTAAGTAACGGAACTATGTGCACCAGCAAGCATGCAGACCTCTAGCGGCAACTAGATTAATTACCGGCCGAGCGTGAACGCTGCTCTTTTCCCAGCCTGAGCCGGACCGCTGCTCATTGAGCCGATTTGTGCCCACCTCTGTTCTAGACGCTATGGTAAAAGTGCCGACTGTATCGTATTCGCTACACTCTACAGAACAACGGGGCAGCCTGCTCATAGCTCTCAGAGTGACCACTACCTGTCAGGAGGAGTCCGTAACAAGTGTTTTTTGGATGAGTAAGCATGGCATCAAGAAAATAAGATGAGTATTGTTAATCCGTTAGGTATTTCTTTTAAATCAGTACTAAAATGTTGCTAATAGATCCCTGAGTACAAATCTATCAAAGAAAGTGACGTGAAAGACGATTTTCCTTCCGAAAAATCGTATTTTACTAAATGTATCATTTATGATACATCGGGTCTCAGTGACTACTTTTCATATGTCTATCACCAACTGGCGGATGTCTGCATTTTATGTTAGTGATTCGCTACTACACGTTATGTAATGGTCTTAGTGCGTATTTCACGGCTTTTATAATGTGATAGGCATTACTAATGCTTCTAGTACGAATAAAATCTCACAAACGTGAATTAAAAGTCTAAATATAAATATTATAGACAGGTCTATCTGATTCAGAAATTGCTCAGCTTCTGGATGAGGTCATTGACGCTAATTGTTCTGATATCAAAATTGATCATGACTGTGGTGATGATGATGATGACGACGCTGAAGTTAACAAACAGGGAACGCAAATGGCAGCAACTGAAGAAGAAGATGAAGTTTCAGACAATGAAATTTCAGCACACCCAACACAAATGCATTAAAGTCCATCTCCTAGAGATCCAACACAATTTGGCTCCACAGAACAGCTTTCGTGATGTTTTCGTAGTTTTTGTAGGCATGATTTGAATTATTGCAAAACAATCATTATAAGCAATATTGTTCTTTCTATTTTAGATTTTCACCTAATATCTCGACTTCTATGACCTCTACATCATCAAGTTCTGAAGCAGACGATATTAGTACAGGAACTAGGGAACCCTTTGAATATTTTAATAAGTATTTAAATGAATATTTCTCTATTAATATGGCAGAGAAGACAACTATTAAATATGTTTCATCATACGGAAAATCTCTGAAGACCACCCCAGATGATATCAAGAAACATTGGGTTGCAAGTATTGTCATTTCACTTATTGGATTTGCTAAAATCAGAATGTGTTCGAAACAACGTACCAGATATCCAATTGCATTTTATTCCAACAAGAACATGTAATGAGACAATTTTGTGCATTTTCTAGCATTAGGAGGTGTATATGTCATTGAAATAAACAAAAATAAAGTAACATTTATTTTTTCACCGCGTGTCACATTGTCTCGATAGCAACCCAATGTATCATATATGATACATAGCCTACAACAAAACGTAAAAATTAAAAAAAATACTATTCATGAATATTTTACCATCAGTGGTGCCAATAAACACATCTAGAGCTGTTTGGTTCAATTTACTGTTTAACTCTGGCTTCAGGTCTCTAGAGGTTATGTGTAGCTTAGTCCGTGGCATCGCTTAACCAAAAGAGCATTACACACGATTCGCCAAAAACAATGTATGCAAATCAAACGAAACAATTACAAAGGACACAGCTGCCGGTAAAACGCTTTTCAGAGATTAGATGCAACACCAGAGATATACATCACTGCCTTCTTGTCGTTTTGCTTGTAAAATATCCAGAAAAATTTGGAATGTCAAACTAAGACTACAGATAACTGCAAAAGGAAGCATAGCCGGGAAACATCCAGCAACATAAAATTATTTTCATCACTTCCTATTTGATTTCGAAAGTGAAACTTTACAACGTATCCGTCAATAGATTTCACTACTGAAAGCAACTAAAATATATAAATGAAATTTTTGGTCACTGTGTGACGTATTCCTGTTGTTGCCGATCCCAAGACGCCCAGATGAAATGTGTCTGTATTACAAGACTCAGTCCTATTAACAGGAAGCCGGGGGATGGTGAGGTACACGTTATAAAAAATAAAAATAAAAACACTTAGTTTGGTTTCTCTAATGTTCGATGCGATGGCCGGTTTGGTTTGCGTTGTGATTGAGTCCGTTGATCCAGGTTTATTTCGGAGCTACATTCACATAAATGAAATGGTTGTCGACGTTAAATGATAAAAACGACGAATTCACTTATTTAAACTTTTCTGAATAAATGTTTTATTTCCATTTAAATGAATATCAAACTTGACACATAGTTGCACAATTCGCAACAAAGCAGCAACAGAACAAAAATGTTTACTGGTCTGTAACTAGGAGCAGAGTGCCAGAGCGTGGTTCGCAGTCAAACATTTGCAACGTAATCGCGTAATAAGGCTAATCACAATGTTTTCTAATTCACAATTAAATATGCCAAAATACACAAATTAAAATATTACATTTAAGCTGTAACTATTTATCTCAATGTATGTATGTGTTTCATGAAATTTGTATTTAATGTGGTACTCAAAAGTCATCTTTTGATTTGTTTTAAATTTACTCAAATTATTTACATTATTTGTGTTTTCGAAGTGCACACTTATCTGTTTTGCCAAAATTGTGTAGGCGTACTGTTATTGAGACATGGAATATTAATGTATTTCAGTTTGCTGTCTAATTTTTTATATATACGGATTTGTATAAAGTATTAGTAGTTTCATCCATTTCGAAGATAGTTTCTTAGTGCCAAAAGGGTTATTAATTTTGGTATGTGATAAATGATCATTATTTAATTTAGGATCCAGTGATATATATGTTGGGCAATAGTTATAACATGCAATATTGTTGTTTGTATACAAATTAGTATCTTCATAGGTCCAGCAATTTCCGAAACTAAGTGTAATGTATTTTTAGTTTTTGCAGCTATTATTTACGAAAATAAAAAATTGAAAATTACGTAAAAAGGACAGCCAAAGCTATGCTTAAATCATCGTACTATTTCATAAAGATGTTCTACTAATACTGTTAATCATATTTCAAACTGAACGCTAAAATCTAATATTTACATGTCCGGTAGCGAAGTTTTATTTTAGGTGTCCGATATTTCGTGTTTGTAATGTTGGCAATGGTTTTGCAGGAAGCGTGCAACATAACAGAAACTTTACAACTGTTCCACACATCTCCCCTTAATGAACAGTTGTTCGTCAGAGGCTGATGACAGAGCTCCTCGTGGGCAACCTTTAACTAACACTTTCTGTGAAGTGATCCCAACGAATGACGCGAGCGCACTTTGCGAGACCGACTGAATATCCGACGGTATGCACCAGAAGTTTTTCGCAGCGGAGCTTTGTGCTCTAGCGGCAGCCAACGTTACCGAAGCGAGCGGGACGACCAGGTAGGTAGATGCACCCTAATAAGCCGGGAGGGGGCGCTAGCGCGGACGGCTAGGTTTCGCCAAAGTTCGCGACACGCTCCCGGTATCTTTCAACGATCGCAGTCCCGGGGAAGTTGCGCGCCCTCCAACTTGCTCCCGGTATCGACGTCAAGTTGCCGCTGATAAGTTTCAGATGCATCATTACACATAAAGCTAGTTTCCGAACTAGTGTACTAAACTAAATCCACTACCAGAAAAATAAATACCTCTTTGGCAACAGGCTCCTTACAAAGGCTCACCGAGAAGTGTGAAAAATGGGTCAGTTGTAGAAAATTTCTTAATTACTCGGTCGAATAACCTGAATAAATTGTTTTATGTAGTAAATGGATGTAGATTGCTCATTATTATCACCTATTTCTTCGATCTTAAATTTCGAAAGTGAAGGCCATAAGACCAGGTAGGACGTTAAATGTAAAAATCGGCGGTCCGAAAGGAAATATGTTGTTGTTGTTGTGGTCTTCAGTCCAGAGACTGGTTTGATGCAGCTCTCCACCCTACTCTATCCTGAGCAAGCCTTTTCATCTCCTCATAAGAACGACAACCCACATCCACTTGAATCTGCTTACTATACGCGTCTCTTGGTCTCCCTCTGCGATTTTTACCCCACACACTTCCCTCCAACGCTAAATTCACAATTCCTTGATGTCTAAGAATGTGTCCTACCAATCTATCCCTTCTTTTAGTCAAGGTATGCCAGAAATTTCTTTTCTCCCCAATTCGGTTCAGTACCTCCTCATTAGTTACGCGATCCACCCACCTAATCTTCAGCATTCTTCTGAAGCACCACATTTCAAAAGCCTCTATCCTCTTTCTGTCCACACTGCTTATCGTCCATGTTTCACTCCCATACAAGGCAACACTCCATACAAATGCCTTCAGAAAGGACTTCCTTAGGCTTAAATCAATATTCGAAGTTAACATATTTCTCTTTTTCAAGAACGCTTTTCTACACATTGCCATTCTGCATTTTATATCCTCTGTGTACTGCGAGAATCATTTGTTATTTTACTGCCCAAGTAACAAAACTCCTCTACCTCCTTTATTGTTTCGTTACCTAATCTAATTCCTTCAGCATCACCTAATTTTCTTACACTGCACTCCATTACCCTAGTTTTGCTCTTGTTAATATTCATCTTATATGCACCTTTCAGCACACTGTCCATTCCGTTCAATTGCTCTTCCAGGTCCTTTGCTGTATCTGACAGAATTACTATGTCGTCGGCAAAACGCAATGTTTTTAATTCTTCACCCTGAACTTTTAATTCCTTCTCCAAATTTCTCCTTGCTTTCCTTTATAGCTTGCTCAATGTACAAATTGAACAACATTGGGGAAAGGCTACAACCCTGTCTTACTCCCTTTCCAACCACTGCATCCCTTTCATGCCCTTCAACTCTGACAACCGCTGTCTGGTTTTTGTACAAGTTGTAAATAACCTTACGCTCCCTATATTTTACTCCTGCTTGCATCAGAACTTTAAAGAGTTTATTCCAATCAACATTGTCAAAAGCCTTCTCCAAATCTACAAAAGCTAGAAATGTTGGTTTGCCTTTTCTTAATCTATCTTCTAGGATAAGCCGTAAAGTGAGTATTGCCTCCCGTGTTCCTACATTTCTCCTGAACCCAAACTGATCTTCCCCGAGGTCGGCTTCTACCAGCTTTTCCATCCTTCTGTATATAATTCGTGTTAATATTTTGCAACCATGACTTATTAAACTGATGGTTCTGTAGTTTTCACACCTGTCTGCACCTGCTTTCTTTGGAATGGGGATTATAACATTTTTCTTAAAGTCTGAGGGTACTTCACCTGTCTCATACATCTTACACACAATGTGAAACAATTTTGTCATTGCTGGTTCTCCCAGAGACTTCAGTAGCTCTGACGGGATATCATCTACTCCAGGGGCCTTGTTTCGACTTAGATCTTTCAGTGCTCTGTCAAATTCATCTCTCAGTATAGTATCTCCTATTTCATCATCATCTACATCATCTTCCCTTCCTACAATAATGTCTCGAAGTTCATTTCCTTTGTAGAGCCTCTCTATATACTCTTTCCACCTTTCAGCTTTCCCTTCTTTGCTGAAAACTGGTTTTCCATCAGTGTCCTTGATATTCATAGAGCTGTTTTTCTTATCGCCAAATGTTTCTTTTATTTTCCGGTAGGCTGTATCTATTTTTCCCCTATTTATACATTCTTCTACATCCTTGCATTTGCCTTCTAGCCATTCCTGCTTAGCCATTTTGCACTTCCTGACAATCTCATTTCTTAGTCGTCTGTACTCCATTTTGCCTGTTTCATTTACTGCATTTTTATACTTTCTCCTTTTATCGATTAAATTTAGTATCTCCTGTGATATCCAAGGATTCTTTGTAGGTCTTGCCTTCCTACCTATTTTGTCCTCTGCTGCCTTCACTATTTCATCTCTCAATTTTACCCATTCCTCCTCAACTGTTTTATTTTCCCCTGTTTCTATCGATTGTTGTCTGAAGCTCCCTCTGAAATTCTTAAGAACTTCGGGTTCCTTCAATTTATCTAGGTCCCATCTCCTTATTTTCCTACCTTTCTGTAGTTTCTTCAGTTTCTTCAGTTTCATAATCAACAAGTTATGGTCAGAGTCTATGTCTGCCCCTGGGTATGTTCTACACTTCAAAACCTGGTTCCGAAATCTATGTCTTACCATTATAAAATCTATCTGGTATCTCCCGGTGTCTCCTGGTCTCTTCCACGTATACAACCTTCTTTTGTGATTCTTAAACCAGGTGTTTGTTATAACTAAATTATGTTCCGTGCAAAATTCTACCAGGCGGCTTCCTCTTTCATTCCTTTTGCCCAGACCATATTCACCCACTATCTTCCCTTTTCTTCCTTGTCCTACTACCGAATTCCAGTCTCCTATAACAATTAAGTTTTCCTCTCCCTTAATTGTCTGATTAATTTCCTTTAGCTCCTCATATATTTCTTCGATCTCCTCATCATCGGCAGAGCTAGTTGGCATATAAACCTGTACTACTGTTGTCGGTGTTGGCTTCGTATCTATCTTGACAATGATAATTTGATCGCTGTGCTGGTCATAGTAGTTTACCCGCATTCCTATTTTCTTATTCATTATCAATCCTACTCCTGTGATACCCCCAACTGATTTTGTATTTATAATCCTGTACTCACCTGACCAGAAATCCTGTTCATCCTGCCACCGAACTTCACTAATCCCCATTATATCTAACTTCAACCTATCCATTTCCCTTTTTAAATTTTCTAATTTTCCTACTCGATTGAGGGATCTAACATTCCACGCTCCGACCCGTAGAATGCCAGTATTGTCTTTCCTGATGATCACATCCTCCTGAGTAGTCCCCGCCCGGAGATCCGAATGGGGGACTATTTTACCTCCGGAATATTTTACCCGAGAGGATGCCATCATCATATGTTCATACATTAGAGCTGCATGTCCTCGGGAAAAATAACGGCTGTAGTTTCCCCTTGCTTTCAGCCGTTCGCAGTAGCTGTGTGGCAAAGCCACATTAGCTGATGTTACAAGGCCAGCTCAGTCAATCATCCAGACTGTTGCCCCTGTAACTACTGAAAAGGCTGCTGCCCCTCTTCAGGAACCACACGTTTGTCTGGCCTCTCCTCAGATACCCCTCCGCTGTGGTTGCACCTACGGTACGGCTATCTGTATCGTTGAGGCACGCAAGCTACCCCACCTCGGCAATGTCTGTGGTTCATGCTAGTGGAAATATAGAGGCTGGTATTCACTCCAGTATCTACAGAACTTATCGGAGGTGACCACAAGGCACAAAGAGCTTTGAATTAGAAGAAAGGCTCTTCCATGCGCTACAAAACTCTAACCTAAGAAACTACCTCCCACCATTTTTGACCCACGAAGATGTTTCGAGTGCCCTACCCCCTCCATATTCATGGTAGGATCAAACCCTCTCATGACTTTTAATCATTTACAGAGCTGTACAACTCACCAAAGTTTACTACCTATGCCAACTATAAATGAATAATTTATCTGTTATACCAGTAATACCATATGGGTCATTTCTGACCCATGAACATTTTAACAATTTCATATCAGCTTCATCAATTTTTAGACACAATAATTTCTGGGCCTTTCTCGTCATTATTCACGAGTTGGTGAAGCATATGAGGACATTTTAGGCAAAAATAAATAAATAAAATAAAATAAACGTGAAATACGAAAAAAATTGAGATCGTTGGTCAGGCTGAGTGGTTTGAGGCATTATTTGTGGCAGCAACAAGAGTTTATTTTCACAGCTTATCGTCGTTGAAGCTACAATGGCAAGACTAACCGAGCTTACGGATGTCCATAATCCCTACTATCTACGTTTCACTGATTCAATCGAGTGACGAATCTGGTAGTGACTTGAGCACAGATGAGGACGACTATTTAGTTCTTGCGGAAATTGCGAAGTGAAGTGGTCCAGATGCGTCAAATGCACGGCAAACAGAACCTGAAAGATATGCCGATGTTCTTATTCTTGTACAATATAGGCTTGTACTGTCCTACCTCAGGTTTCGAACCAACAAGTGCGCATCAACTGTAGTTCTATCTTTGTTCTTCAGTTGTCAGATATTGATGTCATTATTCTGAGTAACATGCATAGTGAAATTACTGAGAAGAAACTTCCAGAACTGTGACTTACTATAATGAAACGGAAGATGAAGTCGATATAGTTGAGGAAATGACGAGAACTAGTGTCCGTCTAAGCTGGCATCCACTAATGGCTGACGTATGTTTTATGCAACGTGCTTCACCTTACGGTGATCAAAGCTCAAAGAATTTGTAAGTTAAGTAAATCTAAGAAAATTGCACGGTGAGATTTTCATCTCAGAGGAGCAAGTGACCTTGCTGCCTCTTCCAAATTGCCGAAAGGAGCCAATCTCCCCTTGCATGTCATCGACACCAGTGCTGACAATATGCAAATAGTAGGCATTGTTAAATGCTGGTTTTCTGCAAGCAAAACATAATGTTTCAAGTACAACAAGTACGGTGCAAAAGCTGCACATATGAAAATGTTATGTCTGAAGTGTAAGCCCACCACGGCTTAAACAATGTCAACTATTTTTTCCTAAATATTTCCAACACAATTATAGACAGAAATTCTTTTTTACGTTTTTTGGAATAAGAAAGAAAACATATTGCATTTAAGAACATTTAACAAATACTCGGTAGTTGTCTTAGATTCCTGTAAAAGTACTAATGGTACTTGTATAATACGTAATACTTTTATGAAGATAAAAAACGTAAATTTATGTTACTTGAAGTATTTATCCATTTCAGCAACTGTTCAGGTTATATATTTCTAGAAAGTTGACTATTTAACTCTCTTCAGTTGTATGACTAGATGGAACAATTGTAACACTAGGTTAATATTACTGTAACCATTCACATTTCTTTGCACATTAATTTACGCATCTTAAAACTTATAACCCACATCCTTAACGTGTTTGTTGTATGAGAATCACTTCTGTATCTATCCCCATTAATATCTGAAGCCATAGACAAAATGACAATTTATTTATATTGACAGATGCCCTGACAGTGACATTCTAAGCATCCTACTACTGTGTCAGCTGCTATTTCCGAAATATTCCGCCTATGGCGCCACTTATCATTGTACTTCCTATACTACGTAATCTGTTAAGCGACTGATTTATCAGTCACCTGCTCCTCTCTATACGCTTTTCTTTTCAACTACATCGAGTATTATTGTTTTCCCATTGCCTTTTTTCCTTATTTATATTTACTCTTTCACTATGAGGCTCATTCATAGATGCTTTGTTAGCTGCACTTAGTGTTCATTCTCCTGCTAACATGTACATTTATTAAAAAAATATAAGTGATAATTTTATCCCATGATATAAACATATCTTTTATTACAATCGATTTGGTTCAAAACTTCTTCAGATTTTTGTAACCCACTTTTGTACGTTTTATAGCCTTTACTGTATACCAATGCACTTCTTTGCCTGTATAGAGGCCAGAAGAATGGCACTCAAGCGCCCGAAACTGGTCGTCATAATTAAAAAATCATAAGCAACTGGTTGCTGCATTTTATTAATTTACATTATGTTACTTATATATTTTAAAGACGTTTGATGCAAGACTGTGGAATTTCTTCTGCAAAATAAAAATAACATGTGTTACTGGAATTTTATTTATTTATTGGAATGAGATGGGGAGCTCTTAATATCAATGGGGATTACAATGGGAAGAAGGAAGAGCTGGCGGAGGCTTCAAGTAAGATGGGGTTAGATGTCTTAGCTGTTAGTGACGTTAGCAGGAAAGCAATCGAACCCAGCATAATTGCAATAAGTTATGTAAATGAACGACTGATGTGGGTAGATTTGGCCATCTCCAGCAAGAAAATTAGGATTGTGGCAGTATATTCACCCTGTGAAGGGACAGATCAAGATGAGATGGACAGATTTTACAACACACTTAGTGATGTAGTTGTTAGAGTGAAGGATAAGGATAGTGTTTTACTCATGGGTGATTTCAACGCTAGGATAGGAAATCGAACAGAAGGTTATGAAAAGGTTGTGGGTAAGTTTGGAGAGGATATGGAGGCCAACAGGAACGGAAAACAGCTCTTGGATTTCTGTTCCACTATGGGCTTAGTTATCACAAACTCCTTCTTTAAGCATAAGGACATTCACCGCTATACTTGGGAAGGAAGGGGCACAGATCTGTCATTGACTATATAATAACAGACCAGGAATTCAGGAAGACAGTCAAGGACACGCGTGTTTTCAGAGGGTTCTTTGATGATAATGATAATTATTTAACCTGCAGTGAAATTGGTTTTGTGAGGCCAAAAGAGCAGAAAGTCAAGTCGATGTGTAGAAGGATTGGAGAAGTTTCAAGACAAGGAAATTAGGCAGAAATACATATCAATGATCTCGGAAAGGTACCAGTTAGTTGAATGTAATGATTTACAGTCACTGGAGGAGGAATGGTCAAGGTACAGGGACACATTACTGGAAGCAGCCAGAGAATATCTTGGAACAGTAGTGTGTAAAGGTAGAAAGAAGCAGACAGCGTGGTGGAATGACACACCCAAGGTAGCCTCTAAAAAGAAAAAGAAGGCATTTCAAAAATGGCTCCATACTAGAAATCAGGCATACAGAGAAAGTTATATTGAAGAAAGAAACAAAGCCAAACGGATAATTGTAGACTCCAAGCAGAAATCATGGGAAGACTTTGGAAATAAGCTAGAAACTCTGGGTCAAGCCGCGGGAAAACCATTTCGGAGCGTAATTAGCAATCTTCGAAAGGGAGGGAAGAAGGAATTAGCAAGTGTTTTCGACAGGTCAGGAAAGCTACTAGTCAATCCTGTAGATGCCTTGAGCAGATGGTGGGAATATTTTGAAGACTTGCTCAATGTCGGTGAAATGTTCAATGATGTGTCAGATTTTCAGGTAGAAATGGGATAGGAACGACGATGGAAACAGGATCTCATTTGAGGAAGTGGAGAAAATGGTCAGTAGATTACAGTGCAATAAAGCGGCTGGGGTGGACGAAATTAAGCTGGAACTCGTCAAATACAGTGAAATATCAGGTCTCAAATGGTTGCACAGGATAATTGAGAAGGCGTGGGAATCGGGACAGGTTCCATCTGACTGGACGAAAGCGGTAATCACGCCAATTTTCAAACATGGAAACAGAAAAGATTGTAACAACTATCGAGGTATCTCTTTAATTAACGTTGTAGGCAAATTATTCTCAGGTATTGTTCAAAGGAGAGTGCGAGTATTAATTGAGGATATATTAGATGAAAATCAGAGTGGGTTTAGGCCTCTTAGAGGACCAGATCTTTAGCTTACGGCAGGTAATGGAAAAGTGCTATGAGTGGAACAGGGAATTGTATCCATGTTTCATAGATCTAGAAAAAGCTTATGACCATGTCCCTAGGAGGAAGCTGCTGTCAGTTCTACAAGATTATGGTATAGGAGGCAAACTTCTGCAGGCAATTAAAGGGTTTTACGTCAGGCAGCAGTTAGAGTAGATGGCAAATTAAGCTCATGGTTCAGGATAGTTTCAGGGGTAAGACAAGGCTGTAACCTGTCACCACTGCTGTTCATATTATTCATGGATCATATGTTGATAACAGTAGACTGGCAGGGCGGGATTAAAATAAGTTAAATCAAAATAAGCAGTCTCACATATGCGGACAACTTAGTTGTAATGGCCGATTACATCGAAAGGTTGCAAACTAATATTTCAGAGCTCAATCAGAGGTACAAGGATTATGATATGAAGATCACCATCTACAAAACGAAAGTAATGTCGGTGGGAAAGAGATTTAAGCAGATTGAGTGCCAAATAGGAGGAACAAAGTTAGAGCAGGTAGATAGTTTCAAGTACCTAGGATGTATTTTCTCACAGTTTGGCAACATAGTGAAAGAACTGGAATCGAGGTGCAGGAAAGCTATTGCAGTGAGTGCTCAGCTAAGATCTACTCTCTTCTGCAAGAAGGAAGTAAGTACCAAGACTAAGTTAGCGGTGCACCGCTCTATCTTTCGACCAACTTTGTTGTATGGGAGTGAAAATTGGGTGGATACAGGTTACCTTATTCATAAGGTAGAGGTTACAGATATGAAAGTAGCAAGAATGATTGCAGGCACTAATAGATGGGAACAATGACAGGAGGGTGTCCATAATGAGGAAATCAAGGAAAAACTGGGAATGAACACCATAGATGAAGCAGTTAGAGCGAACAGACTGAGATGGTGGGGTCATGTTACACGCATGGGGGAAGCAAGGTTACCTAAGAGACTCATGAGCTCGGCAGCGGAGGGTAAGAGGAGTCGAGGTAGACCAAGAAGAAAGTACTTAGATTCGGTGCAGAATGATTGTGAAGTAAAAGGCATAACATCAGACGAGGCATCAATGTTAGCATTGAATAGGGGATCATGGAGAAATTTTATTAGAGGTACTATGCTCCAGACTGAACGCTGAAAGGTATAATGAGTCTCTAATGATGATTATGATGATGGTGATATTACCTTGTAATATACATCTTAGAGAGCAATTTATACTTCTCTTTGACTTTAGAGTCTGCTTGAAGATAATGTCGCCATGATAAAATCAAAACATCACATAAATACTAATAAAACACTTGTTTCCTGCTGCGAGTGAACTATGACGCACGTGGTACTACTAGGGGTACGGAAAATGCCCTTACTTCTAGTGTTAAACTAACCGAAAGGCAACACATAGACTTGCCCGTGGGAGAGGTCGAAACTCCTGCTGGAGCCGCCTAGCAATCTCTGACATGGTTCTTAGGATCGCTCGGTCATTCCCGCACGGTCTATCAAAGATCTTGGAGGGAGTTAAGGGAATCATGATAAAGCTAAATCTGGGTGGTGGAGGTTGGTTTGAATCGCCGTCCTTCTGCATGCAAGTCGAGTGTGACAACTGTCGCACCAACTGACTCGGCTGTTCTTCTTATTAGATACGACGTTCACCAGCGAAACAAAAAAGCCAGGATAACTGACATTACTACCAGTTCTCGCTATCAATAAACACAAATAATAGAGTCATGCTATGGTTTTCAATTATCACTCACCGTCTCACTACTCACTCTTACCAAAGCTAAGCAACTGGTTAATAATTTCATTCGCTGTGAGATAATATATTCGTTATTATCTGTTCAAACCCATTTACCATAGATCCCTTTCTCTCCCCCACCCCTTCCACCTTTAGAGCAACCAGTTAATATTTTCATTCAGCATTACAAAATGTATTCGTTATAATCTGTTCAAATCCACTTTCCAGGGATTCCTTATTCTCCCCCCCCCCCCCGCCCCTGTCCAACCTTTCCGCGTTATCGGGCACTGCATCACATTCAAATGTCTGTGATATACTCGCCTCTACCATTACTCACCTATGCCATCTTGTATGCTTAGAATTTTCAAACAGAAAGCAACACTGAATTATTCCGAGCTTCATTGTAACTCTCCTCGAACCATTCTTGCAAAATTTTCGTGTATGTATGTCAAAACTTCAAATATCTACACTCCAACTACAAATATCGGTAATAGTAATTCAATTCCACAAATTTTTAAAATTACCTTCGTACTGATATGTGATCTACCTGTACGGTATTATCAGAAGAAGGTCCAGAATGTCAAAAGCTGGCTGACAACGATCTCACAAGTAGTGTGCATGGCCTGTATATCATTTTACCTGACGCTTGAAAGCTCACGTGTTGTATAAATCTGGAATTGATTTACATGCGATTCCGTTTGCAACACCATATTGGTCGGAGATACTGTGGCGTCACCTCACATTTTCACTATTCTTTATTACAGCTTTTTTAAATTTTATATTATTTCTTTATGGATATTCTGTAAGAACCGTGCCATTGCAGACTATAAAGAACTGTGAACGAATCAGGAATCGATTCCTGAAAAAGAGTCGTGTTGCCCAAGCTAAGATACAGTAGGCAGCAGTTACAAGCACGGGCTGAATCGTTACGACAGCGACGGGCGGTCAGCCATCCGTGGGAATACAGCCGCTAACCGAACATTGCAAGGAGAATGGAGCTCAACCACGTTCCTAGATGGCTGGAACTGCCACAATTTACATTTAAGGTTTTACTGTTTAAATAATTCTTTTCAATAACTTCGACATTACCAGTGATTACACTCATGTTTGCAATTGTCACAATTAATTAAATCATTATTAAACAGGCTATGTTAATCAAAGAAAAGAAGATTAGAGTTTAACGTACAGTCGACAGCGTGGTTATTAGAGATGGGATATTAATCAAAATTAGGTTTTGAATTTAAAAGTGATTTTTATTGGACGCTGATATCCAGCCAATTTAGGTGTCAAGGCGCGAGTATGTACAAAGTACCAGATGCTAGTGGGCCGTGGTGTAGGTACCAAGTAGTGCTGCGTCGTCGTCGCGAATGTGAAAGAAAGTGATATTCATTGAAACATAAGAATAGTGCCGGCTAGTATTGTGCCAACAACGCTCCGTGAAAGGGATATATATACTATATCGACGAGAATTTGGTGAATTGTGCGAGTTGAGTCAGATTCATATTTACAAGATCGCTACTGCAAGATTCAAGAGTAAAGGCGAAATTAATATTTTGATTTCATATTTAGAAAGGTGCTCAACAAATCTAGTAACCGGTGATCGATATGACACATGCGAATCTGTCTTCACACTAATCTGCTATTCTGAAAAAGATAAACCGAAAAGTCTCTGAAAATAACCACCTTTAATTGCGACTAAGCAAAACCACACGTTCACTGATTTATATTCTAGCGACCGATATTGTGATCTGCATATCGTTAGAGTCCACGATATGAGGAGAAGGCTATCCAATGGGACATGTGAAACTGAGGTAAGCAATACTAAACAGTGTATTGATAGGGTGAGTGGTAAGGGACACACCACACTGAGAGATGGAAAGAACTACTGTTGGAGTCGCGGCAGAGTGGCCGAGCATATTGAGGTGCTATGCTCTGATGTGCGAGGCCGTTCCCCGTCGGGAGCCCGAATCCTCGCTCGGTTATAGATGTTTGTGTTGTCATTAGTATAAGGTAGTTTATAAGTAGTTTGTAATTTTAGGGACTGATGACCCCGTAGTTAAGTCCCATAAGATTAACAAACATTTCAACATTTTTGAACTATCGTATAAAATCGTCGTTTGATGTGTATGAGTGACCGCAATGCAACGAATTCTGGCGAGTATTAAGGTTCTATACTGTAATATTTCGGCCAGGGGCGATTTTGTTCAGTGACTTTGCCGATGAAAACATTCGCTCACGCCACGCCAGCCTCCAGCGTCTCACTGTCCTGGGGAGTCACCCCAGCTTTCACCTTCGCTACCGACCGTCGCCCCTCTTTCCAGGGAGCAGCCTGGCGAATTTCCGTGGCTTTCTCGTAAGTATGTGCACAGCAAAACCAACCTGACTTTACGAGCGTGCAGATAAACTGCGACAGCAGACGCAAGGAGGTGAGGCTAAATGGACACAATAATGCATGTGCAGATAAAGCCATTGTCTGCAGATATGAGAGAAGTCGTTTCCAAAAAACAGCTACGGAATTGCAGGGTCAAGTCTAGTATACGATACAACCCGTCGGCTTTTACCAAAGATGTTTATGTATATATACATAGATGATATTAATTCCTTCTTTGTATCAAATCGTCATCATCATCAGATTATGCCTTTCAGCGTTCAGTCTAGAGCATAGTACCTCTAATAAAATTCCTCCATGATCCCCTATTCAGTTCTAAAATTGATGCCTCGTCTGATGTTATGCCTTTTACTTCAAAATCATTCTGCACCGAATATAAATACTTCCTTCTTGGTCTACCTCGACACCTCTTACACTCCACTGACGAGCTCATGAGTCTCTTAGGTAACCTTGCTTCTCCGATGCGTGTAACATGACCCCACCATCTCAGTCTGTTCGCTCTAACTGCTTCATCTATGGTGTTCATTCCCAGCTTTTCTTTGATTTCCTCATTATGGACACCCTCCTGCAATTGTTACCATCTATTGGTACCTGCAATCATTCTTGCTACTTTCATATCTGTAACCTCTTTCTTATGAATAAGGTAACCTGTATCCACACAACTTTCACTCCCATACAACAAAGTTGGTCGAAAGATAGAGCGGTGCACTGCTAACTTAGTCTTGGTACTTACTTCCTTCTTGCAGAAGAGAGTAGATCTTAGCTGAGCACTCACTGCATTCCAGTTCTTTCGCTACGTTGCCATCCTGTGAGAAAATACATCCCAGGTACTTGAAACTTGTCCACCTGTTCTCACGTTGTTCCCTTCTATTTGGCACTCAATCTGTTTGAATCTCTTTCCCACGGACATTACTTTCGTTTTGGAGATGCTGGTCTTCATATCATAATACTTGCACCTCTGATCGAGCTCTGAAATATTATAGTTGCTGGTAGTACTTCCGGGTTATAAGGCCGTGGTCCATAAAACTTTTCAGTTTCTCCTAACGTTTCGTCCAGAGCTGCGATGGACATCCTCAGAGGTCTTCTTACTTACGTTGAGTCTTGCCGACTGATGAGTCGGGTGTCTGAGAGCTCCATATATACTGTGAAAAGTGGGCGTGGTCAAGCTGTCACATTATCAGCAGAGATAGTCCTTGTCGAAGATAAAACTACTTACGAACCCCCCACCGTAGTGGCCGTGCAGACCGTGACTGGAGCGCCTCAGTCCCCTCGGCCACCGCGGCCGGCACGGAAAGTTAATTACATAATGAAATATCATGCTGTTGCCTCATACAAGCTGGAAAATCCATTCTTCCTCGGAGCGGCAAACTTAGACTTAATAAGGAAGAATGCCGCCTTACGAAGCCCAAAGTAGCTTTTGTCGTGACAACCTCATTATTCTTCAGACAAAGCATCCAGTATGAGACAAACACTCAACATTGCATAGATCATTCGTTCATAGACGTTAACAACCTTTCATTTCATGGCTGAACAATGCCAATCCTCATTATTTTATGGTGATTAATGGTTGAAACAGGGATAATACAAAGAAATGTACGAGTACAAGAATGATAAAAACTTGAATAATCAGTGGTGTGTAATAATATATATAGTTATATACATGGCTTCGTGTTTCTCACACTATACCGATGTACTTAATTTTATTGTTTTACTTTCGAATGATGTAATGTTATATTTTATATTTTCCAATTTCAGGAACCCTGCTCGTAATTTATACTTCTGACATGTGCGCCATGTAAGCTGTTTCTCACCTGCTTTTGAAGTTGCCCTTGGAAGTAACGAAAATTGATCAATGGACAAAAAATTTACGGAGCCGGTTGGCTGTATTACATATTATTGAATTTGAATAATAATATTTACTTAATATTTCGTTATGAACCATGTGTCAACCCTCTGGGCTTCGTCCGTTAAGACCAACCAGTAGGCAACATATCATTGAGCGTTCATATCTGTACAAAGAATTTTTCAAAGTATTTGAAATATTACCCATATTATCGATACAACGCATTAGTTTAATGCAAATTACAAATAGGGTATGTATAAATTAGTTTTTCTTCGAGTTTAAAGATTTGAAGTAATGGAATATTTAAACAAAATTGTAATATAAGTGGGTAATCATACATGCAGAATAACAAAGAAATTTAGCATAATTTAACATTGGTGTGAGTATAATGACTGAAAGTATAAAATACATTCTGAGTAATGGCATGAACAACTTTATTAAAGTAACCAACTTTGTAATGTGATGCACTGACGGAAAAAGCGGAGGAAGAAGACAGGAGTCTGTAGAAAAAACGTTTGAAAAATTATGACAAACTTATTATGTAAAGGTGAGAGAAAACAGTAAGTGGCTGCTGCTACTTTAGTAAGGCTAGTAAGGATGAAGTGTATGATTATTAAAGACCATGTCAGGGCATTTTATTTTGTGTTTATTCAAACTACTGTTAATGTCAGTTTTTTGAATTTAGAGCCTATATGGAGGAAATCTTATTTAATATCGTACCGATGACAACCAATCGAGTTGGCGGAATGGTTAGCACAATTAACTTTCATTCGAAAGAACAGAGTTTCCTTTGAAGCCAGATTTCCTTTGAAAGAGTACGGACAAATAACTTCCTCATCCTTATCAAACCTGTTCGAGCGTGGACTCCGCCTCCGATGAGCACGCTGTCAACGATTACGTTAATTCCAAAGCTTCCTTCCTTCACAAGGACGACATTCGTTAAGAGTATGTTCAGCAGAGGTGAAATCTCTCTTTCTCAAATTCCTTTCATACTCAGTTAGTCCAAGAACTTATACATGACTACCTATGCAAGAAACGTTCTCTACGCTGGAAAAGGAGGATGCCGTCTTTTCTGAAACATCTCTATGCATTTAATTCTGATATGTGATGCCCTCTATATAGGAACTGAGGACAGAAAAGTGACGTTTACCATTATCGCGATGTAGGGGAGAGAGTTTAATGGCAATGATGTACGTGTTGGATTTGGAAATAATTAAAAGAAAGAAGTTATTTGTTGCGCAAAATTGTATATGCGAAATTTATTTCACTAACTACTCCGCCTAATACGATTTTGTTAACGCGCATCGTCATTGGAGGACACAATCATCATAAAAAAAGAAATTAGGCGAAACCGGAGTGATCACCACGGGAGCAGAGGCTACACTAGCAGGCCTCCATCCAGACCCAAATTCTCACCTATACACTACGGGTATAGTAATCCGCCCATTGTCTTCATTATTTTGTCTTCGAGTACAGTGCGTATTCGCACTGAGGAAAGAAGCAGTGGCAACATTAAAATGGTGTTGTTGTTGTTCAAATGTTTGTGAATCTAAGGACTCACCTTCAAGTTTATTTGTCCGTAGCTTACAAACTACTTAAACTAAGTTCATCTAATCTAAGGACAGCACACAGGGAGGATTCGATCCTCCGACACGGGAGGCCTCGAGATCCGCAGCGTGGCGCTTCAGACCGCTCGGTTACTCCCGCGCGGCTGTGTATATAATGTTTGTATATAATTTATAGATAGTGAATGTGGGATAGGAGCACATAATATGGAAAACACTTTCTCTAAGGCGAGTATACGTCGTAGCTCCTTAGGTGGTAAACCATACGTTGTTTTCGTGGTCGCCAGACCGCAGTATGGTTTGATGCAGCTCTCCACGCTACCCTGTCCTTTCCAAGCCAATTTATCTGAGAATACGTTCGCCAACCAACATCCTTTTGAATCTGTAATAAAAGTTCCAGATCTCTGCTTACACTTTATTAAATAACGCTACACTGTTTCAGATTTTTGCCATTACTAAGCGCCTGCGTATATAAGAATTACATTAATAAACTTATTTAACTTATTTAATAAAGTGTAATCAGTGATCTGTAACTTCCGTTACATTGTCCTTTTACGACATGTATCACACTGCAGGCCCAACAATAAGGAAGAAACTTTCGAATCTGCTTACTGTTCGTCCCCCCAGTCCTCCTCTACGGTTCTTACCGAATACACTACTTTCCAATTGACGATTCTTTGAAGTCTCAGAAGGTGTCCCGCAAATATATTCTTTTCTACCCAATTCTATTCAAATATGTTCCAATGTTTCGAAATCTAAGCGATTTAATTACTTAAACAAATTTAAGCTAAGTAAAAAAAAAAAAAAAAAAAAAAAAAAAAAAAAAAAAAAAAAAAAAAAAAAAAAAAAAAAAAAAACATAAAAATAAAAATAAACCACCAAGTGCCACAAGGAGGACTCGAACCTCCGGTGGCAAGAATTCGCCGCTCTGCAGCAAGGAGCCTTAGAACTCTCGGCCACTTCACTGCGGCCCAATTCTGTTGAGCACCTCTTCATTAGTTACGTGATTTATCCATCTAATCTTCGTCTGTAGCACATTTCAAAAGCTTCTATCATCCTTTAGTCTGAACACCTTATCGTACATGTTTCACCCGTACAATGCTACTCCCCAGACAAATGCCTTCAAAAGGGACTTCCTAACATTTTAATTAATACTACATGAATAATTCGCACCGTTAGCGGAATGACAAGAAAGTTGGGAAAATATGGAAATAAAGTTGAATTTTCCCGCATAGCTTTCTTTAGAATGAATCAATCCAAATTTTTAAAAGCGCCAAATGAAAGAGCTTTATCCGCTTAGTGTTGTTATGTCAAAAAGAATTACGTACGTTAATTAGAACCAAAGATATCGTCAAAGAAAGTGATTAAAATATTCAATGCAAGAACAGAAGGATACCGCGTTTAAATAAAAACAGAGGATGGTGAGACTTCATTCTGATACTTATCGACGAATCTGTGAATGAATACCTTTCGTTTGAAGCGATTGGATAGAACCGCCGGAACGACTGACTTTGGTTTACAGTAAGGCCATCCCCAAAAGAAATATACAGAAGGAAATCGCGTTTTAGTAGAGTAAAAGGAAGGCGAGAAATATGTAAATTCTGATACTTGATGAGAAATCTGTGAATGAATACCTTCCGTTTAAAACAAAAATGGTCAATCCACTGACTTTAGTTTTCGTACATTCTCTTAATATACAAGATTGGATGTTAACAAATTTCGCTTCTTCATAAACGTTTTTTGCTCTCTTTGAGAGAAAAAAAAAAAAAATTTTTATTTATTCTCCCTGAATTTGAATTCCCTCTTCACATTTCTCCTTGCATTCGTTGACAGCATGCTCAATGTACAGATTAAACAACATTTGGAAAGGCTAAAACCCTGTCTTACTTCCTTCCCAACCACTGTGTCTATTTCATGCGTTTCGACTCTGCAGTCTGGTTTTTGTCCCACTTGAATATAGCTGTAGCCTTCATGTTTTTTCCCCTCCTACCAGAATTTGAAAGAGTGTATTCCAGTCAACATTATCAAAAGCTTTCTCTAGATCTACAAAAGAAAAAAAGTTTGCCTTTCCTTAAAACTATCTTCTATGATAAGTCGTAATGTATTTCCTGGCATGTTCGTACATTTCTCCTAAATCCAAACTGATCCCCCCAAGGTCGGATTCCAAAGTTTTTCCATTCGACTGTAAATAATTTGCGTTAGTATTCTGCAACCATGAACGAATAAACTGATAGTTCTGTAATTTTTAGATTAGTCTTTGTGTTTATGGAAAGGAAGACTGAAAACATTCAGTAAATCGACCATATTTACAATGAAAGATTTTCAGTGAAAATATAATTTTTTCTAAATTTCATTTCAACCCACGCTTCCACAGAAGTCAGATTGAGCTACAGCAAATCGTGTCCATGTTTAGATAGCAAATATTGTTTACTGACCATAAAACAGTGTTTTCTTTTTATTAGTATTACATCATGTTCTGTCAAAGGCTAACGAAAAAGTGTATTCAATATATATATTTAAAATTAAAATCTAAGGAAATAATTTCAAAAGAAAGACAATACTTCGAGTATTATTTCTCTACATATGTTTGGATTACAAAAGTGCAAGGACGATTTGAAAAGTGAGTTCTGGTCTCTACCGTTACGCCATTCAGTGGTACTAGGGACAAGTTTATAGGGCCGTTATGAGGGACGGTATTGCTCAACGTTTGTGTCGTGCATTTCGTGAAGGACGCATTAACGTACATGATGAAAAACAGAGTGGCCGACTGGCTATTGTTAATTTCAAATGTGCTGTGAAAGTGGATGGATTTGTCATACAGACTCGCCTTTCAGACATTTGCCAACAATGTGGTTATTTACTACTAATCGGACAGGCTTTCAAATACGAAATCGTAACTCAGATGTGAAATGACAGAATCGCATACTTTATGATCATTGGGTGCTGAGATTTCTGTCTGATGCTCAGAAAATCAGATTGGCAGCAGCGTTAGCAGATTGAAGATGAGACGTTTCTCAGTCAGATTGTCACTGGAGATGCGACTTGTGTCTTCAAAGTGTATTCCGAAACAAAAAACCGTCCAAGGCATGAGGTCGCACCAATCCACTACGAAACCACTGTACTTTCTACAAAAGTCTTCACATTTTCACCGCACAAACACA
Organism: Locusta migratoria; assembly: GCA_026315105.1. Taxonomy (NCBI): domain Eukaryota; kingdom Metazoa; phylum Arthropoda; class Insecta; order Orthoptera; family Acrididae; genus Locusta; species Locusta migratoria. The sequence continues at coordinate 874,754,707 of CM048744.1, forward strand.
TGACATCTGAAGTTTGCTCAAGGAAGCACCAGTTGTTGGTGGTTTTCATGATACGCGAACAACAGAAGTATATTGTGACGCTCAAACCAAAATGAGGGGAGCAGTTCGGAACAAATGACATCACATACTGTATTCCAGCATTCTTATGATCTATGACAATGCTCGTAGGTACTCAAGTCTCTTGTTACGGTTCCAGTATGAGATATTTTCGCATCCACCGTTTACTCCAGCTTGGATACCAACAGATCCTACTTTTTCCCATATATGAAGAAATGAAAAGCAGCAGTTTCTAACTGATGAGCAGATCAAGAACTTTGTCAATCGGCGGGGACCATACACACAGGATTTTAAGCCTGATTTACACGAGTGAATTTCTGGTGATCCTTTCTTGCCTGCTTGTAAATCTATGACATCAATGACTTACAGATTGAGTCGAGTGTGTAGTTATAAATTTCCGAATGTACTGGACAATGCGCATGAGCAGACACAAAGAACTGCAGTGATGTTTCGGAAGTTGACCTACTCTGGCCAAGCTCATTCAAATTAAAGTAAAAAAGAACCACAGACATTGCCGAAGTGGGGTGGCTTGCGTGCCTCAACTATACAGATAGCCGTACCGTAGGTGCAACCACAGCGGAGGGGTATCTGTGGAGAGGCCAGACAAACGTTTGGTTCCTGAAGAGGGGCAGCAGCCTTTTCAGTAGTTACAGGGACAACAGTCTGGATGATTGACTGAGCTGGCCCTGTAACTTCAGCTACTACGGCTTTGTCACAAAGTTACTGCGAACGGCTGTAGGCAAGGGGAAACTACAGCCGTTATTTTTTCCGAGGACATGCAGCTCTACTGTATGAACATATGATGATGGCATCCTATCGGGTAAAATATTCCGGAGGTAAAATAGACCCCCATTCGGATCTCCGGGCGGGGACTACTCAGGAGGATGTGATCATCAGGTAAGACAACACTGGAATTCTACGGATCGGAGCGTGGAATGTTAGATCTCTTAATCGGGTAGGGACGCTAGAAAATTTAAAAAGGGGAATGGATAGGTTGAAGTTACATATAGTGGCGGTTAGTGTAGTTCGGTGGAAAGAGGAACAGGATTTCTGGTCAGGCGAGTACAGGATTATAAATACGAAATCAGTTGGCTGTATTACAGGAGTAGGTCTGATAATGAATAAGAAAATAGCAATGCGGGTAAACTACTATGAGAAACACAGTGATCGCATTATCATTGTCAAGATAGATACGAAGCCAACACCGGCAACAATAGTACAGGTTTATATGCCAACTAGCTCTGCCGATTGCGAGGAGATCGAAGAAATATATGAGGAGCTAAAGGAAATTATTCCGACAATTAAGGGACAAGAAAACTTAATTGTTATGGGAGACTGGAATTCGGTAGTAAGGCAAGGAAGGGAAGAGAAGATAGTAGGTGAATATGGTCTGGGCAAAAGGAATGAAAGAGGAAGCCGCCTTTGTAGAATTTTGCACGGAACATAATTTAGTTATAACAAACACCTGGTTTAAGAATCACAAAAGAAGGTTGTATACGTAGAAGAGACCAGGAGACACCGGGAGATACAAGATAGATTTTATAATGGTAAGACATAGATTTCGGAACAAGGTTTGAAACTGTAAGACGTACCCAGGGGCAGATATAGTCTCTAACCATAACTTGTTGGTTATGAACTGTAGGCTGAAACTGAAGAAACTACAAAAATGTAGGAAACTAAGGAGATGGAACCTGGATAAATTGAAGGAATCTGAAGTTCTTAAGAATTTCAGAGGGAGCTTTAGGCAACAATTGACAGAAACGGGGGAATATAAAACAGTAGAGGAGGAATGGGTAGCATTGAGAGATGAAATAGTGAAAGCAGCAGAGGACAAAATAGGAGGGAACGCCAGACCTACAAAAAATCCTTGGATATCACAGGAGATACTAAATTTAATCGATGAAAGGAGAAAATATAAAGATTCAGTAAATGAAACAGGCAAAATGGAGTACAGACGACTAAGAAATGAGATTGTCAGGAAGTGCAAAATGGCTAAGCAGGAGTGGCTAGAAGGCAAATGCAAGGATGTAGAAGAATGTATAAATAGGGGAAAAATAGATACAGCCTACAGGAAAATAAAAGAAACATTTGGAGATAAGAAAAACAGCTCTATGAATATCAAGGACTCTGATGGAAAACCAGTTCTCAGCAAAGAAGGGAAAGCTGAAAGGTGGAAAGAGTATATTGAGAGGCTCTATGAAGGAAATGAACTCAGCGGCAATATTGTAGAAAGGTGAGAAGAAGTAGATGAGGATGAAATAGGAGATACTATACTGAGAGATGAATTTGAGAGAGCACTCAAAGAGCTAAGTCGAAACAAGGCCCCTGGAATAGATGATATTCCCTCAGAGCTATTGAAGTCTCTGGGAGAACCAGCCATTACAAAATTGTTTCACCTGGTTTGTAAGACGTATGAGACAGGAGAAGTACCCTCAGACTTTTAGAAAAAAATGTTATAATCCCCATTTCAAAGAAAGCAGGTGCAGACAGGTGTGAAAACTACAGAACCATCAGTTTAATAAGTCATCGTTGCAAAATATTAGAGCGAATTGTTTACAGAAGAATGGAAAAGCTGGTAGAAGCCTACCTCGGGGAAGATCAGTTTGGGTTCAGGAGAAATGTAGGAACTCGAGATGCAATACTCACATTCGGGGGCAGAATTAAAAACATTGCGTTTTGCCGACGACATAGTAATTCTGTCAGATACAGCAAAGGACCTGGAAGAGCAATTGAACGAAATGGACAGTGTGCTGAAAGGTGCAAATAAGATGAAGATTAACAAGAGGAAAACTAGGGTAATGGAATGCAGTGTAAGAAAATCAGGTGATGCTGAAGGAATTAGATTGGGTAACGAAGCAATAAAGGAGGTAGATGAGTTTTCTTACTTGGGCAGTAAAATAACATATGATGGTCGTAGTACAGAGGATATAAAATGCAGAATGGCAATGGGTAGAAAAGCGTTTTTGAAAAAGAGAAAATTGTTAACATCGAATATTGATTTAAGCCTAAGGAAGTCCTTTCTGAAGGCATTTGTATGGAGTGTTGCCCTGTATGGGAGTGAGACATGGACGATAAAGAGTGCGGACAGGAAGAGGATTGATGCATTGAAACGTGGTGCTATAGAAGAATGCTGAAAATTAGGTGGGTGGATCGCGTAACTAATGAGGAGGTACTGAACAGAATTGGGCAGAAAAGAAATTTCTGTCATACCTTGACTAAAAGAAGGGATAGATTGGTAGGGCACATTCTTAGACTTCAAGGAATTGTGAATTAGGCGTTGGAGGGAAGTGTATGGGGTAAAAACCGCAGACCAAGAAATGGATACAGTAAGCAGATTCAGACAGATGTAGGTTCCGTTCTTATGTGGAGATGAAGAGGCTTGCTCAGTATAGAGTATTGTTGAGAGCTGCATAAAACCATTCTCCGGACTGAAGAGCACAATAACAACAACTTTCGCGTCTCCTTAAACTTTATTCTGGTGTTTTCTTTATTTTTTATTTTTTTTTCATAATACTGAAAAGTTGTACCAGGGGCTATTTTATTTCTAATAGTGTCGCTCTACAAAAGAGATAAATATCTGTAAACAAAAATGTATTTTCGTTTCATTCAGAAAAAACCTACACGATGTTTAAATATCAACGTAAATACCAAAGATGTTTTAATGAGAATTATTTAAACAGCGGAAACAGTTATCATTATTAGACGAGATAATTATTTTTCCATGTGATTTGACACTTAGCAAGAAAACGATATATGAAAAGTGGCGTTCAAAGACCACCTTTACCACAATTTTGATATTTTTATGTGTTTACAGGTATATACATTCTGTAGATAATAAACGTGTGTCGTTTGAAATTTTCGATTGTACTTTTCCTATTTTTTAATTCTCAAAATGATATATGAAAAGGACGTCAACTATGTATTTTAATTTCGTCATTAATAAACTCGATTATCGTTGCTCACGTCAACGTAAGATGTGTTTTCATGACTCCATTTCATTGTTTAGATTGCGATAACTGCACAGCAGACAACTTTATAGCTTCGTTTTCCAACAGTCTGCCATACTTAATTGTGATGATTTTTTGCAATCTAAAATGCCTCTTTCAGTAAACAGATACTTTTCTATGTATACATCCACACACGGTACATCAGCGTAAGCCCCATTCCCTCCCTCCCTACCTCTCTCTCTCTCTCTCTCTCTCTCTCTCTCTCTCTCTCTCTCTCTCTCTCTCTCTCTCTCTCTCTCTCACTCTCTCTCTCTCTCTCTCTCTCTCTCTCTCTCTCTGTGTGTGTGTGTGTGTGTGTGTGTGTGTGTGTGTGTGTGTGTGTTTGTTTCGGTATACAGTATTTCAGATGCTTAAGCTTGGCACAATCTTTAACAAAGCAATATGATGCTATAGAAACTATCATCGAATATTCAAATAGAAAAAATGTGTTTAAAAACTCTTTATTATTATATTACAAACTTGTCCTTGTTTTATAAACATTTGTTTAATGACTATCTTTTACATTACTTGATTATTTCCTTATAATTTCATTAATTAAAATACAGTTTTTTAGAGCATTACTTTACTTCGCATCAATAATGACAGCCAATATGGTACTCATAACTAATAGAATAAAGATAAGCACACATATTTTTCTGCGATACTTTGTCTGATATCCTTCAGCTCTACATTAACGTGGACATTCTCTGAAAAGCCCTCAGTTGTTTCACCTTGCTCACGTACCATTGCACCTAACTCCTCATTATTTCATTTATATCCAAACATCTTCTAATTTTATCATATTCCCTCTCCAAAAGCACCTCTGTTTCAAATTCTCCTGTAAATTCTTCTGGGCCGCTAGTTTTTCTTGTTGCTCAAAAACGTTTGTTCTGTGTCTTCATTGTTACTGCTTCTATGGTAACGTCGAAACGAAAAAGACCACTCGAAAAAGACGAGAAGTAACACAGAAGTAACCCATTCTCACGGTTGCCAACCATTCAAACAATGGTGATGTTATACACAATCAAAGCTTTGGTACATTGAAACAAAAATATTAGATTGTCATCTTTCCTTTATTCAGTGAAATATAATATCATACGCGGCTTTGTATTTTTAATTTTGATTTGTGAATACAAACCTAACATAACTCATAGAAAACTCTGCTGAAAAATAACATATAGTTTTCACAAATTTTTACTGCCTAAAGAGTGTAAAACATTACAGTTGTCAACATTAGGTGTACAGCTAAACGGGTAAGCTATGTAATCAACATGACACAGCTTTCTAGTCGCTAGCAGCGTCAGCTAACCGTGCCGCGGTAGCTATTTGCGATGCTATCTCCCACTGTATATGACTCTGTGTTTCAGTGACGTAACTCGCGCTGCCAGTAGATGCGTTTTTGCCGTAGATATGAACCTAATCTGCAATTCATTCTGTGTGTCTGTCTCATTCGAACGCGGAATTCCACAGCACGTTTGAAATTCAGTAGTTTACTCAGCAACGCTCTACATCTAGATACGAATCAAAACTTATTTCTGTTCCAGAAACCTAGTGAATGCAGAGTATGATCGTATACTTTTGTGTATAGTGCATGAGACTTACAATACAATTATGCAACATTTATCAGATATGTTTCACAATTATGAGATAGACATTTCAGACTTATTACTGGGAATCAAAAATAGTTGTAGCCTAGAATAAACTGTAGTGGTCACAAATTGACAAATGAAGAAGAAGTGAAGCTTTGAGGAATCTAACAATATATGTGAAGCGATTGCTTCATATTCTTCCTGTAAGACCAGTTCTCTTAATCAAACGTAAATATCGCTTTATTATGAATAAAAAGTGCAAACTAAAATTACCGGTAACGCAGATTCGTCAAAGATGATTAATTGTAATATGAGGAGTATTTGTGAGTTAACATTAAAACATTTGCGATGCTTCTCTGGAAACATAGTGAGGGAACGGATATTGTGATGCATGGTTTCTTGAACAAGAAGGAAATTGTTTTAATTGTTTTAATAATTATGCAATCGAATGATCTACTAGAACTAAAATATGTGCAGCGTGCGAATAAGAGTAGGCATGAATTTTGCTCTTTGTTAATTACGAGTTTATCGGAACTAAAGATCTTGAAAGACTACAAAAAGGAATTTCATAATCACAGGATAGGTCCATTTGTATGTTGTGAGTAAATTGTTTGTGCTCAGTCTCCTCGCTTCAGCACGTGCCTGGGACAAACGGTCCACTATGGGCGTAGATAATTTGTTTATGCATGACGGCATCGACAGCTATAAATTGCGTTGAGTGATATATACATCCCTGCTGAAGTTATCTGATTCCAAAGTTCATATATGGTATCGACTATGGGCCACGGCGCAGTGTCACAACATACGTCGTCTGAACATGTCCCATACGTTTCGATTGGAGAAACGTCTGTTAATCAGACGGGACAGGACAAATGTCTGACATCCTGACACACCAACAACGTTCGCGAAACATGTGGTCGCGCATTGTCTTCCTGAAGAAATGCCGTCAAAGGTGTCGTGCAGAAAGGGTACAAGTACTGAAACTTCCTGGCAGATTAAAAATTTTGTGCCGGAACCGGGACTCGAACCTGGTACCTTGGCCTTTCGCGGGCAAGCGCTCTACCAACTGAGCTATCCCGCCACAACTTTGCTTCCGCCAGTACCTCGCCTCCTACTTTCCAAACATCACAGAAGCTCTCCTGCGAAACATGCAAGACTAGCACTCCTGGAAGTAGGAGGCGAGGTACTGGCGGAAGTAAAGTTGTGGGGCGGCATCATGAGTCGTGTCGGGATAGCTCAGTTAGCAGAGCGCTTCCCCACGAAAGGCAAAGGTCCCAGGTTCGAGTCCCGGTTCCGGCACACAATTTTAATCTGCCAGGAAGTTTCATATCAGCGCACACTCCGCTGCAGAGTGAAAGTTTCATTCTGGGTACAAGTACTGCTCGCAGGATGTCATTTACGTAGGACGAACTGGTCACAATATCATGGACACGCACCAACTGTAATTTCTGGTTGTCTAATAGCACCCCACACCATAATGTCTTGTGATTTCGCTGTCTTGTCCGAAAGCCTTTGGTATTGCCTGATGAACAAAAAGCTGGACACGAATCAACGCATGGTAAATACTCATCCGTGCGTCGGCAGCTTGTAGTGCCCCCGGCACTAGGGGACTGCTTTCTGTGCCGGCAGGTCTCTACAAGTGTGGAACCTCTGCCGCAGCATGGTGGTCCTCGTCAACCAGACGACACCGGCCGCAGTCCCGGTGAGTTGAGTTCTGGGCCCTGACCTCAAACCCGTACCGACAATCAAACACAAAACTACCACCTGGATCCTGGATCACACTGTGTATGCTATTATCATATGGGCCATCACTATTCTGGGATAATTCATCATTTAGTAAGAAAGTGTTCATTGCCCAAAATCGGGTCATCAGAATAATTGCTGGTGCCCACCCAAGATCATCTTGCAGACATTTATTTAAGGATCTAGGAATCTTCACAGTAGCTTCACAATATATATATTCACTTATGAAATTTGTAACTAACAATCCAACTAATTTCAAATATAATAGCAGTGTGCATAGCCACAACACTAGGAGAAAGGGTGACCTACACTATTTAAGGTTAAATTTAGCTCTGTCACAGAAAGAGGTAAATTATTCTGCCACAAAAGTCTTTGGTCACTTACCAAGTAGTATCAAAATTCTGACAGATAGCCAACTAGCATTTAAAAATAAATTAAGAGAATTTCTGAATGGCAGTTCCTTCTACACTTTAGATGAATTTCTAGATAAAAGTTATTACTTTAGGAAAAATTAAAAAAAAATAATAAAATAAAATAAAATATTCAAATATTGAGTGTCATATAATATTATGTATAGACACATTTCATTTAACTGACATGTTCCACATCATTACGAAGTGTCGTATTCATGATCTATGGAACAAGTATTAATCTAATCTAATCTACTCTGCTATCTCGTACTTGGCCTACCTCTGGGACCATCAAATCAAAAAGCATCACAGTTATCTTGAGATGTTCGCCAACTTTCTTGTCGTTCTTCTCATCCATGGAGGTTCAGGAGGCACTCGATAATTGAAAGACACGTTTGCTCTACCATAGTTAGTGTTTGTTTTTCACTCCATTGGAGAGTTATGTTTTTTTTTTTCTATTTTTTTTTTTTTCTTTTCGCAGAGCGTGCTTTAATTTGCTTCTATTTCATTTTTAACTTCATTTTTATTTTAGTATTTGGAACCACTCACTTAGCAGAAACGAGTCCATGTCTATGGACGACGAATTTTGTTTTATCCTTTTCGCCTGAAGGTACAGTGACTGCCAAAGGAATAATTTTGTGGTTGTCGCTATCGTCATGTTTCTGTCCCACACACTGGTTGGAAACATACCTACATAAATTATTATTTCTCTTTCAATGTTATTTACTGACGTATCTGTGTTATCATTCATGTTATATATTATTAGCATTTCATTCATATTTTCAATGCTATAGGTCACAGCATATCTTTCATGATTGGGAACTGTAATAATTTTCTTTGTTGACCAGAAAGAAATCCCTTTATTCTCCGTTTTTCTATGCTAGAACTCCTTCCCTTTACGAAATGGTGAAGAACGGCTTCTTCTTTGCACGAGGTTATGTTTTGTTTCCTTTCTAATGGTGCGAGCAAGGACAAGTAAAAGGTGAGACTGGAGACCGAAATAAAATACGTCGCCTTACCCCTCTCTTTTCGACGGCAAACAGAAAGCGGGGACGTCATTTTCAAACCAACTGCAGAATTCGTCCCAAAACGTCACAAATGCATCTGAGTGCCCAGTAGTGACTACAGCTACCTCTTCTCGATGAATCCAAGGATGTCACAAATAATTCGAGTATATCTTGAATATAGACCAATGACTAGATTTGGTGTTACAGTATATTGCGTCATTGTATGACGTAGGGCACACCGGGTCATATTTACGAGGATTCCATTTTAAAATTTTCAGTTTTTTGATTCCTTTCATGAAATTCGTAATTGCTTACTGTTATAACTTGAAGTATTTTATCCATTCAGCAACTGTTCAGATTATAAATTAATGAAATGCAACTACCAGTTGCTTGTGGTTATTTATTTATTTTAACTTTAACGATCGGTTTCGGGCGCTTGAGTGCCCTTCTTCTGGTCTCTATACAGACAAACAAGTGCATTGGTATACAATAAGGCTATAGAACGTATAAAAGTCGATTACAGAAATTTGAAGCAGTTTCGAACCAAATAGATTGTAATAAAGATAAGTTCATATAATGGGATAAAATTAACAGTTACATTTTTGTACTGTTGCTTAATAAATATACATGCTAGTGGTGGAATCAACGCTAAGTGCAAAGATTATGGAATGAATAACAATCAGCTGCTAACAAAGTGTCTATGGATGAGGCTTATAGTAAAAGAGTAACGATAAATAAGGGAGAAAAAAAGTCTATGGGAAAACAGTAATACTAAAGTAGTTGAAGAAAAGCATATAGACTGACAAATCAGTCGCTTAGCAGATTAAAATTCAGTAGTCTAGAAGTACAATGATAAGTGGCGCCATAGGCGGAATACTTCAGAACTACCCGTTGACACAGTAGTAGGATGCTTAGAATGTCACTGTCAGGGCATCCGTCAATATAAAGAATTTGTCATTGTGTCTATGGCTTCAAAATTTAATGGGGATCTGAAGTACGAATGTGTGATTGTTGGTAAAGGCTGTATCTTTATCACTCAGTGAGTTTTGTACCTTGTAGGATTGAGTTCTGCCGAAATTTGTAGTTATCATCTAAAAATCCAATAAACTAATTACATTCACTCAATATTAACTATTTTAGGCTACAAAATAAATATGGTATGCCACAGTAAAGTGAAAGACTGTGAAACACATGACTATTAGGTGAACACATGACTATTAGGTAAATAATCAGACACAGAGACACGTTTAAGAAATTGATCAAACTGCGTTCACGTGCCCCAGTAGAACTGCGTTAATGTGCAGCATCACTGTGTTTGAATTATTATCGAAAATAGAGTGATTACAAAGGCTCAGATTATAAAAATGCATTCTGAAAAGAAGAAGAATCTCCTTTAAACGAAAATAAGTATTTTCTTGTCGGTCTTATGATTTAAGCAGCTTAGAAGCGACGATATCTGAATAAAAAAATTACTCACCTTCTCAAAGAACAAACTGGTTCCTCGCCCTAATAAGTCCACTCAACTGCCACCAGACGTTTGTGAGAGCACTCACTAGAAGGAAGCACTATTCTTCGTTTGTAACACTCTTGCGACAATGGTTTCCGAGAGAAGTGCTTTGCGTAAACGTCCCCCATGCGTTAATATGCTCTGGTTTTACTTACCCTGACCCATGCACATAGGACACCTCTGTAGGATATTTTTCCTCAATTTTTCTTCATTACCAGCAGCTTTTGTTGTTGTAAACCCTCATCATGCATGTTATATGTTTTTATTTACTTCCATGTTAGTCACGATAAACTTTCTTGCAAACAGGAAGATAAACCGTTAACAAACGAGGGATAATTGTACAATTATACCGAAAAGAAAAGAAAAAAAAAATCTCATTTTAGCTGTGATATTCGTGGCTGCTTCCATGTAGCATAACAGATTGTTTTCTGTTCGCGCACTTTGCAAGAGAAGACTGGATGTCCAGCATCCTGCCATGAAGACTGAACGATGAGTGTCGTGGTAGACGTCAAAAAAAGAAAACATATTTTGCGGTTGGGGCAGGTGGAGTATTTTCGGTCATCCTTAGACATGGCGATGGCCGTCGTCTGCTATTACGATGATGATACACTACGATGAACGTATGGTAAGATGCCATACAATTGTGCTTTACTGCGCCGCATGATTAAACGTCAGGACTATGTGTTAACAGCTGCCTTTTTCTCCGTAATCACGTCATAAATTACGGAATTTTCGTCACTGATAACTGAAATTTTGCGTCGCATCGCCACCTCGACTTATGCTTGTAAGGCAACTCGTTTCCGTAGTTCTAGTAACGACACACAGGCCAACATTCCCATTACTTTGCGAGAGTATGTTTTCTTTTTCATCCCTCACGCAACTTTACACAAGCGATTCATTGACCGTTTTCTCTTATTCTCTAAGAAATCTTCAGTCATGCGCTCTTTGAACTAATATTAATTTAATTAAAGTTCATATACCCATGATAGTGCCTACGTACACATATATTTACCCTTACAGTAGACGAGGCATCCCACTTATTGTTATAAATACTTATGAAAGGAATCGGAGACTGAGAAAGACAGTTGTTCATGGTGTGTGTTTCTGTAGCCATGTCCTAGTTCATGAACCACGGGGAACGTATGGGTGGCCAAGTGGTTCTGACTTTGGGGATTCCAGTTACTTTGGAAAAAGGTTGGGTATCTCGGACATATTCTGAGTCGTGTCACTTTCGTGCTCAGACGGCAAAGACTACCAAATCCACCGGTTAGTCCCTCAACCGTTAGAGGTAAAACCCAGTAGGACCCTGGGCAAGTAAGGCTAGCAACCTGCTTCCCAGGTACTTCATTACTTGTCCGATTACAGCATTTCCAGTCACGAAAGTTTTTTTTTTTACACTTCAGTGCACAATCAAAAATCAACCACAAGCAATGCGATTTTTCCAACTTATTCTTTAAAATCTTTCCAATAGCCTACTTAATTTGATACGGCACAAATATTGTAACGGATAACAAATTCAGTACTTAATGATAAAGAGAGAAAAAATATTTATTACCTCTTAAAAAGGTATGTTTTTAGCGGCCGGATTATCGTCTCTCGGCCGAGAAGTACGTCGACAACAAATCCATGCGCGGCTCGAAAACACGCTGAACGCGATTCTAACAGCAAAAAGGCCTTAAGCCATTGTACTGACGTTTGTGGGGACATGTAAAGTCTCGTGTGTTTCAGTGCTGCTGTGGTCGAACGTACTCTGCAAGCACGCATTATCGCAACCTTTCCAATAGTTTCAGCTGTACTACAATTTTTTTGTGCGAAGTTCACTGAGGCGATGAACAGTAGTCTGTATTCGGGCAGGAAGAAGTCATTCTTAAGGTATCGTGTAAAACGTAACTACAGTTTATAACCTAGGTTTACAGATGTGCAATGGAGTTCCAAGTAACTTAATGTGTAACAATACATGTCTTGGTGTGTAAATCTCGTTCGCATTAAATGTGCTTTCATTTAATTAGTGTTACTGATACACTGTTAGAATGTAAGCATGAACAAACAGAGAAGATACCTTTTAACGTTCTTGTATGAAAGTTTCATACCCTAAGAAATGTCAAGTCATGCGTTCTTTGAACTAATATTAATTTAATTAAAGTTCGTATACCCATGACAGTGCTTACATACACATATATTTACCCTTACAGGAAACGAGGCATCTCACTTACTGTTGTAAAAATTTATGAGAGGAATCGGAGACTGAGACAGACAGTGGTTCATGGTGTGGGTTCCTGTAGTCATGTCCTAGTTCATGAACCACAGGGAACGTATGGTTGGCCAAGTGGTTCTGACATTTGGAATAAGGTTGGGCATCTCGGACAATCTCGCACATATTCTGAGTCGTGGCCACTTTCGTGCTCAGACGGCAAAGACTACCGAATCCACCGGTTAATCCCTCAACCGTTAGAGGTAAAACCCAGTGAGGCCCTGGGCAAGTAAGGCTAGCAACCTGCTTCCCAGTACTTCATTGCATGCTGGCAACAATCAGAGAGCCGGCCGCGGTGGCCGAGGGGACTGAGGCGCTTCAGTCACAGTCTGCACGGCCACTACGGTCAGGGGTTCGGATCCCCCCTCGGGCATGGATATTTGTGCCGTCCTTAGTTGTAGGTAATTCATAAGTAGTTTGTAAGTTTAGGGACTGATGACCCCGTAGTTAAGTCCCTTAAGCTTAACAAACATTTGAACATTTTTGAACAACAATCAGAGCAAAATGCCTTCTACCTTTGGAGGTGATGGAGTCCCACCTCTAATTGACAGACTAGGGACTCCTCCGATACGACATGGCAAGCCACCTGGAATGAGATGTGGAGCTATTAATATCAATGGGGATTACACTGGGAAGAAGGTAGAGCTGTCGGAGGCTTCAGGTAAGAAGGGGTTAGATTGTTTAACTGTTAGTGACGTTAGAGTAAGGGGAGAGAAAGAGGACGAAGTCGGCGAATACGAGGTCTACCTGTCAGGAGTCAAAGTAGGAGGAACACAGTGGGGTGTAGGGTTTTACATCAGGAAAGCAGTCGATCCCAGCACAATTGCAACAACGTATGTAAATGAACGACTGATGTGGATAGATTTGGCCATCTGCAGCAAGATAATTATGATTGTGGCAGTGTATTCACCCTAGTTACTTAGACCGATCTCTTAATAATAAAAAGATTTATTGCTGCGGAACGCTGTGTTATTCCCAGTAATGAATTATAATCTATGTCAGCACGAAACACCTGCCGTCGATGGTACAAGAATTACGGATTATTCCCGCAGCCCTTAACCGTAAGGTAATAGACGGCGAATTAGTTTATGATGCACGAACATCTTAGACGGTGATTCGAAACTTGCCTGGCGCGGTGTCTCAGAGCGCTCGGTTAGAGGCTTGCCGGCATGGTAGGTCAGCGCTCTCGGTTAAAGGGTTCGACGCCCTCTGTAAGAAAAAACTGAGTTAACGATCAAAATAAAGCAAAACAAAGCATCGTCCTCAAAGAACTGATCCAACCGATTAACCATTGAAAAGAGAGGAAAAATAGGAAAGAGGTCTCAACGGTATAATAAAAACTGAGAAAAATTCCCAACGAACATGAACAAAAAAGTTCAAACCATCGTTCTAACTGAAGAACAAAGAAATATAAATAAAAATTAGAAAAACACTACTTGCAATTTTTTACACCTCGCTTCCTAAAACGTAAATGAGCACAAATATAATCTACATTATTCCGACTTGTTCAAAGGTAAGAGCGCTTTCTCCGAAAAGTTAATTTCTTCTATTTTGTGAAAATGCCATGAAATACACAACGAATCCCAAAGATAGACTTAATTATCAAATGTACATAAACTGGGAAGATACTATTACAATTACTGTAGTAAATGACGTAATTATAGTATTAACTTTGTATATAGATTAAGTACTAGAGTTTTGTTGAATTCGTATTACCATACTTATTCCGTTAGTTATTTTAGCTGTAAAGGAAACTTAGTCACTATTTCAAACAGAATATTTGCTCTTTATTTTAGCGCAGAACTAAGTAATATAAACAAAGTAATATCTGAACTACAGAATAGGTAATACAATCTACGTTAAAAGCGTTCCGGCTTTCGAACTACCCACCAAGTGCATCACAACGCGTGGCCCACTACACTACTGAGAAATTGTTCCTTAATATTCGTACTATCGATTGCAGTTGTTAAATGCTAATATTGCATTTCAGACACTAGTTTATAATTTATCGTACTAAGAACGACATGTTTTTGTTAATTTTTTTGTTTTGAAATGACAACTGTTAAGTTATAATAAGAAAAACTTAAAAAACAGAAAGCGAGATGGCGTATGCCAGAGAGAGTTCTGGGCGAGAAATGTCACGTGGCACTTCGGAACTCTTTGTTTACGTAAACTCAAGTAATGGTGCAAAATCGCCGTTATTTTTGCAAATATCTGTGTAAGGATGCGAGATATGAATAAAACATAAGAAAGCAAAATTGAGAGCAATTTTCTACTCCGGAAATACGTTTATTCAACTTTTGTGTCCATGAATGATTAAGCCGTTGTTTTTTTCATTTATATTTCGAGCTGTCAAATGGCTATCGCAGAGTCCCAAAGTGGACCAAAATACGATCATTTTTCCGTATGGGAGGAAGGTAGATAAAATTTTCCCTTCCCCCACAAAATAATAGAATCTGAAAAATAATTTCTAAAGGCACATGGAAATTATGCCAGGAAGTATCAAAATATAACATAAAAAAATTAAGCTGCATGAAAACAAAACTGAAAGGGACAGATAGTAGAGTAAGATAATAACTCTTGATTTGTCTGGCCCGGTGGTCTTTAAAAAAAAGAAAATAATAATAATAATAAAGGTGGTCTTGGGGCAATGTGCTCGACTAGAAACCGAAGGGTCGCGGATTCATAACCAGTTCGAACCTCGGATTTTTTTCAGTCTGCACTTTAACCCATCCTTCACCTCTCAACGATGTGGGGAGTCGTCAGAAACGACACGTGGTTCGGAGTCCACGTTAAGCTGTAGGTCCCCTTTCCCTGGTGGGATAACTAGGGTAGGCTAGGGACACGCAATTCGCCGAAGTGGCGTCCAATTGAGAGACTTGTACCAGGCCAATGAGCCACACGAAATTATTATTACTCTTGATTTTAACTATAGATAATAATAACACCTTACCGTCACATAAAACGATGGTTGAGTAGGTTACAAGCTTCATAGGGTTTTATTTGCGGACGGAGAAGTTAGTACTGCTTCCTCCCACAAGTCCCCTAAAACCTCCACATCCTTGCGGAAGCTGTTGCGTAGCAGTGTGCGTTTGTACCGCCCTACAGTACGCACGAGGTGCCGTAAGTGCTGTCCAATACTTTATGGAAAGCATAGAGTTCTGACTAACCTGTTGTCTTCTATAGTTGTGTCCCCAGCGCAGAAGACAGCACACAGGTCGTTGATTCTTCTACAGCATACAAGTGAGGCTAAAAGAAGTTCTGTATGATGGAAGCATAAAAAGCGACTCGCGAGATTTTTAATTTTCAGGGATGCCATTTTTTGTGTCCCAGCCTCGTCGCCGCTTTTGTGTCTCGTTTCCGTCGTAGGTGTCGGTGGCCGAGTAGGAAGACCGACACAGGAATAATGGTAGCACGCTTGTGCAGGTACGGAGGGGAGCAGCCAGTGGGACAGCAGAAACTAGAAACACTAGAGTAAATTAGAACGAGATATATATTGCACAGAATTTATACAATACTTAACTTTTACATAGCTCAGTACTGCAGAATGCTGATACATAGTTGAGCTAGAGGCCTGCCTAGTGCCTATTCGATAGCCAAGTCTTTACTGGTGCCTATCTGATTCCGAAGTGCTAACTGGTTCCTATCTGTTCCAAGTGAACGATGTCGTTCAGTGGTAGCCACGAGCGGAGTTGCAGCAGAGGGCGCTCGTGGCTGTCGTCGTAAGAACGCCGCGCCGTGCGTGCATGGCGGCGCGCGGCGAAAATAGGTGGCGCGCACTTTGTACTTGTGCGACACCACACCATTTATTAAATAAATAATTTAAAAAAATGAGTAACTATTGTTAATATGATACGGCCTATGCTGCCCATAGCTCATGTTGAGACCTCGACTGGTATCACTATTACAAAAATCTTTACTCATGTCCGGCGCGGTCCGGCGCGTATAGCGGTCAGCTCGAGACTGAAACTGCGGCGTGTTGCGAGAGGGCACCTGACGCTCTATTTCGCGCCAAAACAGGGCCGTCACGCGCCTTCTGCAAAATCGCTCTTCTCTTGTTACAATGAGAGAAGGCACCTTAAACTTTTTAAACTGTCAAAATCTAGCCTGTCCTTGAGAGATATTTATCACAAATTCTCAGCTCTGAATAATTAATATTTTGTATGTAATAAACAAAACTAATTTCAAAAGAAATCACGTGACGTGAAATGCAGCAGCCAATGCGATGAGAGTACCAGTAACATAGGCGGGCGTTCCCACGGGAACCAGCATCTACTGTGCCATATGCTACTGCTCCTCACACCACATTTCAACATATGCTGCACATCTGTCTTTCTTCCGGATTTAAGACACGTACAATGTTAGCAAAGAAACGGCCAGCGGCCAGAAATATGAAGTGGCCACAGGCCAGGAATATCACAAGGTTAGGTGCTTGGAAAGCCGTTAGTATCTGTGGAGATGACTTTCCAAAACCAGAGACGTAACTCTTCACAAACTTAACAATGAAAGACAAGCGTCGTCAACTAGTAGTGAAGCCAATACTGTAAAAATGTAACTTGTGTTTTTTCATTGAAACCATTATTACTTTATAAAATATAGAAAATTATGAATAAACGAAACTACGCGCGTTTTCATAAAAATTACCATTCTATTTTAAAATTATGTAAGTATTCTAACACAACGAAAAAAAATAAAAATAAAAAGCGGTTACAGCAGGATTGACCACCGACCGTATGATTGTAAGACTAGGACGCTACCAGCATTTTTTTTCTTTAGATAGATCTAATCTTTGCGGTCGTTGGTTCAGTTCCTTTCTGGTTGTTCTTGGAAATTTTTGTCTCAGCTTTTTTATTACAGAGGGCGTTGAGATCCCCCTCTCCGGGCGCGCTGGGCCATGGCGCCCGGTGAATTTATAGTCTGGCAGTCTATCACAGTGCTACCGAGCTGCGCGCTAGCTGTGCTGTACTCACATATGTCGCAGCTGTTTTATTTACTAGTAATTACGTGCACCTGTAAAACTTCATAGTCTATATTCTCGAGATTTTTCGAAAGTTGCGTGAAATTGGTTTGAGTGTTATATGTGTTCTCAACTTCACGTAAAATTCTGAAAACCGACACCCATGTGGTCTCATTGTTAGTCCAATTTGCATCTTTCTTCTCAGCCCATCACCTGATAGCCTGCTTCCCATCCATTTCAGTTTCCTTTTCTTACTGGTATATTGCCGCGAGAGACCCTGAACAACTGCCGGCCTAGCGCAGGGAATAGCTTCACGGACTGCAGTGCAGAAGGTCGCCGGTTCAATCCCGCCCACCGGCAAAAATTTATTACTTTGTGATTAACAATTCCAGAAGGGTCTACATCTTTCTTATGTTCACTTGTAAATTCTACATGTTTATTATGTTAACTGTTCTTCTAATTTCCGGTAAATTCTGTCTGTGTATAAATAGCAGAGCACTCGGTAAAGAGGCAGTCAGTGCTGCGTGTATGTTGAGTTCGTAATTAACGTGCTTTGAGTATAAGTGCTGTGTTCAGTTGCCTTCGAAGTCAAGCCTGTTTCCATTTCAACGCGACATTGTTTGGTGGAGGCGCCGGGTATCGATCCCGCCTATTTCCATTTCAACGCGACAATATCCTTAATGTTGTATCTGCTGAACCAGTTGTCTGACAATGATATATTTTTGGTTCGAATTACGGAGTACTAGCAAACTGTCTGTGAAATGTGTTACAACGGAGTTGGTATAAAAGGTCTTCCATGTCTTGCACACCGTAACTCCAGCCTTCCTAGGCAAGACGCCTGCCTGCCGGTAAGGCAAGAGTCAGCGCACATCGCGAACACACGACAACCGTCAACGCGGTCCAGTATGAAGATGATGCGAGACAGAAATTAGGGTGGGGACCGAGAATCACCAGTCCAGAGGTGTGAATCTCTCATTCACACGTTCCACCGTACTTTCCGTACGGTTCCATAACTGTGAGCGTACTGTACGGCAGGAGGCTGCGGAAAACATCGACCCGGTCGCCTGGTGTACGCAGAATGTGTTCCACTTCAGAATAAATGTCTTATTGCACAATATTCTTTCATTACACCAACCAGAACCGCTTCTACCTCTTCCTGCAGGGCATACCGCGGCGGTTAGGAATCTGGCCTCCTGACGCATTTTAGGCCTGAACTCTTTCGGGAGTCGTCGAAATGCAGCGAGTAATTAGTGTTAGTGGGCAGTGGCGTTTCGTTCATGATGTGTTGACAAGTTGAATATTTACGTCTGGTTGAAGGCGTGTATGGATAGCCCGTGTTTCTATGGTGATCACTGTGTCCCCAGCAGGACCCGGGTTCGTTTTCCGGCTAGGCGCAGATTTTAATCTTCCTCCACTGATTTATTTTATAGCTTCACTTTCTCCATTGCTGTATTTCATTTCCCACTGGTAACTAACGTATATTCCTTTGTGTGATCAATGAAGGTCGTTGGTGGATGTTATCTCAATAGGTAAAGAATTTACGGTAAAGAATTTTTATGTTTTGCAAATATGTGGTTTAAATCGATGTGTGGGCAGCCGCAAAACGCGCGTACATTCTGCGCTGCCTCGCTCTTTCCACAGTCCAGACGAATGCAATCATTCGTTGCAAAGGAAAGGCGTTTAGAAATAAAAGTACATTTCTGGTAATAGTGGACTGTATTTGTGAGAAGCGCTACATTATGAGGCAGATACACATACGTCCGAACAGGTTGGCGGTCACCGGCCGAGTCCCCCCGCCGGCCCATGCCGGCCGTTTCATTGTGCGAGGGCCGAGCAGGTAGCGGCCGCCCTTACCTGCAGCCACAGCGTCCGGTCGCTGCTGCGCCCTTGTGGCGCCTCGCACCGGTACGGAACATTCCGCCCACGTAATTTGTATAAATTACACTACTACACAAATTACAAAAAGTACAAGGTAGATAACACAAACAAAACAAACTAAATGGTTGAGGAACTCAGGTCCGATGTACATGAAAGAAACACAAGTTCAATTAGTTCTTGAATGGTTATGAACACTAAAGTCTACGTTTCCTGTGGAACAATACAAATCTTCGACAGCGGTCGTTTATAGGTTCCTGTTGCTGTGCGCACTGAAACCACTCGCACCACACCGTCAGGACCAGGGTGAGTGCAAACAATGACCCCAGACCGCCACATGAGAGGTGGCAAGTTGTCTTCCTTCAGGAGAACCAGTGTACCCGGCTGCAGATTGTCTTTCGCTGACGTCCATTTAGTTCTCTGCTGCAGCTGTGACAAGTAGTCGTGTGACCAGCGTTTCCACACGTGCTGCTTACACTGCTGGATGAGCTGCCATCTCGACAGCCTGGATGATGGCTCCGAAAGCAAGCCTGGCTCTGGGACTGCTGTCAAGGGTTCACCGATAAGGAAATGGCCAGGAGTAAGGTATGAAAATTCACCTGGATCATCAGGAAGTTGCGTAATAGGTCGAGAATTTAAGCACGCTTCAATTTGAGTTAGAAGTGTGTATAATTCTTCAAACGTCAGCACTTGGTTTCCCACAACTCTCTTTAGATGCGTTTTTATGGATTTTACACCTGCTTCCCATAATCCACCAAAATGTGGCGCATGAGGGGGGATAAAATGCCACTGTATCCCATTTTGTGATGCATAGCTCTCGATTTGTGTTACATCTGACTGAGTGCTGAACAATTTGTGGAGTTCATTCAGATCATTCCTTGCTCCCACGAACGTCTTTCCATTATCACTGTACAAGTTTGCGCAGATACCTCGTCGTGAAATAAATCTTCGGAGAGCGGCAATGAATGCTTGAGAGGACAGATCAGTGACAAGCTCGATGTGTACTGCCTTTGTTGCCATGCAAACAAACAAGGCGATGTAGACTTTTACCTTCGTTTTACTTCTCCTTCCACCGTTCCTGACGTATAGTGGGCCACCATAATCAATCCCACAATTAAGAAACGGTCTGCTTTGTGATACACGAACTGAAGGTAGCTGTCCCATAAGCTGGGTTGCAGTAGTAGCCTTCAACCGGTAACAAGGGAGACACTTGTGAGTTATCTGCCTGATGACTGATCTTCCAGTGGGAATCCAGTACCTTTGTCTGAGGCTTGCTAACATGAGTTGAGGTCCTGGATGCAACAACCGTAGATGCTCGCTCATGACTATTAACTTAGTTACGTGATGCTTAGGAGGAAGAATCATGGGATGCTTTTGACTGTAAGAAGCATCTGACTGCTCCAACCTGCCGCCCACCCTTAACAACTGTTCTTCGTCCAAAAACGGATGAAGCGATATCAATTTGCTTTTCTTAGGGATCGTTCGACCATGTTGTAGCTCTTCGATCTCCTTGCGATACTCCTGGTGTTGTACCATACGGATTACTGTCTTTGACGCAGCATGAAGTTCTTCTGCAGTCAAGTTACCACCTTGCCTCTCACTGGGTTGCCGGCGGAGATTATTTATGTATCTCAGTACATACGCCATAACTCTTTGCAGTCTCGCCCATGATGAATAACGTTCGGCAATCTCATTCACCACACAAGTGGTAATGAACAAACAAATACGCTGAGTCCGTTTCTCTGGTATCTCATCTGATTCACATGTAAAATTCAGAGTGCTAACAGGCCATGCGGATGGTGACAGATTGAGCCATAAGGGGCCTGTCCACCATAACTTACATTCTCCAAGATGTTGTGGTGCGATTCCTCTTGAAATGATGTCAGCAGGATTACTTGTAGAAGATATATGATTCCAGTCTTCTACTGCAGAGAGTTGGTGGATTTCAGAGACACGGTTTGCAATAAATGTTTTCCATGACGTTGGTTCTTTCGCTAACCATGCTAAAACGACAGTGGAGTCTGTCCAAAAGTAAGTTTTGGCAATCTTTAAGTGTAGCCCAGTCTTAATTTTCTCCATCAGTCTAGCCAAGAGGAGGGCGGCACACAGTTCAAGTCGTGGCAGTGATATTTGTTTGATTGGCGCGACTCTAGATTTAGAACTTAAAAGTTTCACTGAGAAATCATTTTCTTCACAGATACTTCTAAGATAAATGCAAGCTCCATATGCTCGCTCGGAGGCATCTGAGAATCCGTGCAGTTCCAGCCACTTTGCTCCACTCCTGATCACGCTACGTTCGATTTGAATTTTATTCAGTGACGGTAGATGATTATTTATCTCTTCCCACTGCGTCTTCAGATCATCTTGTAAGGGCTTATCCCATTCTATTTGTTTTTGCCAAAGGTGTTGTAGAAACATCTTGCAAGTCACTACCACAGGTCCTAGAAGTCCCAATGGATCGTATATAGAGGCAATCCGAGAGAGTACACGTCGCTTAGTCCAGATTGCGTTACTGTTCTTTGCATCAGTGGCCAAGAATTGGAAGATATCACTATGAGGGTACCACAATAGACCCAAAGTCTTCACTGTTTCTTGCCTTTCATCGCCCAGGCTCCATGGGATTTGTGTTTCACGGTGTTCAGGTGGGATGTTTTCTAATAGTCTTGAATCATTGGCACACCATTTTCGAAGGGGAAATCCTCCACTATGAAGCAATCTGGTTAGCTCTTCCTGCAAACTGATCGCCTCCTCTATGGTGTCTGCTCCACTCAAAACATCGTCTACATAAAAATCTCTTTTTAATATGGCTGCAGCCCTAGGATATGTTGTTTTCTCATCTTCTGCTAACTGTAACAGGCATCTCGTTGCTAGAAAGGGTGCCGCTGCAGTACCGTAGGTGACTGTTGTCAGCCGATAAGCTCTGATTGGCTCGTTAGGAGATTCACGCCATAGAATTCTTTGTAGATCTTGATCTGCCCTTTGGACCTCAATTTGTCTATACATTTTCGTGATGTCTGCAGTGAAGGCATATCTATGTGTGCGGAATCGTAGGACAACAGAGTATAAGTCATCTTGTACTGTAGGACCGACCATCAAGATGTCATTAAGGGAGAAGTTCGATGATGTCTTTGCTGAGGCGTTGAACACAACTCTAAGTTTAGTGGTACTGCTTGAGTCTTTAAGCACTGCATGATGTGGCATGTAGTATGTGCAGTTTTCTGTATCTTCTGTTACCAATTTCATATGACCCAAATCTTCATACTCTTTCATAAAACTAACGTACTGTGCCTTTAATTCTGGCTGGCGCTGCAGCCTTCTCTCTAAGCGTTGTAAGCAGTGAGTAGCGTTAGTTATGGAGTCTCCCAGTCCAGCATGGTTGTCTTTCATTGGTAACTGCACCACGTATCGACCGTTAGCATTCCTTTGGATGGTTCTTCCAAAATACTCCTCACACAAACGCTCTTCTTTCGTTCGCACAGAAACATTCATTTCTTCTTGCTGCCAGAACCGTTCAACCTGAGTGTTAAGGTGATTAGTGCGTGTGAGGCATGACAGTACATTTACTGCCTTGGACTTCAGAGACAGTGGAGGTATTTTGCCTGAAACAATCCAGCCGAACGATGTCTCCTGTAATGTTGGATGGTTCTCTCTCTTCAGCTGGCCTGGCTTCAGTGCGTCAAAGAAGATCGAAGCTCCAAGTAGTAGATCAATCTCACCAGATTTATGGAAGGCTGGGTCTGCTAGCTTTATGTGCCTAGGAAGCTTCCAGGTGGAAATTTCAAAGGACGCTGTTGGAAGTGGTCCTGTTATACGTGGAAGTACTGCGCAGACGGCATCTGTACTGTAGTTACCAACTCTTGACGAAATATTCACCTCACAAACATGCGACGATTCTACGGTTTGAACATCACTGATCCCGCTTATTGGTATCAGACGCCGACTGAGCTGCAGGCCCATCCTATCTGCCAGGCTAGTAGATATGAAATTCATCTGAGATGCACTGTCAAGCAGTGCTCTGCATTGGTGTACTTTCCCTTTATTGTCCGCAATGTCTACAAGGACAGTTGATAACAGTACTTCTGTATGCTGGTGATTTCCCTTAACGGCGCAGTATGTCTGCTGTTCTGGTACGCTCGTCTCTTGGTCTCTATCGCCACTGCTACTGGCTTTTTCCTTGTGCAGTAACGTGTTATGGCGTTTCTTACAAATGCGGCAACTCCCAGCACGGCATTCTCTTTGCCTATGACCCGTGCGCAGGCAGTTGAAACAAAGCCTTTTTCTTGTCACAAAGTCTAGTCTACTTGCAATATCACTCTCTTTGAACTTGGGACACTTATTTAGTTCGTGAGCTGCGTCACAGAATACACAATCAGGTGAAGTTGAGAGAAAGGTTCGTTGCAAACTGTAACCTTCTGCTTTAGTACGCTTGGCGGCAGGCTGGTGGAAGTGCTGTAACATTCTGTCTGAATGGATTAGCTCTAACGTCTGACAGCTGCTTTCCAGAAATGCCACCAAATCTTTCAGATGAGGAAAAGTGATGTTAGCTGTTTTATATTCCCACTGTTTCCTGAGATTCACACTAATGTGATCCAACAGAATGTGTGAAAGTAACACCTCATGTAGTGGAATGCCGACGTTCAGAACCTGGATTGCGTTCAGATTTGTCATCAGCTGGTTGATTAACATACGCAAGTCCTTAGCCGATTCAGTTTTGATGCTTGGCAGATTCAGTAGTTGTTTAACATGCAAATCTACTATTAACTTTGGATTATTGTATCTATGAACAACCAGATCCCATGCAATTTTAAAGTTGCTCTCTGTAACCGGTAAGGATTCAATTAACTTACGTGCTTCACCAGACACACAAGACAACAAGTAATAATAACGCTGGACATCAGTTAAGGCGTCATTGCTAATAATTAGTGCCTTAAAAGTATCAAAAAAGTGCATGAACTCTGCAACGTTACCATTAAATGTTGGCAATGAAATTGCAGGAAGCTTTATTTCAGGTGAGTTGTATGCAGTTGACGAATGAGGAGGTGCCACAACATTCGACTCGAGTAATGTAGTTATTTTTGATTCTACATCTAAGCACAAGTCTTCAAATGACTCTCTGTCAGCATCATGGGAGTCTTCCAGATCGTTAATTTCTAACTGAGTTTGTATTTCGTGATATTCATTTTTGCTTGTGGTTAGCAATGACTGCCTTACTCTAATATCATTGAGATTGGATCCGTCCTGAAAGTTATTGAGAAATGTTGAAATTCTAGTCACTCGTGACTTGATGACTGCTCTTTTCTTAACTAGACTACGTTTCTCGACAGGATCCATGACAGGATATTAGAGCACAGGATAGAAGATTAAGGAAAAAGAGCCAGGCTGCTTGCAGAGCAGAGCGACGGTACCTGGCGATGCGCCGAGTGGACCGCAGCTGCTGCAGGAGTCGGCGGCGGGTGGCGCGGCTCGCTGGCGCGTTGTGTTGTGCTGCGGGAACGGCTGGGCTGCTTCACGTCGTCTGCTAGTTTGAGATGCACTTCACAACACGATCGACACGATTCGCGCGTATTCTGTACTGCGGACGGCTTTACTACGGGCATATAGCACTGTTAGTGCACTGGAGGCACTCGTAATTCATGTTAATCTCGGAGATCAACATACAAACCCACGAAACCGGATACTCTTAGTTCGCGGTACGCACAGTCAAACACCGGAATGGTTCCATCCGGCCCGAAGGACCAAATGTGGGCAGCCGCAAAACGCGCGTACATTCTGCGCTGCCTCGCTCTTTCCACTGTCCAGACGAATGCAATCATTCGTTGCAAAGGAAAGGCGTTTAGAAATAAAAGTATATTTCTGGTAATAGTGGACTGTATTTGTGAGAAGCGCTACATTATGAGGCAGATACACATTAGAGATGGGCAAGAAATCACGTACTCGTGAAAAATCACGGTGATTGAAAATTCACTGTTTTCACGGTCGCGGCGATCTGGAATCTGACCGTGATTTCAGTCACGGTCACTGTTGGGTAGCGACGAGCAGGAATAGCAGCGAACAGCAGTACAAACTACAAAGAGCCATCTGGTGGCCGAAATGAGTACTAAAAGCACCAGCGAATAGCAGCTATAGCAGCGAATAGCGGAAAGGCGAATAGGAGGTGAGGGAAAAGAAGCAGCAAAGGCTAAAAGAGCCATCTGTGGGTCGAAATCTGTACTAATATCAATGCAGCAAATAGCGGGTATAGCAGCGAATCACCGATAAGCGAAGAACGGGTATAGCAGCGAGTCACCGATTAGCGAATAGCGGGTGTACCGGCTAAAAGCTGATTATGGACAGTGACCAGTTCGCATACACTTGGCCGTTTTTCCTAGAAAATCGCCAGGGCCCGGCAGGGAGATGTTAAAAACTGAAAAACATATCTCGTCCATTTCGCCGTTCGTCGTCTAAAAGTGTATATCTTGTTTCTGCCGAGATGAAGCGATCGAGGACGAGCGAGTTGTGTCATTTCACCGCTCTTAATAGCGACTATGCGAAATGTAATTTGTGCGGCATACAGTTGTCGCATAAAACTTATATCTCCAACTTAAAGAAGCACCGTGAATAGGCCCGTGTAACCGAAATATGCGACGACTTCTTCGAGAGCTATCAAACCTGTGGTGCCAATCAGAGTCCGAGTTGTGCGCTCTCTGCTGCCGTTACCAACGCATGAGCAACTCGAAAAAACATGTGCATAAAATCATTCCCCATGGGACTTGCGCTGGAATACTGATATCACATTAAGTGCTTCAATTATAGTAAAGATCTCAGCTTCTTATTTCATATGTATGCATAAATTTTGAGTTAAAAGTGTATATCACTGGAAATGAAACAGCAGTAAATTTAAGCATCCAGTTAGCTGTGCATGATACATCTTAAAAACATATGGCACCTAACAGTAAAACTGATACTATATTACTGTAAGTAATTGAAGCGTGTAAAGTAATATGATAACTATTATAGGCCAGTGTATTTAAATAACAGCACACTCTAATAACTGCAGTATCAATTACATTAAAGAAACAAGTTATTAAAATTGAGAGCATATATTCATTGACAATGAAATAACACCTACCTTGCAAATAATTTTTACACTTACTAAGAATATTTACTATTCTTTCATTGTGTTAATGCGGTTAGAAAGTTTATTGTACAGTTATTTTAAAGTATACTTACTATTGACTTATTTGTTGAGATTTACTTTTCTCGGTTTACAACATAACTTTCATAACAACAAAGAGACGATAAATTACTTACTGGCGGATGAAACATTATAACAAAAGTATCTAACTCAATTTTTTGTCAGTTCCACGGTAAATCATACAAGTCGCCGGAATCGCGGCGATTCAATCACGGAAATAGCGGAAAGAGCAGAAATCACGGAAATAGCGAAAAGAGCAGAAATCACGGAATAGCGGAAAGAGCTGAAATCACGGAATAGCGGGAGGAGTAGAAATCGCGGAGGGATACATGTCGTGAAAACCTCAAACAGTGATTCTAAACCGTGATTAATCACGGTTTAGAATCACGGTGATTTAAAAGTAGCAATCACGGAAATCACTGTTAGCGGAAAATCACGGTTTAGCCCATCCCTAATACACATGCGTCCGAACAGGTTGGCGGTCACCGGCCGAGTCCCCCCGCCGGCCCAGTGCCGGCCGTTTCATTGTGCGAGGGCCAGCAGGTAGCGGCCGCCCTTACCTGCAGCCACAGCGTCCGGTCGCTGCTGCGCCCTTGTGGCGCCTCGCACCGGTACCGAACACGATGAATTAGTTTAGGAGGAAATGTGGAATATTTTCGCATGATGTGACGGTTTATAACGATTTTCATTATTTATGTTATCATAACTCCTACACCATCTATCATAGGTGGTTATAACCGACGCAAATATTTTTATCTGACCGTACGGAAAATGTATACCAGGATTGGTTGAAATCAGTCCAGTGGCTTAGAAGCAGATTGGGAACATAATGTTCAAAATGGGACCTTACTGCCGTGGTCATCGGGCCCTAAGGTTACAGAACACTTAACCTAATGTACGCTGAGAACAATACATTCACGCATGCTCGAGGGAGGAATAGAACCTCCGACGGGATGTGGCCGCGCTCATTGCAGTGCGTCTAAAAGTGATTGTTTCTATACGGCTTTCGGTACGTTACATATTTACATCCTGTTTTACATTTATACAGGTTTTCTGATTTATCTTGACTAAGAAAAAAAATCGCATTGACGTGTTTTTCGGCCCACTTTAGTTTTGTAGTTTTTGCAAACATTTTGGACCAAAATAATAATCTGAATAATAAAAAATTAATTAATAAGAGTGTCTGAAACCCTCTTAGTACAAAGAAATTTTGGTATTAGCGGGTTCCGAACCACTGACCTTTAGCGTCATAGTCCAACCCCTTGCCCACTACGCTACAGCTATCAATCTAAAGATAAGTTGGTTATTCTCGTACTATTGATGGCCGTTCTTAACTGATGCTAATATGGCATTTGTAGACACTAGATTATCATTTATTTTGTTAATTCCTCAGTGCGCCATTGCTTTGAAATTACAACGTGTAAGCTATAATAAGAAAATCGTCAAATACGCAACGCAAGATGGATGGCGTATGTCAGAGAGTTTTCTGGGCGAGGAATGTCACGTGACATCGCCGAACGGTTGGTTTTCGTTAAATCAATGAAGGGTGTCAAATTTCAGTTATTTTTGCAAATATGTCTCAAACGATATGAGATATGAAAAAAATGTAACGGAGCTAAGTTGTAGAGAATTTTCTCCTCTTACCAATTAGGTTATTCAATTTTCGTGTCAGATGAATAGTTAAGCCGTTATTTTTATTTAAATTTCGAGCTGTCAAAAGACGATCACAAAGGCCCACTTTTAGTGTTACTACCGTAACCTAAAGTGGGCCAATATATCTGGAACAACAAGGCTATTGTGAAACGACTTTCACCGGTATCAGTGTGAGGTAGGGGCTCATGAATATATTTTTTTATACATTCTAAAACGAAAGCGTCATCTATTATGTCATCAGCATTCTATAGCGTGACAAACCACATAAACAATGGCGTTGATTGCATCGCAATACGCCTAATACATCCTGAGATTGCGAATCTAAATACGGGAAACGGGCGGCTAGCGCACGTCCTGAGACTCAGGCGAGAACCCCGTGATATTCAGGACGTGAGCTAGCCTTGTATTTCGCCTATTTCAAGGGTCTAAATTGCTTCGCAACATCTCGGGATGTAAATGGCTTATTGTGATACAATCAACGTCATCGTTTATATGATTTGTCATGCTATACACTGTTGACGAACTAACGTAGGGTGTTCCTTTAAAAACACATAAGCTTGTGTTAGTAACACACTAGAGGACCCACGCTAATACTTCGTACGATTAGTGGAATGACAAAAAAGTTAGGAAAAATGGAAGTAAAGTTGAATGTACACGCATAGCTTTCTTCAGAATTAATCAGTGCAAGTGTTTAAAAGCTCAAATGTAAGAGCTTGATCTGCTGAGTGTTGTTAGGTCAAAAACAAATGCATACCATAATTACAACCGAAGATATCGTAAAACGAACCGATTAAAATATTCAATGGAAGGACAGAAGGATACCAAGTTTGAATAAAGTAAAAGATGGAGACACTTGAGTTAATTCTGATACTTTATGACAAATCTGCGAATTAATACCTTTCGTATAAAGCAAAAATGAAGGAAATCCCTCATATAGAACGGCCTGACTGACTGACCTTTGGTTTACAGCTAGGACAACCCCATAAGAAATATATAGAAGGCAATGGCGTTTGAGTGTAGAAAAAGGTAAGGGAGAGTTATATAAATTCTGATACTTAATGACGAATCTGTGGATGAATACCTTTCGTTTAAAACCAAAATGAAGGAAAACGGCCGGGTAGTTTGGACTGGCCGACTGACTTTAGTTTTCGTCGATTCTTTTAACATATAATATATCCTTTCGTTTTAGAATGTTTCAAAATACTTCCATTCATGAGCCCTTGCCTTACATTAATGCCTGTGAAAGTCTTTTTGAAATAGCTGTGTTGTTCGAGAGCTATTTTGAGTGGTCCAGATAAATGGGACACACTATTATAGACACCCTGACAATCAGTGCGTTCAAAAATATAGACACAAATACACATTCGCAAATTCTGTCATGGCTGATTAACGTAATTTGTTCACACGTTCAGTGAAACTTTCGTTTCTGAAAGACACATATGCAGCATATCAGAGGGGAATATGGAAATAGAGAAATTTTTAGTGGAGATAAAGCAAACATTCGACATGGTCCATAAGATTTACAACATCTTTTAAAATGCCGTTCGCTGAACGTTTTGACCGCACATTACTCTTTCCTATGGATCATAATAGGAGGCGAAAATGTGCAGCGCTGCTCCGCGACCAGTAGTATAAAAGCTGATGCTGCCACTTTACAGCGCCGCGCTAGTGGAGTTGAGTGGGGCCAGATATTTATCGCGCTGGCGATTATTCATGACGGAACGACTGTGACGCCAGCGAACGACGCGCGCGCCTCTCTTGTTTGCAGTTTCTCGATATTAACGCGGGGCGGCGCTGGCGGCGCTGGCGGCGGCGGCCGGAAGTGGCGCAGAAGCCGCCGACCGCCGCAGCCAAACTCCGAGTTATGTCCTCCGCGCGCCGCAGCCATGTTTATTGCGCCTTGTCGGTCCACGCGCCAAACCATATTTCACATTAAATTTAAGAGCGGCTATATGTTATTAAATTCTTGCGCTGTAAAAAGTCCGCGCCCTCGACTGTATTGCATTCCGCGGCGCGAAAATCTCGCCAACGGAGCCGGCGAGGACCGATCTCGGAAGTTTCATTTGTTGGAGAAGTTTGTCTAGCACTTGGACAGAGACGCTTGTCCCGGCCGCTAAATCCAGATTAATGCCCTCAAAGGGTGACCGCGGTTCGCTGGCTTCATTGTTTCGGAGCCCACACTCTATTCGACGTCTTATCTTGTAGTCGGAAGTTCTTTGAACATTTCGTATTGCGCTACCGTTAGGGCTCCGGAGAAGGACGTTTGCTTTGTTCTCAATGAAAAGAGTTACTGTTACTTTTATCATTAGTTTCTCAATATTGCGGTGTGTTTAACTTTTAAATAGAGATTATTTCACCCGGAAACACTTCAAGAGTTTTATTAATTATAATCGTTAAAATTAATCTTGAATATTAAAAAAGGTACATTTACATTTCCAACATTTATGAAGCAAAGGATATTATATTAATTACGATAAAAGGAGTCGCATCGGAGCGGGCGAGCGCTCTGAGGCGCTATGCTACGATGTGCGGGGTTCGAATCCCCCCTCGGGCATAGAAGTTTGTGCTGTCTTTAGTGTAAGGTAGTTCATAAGTAGTGTGTAAGTTTAGGGACTGATGACCCCGCAGTTTAAGTCCCAAAAGCTTCACAAACAATTGAACATTTTTGATAAAACGAAATGATCAAAGATTGAAAAAATAAACCACATTTATTATTATTTTCGTACCTATTTGCAATTTTTTTCAATAACTAAATTACTATATAAATTTATTAAAACACCTATAACAGTAAACATCACATGCAATTTAAGTTACTATATATTTTTGAATTTTAGAATGCAATTTTCAACCTGCAGTGGAGTGTATGCTGATATGATACTTACTGGCAGATTAAATCTGTTTGCAAGACAGAGATCCGATACCCGGACTTATGCATTTTATGTTCAAACTTAATATTGTTGTTAGGACCATTAATTGGGTTCATCCTAGGAAGACTGAAACAATATTTTACTCGTAAAATGCGTTTATTACCTTATTATGCATTGCAATTATATCCTGTTTTGTGAATAGTTGAATATGTTGGCGAATCTAGAAATCTGGCAGTGGATCGTAATATATTAAAGATGAATAGATCAAAATTCTTTCCTTTCAGATTTGTAATTTAAAAGTCAAAGTTGTGTCTCTGATTTATGAATTCACTTTGTGAGAGTATGTGTCTATTAAAAACGAAACTTGAAGTCGAAATCACAGTAAACCAAAGCTCCTACGTTTTCTACAGAGTGTAAACAATTATTAATTAATAATAAATACCGGAAATACACAGGAAAATAAATTAAAGTTGAATTTGGAGGTGTGATGCCTTACGATGGATAAAATCGTCGAAATGATGCGTATGGGCGAAAGGAAATTATTTCTGTCACAGAAGTAATATATCCTTAATATACCACAGGAAAATTAGCCCGAATAAAGGTCGTGCTGGCTAAAAAATAAGCATAAGCTGCTGGAAATAATTTTATTTGAGGTTAGGCATCCAAAATGGGAGTAATATCAGTTTGCGACGCTTTTGACCTGTTTTGAAGGGCTCAAACCAACAAAACTCGCTTTTTACTTTTTAAGATTTCCATCTATAACGCTTAAACGGTGCATTTTTGTGAGTACCGAAATGATATCACATAAAATTTTGCAGAGATTGACCTACTCAAGTGTTAAAATTGGTCTATATGTTAACCCACACTCGACTGTCAATATCGCCATTTTCTACAGACATAATGGATAGGTGACCATGTCTATTTCAAAACTTGTGTACAAGACAGAAACCGTCGCAGCCGCATATTACTCTGATTTGAGACGCCTAACATGGAATTAAATTTATTCCAGCTGGTGAGTACTCCTCAGCCAACAGATGTCTACTTTGCCTGGGCTACAAAGGATGTATGACATTCCACTCCCCAACCAGGTATATAGTCACATCATCTCTGGCGGTTGTATTGTTTTCATGTGAAACAAGTTTGTGTACAATGTAATCAGTTAATAATTTATGTTACTTTTATGTATATAAATGATATACTCTCCAGTACATAGGTAATTCGATAATATTTATGTTTGCTGATGAAACCAACATTTTAGATGTTCTTTTCAATATTGAGTAAGTATCAAATATGCAGTAGAAGGCTTCATTCCGGGCTTGTAGAAAATACTTTTATGCTAAATCACGGTAAGACTCAGTTTGTATAGTTTCTAAAAGGTAATGCAACAGAAACTGGCAACTTCATTACACATAATGGATATACGATAATTGAGACTCAGTAGTTACAGTTTGAAGATGTTCAGATAGACTGTAAGCTATCGACGAAAGCCTATGCCCGGAATCTGAAAGAAGTGATATTTCAATACGAAAAGCATTTCCCTTATTTTTATCCGAATATTACTATCGAGATGCTGGCAAAAATACATGTTCAGAACCGGAGACAGGCATGATACATCATCCGAAACTGTAATGAGTCCATTATCCGAAAACAAACACGAGCGTTTAGTTAATGAACCCACTTGAATACTAAATGGTTGTGAAAACATACTTGACGTCATAGCAACAAATAATCCGTAATAATGAAAAGGATTTAAATGGACACAGGGATTAGTGAGCACAGAGTTGTCGTAGCGACATTAAACAACGAAATTCCCATATCCATCAACTTATACGAAGAAATATATACTCAAAAAGATTAAAAATTCGCTTAATGCTTTCGTGAATAAGACTCTCTATTCTTTCACTAACTAACACTGCGAGTGTTTTACATTCAAGTAAATAGTGTCTACAGCTATTAAGAGACGTATACCAAATAAAGTTGAAAAAATAGGGCCCGACCCGCAATGGTACACAAAACACATTACATCACGTTGCGGAAAGCAAGGAAAAAAGACATAAATCCCCGAGACAGAAATTGGAAATTTAGCGTGAAATTCAATTCGAGAAGTTTGTAATAGTTAAAAAAAATAAAAAAATAAATAAAAATATTAAAAAAAAAATAAAATAAAAAAAACCACCTGTCACATAATTTGGCAGAAATTCCAATGAAATTCTTTCATATGTGAAGTATGCCAGCGGCAAAACACAATACTTGCTCCACGCTATAGCAATGGTGATGCTACAGACGACGGTGCTACTAAAATAGAATTACACGGTGATTCTTGCAATAAAGAAGACAGCAACCAACCTCTTTTTATTATGCTATGTATTAACTAAATAGCGCCGTCTTCTTTATTGTAAGAATCACCTTGTATTTCATACACAACCACGGGCTCAAAATATCAGTTTTTGACAAAATAGCATAAAACGGAATTGCTAATCCAGCTTCGCGAATTTCCATCACGAAAGAACACGAAGCAAACGCTCCAGAAGTAGAGTCAAGAACAGCTTCCAGCATGCGTAATACATCAGTAGATATCCCTGGATTATTAAAGTACATTCATACAATCACTTAACGAAAACAAGTCTCCTAGTCCATACTGTATACCACTTACATTGCTTTCAGAGTATGCTGATATAAATCTGTATACCTAGCTATCACATATAACCGTTCGCTCAGTGACAAATCTGTGCCTAAAGACTAGAAGGTTGCACAGCTCACACCAGTTTTCAGGAAAAGCAATATGAGTGATCTGCGTAACTGCAGGCCTAAATCATTCACGTCAGTTTGCATCAGCATTCTAGATAATATACTTTTATCAAACAATATGAACTGCTTCGAAGAGAATGACCTATTGACCCAGAGTCAATACGGATTAAGAAAGTATCGATCCTCTTTAATCTCAGGAAGTGATGAGCGCTATAAATAAGTAATGTGAAATCGATTCCATTTTCCTATATTCCCGGAAGGCTTTTGACTCTGTACCTCATAGCGGCTTCTAATGAGATTGTTTACTTACGGAATATCGTTACACTTGTGTTTCTAGATTCCTGATTTCCTGTTAGAAAGGACATAGTACGTTGTAATAGACAAAAAGTCACCGAGTAAAACAGAAACCGTATCTAACGTTCCCCGGGGTCCTTACTGTTCCATGTATCTATAAACGGCTTACGAGACAATATAGCAGCTTTCTTAGACTATTAGCGGTTGCTGCTGTCATTTAAGGCTTAGTGAAAACAACAGAAGAACAAAAGCAGCTGCAAAATGATACTCATATCTGCATGGTTCACAAATTGGCAATTGACCCTAAATAGTGAAAAGTGTGTTTCAACCATATAAGCACTAAAAGAAATAAGTTAAACTTGATTTACACGAAAAAATCAGTCAAACCTAAAGGCTCTACACTCAATTTAATACTTATGAATTATAACTACGAATAACTTTATTCGGAAAGAATACATAGAAATGTCGTAGGGAAGACGGACCAAAAGTACGTTTATCTGTGGAACACTCAGATGATACAACAGTTCCGCTACAGAAACTGCGTAAACCACATTTATGCGTCCTAAATTCGAGTAATTCTGTGCACAAAGTGGGACTGACGAAGAATTTAGAAAAATTTCAGTTAATGGTAATTCGTTTTGTATTATCGCGATATAGCGGAGAAAGTGTCACGAATATTATGAACGAGATGGTGTGGAAATCTTTAAAAGAAAGGCATTTTTCGTTACTGCGAGTTGAATTTGCGAAATTCCTATCATCAACTTCTCCTGCGAAAGTGAGCATGTTTTGTTAGCACCCACCTACATAGCGACACAGGATCAATAGAATGGAAGAAATCACATCGAAAACGAAAAGATTTAAGTGTTCATTTTCCCGGCGCACTATTAGAGAATGAAGCAGTAGATAAACCTCACGAAAGTGGTTCGACGACCCACTGCCATGATTTTCGGAGTAATTCAACAGATGTACTTTGTGTTACTCTTCTGTTTCATGTAGGATATTTTTGACATAGAAAGAGGCAGTTCGACCAATATGTGGTGTAAGCTCACCATCCTCATGACGAACCCTGTTCAGCAGGCTGCACATTATGACGTTATCTTTTCAATAACAATTTTCCTGAATGTCGTTATGTGTCAATAATATCAGATTATTCCTAAGAGTTAGTAACTTTCGGCCAGTCAGTATTAGGCAGAAATGAAATGTACATTTGGATCACATCTGCTTTCTCTCGTTGAGAAAGCCGAGACGTATTGTGCTGGATCCATTTTCAATAAACTGCCGGTAGTAATCCCTGTACTTTTAAGTCCAAACTAAACAGACCTTTCATTGCTAACACTTTCTATTCTGTCGAGTATCTCCTGTAAACATTAAAAAATTAAGCCAATTTCTAAAATTTTCCATTTTGTAGGTTGCACATCCTTTAAAATCACAGAAAACCTAAATCTCGCTTGTCTAACGTGGATATGAACCAGCGTCCTTCCATACGGAAGTCAAGTGTGTTTCCATTGCGCCATCTTGCACTGTGATACGGGAGAAACTCGAATGGAAACAGTATCTCGTCCTCAAAGGTAAGAGTTCTTCAAAGACTAGGGTTATGTCTGGGTTGCCTGAGGGAGATTTAATAAGATAATAAGTTATTGTTAATGATTGGACTAAAAGCATGGGTATCTATATGCTGCTGTTCGTTGATGATGTCGTTCAGTGACTGAAGGAAGATAGTTTTAACTGACATGCAGGCAGCTGCCTGGGTCATTCTACCTAGGGTGCTGTCCGCTCAACACTATTGTAGTTGTATACTGCTTTGGTACAGTCCCGTCTAGTTTTTGTGTGCCTTGCTAATGGCTTTGTGTCGCCTTTGGCGTTGCGCTTGCCACCACTCTTGGGTCTGCATCGCGACAGACCTGTGACCAGTTTTCTCGTGGAGGCTGGAATCCTGATTTAATGGGTCTGCCATCAACAACTGCTCGCAGCCTATGCAGCCGTTGTATATAGCTCGCCAGGTCACCCTAACTGTAGCCTCCTTTTCTCTGATGTGGCCGTCCATTTCCAGCAATGGCAACCCAGAGCATGACATACGATAGTCGTTCACGTCTGGTCCTTTCTGTGGGAACTTGAGTGCCATCCTATTCCACATCCATTCTGTGTACTTGCACGTACACATCTATGGTGGCAACTGCGACATTGTCCTCGACTAGACTTGGCTCATCAGCCGAAGGACTCAGTTTTTCCAGAGCCTCCCCATCGTCAGGTTTTGGACACCGTTACTGAGCTGCCATGCTATGACCTAGTCTATACGACCAGTTCATTAGCTGATGGTCGTGTCGACTTTGCCTTTGTTCATGGCGACTACGTTGAGCAGCAGTCTATGCCTGTTTGCTGCAATTTTTGAACTTCTGAGCTGGTGGCCATTTCCCATGTTCTTGGGCGTTTGAATTCCTGCTCAAGAGAGTTTTTCCCCCTCTTCAGCGACACCCTGAGTAGGTCACACATTCTGGATCAGTGTTACCCATTCTCTCCTTTGGTGATGGAAATCCAAGAGACTCTTTTTGCCCTTGGTCAGTCATTTCGTTCAGTGGTATTTCTTTGGTCTGCAGCTCATATCAGTATCCCGGGCAACGCATATGCTGATAGGCTTGCCAGACAGGCTGTTGATGTGCCCATTTGTAATCTCAGCTTCTGATCTCCAGTCTGTGCTGCGACATAGAGTTCGTTAGCTTTGTGCTACTGAGAGGTATATCCTGGGCACGCCCAACAAACTCAGGGCTCTAAAGGAGATTACAGCTGCGTGACATTCCTCCATGCGGGCTTCCCACCAGGATTCTGAAATCCTCTGCTGACTCCACATTGGCCACACTTGGGTAAACCACGGCCATTTCTTCCGGAGAGAGCACCTGCCCCATTGTTGCTATGGCTCCCACTTGATGGTTGTCAAAATCTTACTTGATTGCCCTATTTTAGCCGACCAGCGACGGAGTTTAAACTTTCCTGTTGTTTTATCAGATGTTTTACCTGATGATGAAACAATGGCTGATTCAGTTTTAAGTTTTATTCATGCTGGGGGGGGGGGGTTATCGTCTCTGTGAAGCTTTGATTTAGTTCACCAACTATGTTTCCCTTGCTTTGTAACTTATAATTGGAGGCTACCTTGTTTTGTCAAGTGTTTGAACCTTCCTGTTTTTAATCTTATGGACAGTCAACCGCAGATATCGGCTTTGTTGTATTGTTGTATAGAATGTCCAGGCATGAGTCCATTTGTCGGCGAGAAATGGTAGCAAATGAAACGCCGGGTTTTAGAAGTCGTACGAAGGCTGTGCAAACTCTGTCAGCAACAGCAAAGCAACAGCTTACTGCGCATGCGCCAAACAAGCTCGGGATTCAGTGCCTGCGAAGCTATTGGTTTCACAGCTAGAGGAGAGCTACATTTCTCTGGCGGGCGAATATCCGAGGTTCAAAAGTAAACTATTTTAAAACATTTACAAGTATTCACCAACAGATCGGATTAGTAACAGTTAAGACTCTTTATTGTGGAATCATTTGTGTAGGCTCAGCCTTAGAGCCTTAATAGACACTTCACCACTGATTGCCACTATTTAAGTTCTACCCTCGTAGATAAGTCTGCTGCCAGGAAAGGGGGACGTCTCACTACTGGGAATCCGGTACCATCTGCAGGAACTTCAAACCGAGCCAATGCGGATATTCGTCCAAAAGCTGATGCTCGTTTGGACAACGTTGGGCATCTTCCAGTGGTCAGTGACAAAACCGGATTGCAAAAAAGAAGACAAATTTTATTGTGTAAAATATGACATTCACTTAAGTCTGTATGAGTGCGGACTAAGAGGGAGGCGGAGGAGGCGGATCGCCCCTGGTCTCTCGTCTTGAGGGGGGGGAGGCTCCAAATAACTGGAAAGCACGTTTTATTAGCATTTTTATCGCCCTTGACCTCTCGTTCTGGGGCCTCCAAATCTCTAAACCTATTTGTTTAGACTGTTCCGTGCCTTTCGTCCTGGAGGGCCTCCAAATCTCAAAAGTTGTTTTTTAATAGTAATACAAGTAATTCCAAGTGGTCGGAGCGGGGGGAGGTGGGGCTCATTTTGTTTTGCCGCTGACACCGGCCTCCGACAGCCTTAGTCCGCCACTGGTCTGTATACAAAAGAATTATTTTTTTATTATCATTGTTCACATGTGTGAAGACATAGTTTATATTTATATAATCTTAAGGTAAGCTTTGTGTAATGTATGTATTTTCGGGGAATAAAAACACTATGACTTTTCGACTTATACTGCACCTACTTTAACACAATTGCCTTGTTTGGAGATGCATTGTTTCATCTCTAAAATTAGCAAATGAGGTCCATGTGAACTATTGGTTTCTCCCTGCTACAAAGCCTTGTTCCCTGGCCCAAACTGAGAACTGTCTCGTTTCAAATTACTTCAATAACAGGAAGTTAATACTACAGTGGTCAATGTACAACATACAACATGGAAGAAACACACGCTCTCACCAAAATAAAACCCTCTCTGTACCATCACATAACAATGCAATCTTCTCTAAATCATTTTCTTTATCGGGAACACGTCTTTGGAACAATCTTCCTCAAAAGTTAAGAGAGATAAAATCAATTCAAAACTTTAAAAGACAGCTAAGGGTTCACCTTCTGTCACAATAGCCATATTTTTCTCCACTTACCAGTCTGTAGTCCACTGTTGTCAAATCCTCCTCCCCCCATAAATGTTTCCTTTTCCTTTCGTCAGCAGAGATCTCTCTCTATTCATATATCTCCACTTCCTCACATCCATTGGCACTGTCAGTTTTCAATCTTCTCCTCTTTCACCAATCATTTCCCCCCTTCTGTTTATATTAAACTTAATTCATATGTGTTAAACATCTATCTCCATGTAAATATCTCTTGTTATTAATAGTATTGCCTTGATTTTGTGTTATTATTATTATTAATATTATTAATATAGTGTTTTTTCAATTAAATCCTTTGTTTATGTTGCTCCTGATCAGATGTAAGAGAGGACCCTATGGCCCTAATCTGGTAAGGTTAAATAACCAAATAAATAAATATACATAGCAGCTCACACGTCTTTACACACGAACATTAATAAGCAAGCCACAACATTTAAAATTATCTTAAGAAAGGTGGCTAAGAAAATATTTATGGCGCAACGGAATTTAGATATAATCTGCAACTAAGTTTGTTCTCAGCACTTGTGAAAAACAATATTAAATAAAAGAGGGAAGGTGCTCTAAAACTATAATTTGTAGGCAACTTGCTGATTATGCTGAACTCAGACTTGTTTATTCAGATAGAAAACAAGCAAAATGGGGAACTAATTTTATTAATATAATAAAAATGCATCTCTTACATGGATTAATGCGGACGGTGCCTAAATTATACATGATTTAACGCTACTGGGGTGGATTCACAAACAACACTCATTCTCTCTCACACACGTAATGCCACAGCGAACCTCACCAAAAATCAGCGTGCTGTGACGAGGCGGAAGCAGGCGCCGCTATCGTAGGCGAAATTCAGAAGTCGAATGTAGCACAAAATACAATATATACAAACACTTTGAAGCTGGCTCTGGTCTGTTGTGCCTGTTTTGAGATGGTGCGTTTGTATACCCAAGTTAAATTACATCTGAGTTGGACCGCGAGCAAACTGGCTAACGGTGCTACACATCTACGTTACATAAACGCACTACTTTGTAGATGAAGTGGCTGAAAATCGGATTCATTAGACAAAATCACGGTGGATTCTTAAGTTGCAGTCTGTTAGAAATCGATCTAGGTACTGGTATTATAAGAGAACTGGCGTGCACTCAGGTGACTAGCTGCAAACCCCGTAGGTCGGATCTCGGACCCATATGTTTCCGCAAACCGTTAAAATTGAATAAACTCAGGTTCGGAAAAATAAAGAAAATTAACTACAGCATGCAACCCATAGAAATGCTTAGATTTATGTAAGGAAGCGAATGAAATACATCTACACGTGATAGGTTGCGTTTAGAAGAGACGGAAAAGGTCCAGTCTACAAAAAAACACAAAAAATAAATAATTACACAGTCGGAAAAGTAAAATACGAATTACGGCATGCAACCCATGGAAATGTTTAGAATAACATGAAGAAGCGTCAGAAATGCAGCTACACGCGATAGGGAGCGATTACAGAGACGAATGAAGTCCAGTCTCTAAAACTCGTAAAAGTGAAATAATTACCAAGTCGGAAAAATAGAAATTAAGAATTACAGCATGCAACCCCTAGAAATGTTTAGAATTACATAACTAAGCTATTGAAGGAGGTTGTACAAGACTCAGAGAGAATTACTGACAAAGACAGTCTGCGTACTACCAGACGGAGAAAATACAGCAAAATTAAAATAGGCGGGGACAGAAGATCGCGAAATATTAGTGTAAGTCAGATGGATACTCGCATAGTTACTTGCCAGATGGGCATGGAACAAACAATAGTGGAAGCTGAAGGCTTTGTTCTATGAACCAACCACGTGGAACACATATCACTCATGAAAGGGAACGATGAGAACAATGCACTGTATAAAATGCACTGTATACAATGAACATATCACGTATTAGAAATCGTGACCCACAAAGTATTTACACAGAGTTCATACACCGCCACATGATCACAAAAGGTTTTAACATACCAAGCCATTATCAAACTGCACACACACCGTGTTTATCTATTGGAAATCAATTAATTGAAAAACGAGAACACATTTCTGCACACGATCGGAGAAAATATTCCAGAAAATGATTCTACATTCACAAATCTAAGTTAAATGATCTAGGCAATGAAACGCTACCATCTCCAAAAATAAGAGCAGGACCAACCTTACCTCACCAGACGACCAGAGCAGAATGAAGATTCAGCAGTCATGAGGCGGGAAACTACTGCTAGACGCGGGAAGCCGCCGGAAACCGGCAAATCCAAGAACACCGGTGGTGGGGACGAACAGCGTGATTCGCGCTAAAGAAGGCTAGCTGACTGGACTGTAACCAAATGTTGTAGAAACCTCTTTGGTAGTATCAGAGGGAACGATGCAAAGCGAGCTATCACTCCCCACATTCAGACAGCCATAAATTCTTGCACCCACTTAAAAGTAAAATAACTGCACATTCTCCAAGGGACAGTAGCGTAGTGGAGAAGCCGTACTTATGCCACATTAATTAGTATTATAGTAAATTATTAACATAATAAAACAAGGAAAACCTAGCAATATTAACTAATATTTTAACACATGAATTAAAAATGTTATTCCTCAAGCCTTGAAATGAGTTGGGTTCAAGTTTTAACAAAATGATAATCTAGCGTTATTAACTGTGTTACAACTTTAAAGAAATATACAAAAATATATGGAAGACGACAGACGGTCGTCTCTCAAGTTTCTATATATTTTGATGTAATATCTTTATCAAATTATCGTCTGAGTTTCGATTGATTGACGGCCGGTTTCGATGGGCTATGCCATCATCTTGTGGTCATATATATTCTACAATTTGCTCATGTATTATTCTTTTAAATGAGGATTCAACAGTAAGTGCAACATTTAAAAAAAAAAAACGTATGACCACATTGTGGAATATGTACGATCTGAAGTTATACATAACTTTTGTATTTCCTATTTTTGTCTAAGTACAGTGATGCACATCCCGTTAACTTCCACTGAAAAATGTATACAGAGTGAATCATCTAACACTTGCACCGCAAACATTGCGGAAACAGAAAGTGCCATTGGTGTGAGGTTTTCACAGAATTGATTGGTAGCCAGGGGCTCGTATTTTTAGGCAACAAACAAATTGTAATATTACTTAGAAAGTGTATTTTTATGCAAACATACGGTTTTCTAAATGAAACAATGGTTGTTTCTAACATGTACTGGAATTTTTGACGCCAGCTGTGTACAAGGAATTTCGAATGACACTTTTATCAAGTTTAGTTTGACAGCAAAGTTTCGGGGGCGGAGGCTGCGATAGCGTAGCTCATTGGCTGAGTGGCTAGCGCCTGGTGCACGGCCCACTGTCTCATGACCACCAGCCAGTCAGCTACACTTTCGTAGCCTCCGCCCCCAAATCTTTCAATGGTTGTAGCTCCCAAACTGAAGGTGATAAAATGTCATTCAAAATTCTTTGTACCCAGATGGCGTCAAACATTCCAGTGCATGATGGAAAC
Source organism: Locusta migratoria (assembly GCA_026315105.1). Lineage (NCBI taxonomy): Eukaryota > Metazoa > Arthropoda > Insecta > Orthoptera > Acrididae > Locusta > Locusta migratoria. The sequence goes on from CM048744.1 coordinate 874,797,026, forward strand.
AACCATTGTTTGATTTGAAAAATTGTATGTTTCCATAAAAAATACGCGTTCTATGTGTTTTTACAATGTTTTTATTGGCTAACAATACGAGTCCTGGACTACCATTCCATTCAGTGAAAACCACACAGCAATCGCACTTTCCGTTTCCGCAATATTTGCGATGCAAGTGTTGGGTGATTCATCCTATATAAGATTACCTGAAATAGTCGGGTTTGGAGGCGATCTAATCGTTTTACGGTTTTAAAAATTAAAAGCCAAGATCGCACATTACTAATCTATTAAATGACGATCGGTTTCGATGCACTGTGTCACCATCATCTGGTCACATATATATTATAATCTGGTCATCTTGTTGAAAAAATTGAGTATAAAATAACAAGTGCAACATTGCACTTACTCACTATATATTTTTTTATATAGAGACTAAGTGCAATGTTGTACTTGTTATTTTATACTCATTTTTTTTAACAAGGTGACCAGATTATAACATATATGTAACCTGATGATGGTGACACAGTGCACCGAAACCGGTCGTCATTTAATAAATTATTAATGTGCGATCTTGGATTGTCATTTTGAAAACTATATATATGACAGTAATTAAAACTTCCGGGCTGAGAGGCCGTGGTCGAACAGTAGAAATTTCTTCCCCTGACGTTTCGTTGCCGGCTGCGGGCAACATCTTCTGAGGTGAGTCGACGACTGGCTGCTGGGCCGTGGAGATCCTGCATATATAGAGGGCATAGAGGGCGCCACCACTCGTCACGTGATGTCAACAGTAAAACTATCTCTGGCTGGCGTCATTACTCTCGATCGAAGGTAATCGATTGTCACGTATTTGGTACAAAGCAGACCGCCATATCTTGTCTAACATCAAGCCTTCTTCCTTTCTGTTAAAATTATTGTGGTGTTTAAAAACCTCTATAGCGTCTCTATTCATACGTGCATAATAATGCGATGTCTTAGCGAGCACGCTTGCCTCACTAAATTTTATTTTGTGGTCACCGTTTTCAAAAACATGTTCCGCTACGGCCGATTTGTCCGTGTGTCCCAGTCGACAGTTCCTTTTGTGTTCAGTTAGGCGAGTATTGATACTTCTTTTTGTTGTGCCAATATAAACCTTCCCACAACTACACACCTGGAGTAGCCAAAGGGTGTCGCGCATCTTTCGTTGATCGTAAGCATTCACTGATCTTTTTGGTGGGTTTGAATATTGTTTCCACTCTAAACGTGGCCAGTACTTTCCCAATGCGGTCCGTGATTTTGTGGATGAATGGGAGTAACCCTTTTCCCGCCAAAGGTGTTTGTTGGACGTCAGCAGAGATTCGTCTTCTGGGCTGGAGTGCTCGATCTATCTCCTTATTACTGTATCCGTTTTTCTGAAATGCGGTTCGTAAATGATCGAGTTCCTCTTGCAAATAAGCTGGCTCACAGATTTTATTAGCCCTGTCCACTAATGTTTTAATAACACCTCTCTTCTGCCTGGGATGATGATTCGAATCTTTGTGAAGATACCGATCGGTGTGCGTATCTTTTCTATATACTTTATGACCCAGAGTCTCATCTGCACGTTTAATTACTGTAACGTCCAAAAAATTTATCTGTCCATTAATCTCCGTCTCCATGGTAAATTGTATTTTCGCATTGATACTATACAAGTGCTTTAAGAAACAGTTCAGTTCCTCTTCCCCGTGGTTCCAGATCACAAATGTATCATCCACATACCGATACCACTTCAAAGGGCTCTTTCTGGCCGACTGCAGTGCCTGTTGTTCAAAAAATTCCATAAAAATATTCGCAACCGCTGGACATAGAGGGCTACCCATTGCCACTCCATAGATTTGTTCATAGAATTCATTATCATATTTAAACACCACAATAATTTTAACAGAAAGGAAGAAGGCTTGAAGTTAGACAAGATATGGCAGTCTGCTTTGTACCAAAGACGTGACAATCGATTACCTTCGATCGAGAGTAATGACGCCAGCCAGAGATAGTTTTACTGTCAGCCCTGGTGATATTCTTCTCAGCTTTGACGTAAGCTCTTGCTTACATATCTGACTTGTTTCCCACTGATATTATAGATTTGTTTCGACACTGCCTATTCACGACTTATTTTCAATATGATAATGAATTCTATGAACAAATCTGGCTAACGGTGCTACACATCTACGTTACATAAACGCACTCCTTTGTAGATGAAATGGCTGAAAATCGGATTCATTAGACAAAATCACGGTGGATTCTTAAGTTGCAGTCTGTTAGAAATCGATCTAGGTACTGGTATTATAAGAGAACTGGCGTGCACTCAGGTGACTAGCTGCAAACCCCGTAGGTCGGATCTCGGACCCACATGTTTGCGCAAACCGTTAAAATTGAATAAACTCAGGTTCCGAAAAATAAAGAAAATTAACTACAGTATGCAACCCATAGAAATGCTTAGATGTATGTAAGGAAGCGAATGAAATACATCTACACGCGATAGGTTGCGTTTAGAAGAGACGGAAAAGGTCCAGTCTACAAAAAAACACAAAAAATAAATAATTACACAGTCGGAAAAGTAAAATACGAATTACGGCATGCAACCCATGGAAATGTTTAGAATAACATGAAGAAGCGTCAGAAATGCAGCTACACGCGATAGGGAGCGATTACAGAGACGAATGAAGTCCAGTCTCTAAAACTCGTAAAAGTGAAATAATTACCAAGTCGGAAAAATAGAAATTAAGAATTACAGCATGCAACCCCTAGAAATGTTTAGAATTACATAACTAAGCTATTGAAGGAGGTTGTACAAGACTCAGAGAGAATTACTGACAAAGACAGTCTGCGTACTACCAGACGGAGAAAATACAGCAAAATTAAAATAGGCGGGGACAGAAGATCGCGAAATATTAGTGGAAGTCAGATGGATACTCGCATAGTTACTTGCCTGATGGGCATGGAACAAACAATAGTGGAAGCTGAAGGCTTTGTTCTATGAACCAACCACGTGGAACACATATCACTCATGAAAGGGAACGATGAGAACAATGCACTGTATAAAATGCACTGTATACAATGAACATATCACGTATTAGAAATCGTGACCCACAAAGTATTTACACAGAGTTCATACACCGCCACATGATCACAAAAGGTTTTAACATACCAAGCCATTATCAAACTGCACACACACCGTGTTTATCTATTGGAAATCAATTAATTGAAAAACGAGAACACATTTCCGCACACGATCGGAGAAAATATTCCAGAAAATGATTCTACATTCACAAATCTAAGTTAAATGATCTAGGCAATGAAACGCTACCATCTCCAAAAACAAGAGCAGGACCAACCTTACCTCACCAGACGACCAGAGCAGAATGAAGATTCTGCAGTCATGAGGCGGGAAACTTCTGCTAGACGCGGGAAGCCGCCGGAAACCGGCAAATCCAAGAACACCGGTGGTGGGGACGAACAGCGTGATTCGCGCTAAAGAAGGCTAGCTGACTGGACTGTAACCACAGGTTGTAGAAACCTCTTTGGTAGTATCAGAGGGAACGATGCAAAGCGAGCTATCACTCCCCACATTCAGACAGCCATAAATTCTTGCACCCACTTAAAAGTAAAATAACTGCACATTCTCCAAGGGACAGTAGCGTAGTGGAGAAGCCGTACTTATGCCACATTAATTAGTATTATAGTAAATTATTAACATAATAAAACAAGGAAAACCTAGCAATATTAACTAATATTTTAACACATGAATTAAAAATGTTATTCCTCAAGCCTTGAAATGAGTTGGGTTCAAGTTTTAACAAAATGATAATCTAGCGTTATTAACTGTGTTACAACTTTACAGAAATATACAAAAATATACGGAAGACGACAGACGGTCGTCTCTCAAGTTTCTATATATTTTGATGTAATATCTTTATCAAATTATCGTCTGAGTTTCGATTGATTGACGGCCGGTTTCGATGGGCTATGCCATCATCTTGTGGTCATATATATTCTACAATTTGCTCATGTATTATTCTTTTAAATGAGGATTCAACAGTAAGTGCAACATTTAAAAATAAACGTATGACCACATTGTGGAATATGTACGATCTGAAGTTATACATAACTTTTGTATTTCCTATTTTTGTCTAAGTACAGTGATGCACATCCCGTTAACTTCCACTGAAAAATGTATACAGAGTGAATCATCTAACACTTGCACCGCAAACATTGCGGAAACAGAAAGTGCCATTGGTGTGAGGTTTTCACAGAATTGATTGGTAGCCAGGGGCTCGTATTTTTAGGCAACAAACAAATTGTAATATTACTTAGAAAGTGTATTTTTATGCAAACATACGGTTTTCTAAATGAAACAATGGTTGTTTCTAACATGTACTGGAATTTTTGACGCCAGCTGTGTACAAGGAATTTCGAATGACACTTTTATCAAGTTTAGTTTGACAGCAAAGTTTCGGGGGCGGAGGCTGCGATAGCGTAGCTCATTGGCTGAGTGGCTAGCGCCTGGTGCACGGCCCACTGTCTCATGACCACCAGCCAGTCAGCTACACTTTCGTAGCCTCCGCCCCCAAATCTTTCAATGGTTGTAGCTCCCAAACTGAAGGTGATAAAATGTCATTCAAAATTCTTTGTACCCAGATGGCGTCAAACATTCCAGTGCATGATGGAAACAACCATTGTTTGATTTGAAAAATTGTATGTTTCCATAAAAAATACGCGTTCTATGTGTTTTTACAATGTTTTTATTGGCTAACAATACGAGTCCTGGACTACCATTCCATTCAGTGAAAACCACACAGCAATCGCACTTTCCGTTTCCGCAATATTTGCGATGCAAGTGTTGGGTGATTCATCCTATATAAGATTACCTGAAATAGTCGGGTTTGGAGGCGATCTAATCGTTTTACGGTTTTAAAAATTAAAAGCCAAGATCGCACATTACTAATCTATTAAATGACGACCGGTTTCGATGCACTGTGTCACCATCATCTGGTCACATATATATTATAATCTGGCCATCTTGTTGAAAAAATTGAGTATAAAATAACAAGTGCAACATTGAACTTACTCACTATATATTTTTTTATATAGAGACTAAGTGCAATGTTGTACTTGTTATTTTATACTCATTTTTTTTTAACAAGGTGACCAGATTATAACATATATGTAACCTGATGATGGTGACACAGTGCACCGAAACCGGTCGTCATTTAATAAATTATTAATGTGCGATCTTGGATTGTCATTTTGAAAACTAATAATATGACAGTAATTAAAACTTCCGGGCTGAGAGGCCGTGGTCGAACAGTAGAAATTTCTTCCCCTGACGTTTCGTTGCCGGCTGCGGGCAACATCTTCTGAGGTGAGTCGACGACTGGCTGCTGGGCCGTGGAGATCCTGCATATATAGAGGGCATAGAGGGCGCCACCACTCGTCACGTGATGTCAACAGTAAAACTATCTCTGGCTGGCGTCATTACTCTCGATCGAAGGTAATCGATTGTCACGTATTTGGTACAAAGCAGACCGCCATATCTTGTCTAACTTCAAGCCTTATTCCTTTCTGTTAAAATTACTGTGGTGTTTAAAAATCTCTATAGCCTCTCTATTCATACGTGCATAATAATGAGATGTCTTAGCTAGCACGCTTGTCTCACTAAATTTTATTTTGTGGTCACCGTTTTCAAAAACATGTTCCGCTACGGCCGATTTGTCCGTGTGTCCCAGTCGACAGTTCCTTTTGTGTTCAGTTAGGCGAGTATTGATACTTCTTTTGTTGTGCCAATATAAACCTTCCCACAACTACACACCTGGTGTAGCCAAAGGGTGTCGCGCATCTTTCGTTGATCGTAAGCATTCACTGATCTTTTTGGTGGGTTTGAATATTGTTTCCACTCTAAACGTGGCCAGTACTTTCCCAATGCGGTCCGTGATTTTGTGGATGAATGGGAGAAACACTTTCCCCGACAAAGGTGTTTGTTGGACGTCAGCAGTGATTTGTCTTCTGGGCTGGAGTGCTCGATCTATCTCCTTATTACTGTATCCGTTTTTCTGAAATGCGGTTCGTAAACGATCGAGTTCCTCTTGTAAATAAGCTGGCTCACAGATTTTATTAGCCCTGTCCACTAATGTTTTAATAACACCTCTCTTCTGCCTGGGATGATGATTCGAATCTTTGTGAAGATACCGATCGGTGTGCGTATCTTTTCTATATACTTTATGACCCAGAGTCTCATCTGCACGTTTAATTACTGTAACGTCCAAAAAATTTATCTGTCCGTTAATCTCCGTCTCCATGGTAAATTGTATTTTCGCGTTGATACTATACAAGTGCTTTAAGAAACAGTTCAGTTCCTCTTCCCCGTGGTTCCAGATCACAAATGTATCATCCACATACCGATACCACTTCAAAGGGCTCTTTCTGGCCGACTGCAGTGCCTGTTGTTCAAAAAATTCCATAAAAATATACGCAACCGCTGGACATAGAGGGCTACCCATTGCCACTCCATAGATTTGTTCATAGAATTCATTATCATATTTAAACACCACAATAATTTTAACAGAAAGGAAGAAGGCTTGAAGTTAGACAAGATATGGCAGTCTGCTTTGTACCAAAGACGTGACAATCGATTACCTTCGATCGAGAGTAATGACGCCAGCCAGAGATAGTTTTACTGTCAGCCCTGGTGATATTCTTCTCAGCTTTGACGTAAGCTCTTGCTTACATATCTGACTTGTTTCCCACGGATATTATAGATCTGTTTCGACACTGCCTATTCACGACTTATTTTCAATATGATAATGAATTCTATGAACAAATCTGGCTAACGGTGCTACACATCTACGTTACATAAACGCACTCCATTGTAGATGAAGTGGCTGAAAATCGGATTCATTAGACAAAATCACGGTGGATTCTTATGTTGCAGTCTGTTAGAAATCGATCTAGGTACTGGTATTATAAGAGAACTGGCGTGCACTCAGGTGACTAGCTGCAAACCCCGTAGGTCGGATCTCGGACCCACATGTTTGCGCAAACCGTTAAAATTGAATAAACTCAGGTTCCGAAAAATAAAGAAAATTAACTACAGTATGCAACCCATAGAAATGCTTAGATTTATGTAAGGAAGCGAATGAAATACATCTACACGCGATAGGTTGCGTTTAGAAGAGACGGAAAAGGTCCAGTCTACAAAAAAACACAAAAAATAAATAATTACACAGTCGGAAAAGTAAAATACGAATTACGGCATGCAACCCATGGAAATGTTTAGAATAACATGAAGAAGCGTCAGAAATGCAGCTACACGCGATAGGGAGCGATTACAGAGACGAATGAAGTCCAGTCTCTAAAACTCGTAAAAGTGAAATAATTACCAAGTCGGAAAAATAGAAATTAAGAATTACAGCATGCAACCCCTAGAAATGTTTAGAATTACATAACTAAGCTATTGAAGGAGGTTGTACATGACTCAGAGAGAATTACTGACAAAGACAGTCTGCGTACTACCAGACGGAGAAAATACAGCAAAATTAAAATAGGCGGGGACAGAAGATCGCGAAATATTAGTGGAAGTCAGATGGATACTCGCATAGTTACTTGCCTGATGGGCATGGAACAAACAATAGTGGAAGCTGAAGGCTTTGTTCTATGAACCAACCACGTGGAACACATATCACTCATGAAAGGGAACGATGAGAACAATGCACTGTATAAAATGCACTGTATACAATGAACATATCACGTATTAGAAATCGTGACCCACAAAGTATTTACACAGAGTTCATACACCGCCACATGATCACAAAAGGTTTTAACATACCAAGCCATTATCAAACTGCACACACACCGGGTTTATCTATTGGAAATCAATTAATTGAAAAACGAGAACACATTTCCGCACACGATCGGAGAAAATATTCCAGAAAATGATTCTACATTCACAAATCTAAGTTAAATGATCTAGGCAATGAAACGCTACCATCTCCAAAAACAAGAGCAGGACCAACCTTACCTCACCAGACGACCAGAGCAGAATGAAGATTCTGCAGTCATGAGGCGGGAAACTTCTGCTAGACGCGGGAAGCCGCCGGAAACAGGCAAATCCAAGAACACCGGTGGTGGGGACGAACAGCGTGATTCGCGCTAAAGAAGGCTAGCTGACTGGACTGTAACCACAGGTTGTAGAAACCTCTTTGGTAGTATCAGAGGGAACGATGCAAAGCGAGCTATCACTCCCCACATTCAGACAGCCATAAATTCTTGCACCCACTTAAAAGTAAAATAACTGCACATTCTCCAAGGGACAGTAGCGTAGTGGAGAAGCCGTACTTATGCCACATTAATTAGTATTATAGTAAATTATTAACATAATAAAACAAGGAAAACCTAGCAATATTAACTAATATTTTAACACATGAATTAAAAATGTTATTCCTCAAGCCTTGAAATGAGTTGGGTTCAAGTTTTAACAAAATGATAATCTAGCGTTATTAACTGTGTTACAACTTTACAGAAATATACAAAAATATATGGAAGACGACAGACGGTCGTCTCTCAAGTTTCTATATATTTTGATGTAATATCTTTATCAAATTATCGTCTGAGTTTCGATTGATTGACGGCCGGTTTCGATGGGCTATGCCATCATCTTGTGGTCATATATATTCTACAATTTGCTCATGTATTATACTTTTAAATGAGGATTCAACAGTAAGTGCAACATTTAAAAATAAACGTATGACCACATTGTGGAATATGTACGATCTGAAGTTATACATAACTTTTGTATGTCCTATTTTTGTCTAAGTACAGTGATGCACATCCCGTTAACTTCCACTGAAAAATGTATACAGAGTGAATCATCTAACACTTGCACCGCAAACATTGCGGAAACAGAAAGTGCCATTGGTGTGAGGTTTTCACAGAATTGATTGGTAGCCAGGGGCTCGTATTTTTAGGCAACAAACAAATTGTAATATTACTTAGAAAGTGTATTTTTATGCAAACATACGGTTTTCTAAATGAAACAATGGTTGTTTCTAACATGTACTGGAATTTTTGACGCCAGCTGTGTACAAGGAATTTCGAATGACACTTTTATCAAGTTTAGTTTGACAGCAAAGTTTCGGGGGCGGAGGCTGCGATAGCGTAGCTCATTGGCTGAGTGGCTGGCGCCTGGTGCACGGCCCACTGTCTCATGACCACCAGCCAGTCAGCTACACTTTCGTAGCCTCCGCCCCCAAATCTTTCAATGGTTGTAGCTCCCAAACTGAAGGTGATAAAAATGTCATTCAAAATTCTTTGTACCCAGATGGCGTCAAACATTCCAGTGCATGATGGAAACAACCATTGTTTGATTTGAAAAATTGTATGTTTCCATAAAAAATACGCGTTCTATGTGTTTTTACAATGTTTTTATTGGCTAACAATACGAGTCCTGGACTACCATTCCATTCAGTGAAAACCACACAGCAATCGCACTTTCCGTTTCCGCAATATTTGCGATGCAAGTGTTGGGTGATTCATCCTATATAAGATTACCTGAAATAGTCGGGTTTGGAGGCGATCTAATCGTTTTACGGTTTTAAAAATTAAAAGCCAAGATCGCACATTACTAATCTATTAAATGACGACCGGTTTCGATGCACTGTGTCACCATCATCTGGTCACATATATATTATAATCTGGCCATCTTGTTGAAAAAATTGAGTATAAAATAACAAGTGCAACATTGAACTTACTCACTATATATTTTTTTATATAGAGACTAAGTGCAATGTTGTACTTGTTATTTTATACTCATTTTTTTTTAACAAGGTGACCAGATTATAACATATATGTAACCTGATGATGGTGACACAGTGCACCGAAACCGGTCGTCATTTAATAAATTATTAATGTGCGATCTTGGATTGTCATTTTGAAAACTAATAATATGACAGTAATTAAAACTTCCGGGCTGAGAGGCCGTGGTCGAACAGTAGAAATTTCTTCCCCTGACGTTTCGTTGCCGGCTGCGGGCAACATCTTCTGAGGTGAGTCGACGACTGGCTGCTGGGCCGTGGAGATCCTGCATATATAGAGGGCATAGAGGGCGCCACCACTCGTCACGTGATGTCAACAGTAAAACTATCTCTGGCTGGCGTCATTACTCTCGATCGAAGGTAATCGATTGTCACGTATTTGGTACAAAGCAGACCGCCATATCTTGTCTAACTTCAAGCCTTATTCCTTTCTGTTAAAATTACTGTGGTGTTTAAAAATCTCTATAGCCTCTCTATTCATACGTGCATAATAATGAGATGTCTTAGCTAGCACGCTTGTCTCACTAAATTTTATTTTGTGGTCACCGTTTTCAAAAACATGTTCCGCTACGGCCGATTTGTCCGTGTGTCCCAGTCGACAGTTCCTTTTGTGTTCAGTTAGGCGAGTATTGATACTTCTTTTGTTGTGCCAATATAAACCTTCCCACAACTACATGGAATCTTATACACACCTGGTGTAGCCAAAGGGTGTCGCGCATCTTTCGTTGATCGTAAGCATTCACTGATCTTTTTGGTGGGTTTGAATATTGTTTCCACTCTAAACGTGGCCAGTACTTTCCCAATGCGGTCCGTGATTTTGTGGATGAATGGGAGAAACACTTTCCCCGACAAAGGTGTTTGTTGGACGTCAGCAGTGATTTGTCTTCTGGGCTGGAGTGCTCGATCTATCTCCTTATTACTGTATCCGTTTTTCTGAAATGCGGTTCGTAAATGATCGAGTTCCTCTTGTAAATAAGCTGGCTCACAGATTTTATTAGCCCTGTCCACAAATGTTTTAATAACACCTCTCTTCTGCCTGGGATGATGATTCGAATCTTTGTGAAGATACCGATCGGTGTGCGTATCTTTTCTATATACTTTATGACCCAGAGTCTCATCTGCACGTTTAATTACTGTAACGTCCAAAAAATTTATCTGTCCGTTAATCTCCGTCTCCATGGTAAATTGTATTTTCGCGTTGATACTATACAAGTGCTTTAAGAAACAGTTCAGTTCCTCTTCCCCGTGGTTCCAGATCACAAATGTATCATCCACATACCGATACCACTTCAAAGGGCTCTTTCTGGCCGACTGCAGTGCCTGTTGTTCAAAAAATTCCATAAAAATATTCGCAACCGCTGGACATAGAGGGCTACCCATTGCCACTCCATAGATTTGTTCATAGAATTCATTATCATATTTAAACACCACAATAATTTTAACAGAAAGGAAGAAGGCTTGAAGTTAGACAAGATATGGCAGTCTGCTTTGTACCAAAGACGTGACAATCGATTACCTTCGATCGAGAGTAATGACGCCAGCCAGAGATAGTTTTACTGTCAGCCCTGGTGATATTCTTCTCAGCTTTGACGTAAGCTCTTGCTTACATATCTGACTTGTTTCCCACGGATATTATAGATCTGTTTCGACACTGCCTATTCACGACTTATTTTCAATATGATAATGAATTCTATGAACAAATCTGGCTAACGGTGCTACACATCTACGTTACATAAACGCACTCCATTGTAGATGAAGTGGCTGAAAATCGGATTCATTAGACAAAATCACGGTGGATTCTTATGTTGCAGTCTGTTAGAAATCGATCTAGGTACTGGTATTATAAGAGAACTGGCGTGCACTCAGGTGACTAGCTGCAAACCCCGTAGGTCGGATCTCGGACCCACATGTTTGCGCAAACCGTTAAAATTGAATAAACTCAGGTTCCGAAAAATAAAGAAAATTAACTACAGTATTCAACCCATAGAAATGCTTAGATTTATGTAAGGAAGCGAATGAAATACATCTACACGCGATAGGTTGCGTTTAGAAGAGACGGAAAAGGTCCAGTCTACAAAAAAACACAAAAAATAAATAATTACACAGTCGGAAAAGTAAAATACGAATTACGGCATGCAACCCATGGAAATGTTTAGAATAACATGAAGAAGCGTCAGAAATGCAGCTACACGCGATAGGGAGCGATTACAGAGACGAATGAAGTCCAGTCTCTAAAACTCGTAAAAGTGAAATAATTACCAAGTCGGAAAAATAGAAATTAAGAATTACAGCATGCAACCCCTAGAAATGTTTAGAATTACATAACTAAGCTATTGAAGGAGGTTGTACAAGACTCAGAGAGAATTACTGACAAAGACAGTCTGCGTACTACCAGACGGAGAAAATACAGCAAAATTAAAATAGGCGGGGACAGAAGATCGCGAAATATTAGTGTAAGTCAGATGGATACTCGCATAGTTACTTGCCAGATGGGCATGGAACAAACAATAGTGGAAGCTGAAGGCTTTGTTCTATGAACCAACCACGTGGAACACATATCACTCATGAAAGGGAACGATGAGAACAATGCACTGTATAAAATGCACTGTATACAATGAACATATCACGTATTAGAAATCGTGACCCACAAAGTATTTACACAGAGTTCATACACCGCCACATGATCACAAAAGGTTTTAACATACCAAGCCATTATCAAACTGCACACACACCGTGTTTATCTATTGGAAATCAATTAATTGAAAAACGAGAACACATTTCTGCACACGATCGGAGAAAATATTCCAGAAAATGATTCTACATTCACAAATCTAAGTTAAATGATCTAGGCAATGAAACGCTACCATCTCCAAAAATAAGAGCAGGACCAACCTTACCTCACCAGACGACCAGAGCAGAATGAAGATTCAGCAGTCATGAGGCGGGAAACTACTGCTAGACGCGGGAAGCCGCCGGAAACCGGCAAATCCAAGAACACCGGTGGTGGGGACGAACAGCGTGATTCGCGCTAAAGAAGGCTAGCTGACTGGACTGTAACCAAATGTTGTAGAAACCTCTTTGGTAGTATCAGAGGGAACGATGCAAAGCGAGCTATCACTCCCCACATTCAGACAGCCATAAATTCTTGCACCCACTTAAAAGTAAAATAACTGCACATTCTCCAAGGGACAGTAGCGTAGTGGAGAAGCCGTACTTATGCCACATTAATTAGTATTATAGTAAATTATTAACATAATAAAACAAGGAAAACCTAGCAATATTAACTAATATTTTAACACATGAAATAAAAATGTTATTCCTCAAGCCTTGAAATGAGTTGGGTTCAAGTTTTAACAAAATGATAATCTAGCGTTATTAACTGTGTTACAACTTTAAAGAAATATACAAAAATATATGGAAGACGACAGACGGTCGTCTCTCAAGTTTCTATATATTTTGATGTAATATCTTTATCAAATTATCGTCTGAGTTTCGATTGATTGACGGCCGGTTTCGATGGGCTATGCCATCATCTTGTGGTCATATATATTCTACAATTTGCTCATGTATTATTCTTTTAAATGAGGATTCAACAGTAAGTGCAACATTTAAATAAAACGTATGACCACATTGTGGAATATGTACGATCTGAAGTTATACATAACTTTTGTATTTCCTATTTTTGTCTAAGTACAGTGATGCACATCCCGTTAACTTCCACTGAAAAATGTATACAGAGTGAATCATCTAACACTTGCACCGCAAACATTGAGGAAACAGAAAGTGCCATTGGTGTGAGGTTTTCACAGAATTGATTGGTAGCCAGGGGCTCGTATTTTTAGGCAACAAACAAATTGTAATATTACTTAGAAAGTGTATTTTTATGCAAACATACGGTTTTCTAAATGAAACAATGGTTGTTTCTAACATGTACTGGAATTTTTGACGCCAGCTGTGTACAAGGAATTTCGAATGACACTTTTATCAAGTTTAGTTTGACAGCAAAGTTTCGGGGGCGGAGGCTGCGATAGCGTAGCTCATTGGCTGAGTGGCTAGCGCCTGGTGCACGGCCCACTGTCCCATGACCACCAGCCAGTCAGCTACGCTTTCGTAGCCTCCGCCCCCAAATCTTTCAATGGTTGTAGCTCCCAAACTGAAGGTGATAAAATGTCATTCAAAATTCTTTGTACCCAGATGGCGTCAAACATTCCAGTGCATGATGGAAACAACCATTGTTTGATTTGAAAAATTGTATGTTTCCATAAAAAAATACGCGTTCTATGTGTTTTTACAATGTTTTTATTGGCTAACAATACGAGTCCTGGACTACCATTCCATTCAGTGAAAACCACACAGCAATCGCACTTTCCGTTTCCGCAATATTTGCGATGCAAGTGTTGGATGATTCATCCTATATAAGATTACCTGAAATAGTCGGGTTTGGAGGCGATCTAATCGTTTTACGGTTTTAAAAATTAAAAGCCAAGATCGCACATTACTAATCTATTAAATGACGACCGGTTTCGATGCACTGTGTCACCATCATCTGGTCACATATATATTATAATCTGGTCATCTTGTTGAAAAAATTGAGTATAAAATAACAAGTGCAACATTGCACTTACTCACTATATATTTTTTTTATATAGAGACTAAGTGCAATGTTGTACTTGTTATTTTATACTCATTTTTTTTAACAAGGTGACCAGATTATAACATATATGTAACCTGATGATGGTGACACAGTGCACCGAAACCGGTCGTCATTTAATAAATTATTAATGTGCGATCTTGGATTGTCATTTTGAAAACTAATAATATGACAGTAATTAAAACTTCCGGGCTGAGAGGCCGTGGTCGAACAGTAGAAATTTCTTCCCCTGACGTTTCGTTGCCGGCTGCGGGCAACATCTTCTGAGGTGAGTCGACGACTGGCTGCTGGGCCGTGGAGATCCTGCATATATAGAGGGCATAGAGGGCGCCACCACTCGTCACGTGATGTCAACAGTAAAACTATCTCTGGCTGGCGTCATTACTCTCGATCGAAGGTAATCGATTGTCACGTATTTGGTACAAAGCAGACCGCCATATCTTGTCTAACTTCAAGCCTTCTTCCTTTCTGTTAAAATTATTGTGGTGTTTAAAAATCTCTATAGCCTCTCTATTCATACGTGCATAATAATGCGATGTCTTAGCTAGCACGCTTGTCTCACTAAATTTTATTTTGTGGTCACCGTTTTCAAAAACATGTTCCGCTACGGCCGATTTGTCCGTGTGTCCCAGTCGACAGTTCCTTTTGTGTTCAGTTAGGCGAGTATTGATACTTCTTTTTGTTGTGCCAATATAAACCTTCCCACAACTACATGGAATCTTATACACACCTGGAGTAGCCAAAGGGTGTCGCGCATCTTTCGTTGATCGTAAGCATTCACTGATCTTTTTGGTGGGTTTGAATATTGTTTCCACTCTAAACGTGGCCAGTACTTTCCCAATGCGGTCCGTGATTTTGTAGATGAATGGGAGAAACACTTTCCCCGCCAAAGGTGTTTGTTGGACGTTAGCAGAGATTTGTCTTCTGGGCTGGAGTGCTCGATCTATCTCCTTATCACTGTATCCGTTTTTCTGAAATGCGGTTCGTAAATGATCTAGTTCCTCTTGCAAATAAGCTGGCTCACAGATTGTTTTAATAACACCTCTCTTCTGCCTGGGATGATGATTCGAATCTTTGTGAAGATACCGATCGGTGTGCGTATCTTTTCTATATTCTTTATGACCCAGAGTCCCATCTGCACGTTTAATTACTGTAACGTCCAAAAAATTTATCTGTACATTAATCTCCGTCTCCATGGTAAATTGTATTTTCGCGTTGATACTATACAAGTGCTTTAAGAAACAGTTCAGTTCCTCTTCCCCGTGGTTCCAGATCACAAATTTATCATCCACATACCGATACCACTTCAAAGGGCTCTTTCTGGCCGACTGCAGTGCCTGTTGTTCAAAAAATTCCATAAAAATATTCGCAACCGCTGGACATAGAGGGCTACCCATTGCCACTCCATAGATTTGTTCATAGAATTCATTATCATATTTAAACACCACAATAATTTTAACAGAAAGGAAGAAGGCTTGAAGTTAGACAAGATATGGCAGTCTGCTTTGTACCAAAGACGTGACAATCGATTACCTTCCATCGAGAGTAATGACGCCAGCCAGAGATAGTTTTACTGTCAGCCCTGGTGATATTATTGTCAGCTTTGACGTGATTTCCCTGTTCACCATGGTTCCTGTCAACGAAGCTCTTGCTTACATATCTGACTTGTTTCCCACTGATGTTATAGATCTGTTTCGACACTGCCTATTCACGACTTATTTTCAATATGATAATGAATTCTATGAACAAATCGATGGAGTGGCAATGGGTAGCCCTCTATGTCCAGCGGTTGCGAATATTTTTATGGAATTTTTTGAACAACAGGCACTGCAGTCGGCCAGAAAGAGCCCTTTGAAGTGGTATCGGTATGTGGATGATACATTTGTGATCTGGAACCACGGGGAAGAGGAACTGAACTGTTTCTTAAAGCACTTGTATAGTATCAACGCGAAAATACAATTTACCATGGAGACGGAGATTAATGGACAGATAAATTTTTTGGACGTTACAGTAATTAAACGTGCAGATGGGACTCTGGGTCATAAAGTATATAGAAAAGATACGCACACCGATCGGTATCTTCACAAAGATTCGAATCATCATCCCAGGCAGAAGAGAGGTGTTATTAAAACAATCTGTGAGCCAGCTTATTTGCAAGAGGAACTCGATCATTTACGAACCGCATTTCAGAAAAACGGATACAGTGATAAGGAGATAGATCGAGCACTCCAGCCCAGAAGACAAATCTCTGCTAACGTCCAACAAACACCTTTGGCGGGGAAAGTGTTTCTCCCATTCATCCACAAAATCACGGACCGCATTGGGAAAGTACTGGCCAAGTTTAGAGTGGAAACAATATTCAAACCCACCAAAAAGATCAGTGAATACTTACGATCAACGAAAGATGCGCGACACCCTTTGGCTACTCCAGGTGTGTATAAGATTCCATGTAGTTGTGGGAAGGTTTATATTGGCACAACAAAAAGAAGTATCAATACTCGCCTAACTGAACACAAAAGGAACTGTCGACTGGGACACACGGACAAATCGGCCGTAGCGGAACATGTTTTTGAAAACGGTGACCACAAAATAAAATTTAGTGAGACAAGCGTGCTAGCTAAGACATCGCATTATTATGCATGTATGAATAGAGAGGCTACAGAGATTTTTAAACACCACAATAATTTTAACAGAAAGGAAGAAGGCTTGAAGTTAGACAAGATAAGGCGGTCTGCTTTGTACCAAATACGTGACAATCGATTACCTTCGATCGAGAGTAATGACGCCAGCCAGAGATAGTTTTACTGTTGACATCACGTGACGAGTGGTGGCGCCCTCTATGCCCTCTATATAAGCAGGACCTCCACGGCCCAGCAGCCAGTCGTCGACTCACCTCAGAAGATGTTGCCCGCAGCCGGCAACGAAACGTCAGGGGAAGAAATTTCTACTGTTCGACCACGGCCTCTCAGCCCGGAAGTTTTAATTACTGATGACGCCGGCCGTGAAAGCCTACACATTATGATATATATATATATATATATATATATATATATATATATATATATATATATATATATATATATATGACAATCAATTAATTTATCATACTGAGATCTAGGGATTTTTCCTGTTGGAGATAATTAATCAATGAAAATCGTCTCCATCCTGCGATGTCAATAATGTCTGAGTTTTGGTTTTGTGGCAGTTGGATATACCAATGATGGTGATGCCTACTCCTGAAAATAAATAAGACGCAGCAGGCATATAGAGTGTAGTTTCACTTATTTTATTTATTTTTGACCTAGTTGGAAACTATGTAACCCCTATACGATGGAAGCCTAATAAGAATATTATTTTCTATCATTGTCATTATCTTGTCACTCCTTATCATTGCCCGTCACCGGAATATTATATATATTCTGTGAATATTAAATAATAACAATATGCCGTTGACGGGCAATGATCCTGTCGTTAGTGGAGAGGGGTGGGTAAGTTTGAAGCCCTTACTCTTAGGCGAATTAGTTTCATAACTATGAGTTTGAGTACTGTGGGCAGGGCGAAGCTGGGAATTTGTATCTGAAGGGAGGCGTG
The DNA here is from genome assembly GCA_026315105.1 of Locusta migratoria. NCBI lineage: Eukaryota > Metazoa > Arthropoda > Insecta > Orthoptera > Acrididae > Locusta > Locusta migratoria. The sequence continues at coordinate 874,815,077 of CM048744.1, forward strand.
CTTAGGTGCAGGTGCGGTGATCACTGCGTCCCCAGTGGTGTAGGGGTCAGCGCAACTGCCTAGAAAGCAGGAGACCCGAGTTCGAATCCCGGCTGGGTACACATTTTCAGCTTTGCCCAATCGCAGTTGACTTTCTTAAATCACCAGCAATTAATTCTTTCACGACTTCATGCAGATATGAAGTGTCGTGATAAGGGGAACATGGAGAAAACGAAGAGGAGGATACAGTAAAAGATACGATCCGCAGACTACATGTTTAACAATACGCGGACAAGTGCAGAGCATGAGAGGCGGATCCGCCACTGTCCTGACTGTGGACCCTCTCCTGGTAACGACATTCCCTTTGATGCCGCGTCCTTGGCGCCTGGTGCGCGGGTGATCTCTCACCTTTGGATAAAAGCGATTCCGGCGCGGCTTCTCGTTAACTTTTAATATGCAGCCGCCGTCGGAACGCCGGCGAGTGCCACTTAATGGACTCTGCCGTATCGCCGAGTATTTACCCTGATTGAATTCCCCCCTCCTACGCGGCGCAATATACTCGAGGGACCGATAGCATCAGCTACACCTGGACGCGCGTGCAGACGTGCGTCGGTGTGCGCGCCGCGTTTGTGTGCGTGAGCCGTAGTGCAGTTGGCTGAGTGGCGTCACAGGTAGTGACAGCGGCGAGTGACCCCACGCCGCTGACGCGCTCGTCCGCCGTGTATTGATGGTCTCCGCTGAGTGACGTATGGACGGCGTCAAACTCGAGGACGCGGCGCGAAATACGGCAATGGAGCGCTGTAACTATGGCAACGAGGGCAGCCGTGAAAGCCTGTCAGCAGAACAAAAGGTATAAGTCCTGCCACGTTACCCCAGAAGTGTAGGTAGCAATACTGCGAACACAAAACATTCTTTCATCGCTATATTAATACCTGACTTGGAAAACTGAAATGACAATCTTCAAAATTAATTAGACCAGGAAACGAATGAAACAAATAATTCGAAAGTTAAATTTTCGCACGTGTACAAAGTAAAAATAAAGTTTGTACGTAGCTGTTAATGGCAATAGAATGAAGTAGATGCGTTCATATCTATAACACAGATGATCCCTTCACTATCACGCTGTATTATATCTAGTTGAAACATGCAAACAGTTGACATTGGGGGAGGGGGGAGGAAAGGCGGTCCCCCACTGGCCTCTCGTCCTGAGGTCTTCAAATTTCGAAAAATTCGAAACATGAAGATGCCGTAGCACCAGACAATTTTGAATCAAATTCCAAACAAAATAGTTAATGAAAGAAAAAGGCTGACTGGATTTCGATAGCCGGCCGCGGTGGCCGAGGGGACTGAGGCGCTCCAGTCACGGTCTGCACGGCCACTACGGTCGGGGGTTCGAATCCTCCCTCGGGCATGGATATTTGTGCCGTCCTTAGTCTTACCTAGTTCATAAGTAGTTTGTAAGCTTTAGGGACTGATGACCCCTTGGTTAAGTCCCATAAGTTCTACAACCATTTGAACATTTTTTTTTTTTTTTTTTTTTTTTTTATTTCGATACACTATCACTAAATACGTATTTACGCAATTACCTAACGCCATTCCCCGATTCGGGTAAACAATACTACAAGCTGCGTAGTTAAAGGCTTAATTACTTGTTCACAAATTAATGAGAAAAGGAAAGGCAGTATTTCTGAATAGCAAGTTGTTCAGCTTGCGTAAAACATCGGAAATCAGGAATAATAATTAGAATAAAATCTACAGTTATGGACACAATTACGCACTCATTCTTTCCTGCGCCCTGTGACACGAGCATTTCAGTAGAAGGTTAAGATTGAAATGCATCATACCTACAATTACTCACTAGCAATGTTATTGGAGTAGCTATTTATTTGTATTATTTTTTTTTCAACACAAACATTAATGAGTTTTTCTGAGAAGTCATACAGGGTGTCCAGAAAAGGACTCCCTGATTTCAAAATTAAATATCTCGAAAACAAAAATCGGTTGAGGAATGCAGAAAACGGTATGTTTATTGTGAAAGCTGTAAGATGTTAATACAGCAGTTTGAAATAATAGTTACAAAAGCTGCTAACAGATGGCGCTGTAATCGCCCTACGTAATGCCTAGTGTAAATAGTGATCCGAAGCCCAGAGTGATCAGTTCCACTATTGAAACGTGAAAGGACGTTAGCGTACCGAAGGAAGAGATTAAAACCATGTACTCCAATGAACAACGCGTTTTTCTGGTGCTAGAGTACCATAGGCTACAAGGCGAAGTTTTCAATCACGATTTAATGTTCCAAAAGGACCCGATGCGAAAACCATTCGTACGCTCTTTTCTCAAAATTTCAACGAACAGGAACCGTAACTGATAATCTAGTGGGCGCCTGAAAATATCGCCACAGTTTCTGGAATTATTCAGCAAAATCCAATGTCATCCGTCCGTAGAATTGCATCTGACACTGGTTTGAAGCGTTCCAGCACGCAGAAAATGCTGAGAAAGAGCCTACACATGTTTCCATTCAAAATTCCAATGCACCAGGCCTTACCCGTATGAGCTGTGCATCAAAGGGATGCCTTAGCTAATCAGATACTCACAATGATTGATAGAGAAGGATCTGATGTTGCCTGTATCTGGTTTACAGATGAAGCACACTTCCACCTGAATGGATATGTGAATAAGAAGAACTGGCGATTTTGGGGTTCCGAAAAGCCATATTGATGTCAAGCGAAACTCAGGTATTCTCCTAAAGTTACTGTGTGGGCTGCAGTATGCAGCAGATGCATTATTGGCCCTTTTTCCATTCGAGAAACGGTCACTGGTGCACGTTACGTTGCAATTTTGGAACAATTTGTCGCCACACAGCAAACGTTAGAGGATCAACCAAGTAATGCATGCTTTATGCAAGATGGAGCCCGACCACATTGGACCGAACAAGTGTTTCACTTTCTTGAGGAATACTTCAGTAATCGAGTTACTGCTTTGGAATATTCCAAATTTACTGGTGCAGGCATGGATTGGCCTCCATTTTCGCCGGATTTGACTCCCTGTGACTTTTTTTGTGGGGCACAGAGAAAGACATGGCCTACCCGAAGCATCCCGCCACGCTGGACAAGCTTGAATCGGCGATCTCTGTGGCATATGAATTCATTTCGGTTGAGACACTACGAAATGTGATGGCGATGTGTTTGCTCCACCTCTTTAGTGCCAATGGTGAAAATTTTGAAAGCATTGTGATGTGATTGTTTGCAAAGAGTGTTTTCATACGATTATTTCACATATGTATGCTGTATAAACTTCTTACAGCTTTCACAGTAAACATACCGTTTACTGCATTCCCTTATAGATATTTGTTTTCGAGGTATTTAGTTTTGAAATCTGGGGGCCCTTTTCTGTACACCCTGTAGCAGTTAATGGCAGTAGAATGAAGTATATGTTTTCATATCTATAACACAGATGATCCCATCACTATCATTCTGTATTATATCCAGTTGAAACATGCAAACAGTTGTCATGAGGGGGTGGGGGGAGGGGGAGGGGAGGGCCCCCTCTGGGCTCCTGAGGTCTGCAAATTTCGAGAACTTCGAAACGTGGAGATATAGCACCAGAACATTTTGAATCAAATTCCAAACAAAATCGTTCATTGAAGTTCAAATGTGCAAATGTCTGTAAATCTATCGGACCAAACTGCGTGGTCTTCAGTCGGTAGCTTACAAACTACTTAAACCTAGGTAAACTAACCTGAGGACAAATACACACACCCATGCCACAGGGAGGACTCGAACCTCCACGGCGAGCAACCGCGCGCTCCGCAGCGATAAGCTTTAGACCGCGTTCATTAAAGAAAAAGGCAGACTGGATTTCGATGCCCCATCCCTAAGTAACATATTTACACAGTTACCTAACGCTATTACCCGAATCGGGTAAACAAGACCGCAAGCTGTGTAGTGAAAGGCTTAATTACTTGTTCACAATGGAATGAGGAAACGGAAGGCAGTATTTCTAAATAGCAAGGTGCTCAACTTGCGTAAAACACCGGAAATGAGGAATAATAATTAGAATAAAATCTACAGTTATGGAAACAATTACGCACTCATTCTTTCCTGCGCTCTGTGACACTAGCACTTTAGTAGAATTTTATGAATGAAATGCATCAAATACCTACAATTACTCACTATCAATGTTATTGGAAAAGCTATTTATTTATTTCAACACAAACATTAATCAAGTTTTCTGAGAAGTCATATGAACTTCTGCGGCTACTACTATTGACGCAAATAAGAGTACTCTATTCGTAGACTTCCACGTTGTTATATCCATCTCTCACATTAGTTTTTAAACGCGCTCCACACGTTTCTGTCACACAGCCGACTTTCCTTCTGTGACTGTTTCAAACATAAGTCCTTCCGGTTCATTCAGTTCTAAGGTTTTATTTCTTGCTGCGACATAATTCTTAATATGTTCCGAAAAAAAGTTCAAAAAGTTCAGTGGTGTTAAGTTCACAGTGGCACGGTTTCATTATTAAAGCTGTTTTGTCCGTGACATATGTATTTGTTTCAGGTCTATATCCCGCAGTTCTCGCTACAATTTATCATTTACAAAATTTTTCTTTATTTTGAAAGCCAGTATAAATTATTTTGTTTACTGGAACCTGCTTTAAGATTTTTTGACGGCATTGCATTCCAGTAATTAATATCTCTCTTTTTTTTTTTTTTTTTTTTTTTTTTTTTTTTTTTTTTTTTTTTTTTTTTTTTGCACGATGTATGGAAAAATGCATCAATTTCCAAGCAGACTGGGAATACTATATGCACAAATCTTCTAACCTGCTTACCGATCAGATTGGAATGCGACAGAAAACCTAACGTATTCTGAAGTATTCGACAACCTATTCTATAGGTATGTATATGTTGTATTTCGAAACATCAACATTTTTAGAGCCATTCAATTATCTTATATTTTCACATTATATTACGTAATGATACATTTTATTCCTTGATTTTAAAAAGCACTTTATAACATTTATTAAATACGATTTTTCTTATCTGATATAAACATTTCCGAAAGAAGAGACGCCATTTGTTGACATTAACGGCTGTAATTTTAAGAATTTGAAATATTTATTTGAAAATAAACTGTTTCACGGTATTGAAATAAATCCAATGGCAAAGATGAAAACGCGTGCTGGATGGGATTCGAACCCAGATTGTCCGCTTTGGGCCAGCGGTCACCTTGACTAGTTGGGCTATCCATTACAATGTGTTGACATTAACAACCGTAATTTTACGAATTCGATACATTTCAACAATTCACTCGTTTCAGGGCACTGAAACGAACCCAATGGTAAAGATGAAAATCCGTCAGTGCTTTCCCGACATTTCCGAAAGAAAAGGCACTATTTAATTGTATACCTGTCCCAGGCAATTGAGAATTTCAATGCAAACGCATTAATACGTCCGATCCCTTGCGGAAATACACTACAGGCTGCAAACAAGTGGAATCGAAAGGGCAGGGGCACCAAAATCTTAGTGTGCTTCAAGGTGAGAATTTGGGTTGGAAGGGTAGCGTACATGGATAACCTAATTGGTTAAGGCGAACGCTGGTCCAAATCGGGGAATCTTGTCATCTTGTCATCTTTTCTATTGGATTTATTTCAATGTCCGATGTTACGAAACATAAAAAAAAATCGTATTAGATCACCTCTTTTTAATATACTGTATTATTTCGGAAATCATTTCAAGTTTCCTGTAATTCACATTATTCCACTTTATTCCTAATATGAACAACGACTGCAGTTTTCAGTGCAAATTCTTTCACGTATTTCGTTTCAAAGCACTTCATGAAAATCAAGTCACAAACACATATATAAGCAACTTCGTTCAAACGTGTATCCACATATCACAATTTAACACTGTGACTAAGTATTTATTCGTAATAGTCAGTCCCAGATTACAGTGATGTTAACCCTTATTTTAGAAATTTATTAAAAGTAGTCTGAAAGAGAGTTGGAGCCTCAGTTATGTGTTGTGCATGTTATGCGAAGCAGTTATGTTTTCTTAAGCTCCTTTGAGAATATTGACAATGTGTCAAAGAGAACGTAGATGGAGGTGTGAGGAGTCATTGAGGCAATATCGCCCCCATATATATATATATATATATATATATATATATATATATATATATATATATATATATATATATGCTGAATAAGCATTCAAACTGATGGCGTTAACCATCCAGTATCCAGTAAACGATTCTTGAATCAACTCAAACTCTCATATGCGAGACATTGTCTACTAACTATGAGTGTTCGTACATTCCATTATCCGTCTCCAGTGATCATTCTGTCGACGATATATAAAACCTTACCTCTACATTCCATTATGTTATTCTCTCACTGGGAATGCCTGCTTTGTACAGAGTCCCACGTTATCATGTATCAAATGAAGAGTCTCAAGATATGCATTGGTTCCATGGATCAGTGCAAACGCTGCACATTATATTTAAATGATACACATAATGGCTTGTCACAGTTGTAATACAGAACCCTTCCTATGAAGGAATAGTATAATGGTATGTATGGAATGAATGAATGAAGATTTTGGAGAAGTATAAAGTAATGCACGAACACTGTAGGCAATGTGTCACATATGACAGATGCGGTCGATCGGTCGGCGAAAAGGGCGGAATCCGGGTCCGAAACCTGGTGTAGAAAATTTTTTCGTAAGACATGATTAAATTGTACAGCTGATGGTAATTCACATTCTCAATTTTGATTACAGTTCTTGTATTTCATCTGGCAGCTGTAGACGCTGGATATTCCTTTCCTCAGACATGCACGTACGTTTGCAGCACTTCGAGTTCAAGGATAGTGTACGTTATATTTATTAACTGAGTCTGTGTTTCTAATATATTTACTCAGTTTCAACTTTTAATTCCTTGTCCAGCTGGACAGTCAAATATAACTTTAACTTATCCTACTGTAGTTCAGATTTTATATTTGTGATCTGTATTTGTCTAACTGAACGTTTAGTTCTTCAGAACGTGGGTTTCAATTACTGTGTTGTTGGGCACATTGTTGGTTTATCATTCTAGAAATAGTATTACATGTCGTTTCTGACTGTAATCTTCTGGCCCCTAGAGTGTCAGCCGACGAATATATTTCATTAACAATAGTTCAGTCATTTTCTACGTCTTCATTAGGTCCAATATTTGTGTGGTTATTATATTAGCCTCTATGCCTAATCACTAAAATTCCCTATTTAAGTACTCACTTTTTGCATTAATAACAACAGTTCACAAAAAAACGTATATCTTTACTTAAATATGTTACGGCAGACTGGCTATTGGCATAGGCATAATTACTGTGATGCACTTCACCACAAAATACTACAACATGGCTGCCTAAATAAAAGTTACTTTTATTTAAAAAGTAATGTACGACTTAGATGTAAAATTGATATTCAGTTGAACTATTATTGCTGATGATGTTCTCTTATCTTTGGACACATTTTGGAATGATTTAACACTGTAACATTTCACAGGCTTCATGAGTATCGCAGAACAATTCAGATGTAAACGTGTGGTACAGAGGTCATATATGAACTCATGTCAGTGTTAATTAACCTATAAGTTCAAGTATAAACACAGTGTGTGTGTGCGTGTGTGACTTTGGTTTTGCTGACCGAGCTTAGAGAGTGCAAAGATTCGAAATCCTGCAAGTTATACTCTTAAAGTGATTGTTTCTTGGTAAATATTTTCATGTGTAGCGGAAACAATTCAGATACATTTAATTGTAACGGGTTCTTGGTGTTAAAATGTAACCTGACGTTCCATTTAAATAAATTGTAAAATAGTAGGGTGTGATATTTTAGTTGTAATGACTATCTCAATCTGAAGACATAAGGTGTGGTTTCCTTCATAAAATGAATGACGCTGGTAAATGTAGTGTGGATTTTCATTTATTTATGATTGCATTACAGGTAATGGATGTAAGACTTAAGTGTTGCACTTGGTGTGTTTGTGCCATAACAAATAGATAAGAATCAGTACAGTCATACAATTTTTATGATAGTGTGGGAAGAACTAATTAGAGCACTAGAAGATATAAGCTGAGAAAAGACCCCTGGAGTTTTCTTTCTGAATTTTAATCTTGAAAGAGCCATCGACAACATAGCTATTTAGTTTCGGGTTTAAGATGTATGAGACAGGAACAATACTTTCAGGCTTCATGAAGAATGAATAATAGCATTTCCGGAATTCCTACCGGTAGTTGCTGAAATAACACGATTATTAAGGAAATTTCTGTCTAGTAGGAAATGGGTGTTATATATATCAACACACACTATTTGCAGCAGTTTGAGAAGAAACTGCTGAAGTTCAACATCTGGTTTTTCCGTTATGATTCTGGAGAATCATGCTACCACTGAAATAAACTATTTACACAAGTGTGGAAATAAACTGGTAAATAGTACTAACTTCAATGAGTTCATTAGGGCAGTGAAGAAACGAAGAAATTCCGGGGGAAATCCTGTGCCTGATTATTTTAAGATAGGGCTTAATCTGAGAAATCATCTTTTACAGAACTAGGAAGTTACAGAAAATGTTGGGCAATATTGACTGAAATACACTAATAGAATGTCTTAAGGTAACAGGGTTAATACAGACTGCACGATAGGTTGTTTACCACCTGTAACGTAACCAAACTACGACTCACAGTATGTATTTATATGAAGTGTTATTTGATACGGTTGTAGCCTACACTGCACTTTATTGAATGTATACATAGACATTATGTGGTCGAAAACAAGATGATAATCTATAATTGGATCAAAAAGAAGAAAAATGTTACATATTATTTTTTCAGACAGGGTAAAAAAAGTAAGTTTATGGAATTATTTACTGATTAATCAGAGGGCAATGGCTGAATATCAGCAAAAGAAAAACTAAAGTGCTGGAATGAAATCCATATATATTTTATGGAACGTTGCACCCATGAAAAATTAACAGCGATCAAAAAATTCTGAATATTAGAATAAATGTAACACTCTAAGTCACAATATGATATTTATTTCATTTTATTATCATGACCGGTTTCGATCAATTACGATCATCCTCAGATCATGTCCTTGGTGAGGAGCTGGCCAGTCTCTTGAACAGCAACACTGCTCGAGAGTTGCTCCTCAAGAGATGAGCCAGCTCCTTACTTAGGACATGATCTGAGGATGACCTTCATTGTTTGAAACCGGTCATCATAATAATGTAAAATAAATGGTCATATTGTGATCTAGACAGCAAAAATTATTATATTATTCAGAAATCAGTATAATTTAGATGATTCTAAAATATGCCACGAAAACTTTCTGAGAATTTCTTCTATACGTTAAAGATATGACTGAGTATGAACGAAGTATAAAGTATGCACAATGCCAACTGGTAATGAAACTGACAGTTTGTTAACATCATACAAAATAAAACATGGAGTAATTAATTGATCATGGTTTAAAGAATGAATCGAACAAAGGAATACATTCTGAGACATCAAGGATAGCCTAACTGGCTGTAGAGAGAAATACATAGCAACAATGGTCAAATGTCTTACACAGAAAAGACTAGTACAGAATGCCCCATCAGTCCCGATTTCGAATTCATCACCACACTACTACTGCCACAACAAATATAATATAACTAAAATTGAATGGTCGTTGTTACGAGAAACGTAGAAACAGTAGGTCACCGGCACTTAAGTAATGCAAGCAAATACATATAGACGAGTCACTACATTCAATAGAATATCTATGTTCTTGAATACAAGAGAGGAAAAATGACTTATTGGTGGAAAACCGTTTGCATTTTATTGAAAATAATTATCTCTGATAAATTATTTCATTTGCTTTTTGCCCAGCTAATTAATGCATACGGTTATTGCTCTCCCGCTGTTAGCTACAAAAAGTTTATTACGTCGTATACCAGCTAAGCGTTGGCGTTCGGTTTTGGGGAGCAATCGTAATGTGAGCAGTTATCGAAACGGTCGTTACTGCATCCACATAAATTACCCTTTGCATAATCAAGTGCATAAACAGCACTTACTGCTCTCGTTGGCAACCTGTCTCTCAGTATTAATCCTGCAGCTCTGGAGTCATGGAATATCCTCATATCATTCCATTTTTAACAATTTATCACGTCGTGGAAATAGATGGAGCTTTACTTGTTAAATTATAAATCTTCTCTGATACATTGAAAATGACATGTGGTTAAATATCTAGTGTAACTTCAATATTATATTCTATTTTTTGAAATTATATTTTCGTGTGTAGAACTTTTTCCCCGAAACAGTAATACTTGACAAGAATATTTATTAGGTAGAACGTCAAATCAACGTCTCTTAATTGCTGTTAGGCTTTCATATAAATAAGTGACTGAACGAGCAAATATACATTGTGAGTTAAGGCATAAAATTAGTCAGTTTGTATACATAATTGGAATCGAATAAAAAGAGTAAGTGATACGCCAAAGTTTTGTATTTGATGTCAAAAAAGCGCCTGATCTCATCAATAATTATGAAATGATTACTTTCAAAATGACACTTGCAAAATAATGTTATGGTCCTTCAATATATAAACAGAATACAGCGACTGAATAATAATGTTAGTGGAAGGTGGAAGAATGTGTACGAATTACTGTTCATGTATGCAAGACAATTTACAACGGAAACTGAAGTGGCCTAATAAATGATTAGTGGAATTTCAGGAAGTATGGTACCTTAATTACTATAGCGTCTTTGATAGATGGTAGAAACATACTGACTCGTGATTCGATAACAAACATTGCATACATTTTGAGTAAAATAGTCAGCACTGCCGAACAGCCAGCTAGATTATTATGCTCATTCTGACAACGAGCGCCGAAAGGGATTGGCCGTGCACCATGCCTTGCTGAGGAGTCGTTGCTGGTCCTTGCCGGAGGCTCGAGTTCTCCCTCGGTCATGGTTGTTTGTGTTGTCGTGTATCGAAAGTTACTTGTGGTAGTTTGTAAGTCTACAGACTAATCAACACTGCAGTTCGATTCCATAGTATTACAAACATTTGATCATTTTGACAACCAACTAGTAAAAGATGTAGCCTTGGATGTAGATCACCATCTTTTTTTTCAGGCTGTAACATACTTTTAGAATAATTTTAAGCACTGGGAAATTTCTTCAGTATGCTGTATGCGTTCTTTTGATTTCTCATCAGTTTTATGTTTCCTGTTACATTTTGATACACACATATCTACCCAAATATTTAAGGTATTAATTAAATTTTTAGTCAATATCTTTAGGGTCTCTTCTGGATGAGACTGTAATAAAGCACATATTTCATAGTAGATTTTGAAAGTGATTAATTCCATTATCTTTCATGTGTCCAATCTTCAAGACAAGTATCAGTTCGTACATTTTGTTTGATGTTCTATTCCAGTTTTGTTTGGTAATGAAATCCAGATTACTAAATCACTATATCATTTGCATACATTCTGCTTTTACTTCTTCATTTGTAGATATATATGAGGAAGGCTCTTTGCTAAAACTATTAAATAACATCAGCCTGGTCGCAGCACCATCAGGTGTTTCTGGTTTTGATTTATTATATTTACTTTCTAATTTTTATCTGTGCTGCACGTAATATTGCTTGTTATAAATCATATATCCAGAGCCACATTCTCAATGATTAAGTTTTGTAGTTTTTCTAAAAACTTTACTCTTCATGTATATCCACCGGCTGCTTCCAAATTAGCGAGTTTTCTACGCACCTTAAGGAATTCATTAGTTCTAGTGAATTTTGTGATGCTTAAAATCAGATTACCGTTAGGCTGCAGTCCTTCCATTATTATTCAGTTTTAACATTTAAGACACAATGATGCAAAATATGTTGAAGAATGGTATTAAAATTCAAGGTGATATCATTGACAATAACATATGTAATACTGATGTTATCTGCAGGAAATGAGTACTATACAAATTGAAGGTATGAAAATTCTACGTAGCATTTGGAAGGTGCTGATAGTAAATTATAATGTGATGGAAGTAATAAGGAGTATGGGCAGACTTGTTACTTGTGATTTGCCATCAGAATTGGGTAATACAAAGCAGACAAACTCAACTTCTTCTACTGCACAAATGAAATATGAGTAAAGGTTAAAGATTTGACACCATATATAACAAATGCAGAGATGATTATAGCAGAAAGGATTACCACTGCTGAAGATAGGCTAGTCACAGCAGAATAGCGTGCACACTAAGGCCCCCAGCTGCCGTTCGCATGGCCATTCGCCATTGGGATTCAAGTCCTCCCTCAGAGCTGGGTGTTTGTGTTGACTTTAGCATACGTTACTTTAAGTTAGTGTAAGTAGTTTGTAAGCTTAGAGACTAATGGCCACCATAGTCAAGTCCCTTAGATTTACAAACATGTGTACATTTTTCTTGAAGCTGGGCTTCAATTTTACAAAGAGATTTCTGAGAATGTATGTTTGCAGCAGATCATATCGTGGAAGTTAATAATGGACAGTGGATAATCTGTTGAAAGACAAATGAATTGTTTGTGATACGATGTTTCTAACAGGCCACTTTCTTGGTTCTATTCAGTGATTAAGAACTTTCAACACATATTGTAAATTTCAGCTGTTTACAACATCTGTATTGCACATTCAAGCAGCATTTGCGGAAGACTCAGTTTCAAATAAAATGTTTCACTTCGTCTGCAGACCATGGTTGGAAAACGATCTTGTCACCAACATTGTATTCCTACGGAGGGCTTCTCAGCGTTTCCATTACATATACCAAAGGTGTACGGGGTTTTTACATTATTTCGCACCAGAACCAAAAGACATGGCTTAGGCTAATGAACAATTGACGAATACACTCCACGAGACAGCGTTCCCTAGGTGTATTTCGTACACACATGTAGGTAGAGTCACTTTCAATGCTGAAGACCACAGCTCATCAATCAATCTCAAGTTGTGACACCATCATTAAATATTTATGCCTATTTTGCGATGTAAAATGTTTTGGTAATATTTATATGACATTTATCGATTTAGTTTGATGTGCATATATCTACAAATTTGCTATCTTTGGATATGAGAGTAACGCTATTCAAAATTTGGATACTACTAATGTAAAGTATGTATAAACATTGCGGTCTTTGTACTATTTACCATATTAAATATTTTGTAAATTAATAATATTGTAGAAGTTCTGGCTTAAGGCTTTTGTAAATAATATTCGTATGTAAAAGATGGAGGGCATCCCCGCTAGAAAGGAGAGTGCTGACATGAAAGTAAAATGTGGAAAATGCGCGCCAATTGGCCGGTTTGTGTGGCGAAACAGTTAGTTGCGAGATAGTCGTAGTTTCGACGCTGATGAGTGAACAGTGCTTGTGCGTTGTTGCTATTTACCTGAGACTATAATTTTAATAAGATTAGTAAAATGACCTCGGTATTACTGGCATAATATTTGTGTCTTATTATAGACATTATCTCGATGCTAAGAAGACTAAATTTGGCCACATGCTTCAAGAGCCAGTAATGCAATATATTATGCCACAACTAACTGCACTACAGCGTCAATCTTCCATCACAGGCAAAGTAGAAAAATTTTAGTATTGTAATAACAGCCTGAAACTCACATCTATAAGCCGCGGCGAATTACCCACGCGTACTGGAGCGCCGTGTTGAGGTGCGCGCGGCCGTTCGCCGTCATGGGTTCGAATCCCCCCTCGGGCACAAATGTTAGTGTCGTCTTTAGTGTAAGGTAGTTCATAAGTAGTTTCTAAGTTTAGGGACTAATGACCTCGCAGTTAAGTCCCTTAAGCTTAACAAACACATTTGTAAATTTTGGGAACAAACATCTTCATAAACTGTAAACAGAGCTGTTAACCTGTTATTGTGCAATGCCATTAACCTATGTCTGGTCCTTTTCTTTTCCAAAGTGTAATAGTCGGAGTAACGTAGTGAAATAACATATAAAAACATTTTTTTAAAGTTTTATAAACTGCAAGAAGTCATAGTGATTTTTGTTGCATAATCATATAGTGGATATTGACGTAAAGTATAGGTTAATGTTCAATTTCATCTCTACCAAGTACTAAACATTTTCAGTCATTCTTGCATTTTTTTAAATTTTTATTTAACTTTAATTAAGAGTCATAAAGTTTCTTTATTGCAGTAGTAAAGTTCTTAGTTGTTTGAGTTAACTGAAATATAGCTTATCAGTTTCAGTTACCTCATTTTAAAAGTGTGTTTGTTCTTAAAATAAAACCTCTGAAAGATTGTTATTATTATGCGAGTAATTCAGTAGAAAGCTGAATCTGTATTTATAGTCAAAGAAATAGTAAAAATAATAATATATTATATATGTTTGGACTAGGTTTCTAAAAAAAAGAAAAAAATTCTTTTACAGTAATTTTGCAAAATTAAGATAGACTAGTGGGTGTTCCAAAGTTAATTTGTTATGTTTAGGAACTGTTCTTAAATGAAATATCTATCATTTTAATATTTTGGTTTCACATTTTCCAATGAAAGAGTATACTTATTATTCACAACCTCGGTAGGATTGTGTAGCATAAGATCCAACAGTAAACAGATTAGTGATACTTCAATTTTGATGAGTAACTAAATTAAAGTATAGATGGTTGTAATTTTGTCTTACATCCACAAAAGTGACAGTTTTAAGTAGTGTTGTATTTTAAGCCTGTTTTACGAATGTTATCATCATATTGCTAAAGAAACATTTTTTCTTGATGCATAATTACATTCAGACTACGAATCATATATTTACCGTCCATAGGGACTGGCGCCTGTAATTAAATAGTGCTGCTTTGCTCATAAAGTAGGAAACTTGTCCTTGTGGTTTCAACACTATCTTCTCTTCTGGTACTATATATCTTTGTGAAACGAAGGTTAACTCTGATGTTATCATCTATTAGGATCACACGTGGTCAAATTTAAATACTCACAGAGGGCCACAATTCTGTAGGGGTAGGCATGTGGTAGCGATTCGTTGCAGTTAGTAATATTACAGTACATGTAACAAATCTGTAAATGGCTTGAAAGCTTCACTCACCGACAGGATTGTTGCACATGGTGACCTGGTGATGGGAGTACATGTAACAAATCTGTAAATGGCTAGAAAGCTTATCTCACCGACAGGATTGTTGCACGTGGTGACCTGGTGATGGGAGTGTCTTAATTGCAGTAATTAACTTTTGTGTTTGTGCTGTGGAAGAAATGCATTAAAACTATACAACTAAGTTGTTGTAAATATCACAGCCCAGAGGAACGAATAAGCAATAGTATTTATAAGATTGGTAGAGGATTGAAACAGTGGGGTTACTTAAGAGACGAGCGTAATATCATTAACGTGGAAGCAAATGAAGTGGATGCTGCAACTTCTAGTAGTTCCGAAAATCAAACGCTAGATGCCACTGAATTACTGCAGCAGCTGTCGTATATTGACCAAAATATGTTCACAGAAGAAAATTCTGGATTGTTGAAACCCTCGCTCATCAAAAGAGAACCGTCAGATAGTGAATCGGAATACAATGACACGCCAAGTAAAATAGTTAGATATTCTATTGACATATAGAACTGGTTTAAAACTTTATTTGAAAGAATGAATAGTCAGAACAAACGGGTTTGTATACAAATTGACGCTCAGACATTCACTCTGCTGCAGAGTGAAAGTTTCATTCTGGAAACATCCCTTAGGCTGTGGCTAAGCCATGTCTCCACCATATCCTTTCTTTCAGGAGTGCTACTCTTGCAAGGTTCACAGGAGAGTTTCTGTAAAGTTTGGAAAGTAGGAGATGAGGTACAGGTGGAAGTAAAGTTGTGAGGTGGCATCGTGAGTCGTGTCGGGATAGCTCATTTGGTAGAGCGTTTGCCCACGAAAGGCAAAGATCCCAGATTCGAGTCCCGGCTTCGGCACACAATTTAATTTGCCAGGAAGTTACATATCAGCGCACACTCCACCGCAGAGTGAAAGTTTCATTCTGTTGTATATAGTTTGCTATTTGTATTGGTAGATTCATTAATACTGGTAATTATTATACTTCAAGTGCTGCATACAACCTTGATGCTATAGAAAAGAGGTGTCACTTAGTTCCTTTTTTCAGTTTAACTTTCGTCCCCTAATAGTTAGGAGTCAGTTTGATGTTTTACTTAAACAAAAACAGGAGGAATATGTTGCACCATATTTAAATTTTTATGCCTATTTTACGATGTATAATTATTTTATAGTATTTATATGATACGATTTATCTATTTAGTTTCATGTGCATATATCTGCAAATTATCTTTGGATATGAGAGTTATGCTATTGAATATTTGTAAGCTACTAATGTAAAGTATGTATAAACATTGCTGTCTTTCTACTATTTACTGTGTTATATATTTTGTAAATTAATAATACTGTAGAGGTTCTTGCTTAGGGCTTTTGTAAATAATATTCGTATGTAAAAGATTAGGGGGGGGGGGTACCTGCTTCAAAAGAAAGTGCTGACGTGGAAGTAAAAGGTGGAAAAAACGCGCTAGATGGGCGGTTTGCGTGGCGAAGAAGTTAGATGCGAGAGAGTCGTAGTTTCCACGCTGATGAGTGCACAGCGGTTGTGTTTTGGGCTATTTGCTTGCGGCTATAATTTTAAGAAGAGCTGCAAAATGGCTTCGGATGGAGAATATTTATCAAAATGTTTACTGGCATAATATTTGAGGCTTCCTATTGAAATTATTGCGATGCTAAGAAGACTAAATTTGGCCACATGCGTCAAGAGTCAGTAATGCAATATATTATGTCACAACTAACTGCGCTGCTGCCCCAGTCTTCAACCAAATTAGAAAATTAGAAAAATTTTTAGCGTTGCAATATAGCCTCAAACTCACATTTGTAAATTTTGGGAATATTCATCTTTATAAACTGTAAACAGAGCAGTTAACCTGTTATTTTCCTATGCCATCAACCTATGTAGGGTCCTCTTATTTTTTTAAGTGAAATATTCCGAGTAACCCAGTAAAATAACAAATACAATAACATTTTGTAAGTTTTATAGAGTGCAAGAAGTTATAGTGATTTTTCTTGCATGATCATATAGTGGATTTTAATGTTAAGTGTAGGCTAATATTCAATTTCATCTCCACCAAGTACAAAACCTCTCGGAGGGAGCCTGAAACCTCTAGAGGGCGCGTCCCCCGGTGGCGGATCGGGGAACGCCTCCCAGATATGGGTGGTAGGAGGGAAATGAAATACCTCCCGTGGACCAATAGGCAACTGATTCAGAGTGAGCGGCTGCAAACAGCGTCTGACCCAGAATGGGCGGCTGGTATCATATGTGGAAAGCAACGGGAAGCTACCACATTACTGTTCCCAAAGCGCACTTGACATGGCTCTCTATGTGCAAAATAATGAATCCGGAGGTAAAACATCCCCTCAATCGGATCTCCGGGAGGGGAGTACATCGAGGTTAATTGATAGTGTAACGACAACGAAAAAGAAAAGGAAAGAGTAAAAGCTAAGGATTGGTACATGGAACGTTCGCACTCTGCTACAATCTGGCAAATTGGAAAATGCAAAAACAGAGATGAAGCGCAACAATCTAGATATTCTTGGAATGTGCGAGGTGAGATTGGGGGGGGGGGGGCAATGGTGAGCAACAGAGCGATGATTACAAACTATTTTATTCAGGCGAGGAAAAATGCGGAATGAATGGAGTAGCTATCTTGGTAAGGAAGAAGGCTAAAAACCCTATAATGAAGGTGGAATACATTAAAAGCAGGTTCATGATGTTGAGGTTGAAAGGTCAAAAGAAAGATGTAGTTCTGATACAGATCTACATGCCTACCAGCCAACGCAGTGATGATGAGATTGAAGAATGCTACAGCAGAATTGAATCACTGGTGGAGATCGAGAAGAAAAAGCCTACATCGTAGTAATGGGTGATTGGAACGCGGTGGTTGGCGAAGGAAAAGACGGAGATGTGGTGGGTAAGTTTGGTTTGGGAAAGAGAAACGAAAGTGGCGCGAGAATGGTCAGATTTTGAAAGGAAAACGCATTCGTAGTTGGAAACACACTTTTTGAACATCCCAAAAAAAGAAGGTGCACATGGACATCGAACATAGACAATAACAGATACCAGATAGATTATATATTAATACAGAGTAGATTCCGGACCTGCATGAGGAATTCCAAAGCTTATCCTGGAGCCGATATTAATTCCGATCACAATTTGGTTGTAGCGGATGTGCAGGTTGGATTGAAAAGAATTTTGGTTGGTAAATTGAAAGAAAAATTTAACTTAGACGCCCTAAAGAAAGAAGAGACAACCAAAAAACTTAAAGAAGAGTTCCGAGACAAGTGGAAAATTAGAGAAAAGACAGAGACAATAAATGAGCAGTGGAACCAGTTCAGAGACACCCTGAAAGCAATCAGTAGAGACGTTGTTGGTCGGGTTAAGTGCAAGCGGAGAAGGAAACCATGGGTTACCGACGACATGATCTTGAAGATGGCAGAAAGGAGAAAATGGAAAAACTCACAAACTGAGGAAGGAAAAAGGCAATACAGAAGACTGAACAATGAGCTGAGAAGAGTAACTGATCAGACCAGAGAAAACTGGGTAAGAGAAATCTGCTCAGAAATTGAGACACTGGAAAAGAGGGCAAGCACGAAAAGATGTATCGAGTAGCCAAACAATTAGTATTTCAGGGAAGAAATAGCAAATCTAATGTGGAAATAGACAGGAAAGATGGAACTCTATTAAGTGACCCACGTGCTGTTCGGGACAGATGGAAAGAATACATCGATACACTTTATGAAGCTGATCAAAGACCTTCCGTTCTACCGATTGAGAAGGAAGAATCAATAAACGAAGATGAAAAGGGAGATACCATCTTACGTTCAGAAGTGAAAAAGGCACTGGGAGAACTTAAAAACAACAAAGCGTTTGGTGTAGATGACATTCCAGCCGAAATCTTAAGAGCTTAAAAGAAACAGGCGAAAGTGATTTGGCCTCTCTGCAACCACATCTATGACAAAGGGGAGTGACAAGAAGACTTTCTCGTAAGTATAATAGTTCCAAACCAAAAGACTAATAATGCTAAAAAGTGTGAAGATCACAGGACAATCAGCGTAATATCGCAAGCAGAAAAAAGGTACTTCTTTGAGTCCTGAATAGGAGGCTTTATGGAACGCTGGAAGAAGGACTTGGAGAGGAACAATATGGTTTCAGAAAGGGAAAGGGAACGCGAGATGCAAATGGACTTCTAAGAACCATCGGCGAAAGATATATTGAAAATGGTAAAGAAGTTTATGCTGTCTTCATAGATCTCGAAAAGGCATTTGATAGAGTTCAGTGGGATAAGCTGTTCGACATCTTAAAAGGAAGGGAGTAAAGTGGAACGAAAGAATATTAATTGCAAATCTATACCAGAAACAGAAGGCACGAGTACAAATAGGTAATGGGATCTCTGAAGACAGCAAGATTGGGAGAGTTGCCAGACAAGGCTATTGTCTCTCTCCAATTTTATTTAACATTTATCTGGAAGAAGTACTGGAAAGCTGTTTGGGTGGGACAAGAGGAGTAAGGATAGGTGGGAGAAAAATTGATTGCATAAGATTTGCTGACGACATGGTCATACTTGCAGAAAATAAAGATACACTGACTCAAATGCTAAATGATCTGAGTGAATCCTATACAGCATGTGGCATAAAAATTAATAAAAAGAAAACGAAAAACATGGTCATAGGTTTAAAGAAAAGAAAAGTGAAAATCAAGTTGGAGTCAGAGGTCATAGAACAGGTGACACCGCCAAGTATTTGGGAAGTTGGGTTAAGGAAGATATGAATTTCCAAAAAGACACCTAAATGAGGGCGAAAGAAGCGTTCCAGAAGCAAAGTAAATTCCTAGCCAATGGTTTAAACAAAGAATTAAGGAAGAAACTGGTTAAGTGTCTAATATGGAGTGTGGCCTTATATGGAGCAGAAACATGGACATTGAGAAAGCAAGATGAGAAGAAATTTGAAGCTTGCGAAATGTGGATATGGCGTAGGATGGAGAAGATCAGCTGGATCGATAAAGTCAGAAATGAAGATGTAGGCCTACTAAACAGAGTTGGAGAGGAATGGAGGCTGTTGCTGACAATAAAGACAGAAAACTGAACTGGCTAGGCGACAGTTTAAGACGAGGTTGCCTTCTGGTAGAGGCAATTGAGGGTTGCGTTCCAGGAAAGAGAGAGAGGGGCAGAAGAAGGTACCAGATGGTGGATGACGTCAGCAAGCCACTAGGAGGGTACCAAAGAACTAAGATGATCGCAAAAGACAGACAAGCATGGAGGGCTATGCAGTTTAAACCTGCCGTACGGCAGACAACCAAATGATGATGAAGTACAAAACTTTTTCATTGTTGCATTTTTAAAGTGTTTACTGAACATTAATTCAAAAATGTTTGTTAAGCTTATGGGACTTAACGACGGCGTCATCAGTCCCTAAACTTACAAACTAATTATGAACTACCTTATACTAAAGACGGCACAAATATCCATACCCGTGGGGGGATTCGAACCCCCGACCGTAGTGGCCGTGCAGACCGCGACTGAAGAACATTAATTAACAGAGTCACGAAGTTTCTGTATTGCAGTAGTAAAGTGCATAGTTGTTTGAGTTATTTGAAGGATAATTTATCAGATTCAGGTACCTCGTTTTAAAAGTGTGTTAGTTTTTAAAATAAAGCCTTCATTATTGAAATATTATTATTATTATGCAAGTAATTCAGCGAAAAGTCGAATCTATCTTTATAGTCAAAGAAATAGTAAAAATAAAAGTGTGTTACATACGCTTGGACTAGGTTTCTAAAAAGTTTTTCTGTTATAGTAATTTTACAAAATTAAGACAGAATAGTGGATGTTCTGAAGTTAATTTGTTGTGTTTTGGAATAGACCTAAATGAAATATCTATCATTTTAATGTTTTGGTTTCACATTTTCTAATGAAATAGCAACTTTTTATTCACAACTTTAGTAGGACGCTGTAGACTAAGATCCAACAGTTAAACAGATTAATGATACTTCAAATTTGCTGAGTAACTAAATTAAAGTATAGATGGTTGTAATTTTGTCTGACATCCATAAAAGTGACAGTTTTAAGTATTGTTGCATTTAATGTCTGTTTTAACAAAGCTTTTATCATATTACTAAAGAAACATTTTTTCTTAATGCATAATTACATTCAGACTATAAATCAAATAGTTGATTACTGTCCACACGGACTGGCGACCGTAATTAAAACAGTGGTGCTTTGCTCTTAAAGTAAGAACTTTCTGATTACTTGTGGTTTCAACACTATCTTCTCTTCTGGTACTATATATCTTTGTGAAACGTAGCTTAACTCCGATTTTTCATCTATTAAGATAACACGAGGTCAAATTTAAATCCTCTCGGAGGGGCACAATTCTGCAGGCGTAGGATTCTAGTAGCGTTTCGGTGCAGTTAGTAATATTAAACTACACGTAACAACTCTGTTGCGAGTTGTTGTATATTGCTACCTGTATTGTAAGCGGCAGCGAAGTTTCACTAACCGACGGTGGTGTTACAAAGTAATCGCCAGACTTCACAACTCTAGCTCTTAAATGTTGCACACGGATGACGCTTTAACAGCTCTGTCACTACGCTATCTATCTGGCTGACGACGTTAAAAGCATTATAAGTTCATCTACTATCCCCTAGGTGGATTATGCCGCCGTTTGAAAACAACGATTGTGTCTATTAATTGTACGATTGTACGACGTGGTAAACTGCGCGTAGCAGAAAGAGAAATGCTTCTGAAGCGCAACAAACTACGCCAGAGTGCTAATTTATTTGTTCAGGATACTGCAAGTAGCAGAATGGGCTGCATCATTGAGGGAAACTTCAGACACACTACACATTGCAAAGCCCGACTACTTACAAGAAAACTGTTGGTATTCAAAACAGTTTACCGTCGTCTCAGAAGTATTAAATACAGATCCTATATTGTCGTCAACGACAGAGCACTGTCGGACAGCCATTGAATGTGATTATGAAGAAAAATAAGACGATGCGGAATCGTCACAGTCGTGGACCCTATAAGTGTAATTGAAAGGAATACACTTAAACAGGAAAACGTGGTTCCTAAATCATAAACTAGGAAATATGGAGCAATATAAAGAAGCCTTGTTGCACGTCCCCTGCCAAAGTTAATGTCCAGAAGTCAGTACAAAGCTCACTTAATGTTTATGGTAACCATGACGCACCATGGCCACCAATGTAGGACAGAAGGAACCATGGGAATGGCCTGGTCAGCAAAATGTTCACTCAAATCTTGGCAGTAATACGACCTTACAGAATAACGGTTGATACATGAAATACTACGATATCACCAATAAAACATCACCAAACACCCGCCGTGTTTCACTCGTGTAACATAAACCCTGCCGAAAGTTGAAAACATTGTGCAAAGATTCTTCCAAAAGCAATGACTTTTTATTGAACTGATTAATAATTCAAGATCTTGTAACAAGTGTTAGTAAGAGACATGAATGGCAGCTAGCCCTGTAAGTCCCCGCTTCGTGATGTTTTGTCGTAGGCTGGTTTCGTGACTGAAACATCCAGGTCTACAATGGCTTTAGCGATTATCGTCATATTATTGCTCTTCAATGAACCAACAGACCACCATGTTACGGATTGAACTATGGCTCTAAACTAAGTTTAATGTACTCTCTCTCGCTCTCTCTCTCTCTCTCTCTCTCTCTCTCTCTCTCTCTCTCTCTATCTATCTATCTCTCTCTGTGTGTGTGTTATCCTGAGCATAGATTGATTTAAATTGTTTGTCTATTTAGGAACCGACGAACTGAGTAATTGGTCCCCTAGGTCCTAGAACAATTTAGGTATTTCAACACTTCCATTGACGTTGTGCCCTGGCGGGTGGTATTTCTCCAGTTTCCCTGTATGAGATGTAATGTGGTGTCTCACGACACACCAAACACTTCGGCTATCTTAGTTACGGAAGTACCCACCGAACAAGCATCAACAGTTGGTACAAGTTTTGAATTCACTCTACTCCATCATACTGCACTTCTAAGAAAACCTATAGGCTATAGGCTTGACTTAGCATTTACGTCTTCCTTCGCTCATTTTTCAACTCTTATATTTAAAATGCCGTTATCTTCTTGGTATATGATTTTGATCTGAAATCACTCCACTCCATATTCCGTGGTACTGACACAGTAACCGTAATGAAATTTTGGTAAAGAAATAAAAAAAAAAAAAAATAAGAAAATAAATAAATAAACCTATATTGGTTGCACAAATACGATGTTTTCCTTTGTCACATGTTAACGTGTTTCACTTCTACTAAGAATCATTAGCCGGTCAGGGGAACATACAAACTTGTTTAAAAGACAGCTGTTCATTTAAAAGTACATAAAACGCCACATGTATGATATTCTTGTTGTACGGAAGGCGCAAACTTGTTAAACTACAGGTTACTTGAGCACACTCACTTTTGAGGGGTAGGTGTGGGGCAAAATATTGAACTAATAAAACACCACTGGAAATATTGAGTTAACGAGCAAAATACCTGTTATTCGGGTAGCAAGGCGTCAGACCTATTTAAAATTCAAATAAAATGTCTGTAATTGAAATATGACATCTGTTGTTTGAGATTGGCGCAGGGCAGCGGTAACAGCTCAAACCGAACCTGAAGTAACCAAGCGATATTCACTTACTTACGCATGAGCCACAACAGGGAGTTTTCGGTGGTATTTTATTATTTCAATTTCTTATCTCACACCTCCTCCTCAAAGGTCAATTTAATCGCGTGACCTGTAGTTTAATCATCCTCCAGCTTCGCTGTAACAGGTGCATCTTACATATGATGATGCGTTGAACAGTCGAAACGCGATACATACGAATAAGGAATATATCGTATTTGTGCAACCAAGTATTTATTTTAGCAAAATTATTTTGATCTTTTAGAATGATCAATATGCTAGCCAACCTCTAAATGATTACCAATAGCTAATATTTATTAGTATTTGAGATACACCCTAATCTCCTTCTCTATAACCATCTTGCGTCCCCTTTCTATTTGTCCATCCTCCCCTTTCCTTTGTCCATCTCTTCCTCCTCACCTTTGTCTCTGTTCGTCCCGTTCACCCAAATCCCTGTAGATCTCTTATACTACGCCCTATCCATCTCCTCCTCTCTTTGTCCATCTCGTCCTCCCTCTTTATCGACCACCACCTGTCTTCAATTCGTCTTCTATTCACCCACTTGGTTTCACTATTTGTTTCTCCTCTCCGTCTTATATAAAATGGTATGTAACATTTTTACACTGTGTATTTATTCGATTCTTGCATTAGTTCATCTCCTGAATCCTCTTCTAAGTTTACTTGTTGCTACCCTCTTTCTCTGCCGACCTCTTCCTGCCTCCATTTCTTCCGATGGCGTGTGACGAACGCGAAGTCAGTGACGGATTGACATTCGAATAGCGCTTGTCGTCTGGGTTCCCCCGGAGGTGTTGTCACCGACTTGTGGGCCGCCGCCAGCGTGGAGCGATGGAGTAACAGCATGGCGTCCAACGAGTTCTAGTCGCCTGGGTAGCTGTGGGTATGTTGTTACCGTAGTGCGGGCCGACGTGAGTGCACAACTTATCGTCCTAGAGGCGGAGTCACTGTTTGGTCCTGAAGTATTTTGCAGCTGAATGTTTGATCAGCAGGTCACCTAGCTGGAGATGAGTACTTAATGTGGGCGACGGCGTGCTGTGCCGCGTATGTCATCTAGTCAAGCAAGTTCTCTTTCCTCTGCTCCCGAGTGTATGTGCTGTCCTGATAGACTTGGTACAAGCGCCGGAAGGCTTTAATTCTCGGTGTCCTTCCGTGTCGGGCTCTGCTATACACCTTGTGAACGTTGGTGGGCCAGGCTTCGTTGGTTATGCAATAGTCTGTTGTGTGGCTTTTGAACAGAAATTCGTCGAGAGTAGGGTGTTTTTCTCCTGAACTTTGATTTGAATTTTGGATTGTTTCTGATGTTTCTTATGGTTTCCCCGGCATTGTCTGGTGTCCGCCCCGGTCTGGGTGCCGTTATGCTGATGGGTAGTCTTGTTCGTTTGGATTGTGGAGGTCTCCACTGTGCGCCCTGGTGGTTGTGGGAGCACCTCTGGCTTCGTGTTGGAACAACGTCGGCTCTGAGTAGTGGAAGCGGGTCGGTTAGAAAACTGTTACTGGGCTGATCTCTTACAGACAGTTGTGGTTTGGTATTTGACACTAAAGTGTGGTAATGATGTTGAAGGAATTGTTACGAGTTCTGTGGCTTTTTTTACTAACCGTTACTGTTTCTGCAAAGAATATTTAAGTGTTTGAATTTTGTACTAGCATTTATTTGATTTTTAAAATTTTACTAAGTTTTACTGAGTGCCTTGTATTTCTCAAATTGCTAAGGAGGTTTGATATTTTGGCACTTGTTATGTACTGTTTTATAATTTAAAGCGTTTTGGAGGTGTATATGTCGACGTAATTTGGTGCCGGATACTGTCTGGAATTTATGTTGCAGATTTACATTATTGGGGCTGGCCCGGCGGTACCACAACGGAGGAGGAAGTTGTGGTGATTTCCGGTTACGAGCGTGTGGGGGCCGCGATAGTGCTGGTTTGTTTTGCTTCGTTCAGTTAAGCGACCCGTCTCCTCCTTTGCGGTCCTGCAGTGTCTGCTGAGTAGTATGCATGAAGATGGCTACCAACGTGCATTGTCCTTGGTGGTCGAAAGTTTAAATTTCCAGTTTCAACATTTGCCAATTGGTTACCTGCTTCGGAAGCATTGTTTAAATTGTGATTTTAAGCAATTCAGTAGTTGTAAAAAAATTGATATTTTAAAAGGGTTGTACTTAACGTTTTCCTTTGGTTTAAATTGTTGAAGTGATTTCTTTAAAGAAGTCCTTTAGGGCTTTTATTATTGTTAATAAACGTGTGTGCATGTGATATTTTGTTGAGTTTACCATTTTGCCATCCTGTCCTTAGTTTTCTTATTTCCTGAACTGTTTTCAGTGGTGCCACCTCCATCTGCATCAACCCTCTTTCTCTGCCGACCTCTTCCTACCTCCATTTCCTCCGAATTATGAATAATTACATATACATGCGTAAAAAATTTAGTTTTTTCCTATACTAATATGTCTTACTTTGCAACTGTCACGATTTTTTATTCCAAGTACATTTATAATATCTAATGAATAAAACAAAATTTATTATCTCTCTTCAAGGTTCGAATCATTGGCTATAGTTTTGAAATTATCCAATATATATTGAAAAACACAGTTTCATTTCCTCCTAATTTTCTAGTTCTCCGGTATATTTTCCAAACATTTTCTTTCGTATAACCCTTAACACTTAACCTGAGAATTACTAATTGAACGAATTGATGGTCGGCCATATCGGTCGAGTCTTCTCAAACGATGCTCATTCATACTGCGGCACGTTGTTTTCATTTATATTTGTTGTCTCAACCTCTCTACAATGAAGTTCGAGACACTGGGCATGCGACGAGCCGCTTGATATTTCAGTGTAACAGATCAGTACAGTCGGGCCGAATGGTTGTTTCGTATCAGAGATAGTTTGTAGCAACTCTCTTTATTAAAAATAAAATGAGAGTTTCATTTAATTAGATGCTATTATATGTCTTCATGTTCCGAGGTCTGAAGTTCAGTAATAATTATCCTCGGGGTAACCAGAGCTACAAGAGGTCTATAATAAAAGGAACGCTCTAGTTACCAGTTTAAAAATTATAATTGGGGCTTTAGGATTCGAATGTAATTGCCTTCATTACTGTTTTTTCCACTACGGATTCTACTGAAACCGAATGTAAAGAAAATGACGAAATTTATTGTTCCAGTTCCAAGAAATGTTTAATTAGACTGCTCACTGTAACTTCATTTACAAAGGAAAGGACGGATCACAGAGAACAAAATAAAATAGTTTTGCCATTAACTTGAAAGGCAATGCGCCTTATACGTGTAAATTTACAAGCAGACCTAAGTAATGACATGTATAGTCTGAAAACACACCTCACATTCACATTGTTGGGAGTTTTCCGCGACAATCCAAGCTACAATTACTTCTTCAAACTGTCATCAACGTTCAAACGTTTGTTAAGCTTAAGGGACTTAACTGTGGGGTCATCAGTCCCTAAATTTACAAATACTTAAGATCTGCCTTATACTAAAAACGACACAAACATCCATGCCGGAGGGGGGATCGAACCCCTGACACCCCCGACAGCAGTGGCGGTCCAGACAGTGAGAGGCGCGCCGCAGACAGCTCGGACCTGTCATTAAACTCCTCTTGGCATGTGTACTATTTCCCACATACCTATATGTTGCTCCAACGAATAGATGCACCTTTTGCACGGTTTCATTGCGTTTATATTTTTCCTATTCCCTTGTGTGTTCCCAACGAAAGTATAATATTTCGTTTTGCAATTGGCAGTGAAGTGTTTGAAAATTCACAGATTCCAAAATTTACGCTATTGTCACCAAGTATGGTTGGAATACTACTTTCAATACAGTATCTAAAATAATATGACAGTAGGACATTTAGTCGTAATCTTCCTCTTTTATGCTTATAACTGATAAAAGGTAGCGGGCCAAGTGCCAAGATTCAGAGGAAGCACATTGCAAAGAAACGACTAAAGAACTTCCTAGGACTTACTGGCAAATGCATCATGCCAAAACTCAGCCTCTCACCGCAAAACAAATGATGCAGTTTCTGTCTCATTTCAACATTATGCCCTGTGTATTTTTTAGTCCCACAACTCTTTCAGAACTCTGAAGCAGTGTGGAAGTGTAAATGGCATACTTTCCACAGAGGTATATTAAGCTGAAAAATGAGAAAGAAATCATCTACTTACTTTGATTTGTGAGGAAATTGTCAAATTTTTCATACTGATTGCTGCGGAGCACGCGGTTGTTCGCCATCGGAGGTTGGAGTCCTGCCTGGGGCTTGGGTGTTGGGTGTGTGTGTTGTCAGTAGGTTAGTTTAAGTAGTTTGTAAGTCTAGGGACTGATGACCATAACAGTTTGTTACAATAGGTTTACAAACGTTAGAAAAATTTATTGGCAAAATTATTTTTCCTTTGCTTTCAATATCACAAAATATGGTATGTTCTGATAGTTGTTACTGTGTGAAAATTAATGTGAATGTTTTTACAAGTGTCTATTTGCTCATTTGTCTTGCTGTGATACACATGCCAACCAGAAGGGGAAGGGAGATAAGGAAAAGAGGAATCCAAGATGACGTATCATTATTACAAGGCGATTGCCGAGACAGAGCTATACTTCAGACAGTGGTAGAATTTATTTTGCTATAGGATAGCGTTCCACTTGTGGTACAATACAAAGTAAAGCTGACTCCCCTAATGTTTCACTGAGGCACAGTGTTTACACAGACTTCCAGCATAATATTTAAGTGCATCAAAGCAGCATTGTGAGAACGCGTGGTAAGTTTTTCCAACCCAAGATGAAGCAGTGAACCACCTGAAGATTGGATGGCACTGTGTTTTACTAGTCATGATCCTGTTTGGGGGTCGTATCCCATTGCCCTCCTCCTACCAGTAAACAGACTTCCCCAGCGATTTATTGAGTAGCTACAGTCTAACGTGGATTACGTAGCACAGTACAACTCGGAATTTTTCATATCACGAACACTGCCAAAGGTGAAAGAGTTACACGTCACTGAAAAATACCCTAGCAGTGAACGGGTATCGAACCAGCAACCTTTGCATGCATAGTGTTCTAGTCTGCAACGAGCAACAGGCACTGCTAAAATGTAAATTATACTATTCGGTGGATAACAGTAATCTCCGAAGAGAATTTAAAGTATTGTAATTCTTAGATTAAAAGTTATAAATCGCCGATGTGAGTAAGTCTTTGAATTTACTTAGAGGGCAAGATGACGAACTTGTAATTTATCCGAACTCATCATAAATCAGTTTAATCAGCTTTCTAATTAAATTTACCGTATTTAAATTCAGTAAACAATATACAAAAAAGACCAGAATGTAAAAGTGTCCACGCACTCTGATGATCCTGGGGAGAAAAATTTGCCGACGCTGGGTTTCACAAGCAGCCTAGTCAAAATATCTCTAAGAAATTAAAAAGGTGAAAATAAAGGGAAAGGAAAGAATAAAGAAGAAATCCAAAAGATAGTAGGAGTAGGATAATGTCAAAAAAAGGATCTAGGAGGCTTGATATTGAATTCTCTTCCGAATACTATTTATATCAATCAATTATACTGGAGACGATAATGTTGTCGTGGGATAAGTATCTTGTGAAATCTGAGTTTAGACATTTGCACACCTTTCATACTGTTTTTTTTTTTTTCTTTTTATGCTTATTCTTGTTTTCATAAATTAATCCATGCTACTTGTACCGGGCCTATCGTGACACGAGCAAAGAGCAAAGCGAAAGAATGCGACCTCACTGCTTAATGTAGAATGATTTTTTGTTTAATGTGTAGTCAACCTTGCCTCCCTGCGCTAACTTAATCGTCTATTTATGTATCTGTACGTCGGCAAACTTTAACAGAAACATTTCATAACTTTAATAAAATACGTGATATTTGTTACAAGTCAACGAACACTTACCTTCTGCGTTTCAGATGTACAATCAGACGTAAAATTAAAGTCTAAACTTCTGAGTAAATACTTTCGAGTTCATTGCTTGTCCGCAAGAATTTCTAATTCTCAGTCCGTGAGAAAGTCATGAGTCACCATGGAGTACTATGTCCTGAATCTTGGTACGCTGACTGCTGTATGGAAGCACAGTTATGACGCGTTGCACACACTGTCAGGCCGTATTTAGCTATGCTTCGGTTTGTCAGTAAGATTGTAGACACATAGCACGGTTTGTGATACACGGTCTCATGCGGGAAGATATAATCTTATGGTGCTCAATGTCCGTGTTACTGTGGTCGTATCGATACATCTACATACATACTCCTCAATCTACTCGAAGGTACATGGCGGAGGATACTCAGTACCACTATTAGTTACTTACTTTTCGGTTACACTCCCATATAAAACGAGGAACAAACGCATACTTGTATGCATCTGCACGTGTCCTAAACTCTCTGCGCTTATCTTTGTGGTCTTTAAGCGATCTGTAGGTTGGCGGCGGTAGAATCGTTCTGCAGTCCGTTTCAAGTTCCGGCGCTTCAAAGTTCTTCAACAGTGATTCTCGAAAAGAACGTCGCCTTCTCTCCAGCGACTCCCATTTGAGTTTCCGAAACATTTCAGCGACACTCGTGCGCTGATAGAAGTTACCATTAGAAACCTAGCACACTCACCTCTGAATTGCTGCTATGTCTAAACCGATCTGAATGGTATTCCAAACACTTGAGCAATACTCAAGGCGTTTGACACGGTACCGCACTTCAGTACGCTAACGAAGGTACGAGCATTTGGAATAGGTACCCAAATGCCTGAGTAACTCAAAGACTACTTAAGTAATGGTATCGTCATGACTGCCCCAGGAAAGTGTGATAAGACAGCTGTTACTTTCCTTATACAGGGTGTTTCACTGTGTTTGCCTCTGTAACTTATAAAATAATAGGTGACGGGAAATTTTAATGCGATAGGTTAACACAAGAAATGTTACACTTTCTACGGAGTTATGAACATAGTTTATTGTATCATTTTTCAAAGATATAATTTTTTAAATTGAACAATGGTTTTCTCTGTCGTGCATTGGATTCGTTGAAACCAGCTGCGTCCAAATCAATTTAAACTACATTCCAATCACTGTTAGTTGGGAGCTACAACGCTTCAAAGTTTCAGGGGCAGATACCATACGCTGTACATAATACATGGCTGTGTGGTGGGGGATGGATGTTATGGCGATGGGAAGTTGATTTACATGAGATGTTCAAATGTGTGTCCCTCTTCCTCAATGCATAATGCAATGCGCCGTCGAAGGGATCTGCGGATGAGATGTAACATCGCCGGTCTGACGGAGCGACATTCGTCCTCGATGCGCCGTTTTAGATCTTCTGGGGATGTGGGCTCAGTGACATAAACACGATCCTCTAGATATCCCCACAAAAAGAAATCTACGGGCTACCTAGCGGGCCATGAATGAGGGCCATGGCGCCCCAACCATCTTCCTGCATACCTGTTGTTTAGTTCTTCCACAACAGCACGCGCAGAATGGGCTGCGTGACCATCGTGCTGCATCCACATATGGACTCCCGTGTGTAGACACACATGTTCAAGGAGACCACCCAAACTGTCGGCTATAAAAGTGGATTCCACACCACACGTTAATAGACAACCTACGTTGACGGTCGACAGGTCACACCCACCGAGGATTGTCTGCGGCCCAGTAGTGCATGTTATGGCGATTCACTGCACCATAATTTGTGAACGTGGACTCATCAGAGAACATAACACTTTGTAAAGACTCCAGCGTGAAATTACGCATGGCCCACTCACAGAATGGTACTCTTGCACAGAAATCGTTCCCATGCAGCTGCTGGGTCAGTGACAGGCGGTACAGGTGAAACCTGTGGCCGTGTACTATACGCCACACAGATGTGAGACTGACACCACAGCAACGGCTGGAGCAACGGCTCGTAAGCTGACATGAGGATCGTGGTGTAGTGCACCTCCGTCTCCTCACTTCTTGCAGGTCTTCGTCTGTTACTGCGGAGCATTACCAAGCTGCCTGTTTACCGAAGTCGTTGTTCGGCACATAAGAACTTAATGGCTGCCGGGGTTCTTCGTGTAGGATATCTCACGGCTTACGCCGTCGCTGGTTCAGTGGCATCGTGTCGGCACTCGCCGAGCATCAGCAACATGTCAACGTACTCGTTGTTCGTATATGCCATCGTCATCCGATGTCAATAACTGTGGTATATTGAGCCCCGAGTATTTGTGTGGCTCCAACTGTCGGGTATACGGCCGTGTGCGGCGACAGTCGGCAGTCTAACAGCGCATCGAGGAAGCTTCTCGCTCCGTGACACAGGTGACGTTACAACTCGGCCGCACCACATTTAGAAGGCGCATTGCATTATGCGTAGCGTTTGTGATATCTGCCCCTGAAAATTTGAAGGGTTGTAACTCCCAAACGAACAGTGACAGGTATGTAGTTTAAATTTATTTGGACGCAGCTTGTTTCAACGAATCCAATGCACGGTAGAAAAAACTATTGTTCCATTTAAAAAATTATATCTTTGTGCTATAACTCTTCGGAAAATGATACAATAAGCTATGTTCATAGCTCCGCAGAAAGTGTTACATTTCTTGTGTTGACCTACAGCATTAAAATGTCCCATCACCTATTATTTTATAAGTTACAGAGGCAAACACACTTAGTGAAACACCCTGTATATAAACGATCTCACGGACCTAGTGATATGCAATCTGCTGCTGTTTTCTGATGAAGGTGTGGAGAACAGGAAGGTGTCATCAATGTATGACTGCCAAATTTATAAGTTATTGATAAAGGAGAGGAAAAAAGAAGGATCAGAAAGGATAGGATTCACAGTGGTTGCTTTAGGGCATCGAAATGAAGAATGGCGATAAGTGAAAATGTGAGCCGGGGCGGGAATCGAACCCGGGTCTTTCACTTCAGGCCAGCGGTCGCCTAAACAACTTGGCTACCCGTGCTCGCCTCCCGTCCGTCTCCAATTCCCGCTATGGCTACAGGGCCCTCATCGTTCATCCTCTCCCAAACATCCCATTACGGATTCTCGTGCGAGGTCGAACGTATGACCGCATCTGCGGTGAAATAATTGAAGCTACGCCGTCTTCGCGTGTAAATATTATATAGCAGTATCACAGCTCGATACTGACCGTGAGTCGATGGCCAGGAAAGGTAACATCGTTTGCGTGCGACTCGACCGCCACCGCGCGTCCAACTGTGGGACGTCACAAGCCAGTACCGGTCTCAGTATTTAGCCGGACTTCGAGGACCTCACTCAGCAATTAGCTCTAGCATCTTCAAGTTAGGAAGCGATAGTTAGCCGACGTCAATCGCCGATCTATTATTCTAGTTAGGCCTAGCATCCACAGAAGAAACCTGGAAAAGGCTCACGCTCCGTGCTCATGAAAGATACATATATTTTAACATCAATGCTGTATATAGTGTGTTACTAATAAATTAGTCATGTTGCAGAGTTCGGCTACTTTAATTTACGCCCCCCTACTCCATGCTACTTAGTGTACCAAACGTTGTGCCCTGTGCTTCGGCGCATGACACAACATATACTGGTGTGGTGCCTGTTGTTTCGGTCATTTCTGGTAGAACAGACACCACACAAATAAAATAAAAAATTTATAGGTGGTGTGAGGAAGGGCAAATAACTAAATTAAAACGATGGAAAGTGATGTAGATGTGTATGAGAAACTATCCCGTAATGTTCGAATACAGCTTTATTAGTGCAGGAAGGAGCACGTAAGGATTGCGGATGTCGATTTCAGTTTATTGGAAGAATTTTCGGAAGATGCGATGTCTGTATGGCAAGCGTCAGTTTATCAAGATACTTCACATCTGCATGAAGTCTGACTTAAGTAATTGCTGGTGATTCATGAAAATCATCAATGCATGAAATACTGGTGTAATGATATTTGTTTCTTTTCTTTTTTTCTTTTGGCTGGTGTTTTCATCAAGATTAAAGTACCGTTATTGAAATTTAACAAACTGAGAAATATTGCAATGAGTATGAATTTTGAAGTGGTAGAGACACTGAGAAAAATGTGAAAGATTCCGCCATCAGTATTTAGCGGTAATAGTGGTTAGCATAAAGACAACGCCAGAAGGCATCATTACAAAAGAAAGTGGCGGAATCCGTTCTTTACCTGCCAGAAGAATTCTGATTGTATCGGAGCCATCACACTGGAGTCGAACCTGTATGGAAAAATAAATTTCGTATTTACTGTAAACTGATACTTGGTAGCATAAGCTTCGGATACTAAAGTTTCATGACCGTGTTTAATTGCAATTACGATTAGTGGTTAAAATTCCAAAAGTATCAGACTTCGTTAAAAGAAAAGAAGAATTACTGCAGGAATTGAAATAAAAGTCAATACAAAATGTAAGTGAAATTCGCGTCTGGAATGTTCTTTCTTAATCGCGAGAAGTTTTACAATGGCCAAGCATCATTTTACGAATTATGCTGGAAACATAAATTACAAAATTAATGAAAAATGGGGAAAGAAATTTTTTGACTAAATATTCATTTTAAATGATCTGAGATATTTATTGCGATTAATGAATTATATGCTTACACTTACATAATCAATGTGGAGAGACGAAAAACTAGACGTCCGATCCATTCAACAGTAAGAAGACGATAGACGACGAGCGATTCCGTTTCCTCTCCAGCTCATTCAAAGAAACGAAATGTCTCTTATAACACAATAATCAGAGATTTACTGGCAGAGAGAACGAATGCTAGCGAAAAGCGTCGCAGATCCGATTTTAATTTTAAAAAAAATATTAACTGTAATACAACACTGGCACTTGTCTTGTAGCGTATCCACCTGTCTATACCATATTAATAACTCATGAAAACAATATTAATGCAATATCATTTTCTCATCAGGCTTGGCTTCTGAAGGTGTTGATTGGTTACCAGCAAGGTTCCAAATAATTAAATTCAGTAAAACGATATTATATGCCTGCTACATCATCTTTTATCTTCACATGTAGGCATCACTATCACTCGTACATGCAACTTTACCAAAAATCAAAACTCACACGATAATGTGACAAAGATATTACAAGACATCTGAGTACACAGGAACTGTGATGTTGGAATGTCTGGAAGGTGGTAGCATTTTGCAGGAGCGGATATGTAGTTGCTAAATACTGATTTTCGTATAACAGTTTGTTTTATAAAATGCTGCGTGTTCGTTCTACAATAAAATGACGTCATTGCAATTTTTGTATCTTTTCTATTACACAGGTCGACATGGATTCTGCGGTTTGGAAAGTAAGTGGTGTTCTTTACTAAATTTGCATCCCTGAATAAGAAAATCATATCAGTTTTTGTCCATCACACTCAGTTTTTTCTGCACAGCTAACCCTTCTCCAACCCTACCATTGGCTGCGAAATCTATGTTATGCAGTGTCCACAACTACAAAAATGTGGCAACGTTGCATTTTTTGTGTGAAGGGAAGGCAGAGGGAGCTAATGGGCTTCGAGCTTCCATTATCGCCACAGAAATCAGTGAGTGAGGGCTACAGCTACAAGAAGGTGCTTTCGCGCTTTCTTGTGAGTGGTGGTATTTCACTGAAGGTGTGTTAAAAATGTCAGGAAGGCAGTGTGTGAATAGCCCAGATACATTTTGTTATATCTGTGGAAATTATGTGATACGTGCAAGACAAAAATAACAAAATTTCTGCAGAAGTCATATTTTGCATATTTCGGCATGAAGTTCGGCGATCAGGACAAGTCATTTGCTCCACACATTGTGTGCCATACATGTGTGGAGCAGTTAAGGAAATGGAGTGAAGGTAAAATCAAGTGGTTGAACTTCGCAATTCCTATGGTATGGCGTGAACAGAAGAATAATGTTGATGACTATTACTTCTGTATGACGAATGTAACGGGATACAACAGGAGAAACATGACAAACATATCGTATCCAAACTTAGATTCGGCAAGTAGACCTGTTCCTCATGGCCCAGGGTTACCAATCCCCTCTCCACCAACATCAGTGGATTCTCTTGAATTCTCTGAACCAGATGTAAGTCAAGAAAGCAGTGAATCCGACTATTCTGAGTGTGGTACCGATAGTAGCCCAAAACCTCTTACTCAAACAGATATTGACGATCTTGTGAAAGACTTAGGACTCTCAAAAGATGCAGCACAACTACTGGGATCACGTCTCAGTGAAAATAACTTACTTGCACACGGTACATCATATTTATTGTACAGAAATCGTTATAAAGATTTCAGAGAATTTTTTGTTGAAGATGGTTTAATGGTGTTCTGCAAAGACATCGCCGGATTAGTGATGAAAATGGGAGCTCAGAAGTATCAGAGCAAGGAATGGTGACTGTTTATAGATTCTTCAAAGCGAAGTTTGAAAGCGGTGTTGCTTCATATTGGAAATGACCTATGATCAATTCCGACTGCGTAATAATCCTTGTTAGAAACGAAACATTCACTGTCGACTGTCACCTAGACAAAGATGGAAAACTGCTTAGCCATTTTCCAGTGCTAAATTGTCTCTTCTTTCCTATTAAAATTATTATTATGTTTATATGCCGTATTTTAATGGCATCTCTACATAATCGCGAGTAATAATTCTTCGTTATAAATAAAATTTTTGTTTCAGAAATTTTAACTTCATGACAGACTGAAGAGCATTCTCTGCTACAGCAGATTTATCTATTATTCCTAGTCGGCAAAGAATTTTATGTTCTTTTATTCGTGTAGTGAGTATAAACTTTACCATTTGTACTCGGAATTTTATATACGCCACATGCCGATAGAGGAGGGCGTTTATCCTTTACATTTCGGAGAGCTTCATATATATAGTCTAAAAACTGGTTTAATGTTATGTTTCTGTAAAACATTTCCGATCTGGTCCGTCAGTTTTTTCCATAAAAGGCGAAAAATGTGTTCTTTCATTGTTATATTTCGTCCTTGCTCTTCAGCCTTCCGTTGTTTGGTCTAAAAGTTCTATCATCCTCTTTCACTGAGTAGCCATTCTTCTGGCATGCTTGATTCAGATGTTGTAACTCGGCATTCAGGTGTTCCGGTGTGCAAATCCGTATAGCTCTATGGAGAAGACTTTTACACTACTGCCCATTATAATTGCTACACCAAGAAGAAATTCAGATGATAAACGAGTATTCATTGGACAAATATATATTATACTAGAACTGACATGTGATTACATTCCCACGCAATTTGGGTGCATAGATCCTGAGAAATCAGTACCCGGAACAACCACCACTGGCCGTAATTACGGCCTTGATGCGCCTGGAAATTGAGTCAAACAGAGCTTGTATGGCATGTACACGTGCAGATGCCCATACAGCATCAACAAGATACCATAGTTCATCAAGAGTAGTGACTGGCGTATTGTGACGAGCCAGTTGCTTGACCACCATTGACCAGACATTTTCAGTTGGTGAGAGATCAGGAAAATTTGCTGGCCAGGTTCAGCAGTTGAACATTTTCCGTATCCAGGAAGTCCCGTACAGGACCTGCAAAATGCGGTTGTGCATTGTCCTGATGAAATGTAGGATTACACTGGGATCGAATGAATGATAGGGCCACTGGACGTAACACATCTGAAATGTAACGGCCACTGTTCAAAGTGCCGTCCATGCGATCAAGAGGTGACCGAGACGTATAACCAATGGCACCCCATACCCTCACGCCTGGTGATACGCGAATATGGCGATGACGAATACACGCTTCCAATGTGCTTTCACCGCGTTGTCAGCAAACATGGATGTGACCATCATGATGCTGTGAACAGAACCTGGATTCATCCGGAGAAATGACGTTTTTCCATTCGTTCACCCAGGTTCGCCATTGTGCACACCATCGCGGATGCTCCTGTCTGTGATGCAGCGTCAAGGGTAACCCTCTCTGTTGAGTCAGGGATCGAGACTTGGCTGCACGATTCGCTACAGCCATGCGGGTAAGATGTCTGTCATCTTAACTGCTAGTGATACGAGCATTACCGTCTTTACCATAGAGGCACAAGGGGCACAGGCCCAGGGTCTTCAGCCTGATGGGGCCCCCGAGAAACTCGCTCCTTTCTCCTAGGCAATGACTTTTTTCAAGTGAATATTTTGTCGCACTTATTCATCATAAAGACCCAGAAATTGTCTCGAAAAGTGTCATAATTGGTGTGGCAAGTGACTTGATTTGCTGTCTGCAAGCAAGATCGTAGTTATTACTGCGGGCCTTAGCTACAGAACACATGAAGACACTGTTGTAGTAGCCTTGTGGCAGTCTGTTTCAGATATTACTTGGCGGAACACTATATCCAATAGCAATCTTCACACGACGCCACATGGGGCTGCTGTTCACCGGCCAATCAGCGGGTAGGCGGTTACATCACGGGTGAACTCAGTATTTTACAGTACAGTAGTTTCCAATATTCAAACACGCGAAAATGAACATGTCATAAACATAGTTCGAGCGCAGTACTGAAAGTTTCATTTTAGCATGCCCCCTACAAAAACGTATAAAAAATGAAAGACGGCGTCTTTCCATGGAACGTAATTGAGGAAATGCAAAAGAAATCCTAGTGAGCAACGCAAATGGTTTCAAACTCTACCATAACTACTATCCTTGCGAATGAAACACACATAAGATCTGATGCTTTGAAAACCGGGCCAAACGGTGAGAAAGGAAGGATTTCAGGCAATAATGCCTACAGACTTAGTATGTAGCTAACAAACCTATTTCGAGCGCATTACTGAAAGTTTCATTTTAGCAACCCCCTACAAAAACGTATAAACGAGGTTTCAATGCTTATCATTGTCATTTCCTGGTCACATAGAAAATTATGACCATTTATCGAATATCGCATTTCATCTTTCCTCCTATGCATTACTGCTGGTTTTTCACACCGTACGTCAACAACAACAACAACAACAACAACAACAACGGAGTCTCTCGACAAATTTTGTGTCAGTTTATGTTCTGGGCACCTGATATTAGATTTCTATACGTCGCTTTTTGCTGCTTTGGTGCAATATAAAAATGTCTTTCCTACAATATATACATTTGTTACGTCGATGTGTAACAGTTATTTCCTACAATATATACATTGGTTACGTCGACGTGTAGCAGTTATATGAGTGTAACTCAATCAGATAGTAAAAGATAAAACAATTGACTTGAAATATTTGCAGCATTTGTCTCTTCAAGGTAATCTACCCTTTTAGCTCCGAATTTGAAAATTAAAAATTTTGCCCAAGAACTACTCCATTTAATGAAATGCAATAATTTGGTGCCGCGGCGGAAGTGCCGAGCGCATTGAGACCCTATGCTGCGCTGCGCGAGGCCGTTCCCTGTCGGAGGTTAGAATTCTCCCTTGGGCATGGATGTTTGTCTTGTCTTTAGTATAAACTAGTTCATAAGTAGTTTGTAAGTTTAGGGACTGATGACCCCACAGTTAAGTCCCAAAAACATTTGAACATTTTTTGAATAATTTGGTACAGGAACATTTCGATCAATTTATTAACGCATTCATAAAATGTTTGTGGCTATTGGAAGTATATTAGGTTTTGTTACCTGCTCTAATTATACGTTGTACTACACTCACAGAGTGTAGTATATGAACTTCCCAAATATGTGTCATTGACATATACGACATAATTAACCTGTTCACAGTATATTTTTATTTTAGTTGGTGCATTTACTACAGACATGTAAACGTTTCACAAGCACAGTGCCGTTTTTAGTTGCTTTGAGCACATCTGATAAATAACTAAAGTGTTACTTATACTAAAGTTTCAACGTGTAAACGATAGACGATCACTAAAAAATTATACTGTAGTAAATAAACACTGCAACCAGCCCACTATTTATTTATTTATTTACTACGGTACTATTACGAATACACCTGCGGTGTTCTCTAAAATTAATCGATAAAATAATTTAAAAAAATGATCTGACATACTGAAGTCTAACTTTTGTAGAAGTATTACACCTAAAAGACGTATTTTCTCTTATTCCGGATGAAGTGACTATTGTGGGACGCTGCTTGTCATGTGGAAGTTACGTGTCCGTCTCTCCACAAATTTAAGAACGCATCTTTTTATTCCGCTTTTTTCCTGGAGTAAGGAAAAAACAGCTACCGGCACCTACTTTTTCTCCCACTTCTTTACTCTTTTATAGTCCCAAGTGAAACCCCAGTAGTAGCCTGAACTTTATCAAGGGAACTCTTCAAAGAAAAACCTCAAAATGAACCATTCAGAATACGATCATTTTTGAAGAATTTAGCTCGTCACATGATGAAAACGTACCTAATGATTGGAGCCAATATCGTGTCACTGCCATTAGATGTGGTGTTTTTGAGGAGATACAAGCCACAATACGAAGAATTAAAATGGTCTCCATCAGCAAGGAAGAGAGGCGATTTGTGGCAGAGCTAAGAACAAATTTATCCCTGTTGCTTGTTGTTCTTGTCATTGTTTCTTGTCTGCAGATCACTCGATCACCACAAATGAATGTCAAAATTGTGCGGTTAGCACCGATAATTTGGACTCTGAATAAAATCTTTGTAGGTGTGTGAAAATACGTAACATGTAAATAACGCACTCTGATATCTTCATGGACTGAATAATTTTCCTCAAATAAAGGTGTATCGAATACTATAATAATTCTGTTTTACTATCAGCAAATATTGTGGCATTTAATTACATTTAATTCGTATTTTCATTTAAAATTTTCTTAAATATCACATATTTGATGATTATTGTCCACTTTCGGAATAATGTTACTTTTCTTATATTTATACACCTAAGGTAATTGATGTACTAATTTAGATGTTAATAAATGTGATGTTTCTACCTGTACAGTCAACTATTTTTGTCATTATGATTACTTAGTAGCTATACGCCAGGTTTGTAACACGGAATACACAATGGTAACAAATCTGTACCGCGCTGCTGCTGAAGTTATGATAATTGGCGCTGCCACCTGAGGGTTAAGGGCCCCTAAATACTAAGTGCCCAGTGGCCCCTGTATGGCTTAAGACGGCCCTGGATACGAGGCCGTTGGGATCCAGTATGGCGTTCCGTAATTGCCCTCCTGGACCCACCGATTCCATATTCTGCTAACAGTCATTCGATCGCGACCAACTCGAGCAACAATGTCGCGATACTATAAAGCGCAAACGCGATAGGCTATAATCCGACCTTTATCAGAGTCCGAAACGTGATAGTACGCATTTCTCCTCCTTACCCGAGGCATCGCAGCAACGTTTCACCAGACAACGCCGGTCAACTAGTGTTTGTATATGAGAAATCAGTTGGAAACTTATCTCATGTCAGCACGTTGTAGGTGTCGCTACCGGCGCCAACCTTGCGTGAATGTTCTGAGAAGCTAATCATTTGCATATCACAGTATCTTCTTCCTATCCTGTAGCACGTCATCTTCGTGAAGTAGCAATTTTAATGGCCAGTAGTGTAATAACACCTCTCTTTTGGGTGATGATTGTGTCAGTATCGGTGCGTATGTGTAATTTTTTGGAAGTCATAACTAAAACGCCTAAGGAAGATATTCTGTTGTCGTTTTCCATTTCCAAGGTAAAGTGAATTTTCGCATTTGTACTGTTGACGCCAGTAAAGAATTCATCCAAAGCTTCTTCAGCAAGTGGCCGAACTACAAATGTACCATTTACAAACCGATACCATCGATAAGGTTTCTTATTTGCTTCGTCCAGAGCCGACAAAATTGCTCCATATAGAAATTAGCGATGGCAGGACTTAATTGGTTGCCCATTGCTACGCCTTTTAGTTGTCTTAATTCCAGTCGACATAAAATGGGAAAGTTGAGATGGTTAATTTTAACAAGTGGTGCAGAAGATGCCCACACAACCAAGTAAAAAAAATCACTGACGTGTTTTACGGCCCACTTTAGATTTGTAGTTTTATAAGATTTTGCAGACATTTTGGACCAAAATAATAATCTAAATAATAAAAAATTAATTAATAACAGTGTCTGAAACCCTTGCAGGAAAAAAAATAGGTACTGGTGCGTTCCGATCCACTGGCCTTCGGCGTCACAGCCCAACACATTGCCCACTACGCTACACCTAAGAGTTTGAAATTGCATTCATTAATCTCATACTATTGATGGCCGTTGTTAACTGATGCTAATATGGCATTTGTAGACACTAGATTATCAGTTATCATACCAAGAAAGACGTATTTTTGTTAGTTCTTCAGTGCGCCATTGCTTTGAAATGACAACGTGTAAGTTGCAATAAGAAATTCATCAAATACGCAACGCAAGATGGCGTATGCCAGGGTCAGTGGGCGAGGAATGCCAGTGACATCTGCGAACGGCTGGTTTTCGTTAATTTAATGGAGGGTGTCAAAAATCCGTTATTTTTGCAAATATCTCTGAAACGATACCAGATAAGAAATAAAGTAAGGGAACAAAGTTGTAGAGAATTTTCTCCTCTACAAATTCGTTTATTCAATTTTTGCTTCAGATGAATGGTTTATTGGCAATTACATTAACATTAAAAACGGCTTTTTTGATATTACTAACGTATTTCTTATCCGAAATATTTCAAAAAGCGACGTTCTGGTCTCTGGTAGCCAACAGTTATGTCTGTAAAATTTGGAGCCGATTGGTTAAACGGTTCGACCTAAAAACGTTGGAACACGTTACAGCCAGCCAGACATCGTCAAATCGCCGTTATTTTTGCAAATATCTCTGCAACGATGCAAGATATGAAATAAACATAGTAGAGCGAAGTTGTAGAGAATTTGCCCCTCTACCAATTAGGATATTCAAATTTTGTGTCAGATGAACGGTTCGTTTGCAATTAAAATTATATTACAAATGTTGAAATGTTTGTAAATCTTATTGGACATAACTACGGGGTCATCAGTCCCTAAGCTTACAAACTACTTACGAACTAGGACGGCACAAATATCCGTGCCCGAGGGGGGATTCGAACCCCCGACCGTAGTGGCCGAACAGACCGTGACTGAAGCGCCTCAGTCCCCTCGGCCAAATTATATTACAAACTGCTTTTTTTAATTTTTATTTTATTTTATTTTACTATCGTACATTTGGCCGAAAAATTTGAAAAAGGAGGTTCTGGTCTCTGGCGGCCTACAATTATGTGTGCAAAATTTGGTGCTGATCGGTTGGACGGTTCTCCTTAAAAACAGGTAACACGTTACGGACAGACAGACATCAAATATCTCTGAAACAATACGAGATATGAAAAAACATAAGAGAGCAAAGTTGTAGAGCATTTTCTCCTCTACAAAATCGGTTATTCAATTTTCGTGTCAGATGCATGGTTAAGCCGTTACTTTTATTTAAATTTCGAGCTGGCAAAAGACGATCGCAAAGGCCCACTATTACTGTTACTACCATAACCTAAAGTGGGCCAAAATACTTCGATACTTGCTGCGGAAGAAAGCCACACAAACACAACGTAGGTTTGTTTATATTATTAATTTAGGTCTGCGCAGCCAAATTCGGGGCACCGCGCGGCCCCTTTTAATGTTCCCCGCCGCTGAGGCGGCACAAGAGAACTGCCGGTCGCGGTACGGAGTGTACCGAGATTGCTGGCGGGATGAAGTTGCAGCTGCGCGTATTGCGGGCGAGTCGCTTATTAAGGCGCGCTCCTGGCCGACGCTGGAGAGGCAATCCGCGCCACAATGGCCGCCGTCGCACGAGTGGCAATCGCGCGCCGCTGACCCCTGTCAGGCCCCACCCACCCTCCCAGGCCCTCTGCCGGCGCCTGAAGGGACAACTCCAATTCCTCTGCCCTTTCCACTTCACACGTGCCGAAACGACGGTACTTCCAGCCCGTCACCAAATTTTGGTTCTCGGCGAATTCCTTAACTCGTTTCAGGTTATTGCTTGAGTGATTCCTTTGAAAGCAACACTTTGACTTCTCAAATACGAGGTTATGGAATATCGTCTCCGACTGGCTTGAGGATTTAGTCAGAAAGGACACAGTTCGTAGTAACAGGTGTTGTAGTAAAAGAGGTGAATTCTGTCGTTCCATGCAATCTGGCATCAGGGAGAACAGACCATGAGGTATCGACACACAATTAATTGCCGCCAGGAGCCCAGCCTCGGCTTGTATAAGGTTATATATATATATATATATATATATATATATATATATATATATATATATATATATATATATTGTCGACATTACAGCGTACAAATTAATGAAATAAGTCGCAATTTGCGATCAGTTATGACCTGTTCTTTCTGA
This sequence comes from Locusta migratoria, assembly GCA_026315105.1. Classification (NCBI taxonomy): domain Eukaryota; kingdom Metazoa; phylum Arthropoda; class Insecta; order Orthoptera; family Acrididae; genus Locusta; species Locusta migratoria. The sequence continues at coordinate 874,859,028 of CM048744.1, forward strand.
TGCGGGAATACAGTATTGTGACTGCGAGCATTACAGAAGAAAATGGGCTGTGGTTGTAGGACGGAGGCAGCATGGCGAATGGAGATTTGGGTGTGGCGGGAGACGGGCATGGAAGAGTCTTCTGCAGTCGGGTTGGTCACTGTGTCCTCGGTGGCGGAGTGGTCAACGCGTTTGCCTTGTAAGCAGATGATCCCGGGTTCGAATCCCGGCCGGGCACAAATTTTCATTCGCCGCACTTGGGTATTTCATCTAGACCTAGTACAGTGAAGCCATAACTGATTGCAAATTGCGATTTATTTCATTGATTTGAACGCTGTAATGCCTCAAAAAAAAATATATATAATAGATACAGATTAGTTGAAATTATATGTTTGGGGGATACCTGATAATACTGCAACGTTGAAATTGACATTCGAAAAGGGATTTGGGTAGCAGCCATTCGCTGGCTTTGGAGTAACTGCGGCGCGCCGTTCACAACGCAGCAATCACGAGAGGACTGTGGCTACTGTGGTGGAGGAGAGGGCGTGTCGCGGACTGATGACGCGCTACTCGCCATCAGAGGGCGGCGGTCCGCAAAGTGGCCGTGGCCCCACAATGGGCGCACTTAGGGAGCGGACACCCCGCTGTCGCCGCCGCCGCCGCGGCTGTCACCGCCAGGCCACGCTCTTTGTGTCCGCCCTCCACCTGCTGTCCACCTGCAACGCTGCCCCGCCAGGCACTGCTGCAGCCCGTGCTCCTACCCGCAAAACTGGCCGTGTACCGCACGACACACGCGCTTCCTCTCCCAGTAGATTCCCATAGGCGTACGATCAGTGTGTGTGTAATGGGCGTGGGACGTATGCCCTGTCAGCCATTTCCTGAATAACGAAGTCCAAGCACATCCTTTGTTCCAATTTTTTGTCAGTCAATCTCCTTATCCCCTCTCCTTCCGTCTCCTTCTCTATATCTTCCTCTCTTTCGTCCTTCCCGAACACATCCGCCCTCTATCCATCATCCTCTGCCCATCTCTCTCCGCCTGATACATGGTACATGTAAATCACAATAACATTCCTGAATCATATATCTTTCATTCTACACCTCTCCTCCCCCGTTCATCTGCTGCTTCCACCTTCTCTCTTTGACTGCAACTATTGACTAACGTGGCACATTGGTAACTCACTCAACTCGAATATCATGGGGACTGTGGTTCCAACGCACGGACGACCATCCAACTGGCCGTGTACCGCACGACACAGGCGCTTCCTCTCCCAGTAGATTCCCATAGGCGTACTCTCAGTGTGTGTGTGATGGGCGTGGGACGTATGCCCTGTCAGCCATTTCCTGAATAACGAAGTCGAAGCACATCTTTTGTTCCAATTTATTGTCAGTCAATCTCCTTATCCCCTCTCCTTCCGTCTCCTTCTTTATCTCTTTCTCTCTCTCGGCTTTCCCCTACACTCCCCCCCCTCCATCCATCATCCTCTGAGCATCTCTCTCCGCCTGATACATGGTACATGTGAATCACAATAACATTCCTAAATCATATATCTTTCATTCTACTCCTCTCCTCCACCGTTCATCGGCTGCTTCCACCTCCCCTCTATGACTGCAACTATTGACTAACGTGGCACATTGGTGACACACTTAACTCGAATATCATGGGGACAGTGGTTCCAACCCACGGACGACCATCCAACTGGACGTGTACCGCAAGACACAGGCGCTTTCTCTCCCAGTAGATTCCCAAAGGCGTACGCTCAGTGTGTGTGTGATGGGCGTGGCACGTATGCCCTGTCAGCCATTTCCTGAATAACGAAGTCCAAGCACATCTTTTGTTCCAATTTTTTGTCAGTCAATCTCCTTATCCCCTCTCCTTCCGTCTCTTACTCTATCTCTTCCTCTCTCTCGTCCTACCCCAAAACATCCCTCCTCTATCCATCATCCTCTGTCCACCTCTCTCTGCCTGATACATGGTACATGTAAATCACAATTACATTCCTAAATCATATATCATTCTACTCCTCTCCTCCCCCGTTCATCTGCTGCTTCCAAATCAAATCAAATGTTTGTATAGTTTATGGGACTACGGGGTCATCAGTCCCTAAACTTACAAACTACGTTTGAACTACTTACGAACTAGGACGGCACAAATATCAATGCCCGAGGGGGGATTCGAACCCCCGACCGTAGTGGCCCTGCAGACCGTGACTGGAGCGCCTCAGTCTCCTCGGCCACCGCGGCCGCATGCTGCTTCCACCTCCTCTCTTTGACTGCAACTATTGACTAACGTGGCACATTGGTAACACACTCAACTCGAATATCATGGGGACAGTGGTTCCAACCCACGGACGACCATCAAGATTTTGGTATTCCGGGAATTCCCTAATCGCCCCAAGCAAACATCGGGATGATATTTTTCAAAGAGCTCAGCCCCCATCCTTATAAAACTAATTCGAACATGTGGTCCGTCTTTATTAACCAGCTGTGAATGGTTTGTTAAACCGTTAAACCGTAATCCTCCGTACTTCTTCCTCTTTGCATCAGCTGCTAATAATTTCCTTATCCCAATCTCTGCCAGTCTCTTCAGGATACTTTTTTTCTGATCTCTTCCTACCGTTCTCTTGGCACTCCCCTTATCCTCCCCTCGCCCCCCACACACACATATATTCAAAATTACATCGTCTTCTCTGTCCATTTCATACACGCCGTCTTTGTAAATTTATATATATGTGCGAACTTCCATTAAGATCGATAAGATGATCTACATTTTTTGCAAGGTATCTCCTGCCATGCACACCGCGACTGCGTGCACAGTATTTTCTTTTATTCCGCCATGCACTGTATGAAATCTCATCTCGACAATGACGGTACAATAATATTGAAGGTCTTTTATGTCTTTAACCATCAGTATGGTTAGCAGCAGCTCGTCTTGCATGTGCGTATTCGGCATTCCTTTTCGGAGAAGTGTACTTAGTGCGGCTGGTATCCTCCATGATATGATGGATGCATTCCGTTGTCGGTCGGTCTCGTGTATTCTACTGACCCATCAATGATACATTTGGTGATACCATCGTGTCTCAGCAAATAAAAGACTGTACCGTCTGTGTTTGATGACCGTCTCTCCCTCAACATTATGGACTCAAAAATAAAGTTTATCAATTACTTATTTGTATTGATGAGATAGATTCATCTATCCCAATTAACTCTCTGAAGATCATGTGACCACTGGTATAGATACATCAAACATTACAGGAATGAAGTTAGCTTCCTGCATTAGATATGGAGAGAGGAGGTGTTCCCACATTTATTAAATACTAACATGAATTTAACAACATTGACATTACTAAATTGTGTTTAAAGCAGCATTTAGAAGCGTTTGAAGCAAAAGTAGAGTTCCATAAGAGATGCTATAAGATAGTAACTATTTACCGAGCACCTGCAGGAAGTTATAATCGAATCCTAAACGATGTGGAAGCTCTATTCGATTACTCAACAGGAAGAAACAAATAAATCTTGGTTGCTGGTGACTCTAATACAGATTTCCTGATGCAGTCTTTCAATGTATCTCATACTGTAAACATTCCAAATAGGATAACTAAATCCTCTAGAACAGCCATCGACAACATGTCTATAGATAAATCAAAGGAACCAAGCAATATCATAAAACCAACAATTAATGACCTGCCAGATCATGATATGCACCTCCTTCTTTAACGTGTAGATTCTCTTAGCAGATTATGAAGATTGCTAAATCTGATTACTCTTATATTCAAGAGAGGCAATAGGAGTGATCCACAAAATTAGAGGCGTATATAACATTGACGTCCATTTGCAGAACATACACTTTCCTCAAATCTTATGAACCACCTCGATCAGGACGACCTCCCATAGTCAACACGGTTTCAGAAAGTTTCGTTCTTGTTACTCATATATTGTTACTCATATAATGGTATAAGCGCTATTGACGAGGGATATGAATTACATATCGTGTTTTATAGATTTTCGGAAGGCTTTTGACACTGTACCTCACAAGCGTTATCTAGTTGCATGCTTAGGGAATTTCGCCACAGTTGTGCGACTGGATTCATGATTTCCTTTTAGAAAGGACACAGTACGTTGTAACTGACGGAAAATCATGGAGTAGAACAGAAATATCAGGCGTTCTCAGGTAAGTGTTGTAGGGCCCATAATGTTCTTTTATTTTATAAACAACTTAGGAGACAACTTGAGTAGCTCTCTTTGAATGGTCGCGCATTATGATGTCATTTATCAATTAGTAAAGTCACCAGAAGATCAAAAGCAACTAAAAACGATTTAAATATAATACCATCATGGTGCAAAAATTGGCAATTGACCCTTAATAATGAGAAGTGTGAAGTCATCCACATCAAAACTAAAAGAAATCCGTTAAACGTCATTTACACAATAAATCGGTCAAATCTATCGGCCGTAAATTCAACTAAATACCTGCGAGTAACAATTACTAACAACTTACATTGGAAAAAAACACATAGAAAAGTTGTATGGAAGTTCGTGGCAAAACACTTAGAAGATGCAACAATTCTACTACAGAGACTGCCAACACTACACTTGTACGTCCTATTTTGGAGTACTGTTGTGCATTGTGGGATCCACACCAGCTGGAACTGACGACTCAGAGAAAGTTCAGAGAAGGGCAGCCCATTTTGTATTATCGCGATATAGGGAGAGAGTGTTATGGAAATGATGCACGAGTTGGGGTGGAAGTCATTAAAATAAAGCCGTTATTCTTTGCGACTAAATCTGTTTGCGAAATTGCTTTTACCAACTTTATCTTCCGAATGAGAACATATTTTAAAGGACCTCAGCCATGCATCGTGGAAACTGCGATGTAGACAGTGCCATTCTTCTTGCTTTGCAAGCCTGCAAAATTGTATCGCAATCGGAAGAACGACTTTAAATATTTCCCAAAAAATACGTGTGGACGCTCATACAAAATTACTAATTTCGATCGTTTAAATTTTTCTGCTACACATACGGATACAACTGTGTATCTAAGCCATCCAAGAAACCCAATTCGACACTCAATGAAAATGTCCTAAAATCGATCCTAGCGGTTTAGGTCAAGTTACCTGACTTCCATACATAAGTACGGTAATGTTGTGTGTAAATTTCGAAAACATGTGTGTAGTGAAATAAACCGTAACATCAAGGAATATTTTGAAATAGATACACAGTTCCAAATTTTGGATGTGTACACATCCTACAAAAGTACAAAAAAAATCTCAATATATATATATATATATATATATATATATATATATATATATATATATATATATATATATATATATATATATATATATATATATATTGTGTACTATGGTGATAGAGTTGATAACGATAAGGAGGTGGGAGATATGGCAGTTGAAACTTTGCGACGTATGTAAAATTCTAGTTGTGGGTGTCAATATTTTGCTACACAATGGAGACGAACGATCTCTCTGTGTTGTTGCAGTACAAAGTCTCTCGTTGTACGCCATAGCAGTTGCATTTCGATAGCTGTAAGACGGTGGAAGATATAGTGGCTGAAAGTCGTCAGGTTATATAAAATTCAGACAGTGGCGACTTTTGACACTATAGCAGCAAAGAGATTACACACAGCGAAACGTGATGTACATTCTGCAATTATTTTTCTGCAACAAGCGTACGATAAAAGAAAAAAAAAAAGGAAGTGCATAATGCAGTTGGAAAAGTAAAACTACCAATAAATATGCCAAAGTGTAAGAAAGAAAGACAGAATGCGCCGCTGAAACTACAGACGATAGAAACTTGAAATTTGAAGACGTTGTTAACTTTGCACGATAGGCACCAGCGATTTTTTGATATTCACACCCCTAAGGGGGTAAAATAGGGGATGAACGGTTTTTTGAAAATACATTGTTATTCAGGCAATTTTAAAGCAAGAAATGCAAAACTTCGGATTTAGAATTTTGATTGGAATTTTAAAAACACGTGTTTCGATATTTTTGGAAATTCAAGAGCGTGAATTAAGGAAAATCAAGGGTGCTACTAAGACAATCTTGATGCTAAAAATAGGAAACTTTGGATTTGAAGGCATGGTTAGAATTTAAAAAAAAAAGTGTTGCGGATTGTTCCCAATGCTGCCATCGTCGTTCAATCGTGCAATAGGAAGTAGCAAGTTGTATCAAAATACTCGATTAGGAAAGCATTTTTAAGGCTAAAGCTATGAAAATTTATATTTATAAGTAGAAACAACCAATGCAGTCTATCCAGTCAATGCGTGTGAAGCAGCGGCAATTAAGCTATTTTTCAATAAAAAGTATTGAGGTCATTATTCGAAATCAAAATTATCCTACGTTGGACGAAATCTCGCAGCGTGCAAAATTTCATTGAGATTCCTTGAATAATTTTGCAGTTTACCGCAGACAAACATCGCGACATAGTATATGTGTACGAAGTGAGAGACGTTTCTCCATTACCATCCGATCCAACCACATCGTGGCTCTGGTGGTGTATAACCAAACCTCGGTCTCATGCTGCCAGTATGGGAGTGTGGTACCAGTGCCTGGGAGTAGGGATATTTAGCGAGCAAATACCCGCGAAATATGGAGCAATTGATAATCCTAGGAAAAGTTACATGCTCTGTTACATATTTTTCCGTTGTGTATGAATGTACGTTTGTCGTTTTTTCGTCCGAAAGATTGCAATATTTGCCCGATTTCGTCATTCGTAGGTTAATAATGACATTTATATAACAAACATCGTTTTTAATTTCTCCAGGCGTTTTCATGAATCACAGTTGAGAGGTTACTGTCGATGACATTACCGTTACATTCGGATACCTCAAACACGACTATTTACAATGACGACTTTTCATAATAATAATTAAGTAAGCAGTACCGAACTACCTTTAAGGAAAAATGGGCAATACTCAATAGTAATGTACTTTATTTTCTACATTCCACATCCATTTGGAGCATATCCATTGTCCTTTCCACATTAGATTAACAAGTATGATTGTGTGAATGAATAGCAGAAAACTTTCCGCAAGGCAAAAGCTAGCTTTGAGCAGTACCAACATAATATTTGGAAACCTATGAGCCAAAGATAAGAAGGTCCCGATTCATCTGTTAACTTAGAGGGCCGCGAATGTGTCGACCAGCGGTTGGTAGAGATCCTCCCCTCCCATGGTAGGGCCTGGCTATCGCGGGATCCGCTAGGCGGATACATGCCATGGTTTTAAAACACTCTTGCAGCAAGATCCAATGATGTTAAGACGTAAGGTGATAGAGCTCCGTCCTGGTTTTGTCGAAAGTTGGTAAATAAGTGTTAATTGTAATTGAAGTACCTAATAATGTTTCTGTCAGCTCCATCGAAGTAATGGTAGAGTCAGAACGATCATTTTTGCTTAAATTCAGTTTATTTTTCAAGTAATAGGACATCGAACTTTTACTGTCCTGCGTTCACTTTGGACAAAGGCAACCTTTACGTATCATCCACATACTGAGTTTTTCAGTATAGGATTATTTAAAGGGAGGTATTGTTTCATTTGCAGACTAATTTAGGAAGACGAGATCATTTTATATAAAGTCTTTTCTTCGTATCTTGGGATTCTGAATCCACAAGGCGAGGAAATAATTAAGTAGTTTCCAAATGATAAGCCAAGATCGCAAACTACCAATTTATTAAGTAACGACCGGTTTCGGTGCAGTGTATCACCACCATCTGGTCATATATATATTATAATCTGGTCATCTCGTTAAAAAAATTGGATATAAAATGAGAAGTGTAACATTGCACTCAGTCATTATATAAAATAAAAATACTTAATTTAAAAACATGACAGCTTACAAAATACTGACAGCTCTGAAAATTATAGTTTACATAGTGAGCTATGGTGCTGCCATCTTGCGCCAAAATGTAAACTATAATTTTCAGAGCTGTCAGTATTTTGTAAGCTGTCATGGTGTTAACTTAAGTTTTTTTTTATATAGTGACTAAGTGGAATGTTGCACTTCTTATTTTATATCCAATTTTTTAACAAGATGACCAGATTATAATATATATATGACCAGATGATGGTGACACAGTGCACCGAAACCGGTCGTCACTTAATAAATTGATAGTTTGCGATCTTGGCTTAACATTTGGAAACTATAAAACGAATTGATTGCCTCCAGACCAGACGATGTCAGGTAATCTTAAGTAATTAAGTCTCAAGGTTTAGGACAGATTCCAACATACTTTACGTTCCTCCTTCCAGCAATGATGAGGGCGTGTGTGAAATTATTCTTATTGATACGCTCGTGTTTTTTTTTTTTTTTTTTTTTTTTTTTTTTTTTTTTTTTTTTTTTTTTTTTTTAATTCTTGGTTGGGGTTTGTCCTCGACTTGAACACATTCAAGTACGTTGGTAAAACAGGACAATGCCCCAATCCTCATCATAAATTAATTAATGTTGCGTGTGAATATTTGCCGAGGGCAGGCAAAAGGATGAGTTTTCCCCAATGATCTATGAAAATTATATAACGTAAATCCAATTAGGCTTGCATGGCAATATTTGTATTGAAAGTACTAGGACGGACAATGAGGTGAGATTTGTTAAAGCCTTGCAGACGCAGAATATAAACAATATGCAAGAGCGTCCGTCCTTGAGTACAGTAAATCTAGGTAATAACAGTGATGATGTGTGAATATGTAACAGGATGTCCATTTTTTAACAATCTGTGTCACTTTTTTGTGCATATATGTCGCTCGTCATTGCTCATTGTATGTAAAGTTAATTTAATGCAGTAATCACCACTGAATGATATGCATGAGAAATATGGGACAATTAGTAAAATCCGTTTTATTCTCCCGATAAAATATTAAGAGACCTCACCTTAGAGAGTGACTATTAGTTTTGCTGTGTTTTATAATAACAGGTGTCATTAATCACTCAGAAAAGCGCTACGCCCCAGAATAAAATGTTAATTATCAGAACCCTATTGCTCCCATTATAATACCTACCATGACTGTCATGATCCCCATTTACTACCGTGCTAAGAATATTGATCGATGGGCAGAGTCATTTGAAAGTGCATATTGCTTGCAATACGTGGTCCCACTGATCGCAGGAGTATCCTCTTTTTAAATTGGTTATCAGTTGCGCAGTTTGAATTAATATGGTCGTAGATGGATATAGATAAAAATGCAGATGGATACAAAAACAAATATCAGGGAACACCGCGGTGATGAGTTTAAAGCAAATCATACTGCTGTTACTGTGAGGGCTTTAAGGCCAGGCGATGCTATTTCGGTTACTTTCTTCAAAAACGTTCAAATGTCTGTGAAGCTTATGGGACTTAACTACGGGGCCACCAGTCCCTAATCTTACAAACTACTTCTGAACTAACTTCTACTGAAGACAACACAAACATCCATGCCCGAGAGAGAATTCAAAGCTCCGACGCTTGAGGCCGCGCAGTCCGGAACGTGGCGCTCCAGACCGCTCGGCTACATAATTTTTCCGAAGCATAAAATTGACTTCACACACCGTTAAGTGAATTTGCAATGATTAAGAGTCGCACAGTGAAGCGAAAAGGAATAGATGAGAGAGATTACGATTACGAATATGCGTGGAAGTGTGCAACTATTATGGGGTAACATAAGTTATGTAACTGCACAATGGGAATGTCTATTTATGTCGTCTCCATGCCATATCTTCTCACCTGGTCAATGCCGAGGATCTCAGCAATTCCAAATGAAAAATTTTGTGCTTTTGTTTGACACGCCTGGTTGGATCTTGAACGGAAGTAGCTTATAGCCTGGATTAACACATTGTATTCCGCAACAAGTCAGTGACAGTAGATTCACAGTAACTCTTATTTGCCTTATAGGTGTACTCAGATGAACGTTACCCGCTTTTAACAGAGATATTTAGATGTTAACTCATAATTTTTCAGTTATAAAATAAAAAGGGAAAACGTGGATGCCGAATGAAACCTGCGGTACGAAAAGGCTAAAAATCACGCATAAATTAAAGGAAGCGCACTCCAGCACCCAGCAATACCTCTTGACAAGTAAACAGACCTAATGCTGCTCCATCAAACACGGAAAGTTATTTTAGGGTGAATGCTTTCTAGAGCGCGCGTTCTGCGTCTCAGCAATCTCAACGCGTTTCTGCTTATCTGCAAACAACTACCATGTAGTACAGGGCCATCAATAAAATTACAACCAAGTGAGGAAAGCAAGCCAAGCTACCACAGAATCCCATATTGCAGAAAGCTGTCATAACGGATGGGAAAACAACTACAAAGGACTGTTCCGGCATTTTTCATTCAATAAAATGTAGGGGCCAGATACAAACAGAAAGAGTGGACGAACTACAAAATCTATAAGAAACTGGTGCATACTCTATCACGTGGGATAATTGTCCTGCGGTTTATATCGGAAAATAGGGCGAGGGTGTGACGCTCGCTTCAAAGAACATTTGAAATGAGCAACAATAAATCTGCCATTACCGTCCATCTGCGAGAAACTGGACGTACTGTTACCAGTATCGTGAACAATCTACAAGTTTTGTCTAAAGAAAACAAAGGTAACACCTTGTACATATTAGAAGAGATATAAAGCATGAAATCTTTGAGGTGTGCACCTACCCACTCCCTGAACAACCAAACTGAGATAAAACGCCGCAACATTTTAGCTAATTTTGAACACCTGTCCACCCACAAGTGACCAGCTATGTTAGCCGTTTCCTATATATAGTGGGTGCGGCATTACGTATATTATACTATTATTTATTATCTTACTGATGCAATTGGTACTGGAAAACCACTAATCATTTATGTTATATGCCGTGATAAACCTGTAATATATGTTTTACTGATATATTTAGTAATTGCGGAAAAATAAATAAATAAATAAAAAATTCACACCAACCGCTCTCACAGACGCTCTCCATGTACCGAAAAGCCTGTAATGCGAGCCCCAATTTTCGGTTGATTGCCGGGTAGTCAGCGCTGGCTTCCCATGCCGTAACGTACGAGTTCAACGTGTACACATACCAGAAGTCCATCAGGTTTCGTTCATTGCCACAGCACACTGATATGGTAAGTTTTCCATAACGGCTGCTACATTTCCGTTGCTATATCATGTCATACCGCAAAGCCCGTGTTTCCGCGCTGACTTGTTTACCGTTTTTTGTCCATAACTTGTCTGTCCGTAGGTGACCAGTATGGGTGATTTAGCGTAATGCTATCATATTAAAGGACGACAATACGTATTCAGAAATATTGCACTTCTGAATCTGTTGTTTTGTTGTTGTGGTCTTCAGTCCATGCAGCTCTCCACAATACCCTACCCTGAGCAAGCCTCTTCACATAAGAACGGCGAACCTACATCTGTCTGAATCTGCTTACTGTATCCATCTCTTGGTCTTCCTCTGCGGTTTACCCCAAACACTTCCCTCCATTCCTAAATTCACGATTCCGTGATGTCTAAGAATGTGTCTCACCAATAGATCCCTTTTTTTATTCCAGTTATGCCAGAAATTCCTTTTCTCCCCAATTCTGTTCAGTACCTCATTAGTTACGCGATCCACCCACCTAATCTTCAGCATTCTTCTGTAGCACCACATTTAAAAAGCCGCTATCCTTTTCCTGTCCTTCAGAATCTATTAAATACTATCTTTGCACTAGAATACATTTCATGGTAAGTAATGTCATCACACACCAGACATTCTACCATTCTCTCTGATAAGGGGTATTAATTAATATGTCTGTTCTTCTATCTTAGGTTTTTAATGACAATACCAATTTTATGTCCGAACGCATACCTAATCGTTCTTAATACTTTTATTACTCTTGAGACATAATAAAGCAGACGTAGTTCATAAGTAGTTTGTTAGTTTAGAGACTGATGACCCCGTAGTTAAGTCCCTTAAGCTTAACAAACATTTGAACATTTGAAAGCAGACGTAGGACTTCAAAACGCTTCCAGTAAGTCAAATTTTTTTCTTTAAGATTGGTATATTACTAATCTCGCTCTTACCCTTTTTAATGCCAAGTGTTTTACGTTCGCTAGGTTTTGTCAATCTTTTTAATGGGATATGACACGAATCATTTGATACAATCAATTTTGCTATAGATTCAGGGGAGACATAGTACGCCCCAACGCCCAATTTAATACAACTTTTCAAGCAGTAAACTTAGTGAGAGCACTCCTATTGATACGCTTTTCTTTACTGGTTACGCCCTCACTATGATTGTTTTACTCACTAGGTTTAACCAACTGTTGACTACAGCCATGTAGACGTTACTTAATGGTGTCTAAGAACTTTGAGGAAAGCCCCCATAAAACCTGGCACCAAACATTAATATTGGGACGTCGCAATAAGTCATTCCCCCTCATGTATATTAAGGTTGATGTTTATCAGGTTTTTGTAATTTTGTAAATATTAGTAATTATAAACCCTGTGTATAACAAGTTGTATTTATTATTGCAGATACCAGAACATGCCACCCCCATGAACCACAGACATTGCCGAGGTGGGGTGGCTTGCGTGCCTCAACGATGCAGATAGCAGTACCGTAGGTGCAACCACAGCGGAAGGGGTATCTGTGGAGAGGCCAGACAAACGTGTGGTTCCTGAAGAGGGGCAGCAGCCTTTTCAGTAGTTACAGGGGCAACAGTCTGGATGATTGACTGAGCTGGCCTTGTAACATCAGCTAATGTGGCTTTGCCACACAGCTACTGCGAACGGCTGAAAGCAAGGGGAAACTACAGCCGTTATCTTTCCCGAGGACATGCAGCTCTACTGTATGAACATATGATGATGGCATCCTCTCGGGTAAAATATTCCGGAGGTAAAATAGTCCCCCATTCGGATCTCCGGGCGGGGACTACTCAGGAGGATGTTGTCATCAGGAAAGACAATACTGGCATTCTACGGATCGGAGCGTGGAATGTTAGATCCCTTAATCGGGTAGGAAAATTAGAAAATTTAAAAAGGGAAATGGATAGGTTGAAGTTAGATATAGTGGGGATTAGTGAAGTTCGGTGGCAGGATGAACAGGATTTCTGGTCAGGTGAGTACAGGATTATAAATACAAAATCAGTTGGGGGTATCACAGGAGTAGGACTGATAATGAATAAGAAAATAGGAATGCGGGTAAACTACTATGAGCAGCACAGTGATCGCATTATCATTGTCAAGATAGATACGAAGCCAACACCGACAACAGTAGTACAGGTTTATATGCAAACTAGCTCTGCCGATTATGAGGAGATCGAAGAAATATATGAGGAGCTAAAGGAAATTATTCAGACAGTTAAGGGAGAGGAAAACTTAATTGTGATGGGAGACTGGAATTCGGTAGTTGGAAAAGGAAGAGAAGGAAAAATAATAGGTGAATATGGACTGGGCAGGAGGAATGAAAGAGGAAGTCGCCTGGTAGAATTTTGCACGGAACATGATTTAATCGTAACAAACACGTGGTTTAAGAATCACAAAAGAAGGTTGTATACATGGAAGAGACCAGGAAACACCGGAAGATATCAGATAGATTTTATAATGGTAAGACATATGTACCGGAACCAGGTTACAAACTGCAGGACATACCCAGGGGCAGATATAGACTCTGACCATAACTTGTTAGTCATGAACTGTAGGCTGAAGCTGAAAAAACTGCAGAAAGGTAGGAAAATAAGGAGATGGGACTTAGATAGATTGAAGGAAACTGAAGTTCTGGAGAATTTCAGAGGGAGATTTAGGCAACAATTGGCAGAAACAGGGGGAAATAAAACAGTAGAAGAGGAATGGGTAGCATTGAGAGATGAAATAGTGAAGGCAGCGGAGGACAAAATAGGTAGAAAGGCAAGACCTACACAAAATCCTTGGATATCACAAGAAATACTAAATTTAATTGATGAAAGGAGAAAATATAATAATGCAATAAATGAAACAGGCAAAATGGAGTACAGACGTCTAAAAAATGAGATTGACAGGAAGTGCAAAATGGCTAAGCAGGAGTGGCTAGAAGCCAAATATAAATCTGTAGAAGAATGTATAGCAAGGGGAAAAGTAGATACTGCTACAGGAAAATAAAAGAGACATTTGGGGACAAGAAAAGCAACTCTACGAATATCAAGAACTCAGATGGGAAACCAGTTCTCAGCAAAGAAGCGAAAGCTGAAAGGTGGAAAGAGTACATAGAGCAGCTCTACAAAGGAAATGAACTTAGAGACGATGTTGTAGGAAGGGAAGAGGAAGTCGATCAAGATGAAATAGGAGATACTATACTGAGAGATGAATTTGACAGAGCCCTGAAGGACCTAGGTCGAAACAAGGCCCCAGGAGTAGATGACATACCCTCAGAGCTACTAAAGTCTCTGGGAGAGCCAGCCATGACAAGACTATTTGAACTGGTGTGTAGGATGTATGAGACAGGCGAAATGCCCTCAGACTTTAAGAAAAATGTAATAATCCCCATTCCAAAGAAATCAGGCGCAGACAGGTGTGAAAATTACAGAACCATCAGTTTAATAAGTCATGGTTGCAAAATTTTAACACGAATTGTCTACAGGAGAATGGAAAAGCTGGTAGAAGGTGACCTCGGGGAAGATCAGTTTGGATTCAGGAGGAACGTAGGAACCCGGGAGGCAATACTCACTTTACGTCTAATCTTAGAAGACAGATTAAGGAAAGGCAAACCAACATTTTTAGCTTTTGTAGATTTGGAGAAAGCTTTTGACAATGTTGACTGGAATACACTCTTTCAAATTCTGAAGTCAGCAGGGGTAAAATACAGGGAAAGGAGAGTTATTTACAACTTGTACAAAAGCCAGACCGCAGTTATTAGACTCGAAGGGCATGAAAGGGAAGCATCAGTTGGGAAGGGAGTAAGACAGGGTTGTAGCCTTTGCCCAATGTTATTCAATTTGTACATCGAGCAGGTGGTGAAGGAAAGCAAGGAAAAATTTGGAATAGGGATTAAAGTTCAGGGGGAAGAAATAAAAACATTGCGTTTTGCTGATGACATTGTAATTCTGTCAGAGACGGTGAAGGACCTGGAAGAGCAGTTTAATGGAATGGAAAGCGTGTTGAAGAGAGCATATAAAATGAACATTAACAAGAGCAAAACAAAAATAATGGAATGCGGTCTTAGAAAATCCGGCGATGCTGAAGGAATTAGATTAGGTAACGAAACAATGAAGGTGGTAGATGAGTTTTGTTACTTGGGTAGTAAAATAACATGCGATGGTCGCAGTACAGAGGATATAAAAAGCAGAATGGCAATGGGAAGAAAAGCATTTTTGAAAAAGAGAAATTTGCTAACATCGAATATTAATTTAAGGGTAAGGAAGTCTTTTCTGAAGGCATTTGTGTGGAGTGTTGCCTTGTATGGGAGTGAAACATGGACGATAAGCAGTGCTGACAGGAAGAGAATAGAGGCTTTTGAAATGTGGTGCTACAGAAGAATGCTGAAGATTAGGTGGGTAGATCACATAACTAATGAAGAGGTACTGAACAGAATTGGTGAGCGAAGGAATTTTTGGCATACCCTGACTAAAAGAAGGGATCGCTTGGTAGGACATATTCTTAGACATCGGGGAATCGTAAATTTAGCATTGGAGGGAAGTGTGTGGGGTAAAAATCGCAGAGGGAGACCAAGAGACGCGTATAGTAAGCAGATTCAAGTGGATGTGGGTTGCTGTTCTTATGAGGAGATGAAAAGGCTTGCTCAGGATAGAGTAGGGTGGAGAGCTGCATCAAACCAGTCTCCGGACTGAAGACCATAAGAACAACACCATAACATGCACCTTTAATCGTGCGAAACCGGTTGTAACCTAATAAAGGCATATAAGACAGCTAAGGCGGATTACGATAATTCATGCAAAGGAGTCCTGGCTTATTCGTCTGTATTACTTTCTAGAATTTCTTAACTAGTCTTAAGCCGTGGTCGATTTGTAAAACTTTCTCCTAACGTTTAATCTTCTGTTGGTGAAATGCCCTCATCATATTCGTAACTCTGCTGACTTTATCAATAGACTGAAGTCACTTCAACTTCGTCAGTCTGATATATTAGTGAGCTTCGATGTCGTCTCACTCGACACCAAGGTTCCTCTCTTGGACTCATTGTCACTCATCAGCAAAAAGTTCACAGCCGATGTAACAGCACTTTTTCATCATGTTCTTTCGTCAATCTACTTTTTATTCAACAATGAATATTTTGAACAAACTGACGGTTTTGCCATGGGCAGTACTATCTCCCCTCTGGTAGCAAAATTTTTTATGGAAGATTTTGAGGAAAGGGCGCTTGATTCTTCACAACATAAAGCGACTGTCTTTTGGCGATATGTTGATGACACTTTTGTAGTGTAGCCCCATGGAGAAGAAGAATTGTCACGTTTTCTGCAACACCTTAATTCAGTCCACGAAAACATTCAGTTGACAATGGAAACTGAGAAGGACGGCTGCTTACCCTTTCTTGATGTCCTAGTCAGTAAGAATGTGGATGGGACCTTGGGGCATTCCGTGTACCGGAAACCCACACATACGGACATCTATTGGCAAGCGTCTAGCTGTCACCACCCTGCACAATCTACCGGCGTCCTTCGAACGTTGGTGCATCGCGCACATGTTGTGTCTGATGTAGAAAGCCTTCCTACGTAGCTACAACATCTTAAGTCAGTTTTCAAAGCTAATGGATATTCTCCTCGTCAGATAAGCGCAGCATTGAAGAGGAAGACACGTGACGACCCTCAACATCAAGAAGATAAGGAAGCGTTCAAGAGCTTTCCTTCCATACGTCGGAAACCTTTCGTCGAAACTAGGCAGAATATTAAGAAAACATCAAGTAAAAGTCCTCTTCCGACCACCTGCGAAGATTAGTGCAATGTACAGCACTTGAACTTTATCCTACGGATGATAGGAAAATTATACAACCCATCGCAGTGCTGCATAAATAAAATGGGTTGCGTTGTCAGGATGTAAGGCGGGCCGGCAGCGGTGGCCGAGGAGACTGAGGCGCTCCAGTAACGGTCTGCAAGGCCACTACGGTCGGGGGTTCGAATCCCTCCTCGGGCATCCTTAGTCTTAGTTAGTTCATAAGTAGTTTGTAAGTTTAGGGACTGATAACCCCGTAGTTAAGTCCCATAGACTATACAAACATTCACATTCATGTAAGGCGGAGCGGAGAAGGCTTGTGGGCGCCCTAGGAAAGGGTGGCTGAATGGCAAATAAAAGATAGAATTGAAGTTAATATTTGGTATATTCTGAAATACGGGATACATATCGGGACTCGTCCTGGGTACGGATGTAATGAATTGAATGCCAGTCTAAACGGATTAGAAAACGGAAAAGGTAATGGTTACGGTTCACACAGTTGGTGGCTGATGCCGAACAGCCGCTAGGCGTGAGCGGACGGCATGCGGCCGTTCGCCCCGCACAGACGCCAAGTCTCTGGAGTGCGTCTGTTCTTTACGAGAACTCAAACTGAAGAGAGCGAAGGAACTGATTCTCGCACTTCGGAGTCCTCCAGCAGTGGCACACGTGATCAAACGTGGGTGTCTGCTATTGGCTCCACGGTAGCATGGAAACGTTACTGGTTTCAGCACGGACGCCAGAAGGGTGGCGTGATCAGCATTCAATACTGGTTCTGGCCGGCTCTGTCCTGCAAGGTGGAAAGCCTAGGTCACGTATGTCGCAGTGGGAGAACACTTGTAAAACTTACGCGAAGTTTTGAAATAAAAAATTGAAATATTTCCCTAAACTATTTTAGAGTGGCTGGTCATCCTGTACAGTCCCTCCCCCTTCCATAGAAGTGGTGACTCACAAAGTTTACATTGACGCCAGACACTCCTGGGAAGAACGGGTTGCCCGAAAGGGGACCTAGTAACTAAGGGAGGAATGTGTTACAATTCCAACTCATTTAGTATGAATGTTACGTGACTTACATGTATTCACATTTTGTTTTCAGGTAAACAACAAATGTTTAGGAAATGTCACAACTCTTCAGAATTTTGTAGAACCATGAATCGAATAACGTGAATATTCTAATCATTTAACAGTTGAATGTAGCGTTACATTTAAAATTAAAGCTTGTTTCACATGTTACGTGTCATCGCTAAATTTGGTGAAATCAAAGTGTTTACACTGGCCGAACTTAATCGGCACAGGTGTTGCAATGGTTTCAGATGCTCCTAGAAATGTGTATATGTTTGTGTTGTTTGGCAAATATTAATCTCGTTATTAAACAGTTTAACAAATGTAAAAAAAAAATCATACAAGGAATTATATAATTATGAGGATTATTGCATCTGGGTAACAACCATATTGGATCACATTACTGCACAAATTGAAATAAGATTTCCTTCACTGAGTCACGGTGTAAAATATAGTAAAATAAGAGACTCAATGGAATCAATCCAATGGAAACTGACAAATAAAAATAATTTTAAAATGCTTATACTCAGACAGAGGCTATGCTTTCTATAGATTAACATGGACTTAATAATTCAGTATAAAATATAAATTAGATTGTAATTGCAATTGCAGAAAAGATCTAAAATCCGTCGTAAAGCCATAAAAAGCGGTAATGTTGGCTTTAACTTAATTAACTGATCAACTATGTTTAAGTAATAAACCTTTTCTAAAACCAGTAACATCACTTATTACATAAAATATTGTGGAAGTGACAAAATACACTAATGCAACTGAAATGTGAGAGATTAAAAATGTTTTCAACAAAGGGATAGAAGTTATATCAAGTAAGGAAGTAAAATGTGGAAATAAAACAGAGGTTTTATCTACCTCAGTTCTCAGCATAATACACAAGGTCTAAAAATATAAATTAAATTGATACATAATACTTAATTATTCACTTTGAAATATTGCAAGTTACTTAAAGAGGCAACACTTCTTCCAAACAGGTCATATGCCGCGGTGGAGTAGGCGAGCGATGTATAGCACCTCGCTGCGGAGCGCGCGGTTGCTCGCCGTGGAGGTTCGAGTCCTCCCTGGGGCATGGGTGTGTGTGTGTGTGTGTGTATGTCCGTAGGTTAGTTTACCTAGGTTCAAGTAGTTTGTAAGCTACGGACTGATGACCACGCAGTTTGGTCCGATAGATTTACTGACATTTCAACATTTGAAACAGGTCATATAGGAACACTACACAATATCATTAACACTATATCAAAGTCGTATTGTGGCCTCACTGTAGCCTCAACGAAAGTGGTTATTACACAATCGACCTCAAATGTTGCTAACACCAAACTAAATATGGGTGTCTTAATGGTATATAAAACACAGCAAGAACTAAATTACTTGATACTCTGACAAGAACAGGAAAAAGGGTACTCTTAAAAATAGTTATAATATTATCTTGGATAAAAATTAAGGTTCTTTTCCCCCAACATAGCTGCTTTTAATAAAAGTCTACAATCAGTAAGCAGAAGAAGAGTTAACAGTGCTTATCAGAAAATAAACGAATTCTTATAAAATTTCATAAGGCTTATCACTTGTGAGCCTCAATTGGTATTATTTCATGAATCACCAGTGTTGAGATACTTCGGGCGTAAATGCAGCTTACGCGGGACGGGAACTGTTTGTAAACAAATACAACTGTCAAGACTCGCACGTGGTGCGTAGCGCGGTAGGAGAGGTGATAATCAGAAAAGTATAATGGCTCCCTGTGGACGGCGGGGGAAGAGGGGAGGCAAGTCTGGGCTACAGGCACGGCATGAGGGGAGAGAGGCGGGGGACACGTGATAGGCAGGTGGCGTGAGGAGGAGGGTAATGGTGGAGCGGCTACAGCTGATTGCAACAGCCTTGAAGGAGACAGGTGGTCTAACGTCAGGTGACGACGTATTAGCACGCTCCTTAAAAATGCAAGGAAATAGAATTCTGGCGGCAGTTGGCACAGGTGCACGTAAACCGGCAGCACAATAATGTTCAAATGTTTGTAGAACTTATGGGACTTAAGTACGGGGTCATCAGTCCCTAAACTTAAAAACTACTTATGAAATAGCTAAGACTAAGGACGGCATAAATATCCATGCCTGAGGGGGGATTCGAACCCCCGACCGTAGCGACCGTGCAGACAGTGACTGGAGCGCCTCAGTCCCCTCGGCTACCGCGGCCTTCGGGAGCACAATAACATCGGCTACAAACAGCGGATAAAATAATAACGTATCAGATATTTGGAAATGAATTTCATTCAGATGGATGGAAAGGAGGTTAACATCACTTTGACACGTAATGGTCAAAGATCAAGCAGTTGAAGTACTCATTTTAAAATTTCAACGACGTCTCAAGGCTTCTATGCGTTGAATTTCAGCAGCACAAGGTTCCAGAACGTTGGCCATTCGTCTTGAGAATCTCTCGTCTGCATAAATATCGTAACATAGTAGATCAAGGATGACGACATTGTCGATACAGTCTCTTAAGTTTCGGCAGAATTGTCTTTTTATTTAAAGCCAGAAAACAGGATGTAGATTAAACTTTTATGAAAAAAGACTGGAGGAAACAAGGCGGTTCGGTTGATTTTAAGAATTAAAAAGCGCACACTTAATTTTTCGTCCTTATAACCACTAACCTCAAACTTGAATTGACAGACTCTAAATGGTGTCCAAGAAATAAAACAAAGAAATGAGGGTAGCACAGGAAAGGCAGACCACAACAGATTCACTGTAACAATTGGAAATGTAAATGGTAAACAATGCTCCGTTGACATTGGAAGCATAAACTCCATTACAGAACGTTGGACATTATGGGTTTGGTAACAAAACGTGATACTTCACAATGACAAATAAGAAGGGATAAATCGTTAATGGTAGAAAATGTTAACTCTTCCTCACTTAATGACAGTATACTAAAATTCTCAAGGATAATTAAGATACTCTAAAAATATAAGTGTGAACTCGACAGACATACGTCTGGAACACCTTAAGCACTAATACATTTTACGAAAATCTATATTAAGAGTGACTGGAGCACATTTTTATACTTCATGCTTAATAATGTGGTGCTTTGAAAGAGATCAGGATTTACTAACGTCTGGGTTACTCATCATTGCAAAATAGCACTCGATCTCGCTACATTGGATAAGGACAACATATCTTTACTATTAACACATCACAGCACATTATAAGTACCTCTCTTGGAGTATTGGATAAAAATTATTTACCCATCAACTTAGGCTGTCTCTGGCCGTAATTCCTTACTTAGCCTAGGGAAAGTTAACATTCAAATTACCCTACTAGTTCGAGACACCTCGGAACAGAAGGCAATAACAAATCATGCAATATGAGTCTTTACTTATCCGTCGGGACGTGTTGTGGCAGGGTGAAATACGACGGTGGTACGTAGCAAGCGGGGGCGGCAGCTGAGCGGCGGGCTAAGGGCGGTCGCACGACGCGAGCGTAGCTGCGATGTGAGCGGCAGGGCAGCGTGGCAGCAAGTGGGCCTCACTGCTACGGGTTATAGTGTCTCGGGCCCAGTAAAGAGCCATATTTGTCTGCTTGGCAGTACCGACAGAAGACGTGGGGCGGCGCCTCATCCGCACAGCACTTACGGACGGGTGGCGCCGGTAGGCCATGATGTGGGCGGCGGCAGCGGCAGGTGGGCCGCGCCAACCGGGATACGGCTCTTACATGCCTTCGGTGGGCCGAAACAGTAGCACGAACGGGGCGCGTAACTTGTTACGTGTTGTGCGCGCAGGTGAGCTGCGCACACGGCCAAGTCGGCGGTCAACTGCGGCAGTTCACGCGTCACGCATATAGCGCACACGTGCGCTGCGGCAGGCAGGCGTGCGGCACTTCGCACCCCGCACGGAATGTTCAGATGCAGCGGCTACTAGGATGTCACGGTAAGTGTGCCGTGGATCGGCGGGATAGGGGCTGTCGATCAGCCACACAACATAATGTGAACCAAAATTTCGCGGCCACCGTAAGGGCCGAAAGGTGGGTTATCGATCGCACTTTGGACGCAAAATTGTACAGCACTTGATATTTATCCTACGGATGATAGGAAAATTATACAACCCATCCCAGTGCTGCATAAATAAAATGGGTTGGAAGCGTTGTCAGGATGGAAGGCGGAGCGCTGAAGGCTTGTGGGCACCCTAGGAAATGGTGGTTGAATGGCAAGTAAAAGATAGAATTGAAGTTAATATTTGTTATATTCTGAAATACGGGATACATATCGGGACTCGTCGTGGGTACGGATGTTATGAATGAATGCCAGTCTAAACGGATCAGAAAACGGAAAAGGTAATGGTTACGGTTCACACAGTTGGTGGCTGATGCCGAACAGCCGCTAGGCGGGAGCGGACGGCATGCGGCCGTTCGCCTCGCACAGACACCAAGCCTCTGGAGTGCGTCTGTTCTTTATGAGAACTCAAACTGTAGAGAGCGAAGGCACTGATTATCGCACCTCTGCGTCCTGCAGCAGTGGAACACGTGATCAAACGTGGGTGTCTGCTATTGGCTCCACGGTAGCATGGAAACGTCAGTAGTTTCAGCACGGACGCCAGAAGGGTGGCGTGATCTGCATTCAATACTGGTTCTGGTCGGCTCTGTCCTGCAAGGTGGACAGCCTAGGTCACGTATATCGCAGTGGAAGAACACTTGTAAAACTTACGCGAAGTTTTGAAATAAAAGACTGGCTGGTCGTCCTGTAGAGCACTTCTAGGCTCGGTTATAGATGATCTGTGATTGAGGAAAGACGAAATTTACAGAAAACCTTGCCAGTGTGGCAAAGCTTACATAGGCCAGACGACACGCACTGTGCAGGAAAGGTGCGTTGAACATGAACACCACACTCTTCTGTTGCAGCCCAGTAAGTCGGCCGTAGCCGAGCATTGTATTACCACAGGACACTGTATGGATTACTCTGCCACTTAAGTCTTGGCCACGACGTCATCCTTCTGGGATTCACTAATCAAAGAAACTGTGGAAATACGTGTAGGTCAAGATATTATTAATCGTTACGGCGGCTTTCATCTGGACAAGGCTTGGGACCCGGTGATTTCTTTAATTTCATCTCAGAGGAAACATTTATCCAGGACGACGCTTCCAGCGATAATGAAAAAATTGTATACATCTGACAAGCAATGTACTGAGTGCGCATTCAAACAGATTACAGACACGTACGGTTTCTCCACCTTATGCAGTACTGACGCGTTCCGATAGATGGCGGACATGCAGTTTCAACTTCGCGCAGACACCCGCGCGCCGCTTGTCAACTGTTTTTCACAGAGGGCGGTAAGTTCGAAAGAGGGCGCGCTTGTGACGGCCACTGATGCGCATGCGCCTAAGCGCCAATTTTTGCCATAAAGGCGTCGTCGGGAACTAACAATCTCCAGTGGAACGCACTCACCTGAAGATGGCTGAACGTTTGTCAGCCGAAATATTGTGGCAAGAAGGCGACGGAATCCGGCTGCAATCCCGAAACTTTATCGAATATAAAGGAATTTCCGCTTGGGGCACACGGAGAATCGGCCGTAGCGGAACATGTATACCAAGAAGGCAACCACGAAATTAAATGAAATGAGACTAGTGTCATCTCAAAAACTTCGCATTATCATGCACGCACATACAGAGAAGCAATCGAGATCCATAAACATCGAAATAATTTTAACGGGAAAGAGGAAGCTGTTAAATTAGACCGAATTATCACTTGTTTTACACCAGCGGAATGACAATCGATTCTTCTCTGCTAAGAATGTTGGCAATACCAGAGATAGTGTCGTAGCCGACGTCACATGATGTTTGTGGTGCCCTCTGCATTGCCTATATAGTATACGGCGTTCCTTCAAGTTCTCATCTCAGTTCTCCACTCTACCTCTGAAGATGTCTTCCGCAGCCGAAGATGAAACGTTAGGGGAAAGCCTTGCAAATCGACCACGGCTTATGATCCCGGAAGTTTTAAATGAAGTTGACGCCGGCCGTGAAAGCTTACCTTGTATGATCACCTCTTCAGAGGTTTGATCTTAATGGTTAAACAGATCGAAACCCAATTGCATGATACAACCACCCACTTCAGGCAGTTAAGCGATGTTGTTTCTATATATACATGTGGCGTCTGTTCGGAAAGAACAGACGTCACATTCTGATCCTGCAGCTGTTATTATTTAATATTCATAGAATATATGACTTCAACTGCTATTGGGCAAAGCTGAAAATGTGTACCCAGCCGGGATTCGAACCCGGGTCTCCTGCTTTCTAGGCAGTTGCGCTGACCCCTACACCACTGGGGACACAGTGATCACCGCACCTGCAAGGACTACCCATGCACGCCTCCCGTCAGATACAAATTCCCAGCTTCGCCCTGCCCATAGTACTCAAACTCGTAGTTTAACTAATTCCCGTAATTACCTGCAAGGACTACCCATGCACGCCTCCCGTCAGATACAAATTCCCAGCTTCGCCCTGCCCATAGTACTCAAACTCGTAGTTTAACTAATTCCCGTAATTACGGGAATTAGTTAAACTACGAGTTTGAGTACTATGGGCAGGGCGAAGCTGGGAATTTGTATCTGACGGGAGGCGTGCATGGGTATTCCTTGCAGGTGCGGTGATCACTGTGTCCCCAGTGGTGTAGGGGTCAGCGCAACTGCCTAGAAAGCAGGAGACCCGGGTTCGAATCCCGGCTGGGTACACATTTTCAGCTTTGCCCAATAGCAGTTGAAGTCATATATTCTATGAATATTAGATGTTGTTTCTGTCAAACGCATTTATTGTAGGGTTACGCTTTCTAACGCGTTTGCGAGGCGTCGCGGTTTCTTCGTACTTTCTCACGTCCGTTGATTGGTATGAACTTCGCCAGAACAGGGCGGTGACAATACAAATGCACTGTACTGACGCTTCACACAAGCATGAAATATGACCATTTACTTCACATCAAATCGTTGGTATCCATGTATACCTCTTTCAGCCTTCGTGGTTAGTGTTACTAACCACCTCTTTTCGATCACGGTAGTTCTATTCCACGCCATCTAGCGATAAACGATTGAATTAGTATGTCCGTTTGGACAGTGCTTCAAAACAAATGATAGATTGCGGGTACATTGCATGAATGTCAGTGCATACCAGTTGCATTGAATATAGCGCTAACGTACCTTGTCACGAGCGTCTGATAAAAACATCGATACAACGGGTACGTAACATGTTTTCTGTAATGTATTTTATTGAATGTATTCTCATAGACCTATTTTATGTGTGTTGGCATGAAGGTACTGTTACTTTTGTGTTTTCACTAAGTAGTTACAAAGGGAATGTGGTGGTTTGCTTACAAACCACCACGACGGTGGCGGGTTAGCTTATGGATGTAAAGTCATTTTTTTCACATTCTTTACAGTACGTCGCGCCGCACGCGCCGCTTAGGAGAGAACGAGATTGGACAATACTTGTTTGAAGACATCCCTTCAGGTAAAGAGAGTATTTGTAGCTCCGACGATGACGAAGAAGAGGCATCAAATCAGCCAAATCCGATAGTGTTAGGTGATTTGAGAGGAGTTCAAAGTGCTCCTGGCGACAGTTACGATATTGATGATGACCTCCCTTTGTATAGCCTGTTACAACGGACGCCTGATTCTACAGGGTCTAATAATGTTTATGCAAACATGCCGGTTATGATTGCTCCAAAATGGACGAAGGATTATAGAATGGATATGCCTGGTGCGTTTTCTGAAAGAGTGGGTGTGTCAGATCAAATTCTAAGCATGGAGAATGTGACCCCCCCCCCCCCCCATTTACTATTTCGCCTTCTTTCGACTGAGCATTTACAAGACCTTTTATGTTTCCATACTAACCTTTACGCTACTCAAACCGGAAAGCCATATACACCTATCACAACAGAAGAGCTTGATGTTTTTATTGCCTTTAATTTGGCAATGGATATAAAAAATTGCCGAGCTACCAAGATTATTGGTCTTCAGCGTCTGATTCGCATGACCGATATGTTTCGAAGTTCATAAGCTCCAACAGGTTCAGTTGGCTTTTGAATAAATTACATGTCAATGAGAATAGTGTAATGCCCGACCGAACTAACCCTAATTACGACAAACTATATAAAATTAGGCCTCTACTTGCCATACTGCACAACAATTTTCAAAAACACTACAGGCCATCTTAGAGGGTTGCAATCGATGAAAGCTTGATGAAATTCAAAGGCAGAAACTGCCTAAAACAATACATGCCACGAAAGCCGATGAAACGTGGATACAAGGTTTGGATGATGTGTGCACAATCAGGTTATTGTCTAGATTTTTATATTTACACAGGCTAACAGGGTAGTAACTTTGAAACGGACTTTAGTTGGAAACGTTGTCAGGACGTTTTGCGAAACCTTGAAAAATAAAAATCATAAGGTTTATTTTGACAATTATTTCAATAGTTACCCTTTGCAGGTGAAACTACTTGAGGACCAGATTTTCGCTTGTGGAACCGTGAACGCAAATAGAAAGTTCTTGCCAAAGCTAAAAGATGACAAACATTTACAAAGAGGTCAACATGATTTCCGGGTTAGTGACACAAACTTAAGTTGCTGAAATGAAAAGACAAGAGATCAGTAGAGATTCTGTCAAACTACCATGATCCGACGAATGTGGGAAACGTAAAACGCAGAGAGTGTGATGGCAGCAGTACTGAAGTTATCGGCTACAACACAAACATGAACTTCGTCGACAAATTTGATCAGCTCAAAGGAAGCTATGCTATTGACAGAAAATCCCATAAGTGGTGGCATAGGATTTTCTTTCACTATCTTGATTGTTGCGTTGTCAATGTTTTTTTTTTATTATTATTTATAAAGAACTGCAGTCTTCTTCACGCGCAGACCTCGACAAGCTGATTCTGAAAGACTTCCGGAGAGAACTATATCGGTGCCTACTGGCACCAGCATATGTCTGAGACAAACACAGGCCGGATTCAGTGAACAGCAGCCGCAATTCCGCGGCCTCATCTCCAGGACCTGCATTTATAAAACGCCACAAACCTACAGTCCCGCAGGAAATTGGTCTAGAATCCATTCGCCATCAACCTGAAAGAAGCACATCAAGAAGATGCTGCAATTGTAGCACTAAAATATCTCCCGTGCGTACTGCATGGCAGTGTAGTACATGTAAAGAGCCTCTTTGCTTACGCAAAGGTAAAACATGTATTGCTGATTTTCATAAAAAATAATTTGTTTTTGTTAGTTTTGTATGTTTGTAATGATGATTCGTCTAATAAATAACGTTCACAATCATCCTAGTATTATTTATAGCAATAGTCATGGTGGTTAGCGTTAGTGACCACCTCAGTCCTTGAAAGCCTGAATACTTATATTATGTTTCCTCGATTGTCTGTGACATTTCAGTTGTAACAGTTGCTTCAATGAAAAGACATTGATAATTATGTTCCTATTGTAAAAGTGTGACTGAAAGTGATACCAGAATGGGATACCATTGTACCACTCCCACTGGATGTATCCTTTTTTTTTCAGGCAGTAGATTTAGCACATTGACTCATTTCTACGACGAACAGAGGTCTGACGTTATTCACCTGGAAATTCGAATCTTTCTGGAATCTGTCGTTGCTACAGAGCAGAGGAGTTATGCCTCACATCAATGCTTGTTTCGTGCCCGCTTCGGAGAAATCGACCAGTAAGAAGACAGGGCTGCGTTGTCAGCCATCGGCGCGAGCGAACCGGCGGCTTGGCCTCTGACAGCGGAGCAGCCCTCCTAATTGCTGTGACAACGGCAGACGCTCCTCTCCTCGGGGCGTTTGACAGTCGCGCCGCGCCGCGCGCTCCGATATCACTGCGCTGCTAATTTCCTTTCCCACCTGCCGTTCCTACACAAAACAGGGGCCGTCAGAGACACAGCTGGCCGGAACACAATTATCAGAAATGCTATTCCAGTAAAGAAGCTGGATGTGATCTGTATCGAACCACCACCCATGTTTGCTCCTTTAAGATTCAGGATAAATTACTGGTAATTATTTTTCCGTGTGCTGAGAACAGGAGCCATTTTGCTCTGATTGTGGCGAGCATGATATTGAAGTACCTGGGAATCAGGTTGCTTGCCTTACTAGGTGCAAGGATTATGATATGAAGATCAGCATCTCCAAAACGAAAGTAATGTCTGTGGGAAAGAGATTCAAACAGATTGAGTGCCAGATAGGCGGAACAAAGTTAGAACAAGTAAACAGTTTCAAGTACCTAGGATGTATTTGCTCACAGGATGGCAACATAGCGAAAGAACTGGAATCTAGGTGCAGAAAAGCAGTGAGTGCTTAGCTAAGATCTACTCTCTTCTGCAAGAAGGAAGTAAGTACCAAGACTAAGCAGTGCACCGCTCTATCTTTCGACCAACTTTGTTGTATGGGACTGAATGTTGGGTGGATACAGGTTACCTTATTCATAAGAGAGAGGTTACAGATATGAAAGTAGCAGGAATGATTGCAGGTACTAATAGATGGGTACAGTGGCAGGAGGGTGTCCATAATGAGGAAATCAAAAAAAAAAAAAAAAAAAAAAAAACTGGGAATGAACACCATAGATGAAGCACTTACAGCGAACAGACTGAGATGGTGGGGTCATGTCAAACGCATCGGAGAAGCAAGGTTACCTAACAGACTCGGCAGCGGAGGGTAAGAGGAATCGAGGTAGACCAAGAAGAAACTACTTAAATTCGGTGCAGAATTATTTTGAATTAAAAGGCATAACATCAGACGAGGCATCAATGTTAGCATTGAATAGGGGATCATGGAGGAATTTTATTAGAGGTACTTTGCTCCAGACTGAACGCTGAAAGGCATAATCAGTCTCTAATGATGATGATGATGATGATGATGATGAGAACAGGAAGCAGATCTCCAGATGTTGAGTAAGCGTTAATATTGCGTCGATCGTTTTAGTTCAAAGTGATAGAAGTTTATCTTTTCTGTCGGTCATCGACAGCAATGACGCCCTGTGCGTAGTAGCTTCCTCTTTCCCAAAGCCTTCTCGCAGTTACGTGTCTCACAAGGAACGTACAAGAGCTCGAATAAACACATCTCGCACAGGACACCGTGCCCACGGTTGCGGTTCCTGTAGGGGGATGCTTGTCCACTGTTGGTCGAGCTGATCTCTACGAGTAACTCGTGAGTGCATTCGTGTTCTCTCGAAAATCCATGTTTAGTCCGGGGCATGGTCCCGGAGACAAATTAAAATGGTCCTAATCTCCCGGTTCCGATCAAGGTTTTCCTTGGTTGTAAGGCGTATGCCGGAACTGGTAAGCCACTCCCACTTATTCCCAAATGGGATTCCCCCTTTGCCCCACTATCAGCTTGTCTGATAATTGGGTGAATAGAACCGCGACTCTTTATGGGCTGGATCTCAAACAGCCCGCTCTACTCCTCGGAGTGGAGAATGAAAAGAATGAGGGTTTTATTTTCATCTCTATGAACGTTTGCTTACCAAATCTCTTCGTACATCTCAATGTCCTGCTCGAGAGAGCACTTCAGATGTAACTGTAGACGCCATACGTAATGCAGATATCTTAACTATGACTTATGTAATAATTATCCTACATGTTCTCTAGCGTATTGTTATCAAAAGCCGTGATGATAGTTGCAACTTTAACCTTCTTCTCGGATGATTGTTGGTATTTCCTACCACTGCTGCCAGTATCTAACTTATGCTCATATTTCTGTACCATAACAGATACGAGAAAGCATGCGAATAATTCATCTTCTACACTAATATCATCTTCACGAAGAAGGGTTCTTCGTAACTTCACCTCAATCAATCGCAATACATTAGCTGGATTGCTTACCAATCGCCACCCCAACTGACGCTTCACCACAC
Organism: Locusta migratoria; assembly: GCA_026315105.1. Taxonomy (NCBI): domain Eukaryota; kingdom Metazoa; phylum Arthropoda; class Insecta; order Orthoptera; family Acrididae; genus Locusta; species Locusta migratoria. Next base: position 874,888,823 of record CM048744.1, read on the forward strand.
AAATAAGGTCACAAAACGCAAGTTAGGAGGCACACTGCACCGTCCCTACTGGCGAACCGACAGGTCAAAGTGCAATGTGCCATGGCACACGGAGAGGTCTCTAACGGACGATTGCAGAGTTTTGCAGATGCGGGAGTATCACTAGTGTAATAAGCGACCTTTACATTATCTCTCATACGATTCTGGTGTATATGTTTTTGTTCGAACCAAAGTACTTTCCTTGTCAGTATGGAAGCGAATGAATTGATGTTGAGCATCGGCGTTCGAAATTTGGTGTCTGTGATTACCTCCCTGAAAAATAATTCAAAATAACAATCTTGTTATTTTGGTGCCCAACTTTTGGAGGCTAACCAGATGAGAAGAGAGTGCGGAAATGACAGCAGGTGGGAATTATGGAGGGGGGATTTCGTAGGCCATTCCAACTGTAGACGGCTCGGTGCCTCAGCGCATTGCGTGAAATGTTCAAATGTTTGAGAAGTTCTGAGACCAAACTGCAGTGGTCTTCAGTCCCTAGATTTAAAAACAACTTAAACTAACTTATACTCAGAGCTACATACACCCATCACAGAAGGGAGGGCTCCAACCTCCGACGGGGAATAGCCGCGCACTTCGCAGCACGGCGCCTTAAGCGTATGATCACTCGGTGAGAGGCCTGCAGGCTCTCTAATGAAAAGAAATGAGCCCAGAGGTCATAGATCACCACGAAATAAGCACGATACCAAGTCCCCAAGGAACCTAATTACTTAAGCAACTGAAACAAAGAACTGCCTTTAGGTAATTTGGTAGAGAACTCTAAGAAACTCTAGTCGTATGTAAGGTATAGAAACGGCAAAAACCAATCAGTACCTTTATTACACGACAGAAATGGCGATGCTGTTGATGACAGTAGTGCTAAAGCAGAATTGCGTACCACACCTTTCCTTCACTAGTGCAGACGAAGTAAATATCCCAGAAATGAAAGGATAAAAATGCAGCCCTCGGACGGAAAATTAAAATTATTTAACCCGGTTTCGGCAATAACTACACTTGCCTTCGTCACAAATTATAAATTAAAACAAGTCACATAATAAAAGTTACAATTCAGCTGTAAAGTTTACGTCACAATGTTTAAAACAGTTTTTTTGGCGAGCTACTACGGGCTGCACGGAGGCATCAGACTCGCGTGTGCTAAGTGGAGTTGTGAACAGGTAGACGTTACCTCAGTAGTGCCATTTAGTAGCCACAATTACAACTAGGCTACTGTGCAGAGAGAAACAACATTGAGATAACAAATGTTACAAGAAGCTATGTTTAACATGAGAGATGGCTTTTGCGTCATTTTGGCAATACAATATTAGTAGAGACAGTTAACGAGTAACAAAATTGTAATAGGAAGAAATATTTCGAACACTGCGCGAAGTACATCAAAGACTAACGGCTTAATACCGTTAAAAAAAAGCTTCAATTACGGTGTTGTAACTGTTCGTTTATAATAAGCCCGTCATTGCGAGAAAAATGTTTAAATATTTGAAATTCCTCGACCACGTCTAATCTGTGGACTTTGTTTCGGTATGCAAAATGTTCAGGTCATAAATAGCTTTAGGTGCGTGACCTGTAATGAGAAGATGGTCAGCAAAAGACGAATTTTTGGGGCTAGTGGCATTCTTTCTCAAAATGTGTTTTTTAAACCTGATTTTAATAGCACGTCCAGTTTGACCTATGTAGTAGGTAGAGCAAGTATCACAAATAAGTTTGTAAACGCCAGAATTATGTAAGGGAGAACAGGTTGCATTTTAAATTGTGAATGAAATTTTTTTTCAAATTGTTGTTGGTCGAAAAGGCAACGTTGCAGTTATTACGAAGAATTCGTTGAATCTGATAGGAGATGAGCCCCAGAAATACAATGGAAAAATATTTTTTTCTTTTGGTCTGCTTCAATGAGAGTGCCAAGTGTTGTAACTCTATTCGCAGTTTTCTTTTTAAGGATGTTGTCAACTATGGCGGGAACTTATTCGTTAATAACTGCTATAGTTTTTATCAAATTTATTTCTTCTTCGAATTTTTCTTTCGAGAGTAGGATGGAAATAGCTCTATGGATGGCAGAATGAAAGAAAGTATTTTTGCGAGATTGTGGGTGCATAGAAGAGGGGTACAATTTGATCGGTATATGTTTCTTTTCGGTAAATATTGAAAGAGATTTTCTTTTCTTCTACTGTTAAGGTAATATCGAGAATGCTTAATTGACGCGCCTCGTTTTCAAGTTCACAGGTGAAAGTGATATTCTCATGTAGTCGATTCAAAAGAGTAATAATGTGATCAATGCCAGTGGTAGGTCCTACGTAGATGTCCAAAATGTTATCGACAATAGGAAACAATACTTAACGTAGAATAATTTTAATATTGCGACCGAGGGCTGAATTTTTATCCTTTGACGTTATAACGTTCGCTAACAATAACAGCTATGTTCAAAATTTTAAGATTTCAGAATACATAGAGCGTAATTTAGATGTAGATGCCCCTGGAGTATTGAAACAATTTAAAGAAACTAACAAAAGTAAGTCTCCCCGTCCTGACTGTATACTAATAAGTTTCCCAGTATGCTGGTGCAATAACCCGACACCTATCATATACAATCGCATGCTCAGCGATCGTTCCAACCCAAAGACTGGAAAGTTGCACAGGTCACTCCAATAATGAAGAAAGGCAAAAGGAGTGATGCACAAAATTACACTCATATATCAATGACGTAGGTTTACAGCAGTATTATAGAACAAAAATGTCCTCAAATATTATGAACTACCTCGAAGTGAAAGATTTATTGTCCCATATTGAACATGGATTCAGAAAGTATCCTTTTTGTGAAACAAAACTCCTTATTCACATGATGAGTGCTGCCGACAAGGGATGTCAAATAGATTCCGTATTTCTCGATTTACGGAAGGCTTTTGACACTGTACCTCACAAGCGTCTTTTAATAAAACTGCATGCTAATGGAATATCGCCACAGTTGTGCGATTGCATTCATAATTTCCTATCAGAAAGGACACAGTACGTTGTAATGGACGACAAGTTATCGATTAGAACAAAAGTGATATCTGGCGTTCCCCAGGGAAATGTTATAGGACCCTTACTGTACGTAGTTTTTATAAATTATTTGGGAGACAATCTGAGTAGCTCTATTAGACTGTTCGCGGATAATGCTGTCATTTATCGGTTAGTTGAGTCACCAAAGATCAAAAGCAACTTCAAAATTTTTTAGACAATTTAGCTGCACGGTACAGGAATTGGTAATTGTCTATTAATAATGATAATTAGTGTGAGGTCATCCATATGAGGACTAAAAGAAATCCGTTAAACTTCATTTACACGATAAACAGTCGAATCTACCGGCTGCAAATGCAACTAAATACCTAGGAGTAACAATTACGAACAACTTAAATTGCAAAGAACACAGAGAAAATATTGTAGGGAAGGGGAAACAAGGGCTACGTTTCGTTGGCAGAACACTTTCCTACTAAGGAAACGGCATAAACGACTCTTGTGCGTCCTATTTTGGAGTATTTCTGCGCATTGTGAGATCCACACCAGGTGGGACTGAAGGACGATTTAGAGAAAATTCAGAGAAGGGCAGCTCGTTTTGTATTATCGCGATATAGGAGAGAGATTGTATTGGAAATGATGCACGAGTTGGGGTGGAAATCATCAAAAGGAAGGAGTTATTTATTGCGTCGGATTCTATTTGCGAAATTTATGTCACCAACTTTCTTTTCTGAATAACAACATATATTGTCAGAACCCACCTACATTGGAAGACAAGATCATAGTAATAAGAGAAAGATCGAAAACAGAAAAAAATAGGTGTTCCAGTTTCCCGCGAGCTATTAGAGAATGGAACCAAGGAGAAATATCATAAAAGTGGTTGGATGAACCCTATACTATGCACTTCAATGTGATTTACAGCGTACCTATGTAGATGTAGGATTATGAAATACAACCATTCTTCATAGTGAGTTACTGTCGTATAAATGAGCTACTTCGCAATGCCAGTACCCTGATAGAACTATGTTACCTTCCTGTTTGTAAATCGCCGAACGCCTAATACCAGATGAATTATGTCTTATGTCGATGCTGTATGTTGTAGGTCTTGTGCTTTCCTCCTGGCTTGTGCAGTTTGTCACTTTCATTACCGTTCAATATTGTCCTCAGACGACGTAACTTACGGTAGCAGCCTTTTAAATTTGTAGTGATGATATAAGAATGAATCAAATTGAGAGTAAACACTGATAACCCCGGCGCCCTGCTGCGGAGTGCGCATCTGCTTTCCGACGGAGGTTCGAGTCCTCCTTCGGGAAATGGTAAGTGTGTGTGTGTGTGTGTGTGTGTGTGTGTGTGTCTGTGTGTGTCTGTGTGTATGTGTGTGTGTATTAAGCAGATTTAATGATCAGAGACTGCTTACCACATGCATTTTAGTGTCACAGCTTTACAAACATTTGAACATTTGATAACCCAGTTATCGACATACAAGATGTCAGTCAGTGAAATGGAAATATTGTTACAATGAGTGGTTCTGAGGGAGTGCTGACAATGATTATCCTTCAGCGTACGTTCGAGAGGTGGCAGAGTAATAAAAAAAGATGTTTAAGTGGTACGGGAGTACTTTCAAACATGATCATGTAAACATTGTAATGAAAATAAACATCTGTGGAAAAAATCCTTCCTCAGTCATTGTTGATGAGCTGTCGTAATAGGATGTACGGTCTTTCCGGTCGGAAAGCACTAATTCAGTCACACAATGTGTTCAAAACTCACCTCTGAGAAAAAGTGTCACTAAGTATTCCGAATATCTAGAAATATGGACATAATTTTCCAGAATCGTACTTGACAATGCATACGTTTTGAATCAAAATAAAATCATATTTGCTTCTACCATTTATAAGTAAATATAACGATACTTTTCAAATCCAGTTAAATGTTGATCACAAACAAACGAAACAGCTACGCCAAAATACACTCAATAAAATAACACACCGTTTGATAACACAGACAAACGTGACTGAACTGTCACGCAAAGTGCAAAACATTTCATTTTTGTTGAGTAAACAAAACTACGCCATTTATCTAAGTCGAAATACAACACATGTCATCAACAACTTTCAAAATACATTAACGACCACGGAAGACAATATATACTGAACTAAAATAAGAAAACAAAATACTTAAGTTATAAACTTTATTCACATGATTATCTTTCTATGTTCAAGAATCTTGAGAAATAGTGAATGAAATAAACACTCTTTTGTACTGACAGGTGAAAGAGGAGTGGGAGACGGGGTTTTCCATTGCTCACACTGTCTTCTTGGACAGACGCTTTGTAATGACTTGTATCGAAAAATGTCTGTGGGAAGCAAACTTGTCATAGAAAATAAAATTTTTAAGAGCGTAAAGTGAAGTGTATTATTGCAAAAGAAGTATCCGCAGTAGTTAGACTTCCTGAAAATTTATGATAAGTTTTAGCTCTAGCAGAACTCACAACGCAATGACAAGAATAAGCAGAGCAACGACAAAGATGAGACCTCGAAAAACAAGATGAGTATCAATTAATAGTCTTTATCCCTTTCACTCCGGCGCCGTGATTGTTGCGCCGTGCGCTGTGGACGAGCGCCAGTCGCGCCCGGCCGTGCCCGCTGTACGGCGCATTTTCCGCACTCCCCACGGCGCTACTCTGTCCTGCTTTCACACTCTCAGTGTTATCGCAGTTATTGGACTTTATACTATATATTTATTAGGAAAAATGCATTTGGAATCGAAACAGTTTTCTTCCTTCTTTCAGATAATTCGCGTTATTTTTTCGTAAATTCTAAAAGATCCAAGTTTTGGATTCAGGTCTGGTGGGGTGTGGATTTTATTATTATAAACGCATATTTCGCTTGTTAAATAATATTTATTTACAATTGCTTTACGTTACATTTCAGTAGCATTACATTACGAGAATATCATTTCACAGTGTTACATTTCAAAAATTCTTTTGTGTGTGGTAAATCTTGAAGCAGGGAAAGGTGCAAAGCGTCGTATTGCATTCCTTACAACACGTTTTAGCCTGTTTCCGCTTCTTCTGCGCTGTATAAACAACGCAAGTTCTGTAGCTGCTCCACTCATCAGGTAGGTGAGGCCATGCTGTCAGTCTCGACGGACATTCCGATCTATTTCCTCCGCTCGATCTTCTTTTTACCACTTTACATTTTTCCAGGATTTCCTGTATGACTTCCATTTGAAAGTTGGCATAGCTAATGTTTCTGACCAATTTCTTATACAGGCAGTATGCGTTGAAATGCGACATGTCCACGATGTCAATGAACATCTTGCGATACCATTTAGTGGATTTTTTATGCTTTCCACGGTCTTTATTACCATGTCACTTTTATCGACAAAACCCATTGATTTATAGTAGTCTAATACTGCTGAAGGTTTCAATTACTTAGCGCCTGTCTGACGATCCATCTTCGATGTTTCCACCATTTCTGCAGAGTGGGCTGTTGAAAGCATATATATACATCTTTTTTGTCACGTCATTTCAGTGCCAACCGATATTCCGATGCAGAACGGAAAGTAAGTTCTCCTTTCTTTAATTTCTCCGGCATGTTAGGCATATCTTTTCTTGTGTACCTGACTGTACCACAAGCATTTGTTGCCCGGTCATACAACCAACAAAACAGGGCAGGACATGTGTACCAATTGTCACACTACTTCTGCAAATATGGCTCTACCACTGTCGCTACAACATTTCCTGAGATACCGAGATCAAAGTTCTCAATATCTGTATGTTAGCCACAGTAGACAATAAAATCTAAAATATAATTTGTCGGAACTTCGCAAATAATGAATATCTTTATTCCAAAACGGCTACGTTTAGCAGGTATATACTGCTTCAATTTTAGCCTGCCTTTGAATAAAACAAGACTTTCATCTATGCATAATTTTTCATAAGGATAGAAACTTTCCTAATATTGTTTTCTGAAGATGTCAATTACTGGCCTTAGCTTATATAAATAGTCACTGTTGTGAGACTCATCGTTATTGGTGAAATATAAAAACCGCAAGATATGTTGAAATCGGTCTCTAGGAAGCAGTTTAGAAAGTATTGGTGTATGAATAACTGGATTCTCAGACCAATATTCAGACAGGTTCAGTTTTTTTTCCTTTTGTCATGATAAACATAGTGGCAATAAAGATGTAAATATTTTCATTCACGTCACTCTATGCTCTTTGGATCCTTTCTGGAACGCAACCACCAGCCACCATTTGGGAGAAGTATCTGTTAGTTTCCTCACACAAAATGTTTATGAAATCTGTGATAAAGAACAACTGAAAGAAACTTAGCATGCTGTCACTGTCTACGATACCTTTTAGTCTAGAGGTAGCTGCGTCAAACGCGTATTTCTTCGGATTCAAGTTGTCATTTATCCACTTTATTTTTTCCTTGGCAAAGTCACTACCCAGTATTAGGGAAAGAGCTTCCTCCACAGTATAACTCTTCTTTGACATATCACTTCTAGTTGAAACAGAGGTTAACAACACGTCAGATATAAACAAGCAGGAAAACGAGCAGAACAACTCAAGCGAAACCAACGCCTTGAAACTGAATGCTACTGCCATCTAGATAACTACAGACTATCAACAGAGCCGCTAGATGGTGCATAAGTCAAACTTCGACACAAGTCGAGCGTAGTAAAGCGGAGAAATATGACGCGATGCGGAATTGCTACAGCAGTCCACCGGCTGGGCGGCACAGGCAGCACTCGACTGCTGCAGCAGTCCACCGGCTGTGGAGCACATTCGCTCCCGACTTCTGCAGTTCACCTTAGCGAAAGGGTTATAGTTTCATTTTTTGTGGACCCTTCTTCCACAAGCCAACAACATAAACTTTCGACTTGCCCAAAACTACGGATATGTAGAGGACAAGTGGGGAGTAGATTGACAGATAATAATGAGGAAACGGCATAGAAATAAAAAAAAAAAAACAAAAAAAAACAACGTTCGGATTGAACCCATTACAAGCTGTTACATATACCGATCCCATCTCAAAACAAAGGATAAACCGTAAAAAAAGGCAAAGCGGAGCTGCACTTACATCTTGTGCTTCGGAGTCGCCATATCTATTATCTCCTTCCCTCTCTTAAATCAAATAACGCATCTCATATCAGGCTTATCCAGAAACATTATCCACAATATAGTCGCAATTTACCTAACTGGTGCGAATTGCTAATAATTAATATACGTATAACAATAGACACTCATCAAACAAGTTATCCATTATCTAAAGAATTACTCTTACAGCTCATTCATAGGTTGAGATCAGTCATATCTTCATACGTACATTACTACTGTATTTCATTCCATAAGAGACTTTGCCGGCCGCGGTGGCCGAGGAGACTGAGGCGCACCAGTCACGGTCTGCACGGCCACTACGGTCGGGGGTTCGAATCCCCCTTCGGGCATGGATATTTGTGCCGTCTTTAGTATAAGGTAGTTGATAAGTAGTTTGTAAGTTTAGGGACTGATGACCCCGTAGTTAAGTCCCATAAGCTTAACAAACATTTGAACATTTTTTGATAAGAGACTTTTATCCAGTTAATTAAAACAACTAATGTAAAATACATTGTTTTTTACCTGTTAAATTTTAAAAAATGAAGTCATACATAAGGGACTGACATCACAAATTTACGTGCAGTATGTTACATAAAATATGCAACATCAGGGAGGTTCGGATTAGCCAAATTTAAGTGTGAGGTAAGATGTTGGACAAAGATGAGAAAGATTGAAAATTCAGCCCATAATAAGTGAGGAAGATGATGAAATCAGTACTGAATATTGACACCATTACTGACTATAACCTCCTCCGTATTGAATCAACGAGGCTATGAATGTGGAGTAAGGATATGTCGTTTCCATATGTTGCCATGTTGATCAAGTGTAGCAGCTGCTTACGTATCCTGGCTCAGTTGTTCCGTAATCATCCAACAAACTATAGGTGAGAGATTTGGAGGAGCAAAGATTCAATTCAATTAAATGGTTGAAGGCGAAGAAGTCTTCACAGTTCCATACCTTACGGCCGCGCATAATCCTTTTGCAAGCTCTAAAAGTATGGGAGGAAAACAGGCTGAAAACCTTCGGACATATACGATTTGCTGGTTAGTGTGCCGGATACGCGTACTTCAGGACTGTTAGAGTGGAATTCAGATGATAATATATTATGTAGGACCAGTATAGTGATAAACATGGCATAGGGCATAAAGTACTTATATCTACGATCTGACGGTTTGTTTAACAATTAATCTAATTTCTTCAACCCATTTCTATAGATCTCTATTTCTTCTAAAATAGTTAAGTTTCAGCTAGTTTGCAGCCAAATGTAAAATATTTACTGTGTTTTCATGCTATCCAACGTATGAACCCTGTCCCGTACATGTTGTCCAGACGCCGTCCTATTATTACACCTCACAGCAACCGATTGGGCAGTCTGTTCCTCGTACTACTCGCCACAGGCTCCTTAGTCCCCGAAGAACCGATCGTAGCGGCGCTACCCCTCCCTATTTTCCTCCCCGTTTATGTATGTGTTTCAAGCGAAACTTCGTATGACAAGTGAATCAAAACTATTTGTGTACCGCCGACCACATAGTCGTAGTCATCGGCTCCGGTATTGCTGAACTATTAACTTCCTCTCATCCTGCCTATTCCTTCTGCGCTTATAATTCCGGTAAATATGCGTAGTTAAGCTACTGATACATCCATTTTCTACCGCTGTTTGCCTCAAAATACCCCAATGTTTCCAGACTTTATCGTCATCTAAAGAAAATTTACATAACCGTGCTCCCATCGCAACACTTTCCTTTTATTAATACAAATAGACAATCCCAGAGACGGATTTACGTCTCAAATATGTCAAAGACATTATTGATAAATCTGAAGCATTGAATTAAAATTTGTGGTGTGGCCGGAAATCGAACCCGGACCTCCATGCTTACTAGGCAGACGTCTTAACAGTTTTTTTTTTTTTTTTTTTTTTTTTTTTTTTTTTTGCTCTATGGATGGATCTTGTCCTTGCGGACGTTGCTCGTGATTGTTCGTTTTTGGTCCTACGTGTTCTTTGGCTCAGATTATTTTATTACAGAGGGCGTTCAGCCCTCTGACCGGACGCGCTGAGCCACGGCGCCCGGCATTAGACTACCACACCACTAACGATTAAGGCGCCTTGGAATAGTTTACGTACGTATGGCAATTATCTTTGGAACACGGAAGCTAAATTAATGTTTGTGATGTGGAGGGAAATCGTACACAAATTTTAATGCATTGCTTCAGATTTATCAACTTTCCTTTCAGGTACGTGTACACTAACTGTTCTACTTTTACTTGAAGATTTAAGAATCATATTGTGCTGTATCGTGACATATGCAAAAGATCTTTATTTTCTGTTCATAATTAGTCATACTTAAGGTTTTGGTCTGACGATGGGTTTAGTCCGAATCTACTAATCAATAAAGGAAAAGATTAAGTCTATGCCGGAAAATCATCAAACGATTATTGTTTCTGATACTAGTCCATGCATGGAAATGACCAGTCAGTTACTGCATGCTCTATTTGCCCACACCAAGGACATTTTACGAACAGTCCCGCATGTACTGGATGGAAGGGGGCAAAACAGGGGTACCCGCCCCTGTGGGTACAACCAGAGGAGTGCCAAATTGTCTTGAAGACAAGGTGAGGTGTCCCACACGACTTAAGGGAGGAGGGGTGGTCAGAAGTCAACATAGTATGACACAGATCGGAGGGGAGTACAGGAGGGAGGGGATATAATAGGGTGACAGTGTAATGTTGATGTCCTGGTTCAGAAGAGCCCCAGATCCGCCATTGATTCTGACTAGTTAAGGCTCGTACAACGGTGGGATTTTATCGTGTTTACAATAGAAATTGACACCAATATATACGAATATGAAAATTCAGTCTCTAAGAGTGGGTGAAGTATGAAATGAGCTAAGTTACGATTAATTAAATAGGTTAATCCATGTATAGGAAACATGTAAAACGGCGAGTATGAAATTAAACAGGTTTTAGTGTGTAATGAAAGGATAAATGAGGAAACGCAGAAGCAGGGTGATGAATTGGCTAGGTCACATAAGGATAAAAGTGGACGATTATGTAGCAAGATTGGATGTCAATGGTGCTACTGTCGGAGGAATTTTCAGTAAATAGAAGTTATTTAAAAGTGAATATATGTCCGTCTGTAATAATACTAATAAGGAGCTATACGAAAACGACTCAATAACATTACGAGTTCATTGGGGGATCACGTAGGTGGTTTTATAAAAAAATGAAAACATGGTTTAAGTCTTCATATATATTTTGCCGAGAATGGAGTCATTTTTGAGGGAAGACATCAGAAGAATTCTTGTCAGTAAGCACAGAAAATGAAAGTAACGATTCACTGCCTTATTGTCCACGCAGCGAACCGTACTGTTATCAAGATTAGCTCCGGGTCACAAGCGGTGCAATTTCAGATTAAACAGTACACGAATGAGAAGATTATACGTGTCATCGTCAGCTGAAGGTGTTGCTCTATGGAGGATCTGATTATGTTAAATTACGGGAAGTTGAAAAGATTCATCTTCCTTCGGATCGCGAATCTGCAGAGAATAGCACAACTTTCGGGAATGGGTTTAAGGATACTAACGTGACTGATGTAGTTCAAGCCTCATTCAGTTTTGTTAACGCATTTATTAACATTGTCCACTGAACACATTGAGAGGAAATTGTAACAAAATACATGTCACTGCTCGAGTGTCAAGTGCAACGTTGCTCGTATTGGAGCGAATTTTATTGCCAGAAAGGGGGAGTTAACTTTCTGGAGTGTTGGCAGATATTTTAGTCAACAATTTAACCATTTACAGCCAAATAGATATCAGATCAGCATTCCCTTCCTAGTAGGATATTGTTCACCGCTGCCTCTTATAAAAGTGTGATAACCGTTGGGCTGTCTACGACGCTACCTGGAATTTTTTCTTCCTATATCCTGCTTTATATTTTATTGAAGTCACTGGGTTTTTATCACAAGTGTCAGCAGGGAGTTTCTCTTGCTACTGTATATCCGTTTTTGTTCCACTGAAGATCAGCCAGGTTTTCACATGTAAGTTTTTCCCGTCTGGTTATGTGATTTATGACGATTGCCCTCTCGTTGTCTTGTATTTATCATTACGAAACAGTTTATTTACAACTTCTTTTTTGTGAAACTTGCCTTAACAATCATGTACAATAGAACTGTAACCGTGGTTGTAATTTATATAGAATTTGTTATTAAATTAGCGCTTAATAAATTTCCTGGAAACATATGTCAGATATTCTGCGACAATTTTAATTTTCCCATTAGTCTTGCATATATGTATACAGATCATATTAAAAGTTGTTGTTAAGAATGATTTTAAGAGCAATAAATAATTAATTCTTATGTAAACGTAGGCGGCAATGAGCGCAGAGCATGTTTTCTGACGCTCCTGCCTCATGGTTTATTCTGTTATTTATACACGTAAGGTGTCGTAAGGTGTCATCATGCTCAACGTGCCATGACTACTGCAAGTGGTGTAGTAATCATTCACTAAACTTCATAAGATGTCACAAATTCCGAAATAAAAACTGTCGAACTGCTGCATCAAAAATTGTTTTCTCTGAGAATGTATCTTCTGATTTATTTATTTTTTGACTGATTCTTCCGTCGCTTCTTGGTAGAACATAATCAAATGAATTAAAAACACAATTTTGTGTGTGTTCTACAAGTTTGTTTTGTATACTTATCCGGTTTTCGGCTTATTAGGCCATCTTAAGAGTATTTACTGCTGTGTCAAAGAGGTTACAATGTTTTGATACAGTATGGGATGAGATGACAAATGACTCCACTTAGATCAACACACGCAGTACAACACTTCTTTGACATTGTGTTTTTACAGTTATCAACTTAAAACCTAAACAGTAACACAAGCTTATACAATGTGTGAAGGATAAAACAAGGAATAAATCTGAATATACCCTGGGAACTGAAACTACCAACTATTACAAACAAACTGATAATGCTGATAGATAAATATATATAAGTGCTTTGTTAATAATTCTGCACTATGATTATAGATGGTGTTACATATGACAGATGTAAGGCCAGGTTTGGAGTGGCATCAAGAACTTAGAATGAATAGTTACTGCATTAGATTAAACTAAACAAATCTGTCTAATGAAATTAATATTCTAAAAATTTAGGTAGATTAAAATGAATATTATGTTGTAAGCTACACTGGGACCGAATTTCAAAACTTAAAAATAAATCGTAATAAATAAATACACGGGAGTTTGGGACTGCGGGGGTAAACAAGGAATCCAGTTTTTTGAATTGATATTGAAAATGTGATTGTCTGACTTTGATCTATTAGTTATAAAGATAAATAAAATGCTAGGTCTACATTTAAGGGTTTTTGGTTTTTTGTAATGGAGTAATGGAACTTCCAGTGTGGGAGTTGATGGAAAATTTAGGTAATTGACTGTACTATGAGGAAATGTATGAAGAGACTGGAACTGACAGAGTAGGAGGTAATGCGACTCAGGGATGAATTAAGTGAAACCCAATAGGGGTGAACCGTTTAGTTGTGTTTGATCATTTAATACTAGATCAGGGCTATGGGCTAGGTGTTTATTGATTTAAAGAGCTTCCAATAAGTTAAGTTTTTGGCCCTTGTTTGCTAAGTGAAGGACTTGAAACAGTGGCTGGTAGCTATGACCCTCACTCAGTACATGCTCAGCAAATGTGGACTCCTGATTCTGTAGTCTGCAACTGCGTTCACGTTAAGCTCGTCTAGTTGCTATGTTTTTGCCTGGCCGGCCGCCGTGACCGAGGTGACTGAGGCGCTCCAGTCACGGTCAGCACGGCCTCTACGGTCGGGGATTCGACTCCCCCCTCGGGCATGGATATTTGTGCCGTCCTAGTTCGTAAGTAGTTCATAAGTAGTTTGTAAGTTTAGGGACTGATGACCCCGTAGTTAATCCCATAAGCTTAACAAACCTTTGAACATTTTTGAATTTGCTTCTGCCTGACTTGTTTGTAATAGTAGGTAGTTTCAGTTCCCAGGGTATATTAAAATTTATTCCTTGTTTCATCCTTCACACATTGTATATTCTTGTATTACTGTTTAGGTTTTAAGTTGATAACTGTAATAACACATGTCAAAGAAGTGTTGTACTTCGTGTGTTGATCTAAGTGGAGTCATTTGTCATCTCATCCCATACTGTATCAAAACATTGTAACCTCTTTGACACAGCAGTAAATACTCTGAAGATGGCCTAATAAGCCAGAAACCGGTTAAGTATACAAAAATAAACTTGTAGAACACACACAAAATTGTGTTTTTTAATTCATGTATCTTCTGTGTTGCGTTTTTTAGTGTACAGTCTGGACTGCAAACAGAACGCCCTTACAGCCATTAACGACGCAAAACTGCGTTTATCGCTGCTGACTGTGTGTATCCGCAGCGAGCGGGGGTTTATAATTACAGTTCGCAAACTACCAGCGCTTAAACTCTATATTCAAATATTTTGAATTCGCAAATGCAGCATTTTTCCGTTAATGCATATAGCTTCAAAGGGAATATTAAATGTTCACATTATCATCACGGTGCTCGAACAGGCACGATGATAGTCATGTGAACCTCGCCAGATTGCCGACATAATGTTTGAACAGTTGCCCGTTTTTAAAGAGGGCGACTCGTATTTGATGACTGTTTAGAACAATATGATCAGGCGAATTATGTCTCATCAAAGTTTGCCCTCAAATGACGAAGAATAGACCGTATGATGAAATGTTACTTGCATATACTAAAAGTTGTTTTCAAAAATTCAGAAAAACTGCTTAATTACCTAGAGTTTATTGTCGTTGTAATTGACGGTAAGTCATCGAGTAAAACAGAAGTGATATCTGGCGTTCCACAGGGAAGTGTTATAGGTCCCCTAATCTTCCTCGTGTTTATAAACGATTTAGGAGACAATCTGAATAGCTCCCTTAGACTGTTCGCGGATGATGCTGTCGTTTATCTGTTAGTGAAGTCAATAGAGGATCAAAAGCAACTGCAAAGCGATTTAGACAAAATTTCTACTTGGTGCGAAAATTGGCAATTGACACTAAATAAAGAAAAGTGTGAAGTAATACACATGACCACTAAAAGAAATCCATTGAACTTCAATTACGCGATAAATCAGTCAAACCTTAAGGTCGTAAATTCCACTAAATACCTAGGAGTTACAATTACGAACAACTTTGACTGGAGAGAACACATAGAAAATATTATGGGGAAGGCGAATCAAAGGTTACGTTTCATTGGCAGAACGCTTCGAAGATGCACCAACTCCACCAAAGAGACTGCCTACATCACACTTGTGCGTCCTCTCCTGGAGTACTGTTGCCCCTTGTGGGACCCTCACCAGGTGGGACTGACGGAAGATATTGAGAAGGTTCAGAGAAGGGCAGTTCGTTTTATTTTATCACGTTACGGGGGGGGGGGAGGGGGAAAGCGTCACGGAAATGTTGCACGAATTGGGGTGGAAATGATTAAAAGAAAGACGTTATTCATTGCGGCGTGATCTGTTTGCGAAGTTTCAATCACCGACTTTTACTTATCAATGTGAAAATATTTTGCTAGCACCCACCTACTTAGGGAGACATGACCATCCCAATAAAATAAGAGAAATCAGATCGAAAACGAACGATTTAGGTGTTCTTTCTTCCCGCGCGCTATTAGAGAATAGAACGGTAGAGAAAAGTTATGAAAGTGGTTAATGAACCCTCTACCAGGCACTTAAATGTAATTTGCAGAGTATCTATGTAGATGTAGATTGTCAAATTATTTAAAATATTGGAGTTCAGTGTTAGATTTACAAGAAACATTGATTCATACCTGTATCCTGTTTAGATTTGTATCATCAAATACGATTAAAAAGCGCCAACCCAGTCATGTATCTGTAAATAAACGTTAATAAACAGATGGAAGACGACAAACGCTTCAAGTGTCAGACACTTAAAATAAATAAATAAATAAAAATCATCTGTTGGCAAACTCCAGTGCCAGCTTCCGCCACTGTCACATCGTTCACAGCGCTAAATATCATAAATAAATTTGTGTGAAATTTCATTGTCAGTCAATATCTGAATTTTCGATGGTGCTTCTGTTTTTAAGAGGTTTATTCTCACGTTCTTGGCAGATTTAGTTTGTGCTGCAAGCTACGTAATTTAATTATCAACTTATCACTTTTTTATTTCGTGTTTAGCTTTCAAAAAGCTTCCATTCGCGCGTATTTCATAATAGTGTACTCCGTTGATTTTCTTGTTTATTTTGAAAGCAGCCAGAGGCAGTCTCGTTGTTGCCTGTGTGCCTGATGTGTGGGGACGCAGGAGGAGTTGGCCACAGCTCGCGAATAGCTGAGCGCGTTGCTGACTACGGTGAGCTGTCTTCATGCTGCTGTCTCGGGGTGCAGCGGCGGTGGGAGTCTGGTGCGTCGGGTGGGACACCTCAGACGTCAGATGCTTCGCCCTCTGTCCCTGCTACCGAGGCACATTCAGGTGTACCGGACGTGGTCGCGCCGCACTCTCCGAAAAGAGAGTGGCGGGATAAACGGCGTTCGCGTCGCTCGAGGTGGAAGGTCAACTCCCGTTCGTCCTCTGAGTGAACATGGCGCCAATCCTTCAGCAGTGTCCGAGCAGGTCCACGAGAGGAGGGGATTATTATTGGGAGCTCGAATGTTAGGCGCGTGATGGAGCCGCTTAGGCAGATAGCGTCAAGATCCGGAAGTAAGTCCCACGTGCTCATCCGAGACATGGAGGTGGCCACCAATGATGGTTGTCGCTTTTCAGAAGACCTCCTTAATTCCTAAGTGCGGCGAGCGGAATTGGTAAAGGCTGCTGGCCTGGCACGGGGAAAGCAGAAGATCTGCCGATTTGTTTCATTGTTCCTAGGGTTGATTGGGGACCTTTGGTTTCGAGCCAATGCGAGGATCTGAACCAGGAGCTTCGCCGACTCTGTGACAGTCAGGCTTGCAGATTTCTGGAGCTGCGTTATACTGTGGGGAACTGTAGGACCTCTTGATAGATCGGGAGTGCACTACACTAAGGAAGCAGCTACTCGGGTACCAGAGTACTTGTGGGGTGTATGTGATGTTTATTTTAGGCTAGGCGCTAGCGCTGATGAGCACTCGCCTATCAGTATTCAGGTACCAAATTCAGGCCGCATTCAGAACAATAATTAGATTATCAAAATATTAGCCGTAAACTTTCAATGCAATACAAATTTCACGAATTTACCGCGCTGCATGCAAATTATTGTGATTAGATAGTTTTAGACACCGAAAGGTGGCTAAATCATGATGTGGCAAGATCAGAAATATTTAGCGAGGCGTGGAATGTATATGGGGAAGACAGTTCGCACACAACTGGACGGGGATTGTTCATCGCCGTGGACAAAGGTAAGGTTTCTACTGAGGTCGAGGTTGAGAGTAACGCTGAAGTTATCTGGGCAGCAGTCTTGCGAGCTACTTTTCGAGACGTTTTCCGAAAACTCTATTGAGCAATTAAACCGACAGCCCACAAGGAAAGGAAATATTTTAGACCTTAGAGCTACGAAGAGGCCTGACCTTATTAACAATGTCAGTGTAGAGACAGGAGTTAGTGATCATGATATCGTCAGAGCGTCAGTGGTGACCAAAGTTAAAAGGAATCAAGAAGGCTAGGAGGGTGGTTTTGTTAGAAAGGGCCGAAAAGCAATTGTTAGATTCACTCTTAGAAAATGAATGGAAATCGTTTAGTTTTGGTACAATGGATGTAAGGAACTTTGGACCAAATGTAATTGCATTTTAAATGAAGGATTGGAGAAATATGAGCCTGTGAAGTATATTAGGGATGGAAAAGATCCGTCACGGTATAATAATAGTGTTACAAAGCTACTGAGAAAGCAAAAGCTGCTGTACTCTCGGTTTAAAACAGAACACGCACATGATGACAGGCAAACGTTTGTAGAGATTCGTGCGCCTATGAAAAGATCGATACGCGAAGCATACAATAATCACCACAGCCATACCTTAGTAAAAGATATTTCCGAAAACCCGAAAAAGTTCTAGTCCGGTGTAAAATCGATAAGCGGGTCAAAACCCACTATTCAGTTACTCGTTGATCATTTCGGGGCTGTAACAGAAGAAAGCAAGTGGAAAGCTGAAGTTCTAAATTTAACCTTCAATAAATCTTTGACAGGAGGTCCGCAAGAATGTATCACCATTACGTCAACGCACTAACTCCAAAATGGAGAACATAAGTATTTCCGGTGTAGGAAAGCAGCTGACAGAGATAAATAAAAACAAGTCTCCTTCTCCGGATGGAATAGCAGTGCGGTATTTCTCCCTTACTTGGCTTGCATTTATCGCGAATCTTTAATTCTGCGAAAAGTTCTTAGTGATTGGAAAAAAACGCAGGTGACTTCCGTTTATGAGAAAGATAAAAGAACATGTAAGGACAATTGTGAGTAAGGCCGACAATCGAATTCGTTTTATTGGGAGAATGTTGGGAAGATGAACTACATCTGTGCCGGCCGCGGTGGCCGAGGGGACTGAGGCGCTCCAGTCACGGTCTGCACGGGTACTACGGTCGGGGGTTCGAATCCCCCCTCGGGCATGGATATTTGTGCCATCCTTAGTTTAAGGTAGTTGATAAGTAGTTTGTACGTTTAGGGACTGATGACCCCGTAGTTAAGTCCCATAAGCTTAACAAACATTTGAACATTTGAATTTGAACTACATCTGTAAAGGAGACCGCGTATAGAGCGCTTCTACGGCCACGTCTTGAGTATTTCCTAAGTTTTTCGGACCTGCAGTAGATCAGAAGTCATGAAGAAGTACAGAGGCCAGCAACTAGTTTCGTTACTGGTAGGTTCGACCATTGCGCAAGTAACACGGAAATGGTCCGGGTACTCAAATGGGGATCTCTGGAA
The DNA here is from genome assembly GCA_026315105.1 of Locusta migratoria. Taxonomy (NCBI): domain Eukaryota; kingdom Metazoa; phylum Arthropoda; class Insecta; order Orthoptera; family Acrididae; genus Locusta; species Locusta migratoria. The sequence continues at coordinate 874,907,854 of CM048744.1, forward strand.
GAAAGATGACGTTCTTTCTTTCTTTTTGTTTCCTTCGTTCTATTTGGGAGTGGAATAGAAAGGGAAATGCCTAGTAGTTGTACAGTGCACGCTCCAGCGCGCACTTTATGGTGGACTGCGGAGTATATATATGTAGAAGTACAAATTTTAGGTTCTGCTTGGCATAAATTTCCTCTGCCAGGAAGACTGAAATCATCTCTCAAAAATGAATATTCACCGTTAGCAGATATATATACGTTATATACACTAATAAAACGCTATTATTTTACTTACTAGACCTATGTAAAATACCGCGGCAAAAGCAGACATGCACAGACAAAAGCAGACATACACAGATAAAGCGGTGCTCCTAACATGTTAGAGTGTATCAGTAACGTCGTAACTGTAGAAGGAGTTTTTAATTCACTGAATATAGACTCGGAAACAAACGTGTTTAATACGTCAAGGACAGAGAATCGAGCAATAGTGTTCCACGTGCTGTATCCGAAAAATGATTCAAGCAGTTAAATACAGTGACAACTAGGGGAGATAACATATTAGACCTGCTGATGACGAATACACTCGAACTTTTAGATTCAATTAACGTAGATTAGGGAATCATATATATATATATATATATACATCAAGGAAGATCGGAAGATCTTCATATTAAGGAACGCGAAGGGGTGCATATTTCAGTGTACTTGACCACGAAACTATACATCTCTAACACTGACACTGATGACCAAATGTGGACCAAGTTCAAATGCACCGTAGATAGACTTTAAATAATTATGTGACAAGTAAAATGTTGATAGATAGGAAAGATCTACAGTGGTTCACCACGCGAGTAGGGAAACTCTTACAGAAGCAAACGTAACCGCATATACAATGGTCGAAACTATTAAGTGGTCTTATGAGATATCTAGGTTCTGAAGTATTGTCATCGACAGAATTAAATAAATTAACTCGTCTTCTGTCTCTCGGTGGAGTAAACAACATTACGACAACCGAGATAGTGGCAATAACGGAGGGGGTTGCCAAACGAATTACATAAGCAATTGTGTTCAGGTAGTGCAGTGAGCAGGTAGTGCAAACCAATAACAACGAGGTTACCAGAAGCTATGGCATTAAGCCCATTAAAACCACGACAGCGCTTATCCAGCTGAATCTGAGCGGAGGAACTTAAGGATTGAAGTCATAACGCTAAATGGTAGTACCATACGATGGAGGATATTATTCCTGTGCGTATGGTACTTTTATGGCATTCTACGATCACCAGTGGCGTATGGTGGGCGCACAAAATTGTACCCCAAAATACCCGACAACCAACAGCTTGCTGTACTCGCTGGACGATCTAACAGGAGGACCACGCGGATATCGGATATATAATTTTTTAATTTTTTTGGTACGTGATCTTCAGAATTCAAATAAGAACCAGCCAAAACCATTTGAGGCAACTTTAAAAAAATTCTCGAAAATATCGAGTTGGTGTTTCTAATCCTGCTGCGACGAATTTATTCCTTTTTTTTCAATTTTAGTCACATAAAATATTTTGGGATCTCTAATTCCACATGTTGAGTCAGTTTTTATTTATTTATATGTCGACGAGCTGAACACCTTGTCACCTAAAATGATGTACACAAGAAACTTCCTGGCAGATTAAAATTGTGTGCCGGAACCGGGACTCGAACCTGGGACCTTTGCATTTCGCGGGCAAGCGCTCTACTGACTGAGCTACCCCGACACGACTCACAATGCCGCCTCACAACCTTACTTCCGCCAGTACCTCGCCTCCTACTTTCCAAACTTCACAGAAGCTCTCTTGCAAACACGCAAGACTAGCACTCCTGGAAGAAAGGATATGGTGGAGACATGGCTTAGCCACAGCCTAAGGGATGTTTCCAGAATGAAACTTTCACTCTGCAGCGGAGTGTGCGCTGATATGAAACTTCCTGGCGGAAGTAAGGTTGTGAGGCGGCATCGTGAGTCGTGTCGGGGTAGCACAGTCAGTAGAGCGCTTGCCCGCGAAAGGCAAAGGTCCCAGGTTCGAGTCCCGGTTCCGGCACACAATTTTAATCTGCCAGGAAGTTTCATATCAGCGCACACTCCGCTGCAGAGTGAAAGTTTCATTCTGGAAACATCCCTTAGGCTGTGGCTAAGCCATGTCTCCACCATATCCTTTCTTCCAGGAGTGCTAGTCTTGCGTGTTTGCAAGAGAGCTTCTGTGAAGTTTGGAAAGTAGGAGGCGAGGTACTGGCAGAAGTAAGGTTGTGAGGCGGCATCGTGAGTCGTGTCGGGGTAGCTCAGTTAGTAGAGCGCTTGCCCGCGAAAGGCAAAGGTCCCAGGTTCGAGTCCCGGTTCCGGCACACAATTTTAATCTGCCAGGAAGTTTCATATCAGCGCACACTCCGCTGCAGAGTGAAAGTTTCATTCTGGAAACATCCCTTAGGCTGTGGCTAAGCCATGTCTCCACCATATCCTTTCTTCCAGGAGTGCTAGTCTTGCGTGTTTGCAAGAGAGCTTCTGTGAAGTTTGGAAAGTAGGAGGCGAGGTACTGGCGGAAGTAAGGTTGTGAGGCGGCATCGTGAGTCGTGTCGGGGTAGCTCAGTCAGTCTGCTTTCGGCAGGCGAGCTGTGAGGAAGTGTTGTTTACATCCTCGCTGCGGCCGGTCGCGCGCGCAACGTGTGTGGTGAGTTGGACGCTCTTGCGGCGTAAATACTATCTGTAGTTTAGAATGGATAGAGCATAAATATGACTGAGCCCCTTCGCAAAGACACTGTGAAGTTCACATTTGATGACCGATATGCGAGACCCAAAGCACTAGAAGTGGAAGCCTTCTTAAGAGACGTTGTAAAACTCAGCCTTAGCGAAATTATTGGTATCCATCTGTCGATCGTTAGTTGCACAGTTTACGTGAAAATGATCAGTACTGCTTGTTGCGCTAAAGTCATAGAACAATGCGGAGGATCCCTAAAATTCAATCATTGTGATGGGAATGTTGGAGACGTCAAAGTTGACCATGCAGGTTTTGCTACCCGAACTGTCCGAATCTTTGAACTTACATTCGAAATACCCACGGAAGCGATCAATTCAGCTCTTAAGCCCTACGGACGAATTATCAGCAATGTAGCAGAAAAGTGGACGACCTTTCAAACTTTCCCTGTTCTCAACGGTGTCAGACAGGTCAAAATAGAACTCCGAAAGCACATACCGTCTTACCTGTACGTGTGTGGGTATAGAGCCATTGTAATTTACGACGGTCAGCCACGTACATGTTCCGGTTGTGGTCAGACCGGCCATGTACGAACTGAGTGCATTCAACGGAGAGTGACACAGCTGCCAACCAAGGAGCCGATCGCGCCTATGGTGATGACGGCACTGCCAGTTACGTATGCCTTAGCTTCCCGCGGCACAACAACCAAGACATTCAGCGACGCTGAGGACAGACAATATGAGCCCCTCGAAGACAACCAATGTCTGCCAATGGAAATCAGTAACGCAGAAGCACCGATCATCCCTCCCTCCAACGTGACGAGAACGGTTATTGAAAAAGAAGTGGAAGCGAATCCTGAAAAAGACACCGAACAACACGTGCGTAAAGATGAGGAGGACATTGCCATACAAGATCCAAGCTCACATTCAGAGAATGAAGAGAGCTTGAAATCTGGTTCTTCCCCTAAAACACACAAAAAACGGCGTTTAGCACCACCTGGCGCAGAACACAAGGCACAGACGCTCCGCGAAAAAGCGCAAGAAATTGGCAAAAAGTTAAGTGGAAAAAAATCAGTAACGTCACAACGAAACCAGCAGACTACAAAAAAGGAAGACTCAAGAAATATAGACATTCATTGCCAACAGGGTGATGAAAAAGACAGCACCACAAGTAAAGAATCGAAAAACAGAACGATGCCCCAGCACTGTCCGGGGAAGCAGACGGCACAACAAACTGATGGATCTTCCTGGGCAGATGATAATATAGAATTTCCTGAAGACGAAGAAATGAAAGAAATAAAAAATGCGGAAAATGACTCATCTTCACCAGGGAGAGACGATAAATCTAAAGAAAAATCCCCGCAGCGTCCACTGCTCTGAGGAGCAAGAGGTATTGACGAAAATGAGCGGTGACAGTAAACAAGCATAGGCAGCCAAAATATCTGTGCAAGCCTATAGGGTCGGCACGATAAATATCAACAAAATTCGAAGCCACCTCAAAATCAAGGCCCTACAAGACATGCTCTACGCCGCTGACCTCGACATCGCCTTGCTGCAAGAGGTGACAGACATTAAATTGGAAATAATAACTGGTTATAACGTAATCGAGAATCCCGGAACTGACCAAGACCTTGGAACGGCGATACTCACGAAAGAAGGAATAATCGCGAAAGACGTTGAAAAATTGGCAAACGCCAGAGGTATTGCAGGCACCATCCACAACGTAAGACTGATCAACGTCTATGCACCATCTGGCTCCGGCAACAGGCGAAAACGAGCCGACTTCTTTAAAAACGACATAGTGCCCCTCTTCCGTGGAAAATATGAACACATCATTTTTGGAGGCGACTATAATTGTGTTTTATCTGCTAAAGACCAGACACCAAATTTTAATTATTGTGCAGAACTGAACGCAATAGTTAGAGAATTCAATTTTATCGACACGTGGGAGCAAAAGAATGGGGAACGGCCAGGTTTCACTCACATTACTAGCCACTCGGCCAGCCGCATTGACAGAATCTACGTTTCCGATACCTTGCAGACGCACATTCTACAAACAGAACTATGGCCTACCATCTTTTCAGATCACATATCTTACATATGCACCTTGAATTTAAGAAAACAAGAAACCTACAGGGGACGTGGTCTCTGGAAAATGAACGTAGACATCTTAAAGGATCCTGCATGTCAAGCGACATTTAATGATGTATGGCAAGAATGCGAGAAAAGATTCCATTCAATTCCTCAGCAGTTGCATGGTGGACAAAACGCGCTAAACCTATGATCAGAAGAGCAATGACAAATTACTCTCGTGAGAAAACAACCTGGCACAAGCGGACAGCTGAATTTTATTTCAAAGTCCTCAGGGATTTATACGCATCTGATGCGTCAGTTATTGACAACCATGCAGAAATCAAAAGAATTCAAGCCAAACTCCTGTCATTAAAACGCAAACAGCTTGATGGTTATAAAATAAGATCACGACTTCAAAATGAAGTACAGAATGAACAAACATCTATTTATCATTTAATAAACAAAGAAAACGACAACACAGAAAAATAATAACCGAATTACGAACGTCAGATGGGAGACTACTAACTCAGCAAAATGAGATCAAGGCGGAAATTCACAATCACTTCACCGCTTTATTAAGCAATACACCCACGGATATAACGGCTCAAACTGACCATACAACCGGAATGACACGACAACTTGTCCAGGACGAAGCAGACAGCCTGTTAGTCGAAATATCAGAAGAGGAAGTTGAAGATGCGATAATGCGGAGCCCGAAAAACAAATCCCCTGGTCCTGATGGATTTCCGGCAGAGTTATACCACACATTCAAACGACAGATGATACCCAAGCTCACATGTGTATATAAGGAACTTATGAACCCCAACACCAACATCCCAGTTGATTTCCGAGAAGGGGTAGTTGTACTGATCCCGAAAAAAGCTACAGGAAAATCAGTAGAAAACCTAAGACCTATCACCCTACTCAATAGTGATTACAAAATCTTTGCGCGCATTCTGAACGAAAGACTGAAATCAGTATTGAACTCCGTCACCGGTTCTTATCAATCGAGCGTACGCAAAGACAGATCCATTCACCACACACTATGTGACTACAGGGACATAATTTCATTATCAGCAGCTTGTAATCTAAAGTGTGCTTTGGTATCATTAGACTTCGAAAAAGCATTTGATAGAGTCAACCATGATTACCTATTTCACGTTATGAGTACTATGAACTTTCCGCAAAGCTACATCAGGATCCTGAAGAACCTCCTCAACAATTCAGCCTCTATAATAATGGTAAATGGTCAACTCAACAGACCAATAACTGTAAAAAGTTCAATGAGACAGGGTTGTCCTCTGTCCATGTCGCTTTTTGCAGTAGCCATAGAACCCTTGCTTTTTCGACTGAGTACAAATTTACAAGGCATATTACTACGTGGGCAAAAGATTGTCTGTCAATCATATGCTGACGACGTCACGGTCTTGGTCAAGGACAATAATGAGATCTGCAAATTATTAGAGGTAATAAAAATGTATGAACTCGCGTCTGGCGCCAAACTGAACCGACAGAAATCCGCAATAATGAACATTGGACGAGGTTTAGAAGTTCCCATTCAAGGGGAAATAAAGGAGACTGCTACATTGAAATGCCTCGGTATTGAATATACGCCCAATATCCAGCAAACGATTGCACGGAATTACAGAAGACTACTTAATAGTATACGTGCCAGTATATATCAGAATGTACTCAGAACACTCGACGAAATACAAAGGGTGGAAGTGGTGAATATATATCTCACATCCAAAATAAATTATGTGGCACAAGTTTTACCAGTTCCGCGGACTGTGGCTGATAGGATCTTGGCAGCCTTTGGCCACTTCGTCAGCCGTGGCCATATCTTCAAAGTCAAATACGAGACCTTGACACTATCGACCGACAACGGTGGACTCAATCTAACAGATGTCTACAATAAAGCGCAAGCCCTGTTTGTTAGCAAAACGTACAAGCAGTGGACAAAAACGCCGAACACCATAGCGGCATTCCTTTTAAATGAAATAGCGCCACCTAACTGTGCTGCCCCAATCGATGTCCGCCACATTCCCACCGCCCTGTATCACTTTAAACATTTTTTAATCGAATACAGCTATATAAGCATGAGAATGGCAGAGAAAGACATGTATAGAGTCAAAGAAGTCTACAAAAATTTAATGAAATTTCATAACAAGAACATCATTGAACGAAAGTATAAAGACTTCAACTGGAAAATGATCTGGAGAAACATCCATAATCCCCACTTACCGACAAACGTGAGGGCACTCTGGTATTACGCTGTTAATCGAAAAGTCCCAACAAACCAACGACTTCATAATATACATCTCGCAAATTCTCCCTTGTGCACACTCTGCAACCTGAATGACACAGACGAACATCAATTTGTCTGCAGAAACATTGACAACATTTGGCAGTTACTCAGGAAAAAACTTGCAATTATGCAGAGAACGTCGCCAACCACCATAACACCTGCGAGCCTTTTACATCCGGACGAAGAACTTTACCCCAATACGAAACAAAACGCAGTGAATTGGCTAAAGGGACATGCAATATATTACATACTGACAACTACGGAAAAGAGTGAAGGAGATTTCTGGATATACATTAGAATGCAGCACGACAAACTACTGCAAGTAGAAGACTATCAGAAAAAATACGCAAACTTTCTCAAAAGAACCATCGTGTGAAACATAAATAAAACGACATCCTTGATGATGTGACCCAATGGGCATATCAACAGGTTAAATTATTACAAATACAATTTCTAAGAAAATGTAAGAATAACGAATAACGATCAACTAAGGAACGACTATTTTGACGAAAATAAACTTTTCGAAACAGAAAAAAAAGGTTTTATTTCACAAGTTTGGCTCTAGAAGAGAGACATTTTGTTTTTTTTTTTACATTATTTCAGTTCCCCCTTTTTTTTAAGTCTACAGAGATCTAATTTTCAAATGCATAAATTCTACCACCAAGAATTCATGTTACGTTGTATCATTAACAGAAACGGAGTCTAGCTAGCTGACGCATTTCAAAGTTAGAGAAGATAAACAAAACGAGAGCAAAAAGAAGAACCAGATCAAGTACACGGATACGTGTGGAAATTACAACAGTTACACCCGAGAAGACGAACTTTGACATCGAAAGTTGGCAAAGACACCGAAAGATACAATTTATATAGCATTTCAGAAGATATGAAATTATGTTTCACACCGAAGAAGGCAATCTTAATTTAGAGAAGACATTAAACAACATTATATTTTGCTTTCAAATTTTTCCTATAATTGGACATTAAATCATAATAGGCAATACAGAAAAAAAAATTACTCTTGCCTTTATCGTTCCAGAAGCAGAAGAGGAATTTTAAGTTTATTCAATATATCAAGAAAAATCATTTCGTTTACCAACATCTCTCAAAAGAAAGGAAGATGAGATGCACAACACAAAAATAATAAAAAAAAATAAAAATAAAAAAAAAGTCAGTAGAGCGCTTGCCCGCGAAAGGCAAAGGTCCCAGGTTCGAGTCCCGGTTCCGGCACACAATTTTAATCTGCCAGGAAGTTTCATATCAGCGCACACTCCGCTGCAGAGTGAAAGTTTCATTCTGGAAACATCCCTTAGGCTGTGGCTAAGCCATGTCTCCACCATATCCTTTCTTCCAGGAGTGCTAGTCTTGCGTGTTTGCAAGAGAGCTTCTGTGAAGTTTGGAAAGTAGGAGGCGAGGTACTGGCGGAAGTAAGGTTGTGAGGCGGCATCGTGAGTCGTGTCGGGGTAGCTCAGTCAGTAGAGCGCTTGCCCGCGAAAGGCAAAGGTCCCAGGTTCGAGTCCCGGTTCCGGCACACAATTTTAATCTGCCAGGAAGTTTCATATCAGCGCACACTCCGCTGCAGAGTGAAAGTTTCATTCTGGAAACATCCCTTAGGCTGTGGCTAAGCCATGTCTCCACCATATCCTTTCTTCCAGGAGTGCTAGTCTTGCGTGTTTGCAAGAGAGCTTCTGTGAAGTTTGGAAAGTAGGAGGCGAGGTACTGGCGGAAGTAAGGTTGTGAGGCGGCATCGTGAGTCGTGTCGGGGTAGCTCAGTCAGTAGAGCGCTTGCCCGCGAAAGGCAAAGGTCCCAGGTTCGAGTCCCGGTTCCGGCACACAATTTTAATCTGCCAGGAAGTTTCATATCAGCGCACACTCCGCTGCAGAGTGAAAGTTTCATTCTGGAAACATCCCTTAGGCTGTGGCTAAGCCATGTCTCCACCATATCCTTTCTTCCAGGAGTGCTAGTCTTGCGTGTTTGCAAGAGAGCTTCTGTGAAGTTTGGAAAGTAGGAGGCGAGGTACTGGCGGAAGTAAGGTTGTGAGGCGGCATCGTGAGTCGTGTCGGGGTAGCTCAGTCAGTAGAGCGCTTGCCCGCGAAAGGCAAAGGTCCCAGGTTCGAGTCCCGGTTCCGGCACACAATTTTAATCTGCCAGGAAGTTTCATATCAGCGCACACTCCGCTGCAGAGTGAAAGTTTCATTCTAGTGTAACACAACATCGCGATCGTAGCATTGGAATCCCCAAATTTCAGTCATTCGAAATTATTTTTATTATTTTTACGAGGCAGAATTTGAATAGTTTTGAAATTTAAAATGAAAACTAATTACCATCTTTGTTAATCAGAGTACCAAAAAAGGCGTAGAATGAGCTAGCCAAAACACCCTACATAACAGCAAACTTTTGTCAGGATATTAGTATAAATAATACCCGCAGTTGGGTTACTCTCTCTTTTTAAGTTTAGCTCTCAATGAGTTTAGTTCTCTGTGGGTTTGTCTCTTCGAGTATAGATCGTGCTAATTTTAAAACGCTCAGTTATAGTCATTGTAATGTATGGAACTTTCGATAAAGGCAGATTTGATATCGAAGTGTAACGCACTTCATGGTAACAATATCTATGAATTTTAGATCAGGGTTAAACGGCAGGAGACAGTGTTAAAATTCTGCCTCCTGATATTAGTATGGACTATGTCAATTAGATTTGAACAGTAGTTTTGTCAAGTCTGATTGATATTGAGATTATGAACATTAATTTAGGAGAAATTGGTATTGGTACGAACTGTATGCCGAAGCAAAGATATTGCGCAAGAAATCTATAATTGTGAGGAATTGAATTCCCGAACCGTTAATCATTCTACGAAAATCTTTCCCATGTGTAATAACTGTGAACAGAGCTTTACGAAAATACACATACACAAATTAAAAAAAAATGTATCTTTACAAGTCTATTTCGTAATAAGAAACCTTATCAGCAACCGTGGAATAGTTTTGAAAGTGACTGTAAATAATATCTTTGACTCTTAAATAAATCGTATGCGTGGAATGAATAAATTATTAGCTGCGAGGCGAAAGAGGCCCAAAGTAAATTTTAACTTCAAGGTTAATACCATCCTAAACTGTGAGATAGATTGTTTTTTGTACTGGCTCCAATTTAAATTAACTGACCGAGATAAGATAAAAGTTTCAAGTATTGTTACATTAAATATCAAACCCCGGACGTAAAGAAATTTCATGCTCGATCTTTACAAAAGTTTAAGTTACAAACACAGGCTAGAATAAAATATAAGACTGAGCAGATTCTCAAGCTAAATATGCAAAATAATAAGCAGGACTATCAACTTACCATTCCAACATACAACCTAACTAAAATTCAGAGCCCATCTATTCTACACAGAGTAAAAAACTAAATGCAGAAGAAGGCAGTAACAGTAGGTTAGATGCTCGAAAAGCCATTAACAGCTATGGAGATGACTTTCCAAAAGCAGCGTCCAAACTCTTCACAAACTGAACAATCAATGACTTCTTACAAAGAGACCGTATTGGTATTGGATTTTAGAATTTATCTGTATTTATGCTATGTGAAGTTCAGATCCTAAATAACAATCAGCCAAAGCAATTCAACGTAACTCTAAAAAAATGTCGGTGTAGTATGTGCGAAAGACATCGCGATGGTTCGCTCGGAGGCGTGTGGAAACTTCTCGTCATGAGAGTCTCCCATGACTCAAAGTAACATTGCAGATAGGATCAAACTACCGAATTGACCTACTATGTATGTCATAACAACAGTGAACACAAGCAGTATTGTGACTGGAACTGATCGGCCGTTCTACACACTCCGCCACAGTGGCACTGTTAATGCGCTGTTGTTATCATCACTATGCGGGTTGAATAACATCTATGGATTATCTGAGAAACTGTTCTCTTGTTGCTATAGAGTGTTAGGAGACCTTGGAATCAAGGTGATACAACACTATTTTTTTTAGCGTGGATATCACTACTGCACATAAGGGTGAGTTTGGTAGGAATAGGGGTTTATAATCTACATCTACATCTACATGGGATACTCTGCAAATCAAATTTAAGTGCCTGGCAGAAGGTTCATCGAACCACCGTTATACTATTTTATCTCCCATTCCATTCTCGAATAGAGTGCGGGAAGAATGAACACCTGAATCTCTCCGTTCGGGCTCTGATTTCTAGTATTTCATTCTGATGATCATTTCTACCAATGTAAGTGGGAGTCAACAATATATTTTTGCATTCGGAGGAGAATGTTGGCGATTGTAGTTTCGTAAGTAGCCCAGGCCGCAGCGATAACCGCCGTTGTTGTAATGATTCCCATCCCAGGTCCTGTATCATTTCCGTAACGCTGTCTCCCCTGTATCGTGACAATACGAAACGAACTGCCCTTCTTTGGACTCTTTCGATGTCCTCCGTCAAACCCACCTGATACGGATCCCACACTGGGCAGCAATATTCCATAAAAGGACGGAAAAGCGTAGTGTATGCAGTTTCTTTAGTAGTTCTGTTGCATCTTTTAAGGGTTCAGCCAATAAAACGCAGTCTCTGGTTCGCCTTTCCCACGACATTATCTACGTGTTCTTTACAATTTAAGTCAGAAGTAATTTTAATTCCTAGGTATTTTGTGGAGTTTACGGCCTTCACATTTGATTGATTTATCATGTAAGCAAAATTTAACGGATATCTTTTCGTACTTATGTGGACGACTTCACACTTCTCATTATTTAGCGTCAACTGACAATTCTTACACCATACTGATATCTTATTCAGATCGTTCTGCAGTTGGTTTTGATATTCAGATGATTTTACTAGACGGTAAATGACGGCGTCATCTGCAAACAACCTAGGAGAGCTACATAGATTTTCCCATAAATTGTTTATGTAAATAAGGAACAGCAGAGGACCAATGACACTACCCTGTGGGACGCCTTATCATCGATTACTACGAACTGTGTCCTCTCTGAGAGGAAATCCCCTATCCAGTCGCAAATTTAGGGTGATATACCGTAACCACGCATTTTGATTAAAAGCCGTTTGTGAGGTACGGTGTCAAAAGTCTTCTGGAAATCAAGAAATACGGAATCAATTTGCGAACCCTCGTCGATAGCACACATCACTTCGTGTGAGTAAAAAGCTAGTTGTGTTCCGCAAGAACGATATTTTCTAAATCCATGTTGACCTTGGGCCAATAGATCATTCTGTTCGAGATAATTTATAATATTTGAATACATGATATATTCCAAAACCCTGTTGCAAATTGAAGTCAATGGAATAAACCCGTAGTTTAATGGGTTACTGCTACTGCCTTTCTTGAATATAGGTGTGACCTGTGCAACTATCCAATCTTTTGGTACAGATCCTTCTTTGTGAGAGAGGTTGTATATGGCTGTTATGTAAGGAGCTATCGCTTCACAATAATAAAATATAAAACTAATGGGTATACAGTCCGGACCAAAAGACTTGTTCTTGTTAAGTGATTTTAGTTGCTTCACTACTCCGATGATATCTACTTCTACGTTACTCATTACGGCCTCTGTTCGTAATTTGAAATCTGGGATACTGATTTCGTCTTCTTTGGTGAATGAGTTTCTAAATGTTATGTTTAGTAACTCTGCTTTAGCAGCGCTGTCATCGGCAGGATCGCCATTACTATCACATAGTGAGGGTATTGTTTGTGTTTTGCCCCTAGTATATTTAACATGTGACCAAAATCTCTTAGGGATTTCAGTCAAATTTCGAGAAAGTGTTTCGGTGTGATAAGTATTGTAGGCGTCTCGCATTGAAGTCCTCGCTAAATTTCGAGGTTCTGTGTAGGATCGCCAATGCCTTTTCCGTTGCTTTTACAACAGTGTCCTGACCTGTTTTGTGTACCAAGGAGGATTACTTACTTATCTAATTAATTAATTTGGTATAAAACTGTCATTTGCTGTCGATACCACTTCTCTGAATTTGATCCACATCTGGTCTACACCTACATTTACTGTCATTTTACATTCAAGAAACAATTACGTTCAATTAACGTACATAGAATCAGCAGTACACAATACTGTATGCCTGGCTTTGCGAACACAGCATATCAAGGTAGACAATATAAAGAAGTCAAAGTGGTGATGTTGTGGAGCTCCTAATTATAGTTAAAATCATTAAAATTCATTAATACTGTAGTGGCCTCGAGTGGAATGCGACAAAATTCACGTATTGTGACTGCTTCGTTTATTGGACACGTGTGTGCTGATTCGTTTCGCGCACGCGGTCTTGTCACCAGGTTACAAGAATTCTAAGCACGCTCGTTTCGATAATTAAAATTATATTCGGATTCTTTTACAGATGCGCTATTCACGGAGTGCCTCCGACAGGCCGTGTTAACTGCGGTGTGGAGTCCGCGCTGGCACTCACGCCACTGCACCGCTTTCTCTACAGGGAAAAACTCCGTGTTCGATTTGCACGCGCACCGGTGATAATATTGTTCGTAACGCGGCACAGAAATTTAATTAGCGAAATACCTCAACGGGTATTAAAAATGTGAGTGTGTGTGCGGTGTGCAGTATTATTGAATTAAACAGCGTTTTAATATTTATGTCGTGCGAGTTGGGAAACCGTTTTATCAGCCGCGCTCGTCGGCAGCAGAATTCTAATAACACGTGATGAGTTTTCGATATGTTACTATGGTGGGCGGCGCGCGGGAGTTAATAGAATTTGATTCGTCATGTGGGTGCAACAACGGAAAATTCGGAATAGCTGTGGAAAGTCAGGGAACGTTTGTATACCGTCTGATCAAAAGTATCCAAATACTCCTTTGAAATACAAAATGGAAACACTAGGTGTTATGAGAAGCGTATTTTCCATAAAAAGAAGCGGAAAGTGTAGTACATTCAATCTGAATGATATTTACTACTCCCTTACGCAATTTTACGATCAATCCGTTATAAGTTAAGTGGAGTCAATGCACTAATAATAATGTTGTTGTTGTTGTGGTCTTCAGTCCGAAGACTGGTTTGATGCAGATTTCCACATTATCCTGAGCAAGCCTCTTCAACTCCACATAAGAATGGCAACCCACATCTCTTTGATTCTGCGTACTGTATCCATCTCTTGGTCTTCCTCTGCGGTTTTTACCCCACACACTTCCCTCCAACGCTAAATTTACAATTCCTTGATGTCTAAGAATGTGTCTTACCAATCGATCCCTTCTTTTAGACATAGTATGCCAAAAATTCCTTTTATCTCCAATTATGTTTAGTATCTCCTCATCAGTTACGCGATCCACCCACCTAATCTTCAGAATTTTTCTGTAGCACCACATTTCAAAGGCCTCTATCCTCTTCCTATCCGCACTGTTTATCGTCCATATTTCAAAATGTTCAAATGTTTGTAGAACTTATGGGACGTAACTACGGGGTCATCAGTCCCTAAGCTTACAAAGTAAGTAACGAAACTCATCTACCTCCTTTATTGTTTCGTTTCCTAATCTAATTCCTTCAGCATCACCTGATTTTCTTAGACTGCACTCCATTATCCTAGTTTTGCTCTTGTTAATGTTCATCTTATATGCGCCTTTCAGCACACTGTCCATTCCGTTCAACTGCTCTACATGTCCTTTGCTGTCTCTAACAGAATTACTATGTCGTCGGCAAAACGCAATGTTTTTAATTCTTTACCCTGAACTTTAATTCCTTCTCCAAATTTCTTCTTGCTTTCCTTTATAGCAATTAGAATTTTATTAATTATTCTACTTTATTTTGTCAGTTGTGAATCAGTAACAGCAGAATCGATCGGGCAGGTGGGCTTAGTAATGCGCTCGTTGTTTATTCATTGGCTACCACGTAAGCAGTACATTGACGGACATGAAGAATGCCACAACAAGAAGCGCTGAAAATACCATAGGCAAATGTTGTCAATATGTTCTACAAAGATCATACGAGGGTCGTCCACAAATTAAGTTCCGTTTCTATTTCCATCCTCGACAGCGCTACGATCGGAGTTGTGAGCATACGCGGCAGTTAGGCTCAAGTCGAAGTCATGTACGCCATTTTCAGATCGCTGCTGGCGACATGTGCTTTGTAGTGCTTCAAAAAAATGTTCAAATGTTTGTAAATCTATCGGACCAAAATGCGTGGTCATCAGTCCGTAGCTTACAAACTACTTAAACCCAGGTAAACTAACCTAAGGACAAACACACACACCCATGCCCCAGGGAGGACTCAAACCTCCACGGCGAGCAACCGCGCACTCCGCTGCGAGACGCTTTAGACCGCTCGGCTACTCCACCTCGGCTGTAGTGCTTCTTTATAATATCAGCCGTAACTGAAAATGCCGCTATTTGTGGCATCAGATCTGTGATCATTTTCTAAATGCAAAGAAAGTTAAAGGAAAAGAAATTCATCGGAAAATCTTCGGTGCTTACGGACAGAATAGTATGAGCCATTCAATGGTTAGAGTATGGGTCAGACTGTTCAATGAAGGACATGTGCAAGTGCACTATGCGGAACTAAGTGGACGTCCATCTGTGGTTTCTGATGAACTAGTACACACAATTGAAGAGAAGATTAAGGGCCACCGTAAGTTTACACTTATTGCCCTTGCTATGGAAGTGCCGCAATTCTCATGATCACTAATTCATGAAACTGTCTCTGAAAAACTGAAATTTCGAAAAGTCTTCTCGTGTTGGGTACCCAAATTTCGTAAAGAAGAAGGCGATGGATTTTTTTCTCGGATAGTCACGGGGGATGAAACTTGGCTATCGTACGACACCCGTGACGTGTTTGAGTTTGACCATCCTCCATAGAGCCCAGACCTCGCTCTTACCCCTAAAATCTGTCTTGATGGTAACACTTCAACGATGATGATGAGCTGAAATAATATGTTAATACATGGTTGAACACACAGGCGGGAAACTTCTATGGAGAAGGCATAAAAATCTCGTTCCACGCTATGAAAATTGCCTAAAAAGTTCGGAAGCTATGTACAAAAGTAGTTTAAGTTGTAGTTTTTTGTACAATAAATATCTTTTCTCAATCTGTACACGTTTGTTTTTCATGACCAAACCGAACTTCCTCTGTGGGCATACCTCGTATGATTTAAAATGCAGCCCCATTTTAACTGTGGAAGATGAAATCAATATTTGCTTTTGCTATAATCTTTTGGTATTATCTCTGTTACTCACTCCAGCATTGAATCCAAGAGGCTCTGAAGGTGTTATTGGATTATAGGTAAGAGATTGGGATGTTAGATGTCACTATATTACACGAATTATAGCAAGGCTACTTTTAGCAGGCCCTCAACCGAAACTTTAAGTGCTCATAATTTAATGACCGTGCTAATAACAATGACATCCAATAATTAATCCCTGAAAATTTGAATACTTACTCGAAGTGATTTCTCAGATGCAACAGAAAATGTAAATTGTTGCAATATCCATCCAGTAGAACAATGTATCAATCTGTTTTTAGCGGTCAATGTTACCGCAGACCAATGGTTATCATTTTATTGTCTCTGTAATATACCCTATGAACGCATTTTAATCTAAACACCCTCTACCACAGAGTAGATAAAACATTAGTACCGTACGTTATCACAATTACTTATTAGCAGTTTCAGATTGTTTTGTAACTAAAACTTTTCGAAATATTGCCATGTATATATTTTAAATTATGTTTCAAACTTCTTCTTTGTCATATATCTGAAGATGAGCGAACAGGGCGAAATGCGTCATTGAAGAAAAAACAATATTTGCAATCAAGACACCTTAATGTGTATCATCCTTTTGATTTTTTTTCCAAGTTTCTTCTACTTTCTTGCCCTCGGGTCTCTTTAGTGGCCAACTATGCTAGGTACTCTGCTTTACCAATGCGTTGACCTAGTTCGTACTTTGACGAGTAACAAAAGCCACCCGGCCGCGGTGGCCGAGGGGACTGAGGCGCTCCAGTCACGGTCTGCACGGCCACTACGGTCGGGGGTTCGAATCCCCCCTCGGGCATGGATATTTGTGTCGTCCTTAGTACAGGTTAGTTGATAAGTGGTTTAGGGACTGATGACCCCGTAGTTAAGTCCCATACTAAAAGAAAAAAAACCACTAAATCTACAGTGGTGGGCATTAAAATGTCTAATGATATTTTAGATTTGAAGGTGTGCATTCTATTTTTAGACAAGAGCATGGACACACGGATGGGGAAGGTTGGAACAGATGGGAAGTTTTAGGGTGGTTATAGCATAGTAACTGGAGCTCGTATGGCTGGAATACGGTTTCGTTTAGAGTGATGAAAGCAGTAAAAGCAAGGAATTGATTTAGAGGACTAACAAAGTTGGGAGGACTCGATTGTTGGAGCTGTGGTCGTGTTCAGTGTCGCGGGACCACCAAGGTGGGGCGCGTTCAAAGAAGGAAGAATAAGGTTAAAGGAGAAAGGAGCACGCGAGAGGTAAAGAACGGGGTGCAGCGGAGAAAGTGATTTGGCGGGCCGCTCTCTCCAGGGGTGATGCTATAAGGCCTAGCGCCCTCGCCCCCGTCCCGACCACCGTAGTCCCTCCCCCAACAAGTCTCTCTGCCCCCTCCCCCCACTAGTCTGAGGAGAAATAAATGACTAAATAAAAAAGCGGGGGGTGGCGTTTGCCCTGCAGCGACATTTCGCTCAAGGCGCGAGCAACCCCCTCACCCCTCATCCCCCCGGCCTGACAGTCTTCCGAAGCGGCCGCTCTGCCGAAATTACTTTCGCGAAAGCTGAGGCGGTCCGCCTACCTGGCGACAATTTGCCAGTGCGGTCTCGGGAGACACGGGGGCGCCTCCCGCCCCCTCGTATTTTGCTAAAGCCCAGCCTGGCGGAGAAGCGGCTCAGCTATACAGCTGTCTCCCCGTCATTCCTTCAATATTGACGTTCATTAAGAGCAAATAGGAAGAAAAAGCTTCAGAAATATTGCTGAGAACTCGATTTGAGACGAAAGAAATATCACATAAAAATGGCGGGATTTATAATCTGGTACAAATAATGGACTTTCCTTGTGATACATGAGGCGCGTCCAGAAATTAAGATCCGTTTCAATTTATCCTCTCTGAGGAGCGTGCGGTTGCTCGCCGTCGATGGTTCGAGTCATCCATGGGTCATGGGTGTTTGTGTTGTCCTTAGGTTAGTTTGTAAGCTAGGGACTGATGACCACGCAGTTTGGTCCGATAGATTCCAAAATCAAATGTCTGTAAATCTAGCGGACCAAACTGCGTGGTCATCAGTCCGTAGCTTACAAACTACTTAAACCTAGGTAAACTAACCTACGGACAAAGACACACACCTATGCTCCGATAGATTTATAAACATTTGAACATTGGAATGTATGATTATAAGTATGCGACATTAGAACCCTCGTGGCTTACCGACAGTCGTTTTCCCTGCACATTCAAAAGAAATACATAGATACATAGAATATGAGATCCTTATTGTATTACTACACAACTATGAACAATCGCTGGAAGCTATTACCTCCATAAAGTATCTGGAAGTAGACATAAGGAAGCGTGTGAAGTGAAATGACAAACATAAAAATATCCTTGGGTCAGGTCGATGCAAGGTTCAGATTGCTTAACGAATTTATAAAAGTATCTGTTTCTCGAAGAATGCACCAATGTTTGCCTCTATGCAAGTCTGGCGAAAGGAGTTGGAGGATAAAGTTTGAGATTATTACTGCAATCACTGTATTTGAAACGTTTTATTTTCCAAAGTTCGCAACAAAATATGTAAATTTATATGCCGTCATGAAAAATTAATTTGCCGTCTTAATATCTGAAGTTTAATGTACCGAAAAAATTGCCAATTAGATACGAGGAGCGTCCAGAAAGTAAGTTCCGTTTCAATTTATCTCCGCTGCAGCGCTGAGATTGAAGTTCCGCACATGCGCTCTAGACGGTGTGTATCAAGGAGAAGAAAGTGCGCCATTTGGAGATCGCTGTCAGTTACGTACGCTTTGTTGTGTTTGTTTGAAATGTCGGCGTTGATTGAAAATCCCGCCGCCTGTGAAATCAGGTCGGTGATTCGGTTTCTGAATGCGAGGAAGGTGAAACCAAGTGAAATATATCGGCAAATTTGCGATGTTTACGGACCAAATGCGATGAGTGATTCGATTGGGAGAAGATGGGTCCGACAGTTCAATGGCGGGCGTAGTGATGTGCACGATGAAGAACGAAGTGGGCGTCCACCTTCGGTTACAGATGAACTGATTCACGCGATTGATGACAAGATCCAGGAAACCCGTAAGTTTACAATTAGTGCTCTCGCTATGGACTTCCCCCAAATTTCACGATCACTGATGCATGAAATTGTTACCAAACAACTGAAATTCCGTAAACGTTTCTCACGTTGGATACCAAAGATTCTCACTGAACAACACAAAACACAACGGATGGGTAGTGCACTTGAGTTTTTGACCCGTTATGCTGAAAGCGTGACGTATAGTCACAGGAGATAAAACGTGGGTCTCTTACGACACCCCTGAGAGTAATCAATGGAATGGAGGCACACTTCATCCCCACCAAAGGTAAAGCCGAAGCAAATCATTACACCTCGGAAAATGATGTGCACAGTGTTCTAGAACTGGAAATGCATCCTACTCATTGAATTCTTACCGCGTGGTCACACAATCAAAGCAGATGCTTATTGCGAGACACTTCGGAAATTGCGCCGTGCAATTCAGAATAAGCGCCGGGGACTGCTGTCAAAAGGTGCTGTTTTGTTTCACGACAACGCACGACCACACACTGCAAATGTAACGAAAAATCTCCTACAGCGATTTGGATAGGACGTGTTTGACCATCCTCCGTACAGCCCTGATCTCACTCCTAGCGACTTTCATCTGTTCTTAGATCTCAAGTCTTTCCTTGGCGGTCATCACTTCACCAATGGCGACGAGCTGAAAGAAACTGTTTCCAACTGGTTGAAGACACAGGCGGCAGATTTCTATGAAGAAGGTATACAAAACCTGGTGCCACGCTATGACAAATGTCTGCAAAATTTCGGCAGTTTAAGAGTTGTAGAATTTTATGCAATAAAAATTTCTTCTGTATCTGTGTACAATTTCATTTTATTACCAAACGGAACATACTTTCTGGACGCGCCACGTATAAACGTAAAGCGTCCCTGTAGCTTTGTTGGATGATATACCCACATGCTCATTTTTGGCTAGCTGAACCTGATCAGTATTATCTAAGTTTTTCGCTCTGAGGTGCTTCTATCAACAGTGGTTATCGGATTTCCTAATTAAATGAACAACGTAGTATAGATCGCAATTTCTTTTATCCGGTTTCGGTCACTTACATGACCATCATCATACCACAATTGTAATGATACATAATATACTATTAGAGGGATAAATTATTCCCAAATTGAGTACTTAAAATAAGAATAAAATATACCATAAGGTTGCCCACCGGTTGTTTACTGGTGGCCAACATTACGGCTATGTTTTGGTCTTATTTTAAATACTCAATTTGGAAGTAATTTCTCCCTCTAAAAGTATATTATGTATAATTAGAAGTTGTGGTCTGATGGTGGTCATGTAAGTGACCGAAACCGGTTACCAGTGAAATAAAAGAAATTGCTATATAGACTGCCTTGTTATTCGAATTAATAATCACTTATAAGTTCCCTGTTATCCATAATGTTCTCAAAAATAATAATCAGATTTCACACTGAATTACACGTCAAATTATCTTATACAAATTCATATTTTGACCTTCTTCCAGCAGCATTTATAATTTATCTGTTGACGTATTTCTTTCTTCTTCTTCTTCTTCTCTCGTTTTACTCTTCTTTGGGGTAGGTCTACGTCAAATCACTCACTTATGAGCTTTTGAATTAGCCAGGTATTATTTTATTGTTTATATCTTGCTGTTATTTCTTCTTCAGAGATTTAGATCTTACTTTTGATTTTGAACCTCTGTTTTCTGTTTTTCCTTTCTATTTTATTTTATCAATGGGTATGCTTTCTGTGATTTGAAGTTATTTCAAATCCTTCTCCTTTTGATAGTTCCTGGCAGGTTAAAATTGTGGTCCGGAAAAGGGATTCGCACCTGAAATCTTCACGGGCAATCGCTCCTTTTTTTAATCAGTTTGGTTTCGTTTCTCTGTTCCGAAAAAAAAAACATGGCAACAGAAAAGATTGTAAGAACTATCGAGTCATCTCTTCAATTAGCTTTGTATGGAAAACTTACTGAGGTAATATTGATAGGAGAATGCAAGTGTTAGTTGAAGACAAGTTGGATGAAAATCAGTGTGGGTCTCGGCCTCTTAGAGATGTCAGGACCAGATCTTTAGCTTATGGCAGATAATGGAAAAATGCTATGAGTGGAATAGGGAATTGTATCAACGTTTTATAGATCTAGAAAAGCCTTATGACCATGTTGCTAGGAGGAAGCTACTGATATTTCTACAAGATTATGGAATAGGTGGGAAACATCTGCAAGCAATTACAGGTCTTTACGGAGACTGTCAGGCAGCACTTAGAGTACACGCCAAATTAAGTTCATGGTTCAAGATAGTTTGAGGGGTAAGACAAGGCTGTAACATGTCACCATTGTTGTACGTACTATTCATGGATCATATGTCGAAAACAGTAGACTGGCACGGTGGGATTAAAATAGTTGTGATTGCAGATTCAATTGAAAGGTTGCAAACTAATATTTCAACGCTCGATCAGAGGTGTAAGGATTATGATATGACGATCAGCATCTCCAAAACACGGGAAATGTGTGTGGGAAAGAGATTGAAACAGATTGAGTTACAAATATGAGGAACAAGGTTAGAACAGGTAGACAGTTTCAAGGACCTAGGATGTATTTTCTCACAGGATGACAACATAGTGAAAGAACTGGAATCGAGGTGTAGCATAGCTAAGGCAGTGAGTACTCAGCTAAGATCTCCTCTCTTCTGCAAGAAGACTAAGTTAGCAGTACACCACTATATCTTTCGACCAACTTTGTGTGTATGGGAGTGAAAGCTGGGTGGAAACAGGTTACCTTATTCATAAGGTTCAGATTACAGATATGAAAATAGCAAGAATGATAGCAGGTACTAATAAATGGGAACAATGACAGGAGGGTGACCATAATGAGGAAATCGAAGAAAAACTGGAAATGAACACCATAGATGTAGCAGTTTAGAACGAATAGGCTGAGATGGAGGGGTCATGTTACAAGCAGGGATAAAGAAGGTTACCTAAGAGACTCATGGGCTCAGGAGCGGATGGTAAGAAGAGTCTAGTTAGACCAAGGAAAAGTATTTAGATTCGGTGAAGAATGATACTTAAGTAAAGGGCTTAACATCAGACGAGGCATCAGTGTTAGCAATGAATAGGGGAACAAAATGTTCAAATGTTTGTTAAGCTTAAGGGACTTAACTACGGGGTCATCAGTCCCTAAACTTACAAACTACTTATGAACTACCTACAACTAAGAACGGCACAAATATCCATGCCCGAGGGAGGATTCGAACCCCCGACCGTAGTGGCCGTGCAGACCGTGACTGAAGCGCCTCAGTCCCCTCGGCCACCGCGGCCGGCAATAGGGGAACATGGAGGATTATTTATTACGGCGACTGTACTCCAGACTGATCGCTGAAAGGCATAATCAGTCTCTAATGATGATGATGAGAATAATGATGACGACGATGATGAGAAAAAGTCGAAAATATTTTGGTTACCTATCTGTATTTATTCTGAGAATACGGTCATGAAAAATATTCCTTTCCTTTTTGTGTCCGACACTATTTCGTTCTTTTAATAAAGGGTTTCACTTCTTGTATGGAATCTGGAACGAAATATTTCCTTAATGTTATTCTTTCTGTGATCTCCAGCCTTTCATCTGGACTGTGGTTGGTGATGTACAGTTTTCAGCTTCATTGAGGGTTCCCGGTTTGATTACCGTGTTGTAAGGTCTTATTTTAGCATTATATGAGAAGGATATCTTGTTATATGTTTATTTCTTGAATTGGAAGGCCAGTTCAAGCTTACTCGTTCTAAACTCCTTTGTATTTCACTCGAGAGGACTACAGCTGATCCGTTCTCAAAAATATCAAATTCATAAATTACATCTATTTTTATCTTCCCTCTTGAAGTGTTGCATTGCCAGATCTTCTCACTGCTCATATTTACCATTTTTAGCTAATTTTTGTGCCAAACCTGTGTTGTGGAAGAGTGTTTCTGCTGCATAATGTATAACCGATCTTTTCACTGAACTGCAGTGTAATAACTTTCTATTTCATGATTTAAAAATTGTTGTAGAGCAACTGTGTTTGTGCCCTTTTCAGTTTAGCTTTTCCAGGAGCCACTGTTGTTCCAAATGTTTAATTCTTCCTTTCGATTCATCACTTACGTTTGTGAAGTTCGTTGATTTTCTTAAGGTTGTTATTCCAGAATTAAGATTTTTCTTCTGATAATTATAAATAGATTTTAGCCGCATACTTTGCTAATATTTTATTTATTATGATGCATCTTTGTATTAGTTGATGGCAGAGCTATGTCATTTGCAAGTTATATTGCTTGTATCGTAAGGCCTTTAACTGAACTTCCATAGGATATTTGCTTTAGTTTTTCTGTGTGTATTCTTCCAATGGCTCCTTCATTATCTGTCTGTAGTCATATGGAATACGATTCTGGAGAGTTAGTCCAATTTCACATGAGCACACAAGTTCAATCACAGGGGTGGAAACATATATAAATAGGGGGTATTGATCAATAATAATAAGAATAAAATAATCAAATGTTTGTAATTCTATCGGACCAAACTGCGTGGTCATCAGTCCTTAGCTTACAAACTACTTAAACCTAGGTAAACGAACCTAAGGACAAACACACACACCCATGCCCCAGGGAGGACTCGAACCTCCACGGTGAGCAACCGTGCGCTCCGCAGCGAGACGATTTAGACCGCTCGGCTACTCCACCGCGGCATAAAATAATCCATTGGTATACACAGGAAGACGCACCAAATTTCGTTCGAAAATGTTGAAAACTGTAGATTTCACTGCGAAGTTGAAAAGTACCAGGTTCACGTATTTCATTTTACAGTGGAATACCTCGTTTTCCCACAACAAAAAGCGAAACGTATTTGGGATATAAGATCAGTGAAATGCAAAATTTTACTGTCGTGTTAATCAGCGATAAGAGACGAATCCCTCCTTCAAAGTAAGCTATCAGTGCATAGTCTCACAGTTTTGTATTTTGTAGCTGCCGGTAGTAGCCGATTTTGTGAACTCAATCCCGAAGAATGGCCTCATTATGCTCATGTCTTAATAACTTCTGTAACTTATATCGACTTGAAACTTCTTAAACGTTGGTCCTCTGCAATTCCTCCCCCCCCCCTTTCACAGACATTCGTTTCCAATTCGCTGGTCCTCTCAGATGTGTTATAGCCTTTTGCTGGATAAATGTTTATTCTCTGTGAGTATCTGACGAGCAAAACATTAATTTTTGGGTAAGAAAATAAATGTAAAATATTTTTCTTGGTCATATTTTTCTGTAGATATTTAATCCGCAATTCTGTTTTCTATTTCCTCAATTCTTAATAAATACATGCATAAAATATGCAACGTTCTTGTATAAAACCGTATTTAAAAATATTTTCTTCTTCTGTGAATTGGCGATCGTTGACATTTCACTTCCATACAGTTATTCCGCACCATATATTGCAATCAGGACTGTTATTTAAACCAAAACTTTCATCCCAACTATTACTGTTATCTTTCGTTGGACTATACTGTCTAAATTTATTTAACCTCAACTCATTGAAATTTGAACTGTAGATAATAATTCGAAATGTGTATGCTTGTATCAAAAAAGTAAGGAGGGTTAAACCTAGAAAATAAAATAAAAAAATGTACTTTGTCCAAGGTGTTTCGTTATTCGAAAAAGATGTCAACAAACTGAAAATAGTTGTACGTTCTTGTAAGATAAGTTCGAATTTTATTCTATTTCTTAGGTTTTTTTGGTGTTTGAAACCAAGATTTGCGAAATTATGTCGACTGAGACTGTGTACTTGAGACAGACAACAAGCAAACAGCAAACACCTGTTAAAGCATTCGATAAAGAAATATAAAAACAAAAAAGTAGGGTCGCTGATGTAGAAAAACTATATTTGTAAGCATCGAATTAATTTTAGTGCTCTATAAGAGGCAAAGGCACCAGCACGGCAAGATACTTCCCGCACTTAAGTAATTCGTTCATCGGTGGATTTTACTGACCAAATCGGATTTCTTCTTCACCGGAGGAAAATATATTCCGCTACCGGTGAGTAATCTAGTAGAAGAATTTAGCCCGCACAATCTCGTTAAAGGTTTTGCCGGGCCGAATGCCACATCTTTTTCCCCAGCCCCAGCGACGTTGGCCGCCTCCCCCTTCCCTTACTGGCCTACCCCACCCCCAACAAACCCAATACCCACGGCAAAGAGAACATCGGGCTCATCGCTCAGAGCTGTAAACAGACGCCAGAGACTGGGGGGGGGGGGGGGGGGGGGGGGGCGGACGCGGTCGGCTGTAGGCAAATCTTGGGGACGCCGGCGGCCGGCGAGCAATCACATTAAGGCTAGCAGACGTCGCGACGCCCTGGCGTCTGCGAAGCCAGGCTGCCAAAGGCGAGCTCCGTCCCTCGCAGAGGAAAACCACTTGGCAACGTGCGCCGCAATCTGCTAGATATCATTTTAACGAAAGCACCGTACCGATGCAATATTTTTGTTTAACGTTTCTGGTCAATTCGCTCGATATTTCGGAAACTGCAAAGCCATAATACCGACCCAACAGGAATAATAATATGACTAAAAACAATTCCTTAGTCATATGTCTGACATACCTCAAAAATAGCTTCCATTTTAAGTAACTTTCTTGTAGGACAGAGTGTGTAAAAACGCATTTTTTCCCGTTTTACGATGTACGTCCAGAAAGTAAGTTCCGTTTTGTTATATACATCTACATCTACATGGGATACTCTGCAAATCATTTAAGTGCCTGGAAGAGGGTTCATCAAACCATCAATATACTGAATGAAACTTTCACTCTGCAGCGGAGTGTGCGCTGATATGAAACTTCCTGGCAGATTAAAATTGTGTGCCGGAACCGGTATGTCGGTTCCGGCACACAATTTTAATCTGCCAGGAAGTTTTATATCAGCGCACACTCCACTGCAGAGTGAAAGTTTCATTCTGGAATCATCCCTTAGGCTGTGGCTAAGCCATGTCTCCTTTCTTCCAGGAGTGCTAGTCTTGCATGGTTCGCAGGAGAGCTCCTGTCAAGTTTGGAAAGTAGGAGGCGAGGTACTGGCGGAAGTAAAGTTGTGAGGCGGCATCGTGAGTCGTGTCGGGATAGCACAGTCGGTAGTGCGCTTGCCCGCGAAAGGCAAAGTTCCCAGGTTCGAGTCCCGGTTCCGGCACACAATTTTAATCTGCATCGATATACTATTTATCTCCCATTCCATTCTCGAATAGTGCGCGGGAAGAAAGAACATCTGAATCTCTCCTTTCGAGCTCTGATTTTTCGTATTTTATTCGGATGATCATTTCTACCTATGTAAGTGGGAGTCAACAATATATTTTCGCATTCGGAGGAGAATGCTGGCGATTGTAGTTTCGTAAGCAGCCCACGCCGCAGCGATAAGCGCCGTTCTTGTAATGATCCCCATCCCAGATACTGTATCATTTCCGTAACGCTGCCTCCCGTGTATCGTGACAATACGAAGCGAGCTGCCCTTATTTGGACTCTTTCCATGTCCTCAGTCAAACCCACCTGATACGTATCCCACACTGGGCAGCAATAATCCATAAAAGGACGGACAAGCGTAGTGTACGCAGTTTCTTTAGTAGTTCTATTGCATCTTTTAAGGGTTCGGCCAATAAAACGCAGTCTCTGGTTCGCCTTTCCCACGACACTATCTACGTGTTCTTTCCAATTTAAGTCTGAAGTAATTGTAATTCCTGGGTATTTTGTGGAGTTTACGGCCTTTACATTTGATTGATTTATCATGTAAACAATGTTTAACGGATTTCTTTTCGTACTTATGTGGACGACTTCACACTTCTCATTATTTAGAAGCAATTGCCAATTCTTACACCATACAGATATCTTATTCAAATCGTTCTACAGTTGGTTTTGATCGTCAGATGATTTTACAAGACGGTAAATGACGGCGTCATCTGCAAACAACCTAAGAGAGCTACTTAGATTTTCCCCTAAATCGTTTATGTAAAGAAGGAACAGCAGAGGACCAATATAACTACCCTGTGGAACGCCCGACATCACCTCTGTTTTAGTCGATGCCTTACCATCGATTACTAGGAAATATGTCCTCCCTGAGAGGTAATCCCCTAAAGGTAAAGCAGTCAACA
Source organism: Locusta migratoria (assembly GCA_026315105.1). Lineage (NCBI taxonomy): Eukaryota > Metazoa > Arthropoda > Insecta > Orthoptera > Acrididae > Locusta > Locusta migratoria. Next base: position 874,935,287 of record CM048744.1, read on the forward strand.
ATCCGAAGATTGGTTTGAACACCACAGTGTTTTACTAGGCATGGTCCTGTTTGGAGGTGGTATGCCGTTGCCTTCCTCCGACCTTCGAACTGACTTACCCAGACAGTTATAGGGGGAGCTACAGTTTAACGTGGGTTCCGAACCACGGTGCTACTCGGTATTTTTCACATGAGCAATACTGCCAGAGGTGAAAGAAGTGGAAAGTGACAGATAAAAATTCTAGGATTTGGCGGGGATCGAACCCGCGACCTTTAGATTTGTAGTCTGGCACTCTACCACTGTGCAACCGAGGCGCTATCCAGTCGAAAGTTGGGGCGATATACCGTAACCACGGAATTTGATTCAAAGCCGTTTGTGAGGTACGGTGTCAAAAGCCTTCTGGAAATCAAGGAATACGGAATCAATTTGCGAACCCTTGTCGATAGCACACATATCTTCGTGTGAATAAAGAGCTAGTTGTGTTTCGCCTGAACGATATTTTCTAAACCCATGTTGACCCTGGACCAATAGATCATTCTGTTCGAAATAATTCATAATATTTGAATACAGGATACGTTCCAAAACCCGGTTGCACAAACGTGTACAGATACAGAAAAAATATTTATTCTACAAAAATCTACACCTGTTAAACTACTTTTCTACATAGCTGCTGAAATTTTGTAGGCACTTGTCATAGCGTGGTACAAGTTTCTGTATGCCTTCTTCATACAATGTTGCCGCCTGTGTATTCAGCCATGTGGTAGCATGTTCTTTCAGCTCGTCATCGTTGAAGTGTTGACAGGACAAATTTTAGGTGTAATAAGAGGATTTCCATCAAAAGGTGGTGTTTGTTTCCACGATAGTGCCCGGCCTCATGTGACGAATGAGACCAAACAACTCTTACGGGAATTTCACTGGGACATGTTTGATAATCATCCGTACAGCCCGGGCCTCGCTCCTAGTCACTTTGACCTCTTCTTACACCTAAAAACCTGTCCTTGGTGGTCAACATTTCAACGATGATGACTAGCTGAAAGAGCATGCTACCACACGGCTGAATACACAGGCGGCAACCTTCTATGAAGAAGTCATACAGAAACTTGTGCCACGTTATGACAAGTGCCTACAAAATTTCGGCAGCTATGCAGAAACGTAGTTTAACAGTTGTAGATTTTTGAACAATAAATATTTTTTCTGTATCTGTACACGTTTGTTTTATATAACCAAACGGAACTTACTTTCTGGTCGTACCTCGTATTTTCATCTTGATTACCGGATTCGATGAATCTCGGACATCATCAAATAATATTACAACGTCTCTAAAAACACTGATTATCCAGACAGTTATTATTACCTACCTCATATACTTCAACTCTGGCACAGATAACGCTTCTTGGCACGGAGGTAATCAGGTGACCGTAGACCGCTGGAGGGAACTGGCACCACATCTTTGCTGTTAAATTGCACATGTGAAGTTCAAGTCTGTTGGTTTCCTTTTAGTATGAAAAATCTGCCTTGGGTACTTAAAAATCTTTGTTGTATGTAACGAGAGTGATAGAATATTTGAATAAATATTCCGTGATCACTGAGCTTAACAGTTTGATACACTTTGAACAATGATATTAACAACATAGCTAAGAAACTAATCTTAATAAAAATTTAATACTGTCGCTGGCCGCAGTGGCCATGGGGACTGAGGCGTACCAGTCACGATCTGTACGGCCATTACGGTCGGGGTTTCGCGTGGATATTTATGCCGTCCTTAATATTAGCTAGTTCTTCAGTAGTTTGTAAGTTTAGGGACTGATGAGCCCGTAGTTAAGTACCATAAGTTTTACAAACGTTTTAACATTTTTTAATACTGTCCTTTATCGTGAAATATTTCGTCAATATGTTGACTAACTTGCCACTAAGAAGTTAAATGGAAGAACTCAATGTAAATTGCACTGACTAGTCTCAGTGTGAGAATTATATTAAGTATGAGAAACTATTATCACGTCTTTGACCATTGCGTACCCAAGCTAAATTGGCCGCCACAGTATAACACAAATATTCCCCACGAGAATTGACTATAGAATTAGAGTATTCACCAAAAATCAGTCGCAGGTTAGGCATTTTCAGCGGTCTTACTTATGTTAAGAGTATTATTTCAGATTCCTTTTCAGTCCCGTGGTCCATCCTGAAAATTAAATGGTTAATATCCTATTCCTTTGCAATTCGCGTAGCTGAACTATTAAATAATGATTACTTTGAATTGCCCGCGAAATGGCGGCTGGCGTTTGCAGTTCATCGACTACACTGGAGAAGCTGCTGCTGTAGCGAAATTTCTGAGAAATGCTCAAAATTTCCGGTTGGGTACTGTTATACTACGAGGAATACGAAATCATAATTATACAACTATTTGAAACCACTGCTATGAATATACATGAATTAAACCGACCTGAAAATTGTATCTCTTAAAACACGATGTAATGACGATTTTAGAAATGTACAATGGTATCTCTCTTTTCGTCCTCTCAGTACAATGGATGACAGCAGATAACACAAGATAAAGATTATACAATGTCTTTTATTTTACTATACAAAGGGCTAATCTATCACCTATCATGAAATTTTAAGTTCTTAGTCGTACCTGACTATTACTGGCCTTGGTTTGAAATATTATCTCTGACATTACTACACGTAACATTCATATTTGACTTGAAAGGGGTCAGTTGGGGCCCGCTTTCCTTTATCATCACTATTTTATTCAATTACTCAACGTTAACATATGTGCAGGTGACTATTTAGTCACCTAATTCATAAATTGTTTGATTCATGCTTCTGCCATCGGTGAAGGAAGGTGAAATGTTTTATTCAGTTAATGAAGCTTAATGAGTTGGTTCGCTCCCTACGCACTCCTAGTGGAAGAGCCATGAGCATTTAGTCGTTTATTGTGTTCAGATTCCTGTAGTAGCAGCTAAAGAGGTTCCGACCAAAGCATGCTAAGCATGCTTTCAATAGTTGCTGGAAATGTTCAGAGTCTTGCGATTTCAGTCCATCCCTCACAATATTCCACTTCTCCATACTCCCTAGCCGACCGCTGGCCGCCGCGCCGGCGTTAGGCCGTCGGCACACGGAGCGTTTATCTGAACGAGTGTGGCCAACGTGGTTAGTTTCTGACGTCACAACGAGCGAACCGCACGTTGGCGAGGCGTACCCAACGTGTCTGGTAGTATCAAGCATGCCGGATATTCTCAACGTGCATCTGAACGATCAGCAATAAGATGGGTCAGCGTCACAGACGTCACACCACGTGGCTATCTCGAGCGGGGGCAGCCAACGACCTATAGGAACAACATAGACTGGCTAAGGTGCTGTCATACTTGAAGCAAATTGAATGCTCGGCCGCCGTGTTTTACAACGTCACGTAGGCGTCGTCTGCTATAGCACTGAATCCTGTCACTTTCACTTTGTGCAATGACTTAACAAACCATTCTCTACCTGCTAATTGTTATTTTTACAGCCAAGTTTATATAGATAAAGGATAAATGATAGACAACAAGTGTGTGGTAGGAAAATCGGAAAGTTTAATCACAAACACTGGATCGGCTAAACATCGTCTCATTCATCCAAAAATATACCTTTTCACTGTCCTTTAAACAATATTTTAATTTCGTGTACATTTGCCTAATCTGCTTACCCCTTTCCTCAAATGTTTGTAGAGTCTATGGGACTTAACTACGGGGTCATCAGTCCCTTAAACTTACAAACTACTTATGAACTACCTAAGACTAAGGACGGCACAAATATCTATGCCCGAGGGGGGATTCGAACCCCCGACCGTAGTGGCCGTGCAGACCGTGACTTGAGCGTCTCAGTCCTCTCGGCCACCGCTTTCCTCCGCAGATTTGGCTTTACATAAGTGATGTATTTTACATCAGAAGTAACAGCTTTATTAGGCTTGAGTAATGAGATTCCCCCCCCCCCCCCCCAAAAAAAAAAAAAATTCCGAGGATACCATTAAATGCTCGTAGACGGTAAATAAAGTCGGTCTGTTTCCCAATATTCGAAATCCATCTACATACATTAGCAAAAGAAAACCTTTTCTACAAGCTCTTTAGAGGGATTGAACAGGCTGTCTTTTGTACCTAATAAGCCGAATAATTCTGCTTTACTCTCATTTTTAGGGAACTTCCAAGCAATCTAAACTCTCAAGTTTTTTATTCACTTGCCTAATGATGCTTCCAGAAACATATCCAATTACTTTTTCGAAATAAAATGTCAGCATTTCGTATTCTGTCAAATAATCATGGTCAAAATGAAAAGGCCTACTGCTCTCTGAATGACTGAAATCATGATTTGCAATAGATAATAAAAAAGGTTCCATGTCTCCTGCTTGGCTACATGACATATCTTCTAATGAAGCTGATTCAGCTACCTGACTTCTTTTTGGAGGTCTCCTTGCTAGCGCTTTTTTCTCTGAAAATGTTCAGGAAACGAAAATCTCGTCGGAATCGCATTAGCAGAAGCCGCTTTGTATCATTTGTTGCATACATTATTTCTCCTCAAAATGCGATGAACAAATGTAACTGTATGCATTAGGTTTCCACTTATCTTGCCTCATATTGGCTAACCATCGCTTAGTAAGTTCTTCATTTTTTAAAAGAAAAACTGAAAAATATAATTACAGCCTACTTTAGTTGCAGTAGGACTATTGTATGGAAATGTCGTAGGACACATGAAGAGCACACGAAATATTGGAAACGAAAACATACAAATGCTTACTGAAAATACGATATTCCAACAGTGTTATTCCTGCGATTCGTACAGTTATATGCTGCACATACACTCGGCATGATTTCAGCTTAATAAATAACCTTTCAAGCTTACTACGATACATAAAATGTGCAATCAAATCACGCAAATAGCGTCGGTTTAACTTTCGTATTCGGCGCACTAGACGTTGAAAAAATGGCTGCTACAGTTTCTGGTTGCTGCTACAAGGAGCGCTGTTAATCCAGAGATAGCCAAACAATGTAGTTTATGTAGCTCGTTGGGGGCAGCTCTTTTCGGTAGAGAGAGATGAAGACGACATATTGGCCGTCCTATTTCATGGTTTATATATATATATATATATATATATATATATATATATATATATATATATATATAACGTAGGTATTACGAATGTATGACTTTTCAAAGCAAGTAAAAGTATAAGAGTAAACTGAGATTCTCTCGAAAACCGGTAATTAGACTTACTATTTGTTGGAATAAGTAAGTGGAAACGTCATATATGTGGTTAAAAAATCGTATTATAATAATCTGCCGTTTCAAGGTAACGCGGGCTTAAAATCGATCAACACGAATTCTTCTTCACATCATTTGTTGTAATTACATGTCAGCAACCGACATATATATCAGTAGTGTATGCAACACGTGTAATACCTTCTCTGAGAAGAGTTCAAGATGTTTGTGTCCGTAGCGTAGTCGGCAACGTCATGTACTGGCAAGTGGATGTTCTCCCACGGTGCTGATTTGAGGCTGCTTAGAAGCAAATATTTCTATCTTCTTATGTTTGAGTTATCTGTTAGACTCAGACTTTGCCATAAATTTCATAGAAGTATACTTCATAATATTTGATGTTATGTACACAGAAGTGCACATTCTTTGAGTAGTGAGTTTGTTGGATTGGTTTTATGAACATTTTGCACCTTACTTAGAGTAAAACACGCACTTTATCCTTCCACGTTTTGCATTTTACACGTTCTTAACATTCTTCTTCTGAATAGTAACCCTGACCGTGGAAGACTGACCTTTAAGTTTAGTAACATTGGCCGTGGAAGAATGACCTTTAAGTTTTAGTAAAAAGCGAGATTGTTGCATTAATGTTTGCATCATATGAAGGCCTTTTCTAATTTTACATCACACAGTTTGTCATGAAACTTTTATAATTCGCTGCACTTATTGACATAACTTGCAACTTTTATTAATGTGCATAGATATTTTGTTGTTACTTATGTAGGCCTATACCACAGAACGTAACAAACATATGCACAAGCGCGGAAATAAGCGATTTAATAGAGGTAAAGCAGGGATTCCACTCTTTTGATTTCGTAAAAAGTGTGATTCCAGAACCTGATGCCGCCGATAACTATCACTGGAGCGCGCTGCGGTCGCGTGTAGCTCGTTTAGCCACACGTCTCGTACGCACAAATCGCGCCGTCTCTGAGCGTTCAGCCGCACGTTAGACTCGGATCGTTGACCACGCACGTTCAGACATACGCTCCGTGTGCCGACGGCTTTAGCGGGAAGAGGCACACACTTTCTGACCGAGGCTTTTGTGATGTAACAGGCTGCGCGCTGCGATCCTTCTTTCAAAGTGCAAGCTTTGTTCGTTTATGATAAGAATCGCCTGTGTTGAGTAATTAGGTCGGTATGGTAAGGTACGGGATAGCTAGTCTAATTCGACTGCTCAGCAAACTTTTGGGGTAGAAATTTTATGCAATTTGTATAGTTTTATTTTGAGCTACGTGCGCGTGGGTCGATCTCAGACCACCGTGTGCTCGAAAGTACTGGCTTAGTTCTCGATTCATTCAGTCTCTGTGTAAGCTGCAAATTATTTTATGGAAGTAACTTGGACTCTCAGCCACTAATGAACGGAAAGGTTCTTGGTTTGCCATCAGTTACACGTGTCGAAATGGTCAAGTGGTTACATTGAATTTGGCTTTAGACTTGTCTCCGATCATCTGCAAGAATATCATTTCACGTAGTTTTAACCAGTTTTATGCCAAGTAGTTAAATTTATCCCTTAAGGTATCAATAGTTAATTCTCAGAGGCACCTCTTGACTCTCCTCTCTTCACTCAAATAAGTGGATTACGTCACGTTATGACTTCAAAAATGGACGTCATTTTAGTGCTAGAATAATTAATGTAACTCTTCGATTGTTAAACGTAACAGAGTGATGAATGTTATAATAATTGTCCATTTAAGAGAACTTTCCTTGATGATTCTTCCAAAGTGCACTTTAATATCCCCCTCCTGGTCGTTAGATAATATACTGTACTTATTGAATTGCACGCACGCCTTCTGCTACGATGCTGAATAATTTGGCGCTGAGCAAATTGGGCAAAGTCCATAACAACGTCTCTCCTCGCACTGCATTCCCAGTGGATTAATATTTCTCTTAAAGTTGCGCCATAGTAATTTCTTTTGATTGCTTTGTACTTGCGAGCGCCCACTTAATATTCACCCGTGGTCGCATGGGATGCAGTATGAGAGATGTTGCGTATCATTACACCACGTTTTTCTCAAACAATAAGTAAACGGAACGCTATGATGTGCTCATGCGCGTTAGAATTTTAACAGGATAACAGTGGAGGAATGTTCTCAGACTATAATTCAATATGGCGTCTATACTGACTTTTCACCAGGGGACGTTAAAGTAGGATAAGCTTGGATGTCAGGTTGTCACATTCCATATGTCTTCTATGAGGCTTAGGAGTGGCGAATTTGAGGACTGGCGCATCAGTTGCAACTCGCCGTTGTTTTCCTCGAACCACTTCCATACACTCCTGGCCTTCTGACACGATCCATTAGCTTGTTAAACCATGCACTGAATTTGGGAAACCTGATCGTCATGAAGGGGTGTACACCCTCTGCTACCAGTGAACGACACTTCTCGTTCATTATGATTCCTTTCACGAGCGCCACTGGATCCACGAATTCCTACTTGCCTACTTTCTGATATGACGAGTTTTCCGTTGTTCCCCTGGATTACCACTCTACCATCGACAGGATTAAAAATGTATTGGGTTTGTCAAACAACAACGCTCCCTGCTATTGCGTCAATGCCCAGCTAAGATAGTCACGTACACAAACTTAGGAATGTTAGCTGCACTTGTTCTGTCCTAAACAGCAGTCTGATGTTAGCTCTACTAAAGTTCACTTGCTGTTCTATTTTAGCAGTCCGCGCTCCATACGAAGTCCGACGTCTGTATTGAGGGGTGCCCACCAAAAACCTAGATGTTTACAGTTGGTTTTATCTTGGTTTCTCCAGTTGTCCAAGACACAAATCTGCGCTCCACGAACGCCCGTGAAATTTACGAAATGCTCCTGCCGAGCCACTGGGCCCTCATCTGTCATCGTTGTAAATCACGACCGGAGTGCCAGGTTTGGGGAATGAAGTTCGGGGTGGGGCAGCGCCTGTATAACAATGCCCCAGCCATATGGCCGGATGGGCAGCAGTTCACGATGAAAACGTTAACTTTCGGTCCTGTGTTGTATACTCGTACGTCCGCTTTGTGTACAGAATGGCGCCGGTTATGTAACTTTTATTTTATACTAATATTGTATTCCAAACCATTGTCTCTTTTAATGCAGCAACCTATTGCATGTAATACATTATTTGTGACAACAGGTTTCGAATGCTTGAGTGACTTTCTTCTGGTCTCTGTACAGGCAAACAAGTACATTGGTATTCCAGTAAAGCACACATAATGTACAAAAGTCGGTTACAGATATTTGAAGGTGTGAATAAAAGAATGTATTCGACATGAGTGTGAAAGTTTATAAAGCTAATAAAAAACTGTGACGCAGATTTGAAACAAATAGATTGCAATAAAAATATATGTTCCTATAAAGGGTTACAATTTACACTTACCTTTTAGTATTGTAGCTTAAGGTATGTACATGCTACATGCTAGCAGGAGACTGAATGCTAAGTGCAGAGCTTATGCAAGGAATAAAAATAATCACCACTATTGTAAAATGTACACTTCACGACCAAATGGTCACATACACAGACCGTTATCTGCACCGGGATTCAAACCACCACCCACAGCAAAAGCGGGACATTATAAAGACGTCGGCGGACAAAGCAAGGAACATCTGCGAACCGGAATTACTCGACGCGGAATTGAAACACCTGAGTAATGCTTTACTTAAGAATGGCTGTTCGTCTACAGAGATACGGAGAGCTTTGACACCGACACGTAGAGTTGATAAAAGGATTCCTGTGAAATATAAAGTCTTCCTACCGCTTATTAACGACGTCACCGACCGCATCGATAAAATTTTCACGAAACGGAATGTTGCCGTTATTTACAAACCTATTCGAAAGATACAGGATCACCTGAAATCGGCAAATGATGCTCGCAAACCGCTGGAAAAAGCAGGAATTTATAGGATTCCGCGTAACTGTGGGGACGTATACATGGGTACCACAAGAAGAACAGTCAAAAAACGACTAGATTAGCACAAGGGGAACTGTAGAAGGGGAGAGATTGACATATCAGCTGTTGCTGAACATGTTTTTCAACCAGGGGACCACCTTATTCAATTTGACAAGACTCAGGTTTTAGCAGCCACAAATGGATACCACGAAAGACTGTATAGAGAGGCTGTAGAAATTGTAAAACACCCCAATAATTTCAATAGGATGGAGGAGGGAGTGAAACTAAATGATATCTGGATACCGGTTTTGAAGAAAAAATGTAACAGTCTTCCACCACGGGACTACATTAACGGACGGAGGCAATCGGCAACGACGAATTGCGCGCGCATGTCGAAAACATCTGACGTCACACCAATGCGCGCGAGCCCTTGTAAACGGAATTTGGCTTCAGTCAGTAGCGAGCCAGGGTGTGAATCGGATATCCAAAAGTGCCATGATACCCCTTGAGAATGTCCTCCGCAGTCGGGGACGAAACGTTGGGTTTTATTAGTAAATCCACTAGACCACGACATAACAGCCCGGAAATTTTTAGTAATTTTGAATAATCACCACCCCTATGAACCACAGACATTGCCGAGGTCGTGTGACTTGCATGCCTCAACGATAGAAATAGTCGTACCGAAATTTACAACCAGAACGAAGGGGTATCTGTAGAGAGGCCAGGCAAACCTGTGGTTCCTGAAGAGGGCAGCAGCCTTTTCAGTAGTTACAGGGGCAACACTCTGGATGATTGAGTGAGCTGGCCTTGTAACATCAGCTAAGGTGGCTTAGCCACACAGCTACTGCTAACAGCTGAGGCAAGGGGAAACTATTGCTGTTACTTTTCCCGAGGACATGCAGCTCTACTGTATGACGTCCTCTGAAGTAAAATATTCCGGAGGTAAAATAGTCCCCCATTCGGGTGGGGACTACTCAGGAGGATGTGATAATCAGGAAAGACAACACAGGCATTCTGCGGATTGGAGCGTGCAGTGTTAAATCATTTAATCGGGTACCGAAGTTAGAAAATTTAAAAAGGCTAATGGATAGGTTGAAGTTAGATATAGTGGGGATTGCTGAATTTTTATATTTTCTCCTCTCATCAATTAAGTTCATTATATCCTGTGTTATCCAAGGATTTCTATTAGGCCTTGTCCTTTTGCCTATATGATCCTCTGCTGCCTTCACTACCCTATCTCTCAGATATACCCATTCTTCTTCTACTGTATTACCTTTCCCCGTTTCAGCCGTTTGCCTAATGTTCCCTCTGAAATTTTCAGCCACCTCCAGTTCCTTCAATTTGTCTTGGTTCGATCTCCTAACTTTTCTTTCTGCAGTCTCTTAAGATTAATCTGCAGTTCATAACCAATAAGTTATGGTCAGAGTCTATATCTACCCCTGGATATGTCTTACAAATTAGAACCTAGTTTCTAAATCTATTCCTTACCATTATAAAGTCAATCTCGTACCTTCCAGTATCTCCTGGTCTCTTCCGCGTATACAGCCTTCTTTCATGATGATTAAACTAAGTTTTGGTGATCATTAGATTGTGCTCTGCGCAAAATTCTACCAAGCGATCTCCTCTTTCATTCCTTTTCCCCAGTCCATATTCAGCTACTACATTTCCTTCTCTTCCCCTTCCTACTACCGAGTTCCAGTCCCCCATCAAAATCAAGTTTTCGTTTCCCTTAACTTTCTGCAAGACTTCTTTTATCTCCTCATACATTTTTTCGATATCCTCATCATCGGCTGTGCTAGTTAGCATATAACCTTGCACTACTGTGGTCGGTGTTGGTTACGTGTCTATCATTACTACGATAATGCGTTCACTATGCTGTTAATAGAAACTTAACCGCATTACTATTTTCTTATTCATTATCGGACCTACTCCTGCGTTACCACCACCTGATTTTGTACTGATAATCCTGTACTCACCTGACCAGGATTCCTGTTTATCGTGCCACCGAACTTTATTAATCCCTACCATACCTAACTTCAACCTATCTATTTCTCTTTTGAAATTTTCTTACTTACCTTCGCGATTAAGGGTTAGAACATACCACGCTCTGACCCGTAGAATGCCTGTTTTGCTTTTCTTGATGACGACATCCTCCTGAGAAGTCCCCGCTCGGAGATCCGAATAGGAGACTATTTTACCTCCGGAATATTTTTACCCAAGACGACGCGATCATCATATAGTCATTCAGTAGAGCTGCATATCCTCGGGAGAATTAACGACTGTAGTTTCCCCTTGCTTTCAGCCGTTCGCAGTAGCTGTGTGGCAAAGCCATGTTAGCTGATGTTACAAGGCCAGCTCAGTCAATCATCTAGACTGTTGCCCCTGTAACTACTGAAAAGGCTGCTGCCCAAGAACCACACGTTTGTCTGGCCTCTCTACAGATACTCCTCCACTATGGTTGCACCTATGGTACGGCTATCTGCATCGTTCAGGCTTGCAAGCCACCTCAACTCCGCAATGTCTGCGGTTCATGGGGGTGGAGGACAGGTTTAGAAATACAAAATCAGTTGAAGGTATTACAGGAGTAGGTCTGATGAATAATAAGAAAATAGGAATGCGGGTAAAAAACCATGATCAGCACAGTGATTGTGTTATCATAGTCAAGACAGACACAAAGCCAATACTGACCACAGTAGCACATGTTTATATGCCCACTTCGTCTGGCGATGATGAGGAGATCCAAGAAATGTATGAGAAGGTAAAGTAAATTATTCAGACAATTAAGGAAGACGAAAACGAAGTTGTGATTGGAGACTGGAATTCGGTAGTAGGAAAAGGAAGGGAAAGAAAAATAGTTGGTGAATGTGGAATTTATTTACAACTTGTAAAAAATTTATTTACAACTTGCACTAAAACCAGATTGCGGTTGTCAGAGTTGAAGGGCATGAAAGGGATGCAGTGGTTAGAAAGGGAGTAAGACGGGGTTGTAGCCTTTCTCCGATGTTATGTAATGAGAAATTTTGCGTAGGAATTCAGGGTGAAGAATTAAAAACATTGCGTTCTGCTGACGGCATAGTTATACTGTCAGAGACAGCAAAGGACGTGGAAGAGCATTTCTTCAAATGGACAGTGTGTTGAAAGGTACATATAAGATGAACATTAACAAGAGTAAAACAAGGGTAATGGAGTGCAGTCTAAGAAAATCAGGTGATGCTGAAGGAATTAGATTATGTAACAATACAATAATGGAGGTAGATGAGTTTTGTTACTTGGGCATTAAAATAACCAGTGATTGTCGCAGTACAGAGGATATAAAAAGCAGAATGGCAATGGGAAGAAAAGCGTTCTTGAAAAAGAAAAAAATGGTTAAGATCGAATATTGAAGGCATTTGTGTGGAATGTTGCCTTGTATGGGAGTGAAACATGGGCGATAAACTGAGTGGACAGGAAGAGGGCCGGCCGTGGTGGCCGAGGTGACTGAGGCGCTCCAGTCACGGTCAGCACGGCCACTACGGTCGGGGGTTCGAATCCCCCCTCGGGCATGGATATTTGTGCCGTCCTAGTTCGTAAGTAGTTCATAAGTAGTTTGTAAGTTTAGGGACTGATAACCCCGTAGTTAAGTCCCATAAGCTTTACAAACATTTGAACATTTGAACAGGAAGAGGATAGAGGCTTTTGAAATGTGGTTCTACAAAATAATGCTGAAGATTAGATGGGTAGATCGCATAACTAATGAGGAGGTATTGAACACAATTACGAAGAAAGAGAATTTCTGGCATACCTTGACTAAAAGAAGGGATCGATTGGTAGGACACATTCTTAGACATCAAGGAATCTTGAATATAACATTTGAGGGAAGTGTTTGGGATAAAACCGCAGAGAAAGACCAAGAGACGGATACAGTAAGCAGATTCAGACAAATGTTTGTTGCCATTCTTATGTAGAGTTGAAGAGAATTGCTCATGATACGGTATTTTGGAGAGCTGCATCAAACCAGTCTCCGGACTGAAGACCACTACAACGAATATGGAATGGGCAAAAGAAATGAAAGAGAAGATCATCTGGTAGAAGTTTGTACGGAACATAATTTAATCATAACAAACACATCGTTTAAGAATCAAGAAAGAAGGTTGTATACGTGAAAGACGTGAAAGACGTTTATTTCGTAACCAGGTTATAAACCCAGGAGCAAATATAGACTCTCACCATAACTTATTGGTCATGAACTATAGGCTAAAACTGAAAAAAAAATTACTGCAGAAAGGTAGGAAAATAAGGAGATGGGACTTGGATAAACTGAAGGAACCAGAAGTTCTTGAGAATTTCAGAGGGAACGTTAGGCAACAATTGCCAGAAACTGGGGGAGATAAAACATTAGAAGAAGAATGGGTAGCATTGTGAGATGAAGTAGTGCGGGGAACAGCAGAGGAGAAAATAGGTGGAAAGGCAAAACCTACAAAAAATCCTTGGATATCACAGAAAATACTAAATTTAATTGATGAAAGGACGAAATATAAAAATGCAGTAAATGAAACAGGCAAAATGGAATACTGAAGACTAACAAATGAGGTTGACAGGAAGTGTAAAATAGCAAAGCAGGAGTGGCTAGAAGGCAAATTCAAGTCTGTAGAAGAATGTATAAATAAGGGAAAAGTACCGCTACAGGAAATAAAACAGACATTTGGAGACAAGAAAAGCCGCCGTATGAATATAAAGAACTCAGATGGAAAACCAGTTCTCAGCAAAGAATGGGGAAGTTGAATGGTGGAAAGAGTATATAGAGGGGCTTTACAAAGGAAATGAACTGAGACAGAATATTGTAGGAATGGAAGAGGATGTAGATGAAGATGAAATAGGAGATAATATACTGAGAAAAGAATTTGACAGATTAAGGAAAGGCAAACCTACATTTCTAGCTTTTGTAGATTTGGAGAAAGCTTTGGTGATTGGAATAAACTCTTTCAAGGTCTGAAGCAAGCAGGAGTAAAATATAGGGAGTGTAGAGTTATTTACAAATTGTACAAAAACCAGACGACGATTGTTAGGGTTAAAGGACATGAAAGAGATGCAGAGGTTAGGAAGGGTGTAAGATAGGGTTGTAGCCTTTCCCCAATGTTATTCAATTTGTACATTGAGCATGCTATAAGGGGAAGCAAGGAGTAGTTTGGAGAAGGAATTAAAGTTCAGGGGGGAGAAATGAAAAGCTTGCGTTTTGATGATGGCATTGTAATTCTGTCAGAAACAACAAAGGACATGGAGGAGCAATTGAAAGGAATGGTCAGTGTGTAGAAAGGAGCATATAAGATGAACACTAACAAGAGCAAAACAAGGGTAATGGGATGCAGTTTTAGAAAATCAGACGATAGTGAAGGAAATAAATTAGGTAACGAATCAATAAAGGTGATAGATTAGTTTTGGTATTTGGGCAGCAAAATAACATATGGTGTAGGTTTCAGAAATTACTGCAACCAGTCGCCATTTGTTTCTTCTTAATGAAGATTTATTGAAACCTTACCGGTTTCAAGCTGCCTAGCAGCTCATTATCAGATGGTATACATTTATTGCAAATTACATTTGTATCTGTGGCAGGGCAGTAAACGAGAAGAAAGTAAACACTAATTTTTGTAGGCTATACTGAATAATTACAATATAAGTCTGTCTTCAAGACATTACTTACAGTTAAGCGCTTCACATTTAATTTGTCCATATTGTCCATATTTACAGCCACTACCACAACTTTCAGCTTAATGTGTATGAAGTGTTTGTTAATTTTACCACTTAAAAGTCGTGGGGGTTGCTGTGGTGTGTTGATGGAAAGGAAGTGTAGTGAAATCCTATCCATAAACGGACCAAATATGGACAAATTAAATGTGAAGCGCTTAACTGTAAGTAATGTCTTGAAGACAGACATATATTGTAATTATTCAGTATAGCCTACAAAAATTAGTGTTTACTTTTTTCTCGTTTTCTTCCCTGCCACAGATACAAATGCAATTTTCAATAAATGTATACCATCTGATGATGAGCTGCTAGGCAGCTTGAAACCGGTAATGGTTTAAATAAATCTTCATTAAGAAGAAACAAAAGGCGACTGGTTGCAGTAATTTGTGAAACCTATTTCAAGAAAAAGTCGCAGGTTCCAACACAATGGATAAAGGATTCTTTCTTTTTTTTACAATTGGTGGTCGCAGTACAGAGGCTATAAAATGCAGAATGGCAATGGGAAGAAAAGCGTTTTTGAAAAATAGAAATTTATTAATATCGAATATTAATTTAAGCGGAAGGAAGTCCTTTCGAAAGGTATTTGTGTGGAGTGTTGCCTTGTATGGGAGTGAAACATGGAAGATAAACATCGTGGACAGAAAGAGAATAAAGGCTTTTTAAATGTGGTGTTACAGAAGAATGCTGAAGATTTGGTGTGTGGACCACGTAACTAATTAGGAGGTCCTGAACAGAATTGGGGACAAAAGATATTTCTGGCATACGTAGACTAAAACAAGGGATCGATTGGTAGCACACATTCTTAGATATCAAGAAATTGGAGCGTTGGAGGAAAGTGTGCGGGATAAAAATCGCACATGGAGACCAAGAGATGAATATAGTAAGCAGATTCAAATGTATGTAGGTGGCCGTTCTTATGAGGAGGTAAAGAGTCTTACACAGGATAGAATAGGGTGGAGAGCTGCATCAAACCAGTCTCCGGACTAAAGACCACAACAACACTAATAATCAGCTGCTAACATAGTATCTATGGGTGAGCGTCATAATGAAAGGGTAAAAATAAATAATGAAAATAGAGCCGTGGGATATTATGCAGTAATAATCGATGTAGTTGACAATAAAAGCGTAAAAAAGAGAAGCATGTGACTGATAAATCAGTCGCTTAACAGAGTAATTTTCATAATTATAAGAAGGACAAGTGGCTTCAAATGCGGAATATTTCGGCACTACCCGCTGCCATTGTAATAGGGCGATTAGAAAGCAGCTATTAAGACAACTGTCAATATAAACAAAGCGTCATTATGTCTATGGCTTCAAATATTAATGGGGATACACTGAGAAGTGATTCTCAAAAGACAAATAAGTTACGAATATGGTTATACGGGTTAAGATGCGTGAACTAATGTACAAAGAAATGTCAGTAGTTACAATAATATTAAGCTATTATTACAATTGGTGCATCTAGTCAGACAACTGTAAAACGTTCAACAGTCAACTTTCTAGATATATACCAAAGTGGACAATCCTGCAGAGCTGATCGTGGTGCTCTAAGACACAATTAGAGTAAGTGGTGGCTCATCCACGGATACTTTGTTAGCAGCTAAATATTATTACTCATTGTATAAGCTTTGCACATAGCGTTGAGTCTCCTGCTTACATGTAACAAGTACATATCGTAATCTGCAATACTAAAATGTAAATGTAAATTTTTATCTTTATATGAATATATCTTATATTGTAGTCTCTTTGTTTCAAAACTGCATCACTGTTTTGTATTAGCTTTATAAACTTTCACACTCAAGTCGAATACTTTTATATTCACACATTCACATTTCTGTAACAGACTTTTGTACGTCATGTATGCTTTACTGGAATAGCAATGTACTTGTTTGCCTGTATAGAGACCAGCAGAAAGTCATTTAAGCGTCCAAAGACGGCCGCCATAAATAAATTATTACAAGCAAATGGTTGCTGCATTTTATGAATTAATAACCTTAACAGTTGCTGCCATGGATAAAATATTAACTGTACCTTTCATAACATCTTTGTAATTCCCTGGGCTACTGCTGATGTTTTTCCAGGAGGAGGTACGTGAAAAGAGTATTTATCGCATTTACAGTTTTTCTGTCACTGAACAGAAAAATATGTTTTCGCACTAAGGCCTGCAACAATACTGCAAGTTATACTCCAGACTGTACAATTGTGTGTGTTCGGAGTTACACGGAAAGAGAAGTCGATTTTCGTCAGCAGTTATTTATAACTTCGAAGACCAAATTCAGCAAGAGAACGTCTAATTTTCTTCTTCCTTTCATCCATCGACGTTGCACCAGTTCCTGAAAATGAAAGAAAGGTTCCGCGTCCGATCGCTGCAATTAAGTACCGTTTGGTCTAGTCCGTTGTTGAATGAATGACCTCCTGCGAACGTATTGTGCTGTTTGCTATTTTAGTTCTCTATTACGTTCTTCCTTCTTTTCCAGTGCTTCTGGGTGAAGAAGAGCACGACACAACGCCCGTGCTTCAGTCACACAATAAATCAGGAAAAAGAAAAGCGCGGTGGCCGACATTGTTGCTCTTAAGTGTATCAAGCAGAATGTTCCGTGTTCGTTTTTTTTTTCTTTTTGTTCCATTATTCGTTTTTTTCAGTCTTGTTCATTTATCTGAATAATAAGTTAAATGACTGCTATAATACTTATATATGCAATATGGGTAACAATTCCTGCTTCGTATTTACAAACAGTCTATTTCCTTTTCTGATATGAAAAATAACTATACAACCTCGTTAAAATGTAAAAATTGTCATTTCAACGTTTTGAACTTTCCTGTTCAAATTAATTCCTTAAAATGTTATTTCTTATCGCATACCGTATATTTTATGCATGCGATAATCATAATGAGATTGTGTAAACTATGAATAACGATATCCTTTTTCGCTAGGTTCCGATATTGTACAAAAGCCAGAATGGTTTTTGTCATAAAAACATTAGAAGCAAAAGATATTTAAACATTTTGAGCATCGAATAAATGAGGATATATTACCCTAGGCGGGAGTTTTGAGGACCGACCTGATTAACATTTTAAAAGATATTTCTATGCGGGTAGTTTCTATGTTAACCATCTGTATTGGATCATATTGTGTTAAGCAAGAGATGATAATTGATGGTGAAGGATCGAGTGGATTTTAATAAAATTTTCTCGTAAAATAATCTCATTCCTGTTCAGTTAACGTAATCTTCATAAACTGATTATTGTTCTCCCGAGTACACAACATTCAGTATACAATACGAACGAAAATTTGAATGAAATAATTCGGGCGGAAAAGTTCGAATTTTGAAAGAAACAGAAGTTTTTAATGAAGAAACGCAAGCAGCACTACTATTATAGCCAATTAACCATTTGATCCGTTAAATGAACAACAATATCATAAAACGGAATAATGAAGTTCTGTTCCACATTAGTTATGTATTCTTGAATAACAGAACGTGTTGATTGCAATTTTTTTTATTACAATGACGCGTTTCGCCCAGTCAGGGCATCTTCAGATATCTGACAAAGAAGAACTTACAATATTTACATGACATCTCTTCGAATATTTTTAGCTTTAAGCCATTCTGAAACTGTTTTAAGAAATTATGATAATGTACGGTACTAATGTTTCATATACTCTGTGGTGGAGGGTGTTTAGATTAAGATGTAGTCATAGGGTATCTTACGGAGACAATGATATGCAAACCATTAATATCCGGTAACACAGACCGTTGAAAACAGATTGATACATTGTTTAAATGAATGGTTATTAGTTATGTGGTTATAATAAATGTTGTGCATGATCGGTGCTTGTGTTAGTGCACTTATTACAAGGTTGTACAAAATATTTTCTCAGAAATTACATTCTTGCTTCTAATAACGTATCTATATCTACAGGGATACTCTGCGTGTCACCTCGAATTGCTTGACTGAGGGCTCGTCGAATCACTGTTCAGATATTTCCCTATAGTTCCATTCTCTAATAGCTAGCTGGAAAAAGGAACACCTAAATCTCTCTGTTTTCCATCTGATTTATGTAATTATGATGATTATGTCTCCCTAAGTAGGAGGGTGCTGACAATAGATATTCGCATTCGGAAGAGAAAGTTGGTGAAAGAAATTTCGCAAACAGGTCACGCCATAACAAATGACGTCTTCCTTTCAGTGATTTGCACCCCGACTCGAGCATCATTTGCGTGACACTCTCTCCGCTACATCGCGATAATGCAAAACGAACTATGCTTTTCTAAATTTTCTCTAAATCGACCGTCAGTTCCACTTGGTGTGGATCCCACAATGCGCAGTAATACTCCAAAATAGAACGCACAAGTGTAGTGTAAGCAGTTTCTTTAGTAGAACTGTTGCATCTTCCGAGTGTTCTGCCAATGAAACGTAGTGTTTGGTTTGCTTTCCCTGCAAAATTATCTATGCGTCTTTCCAATTTAAGTTGTTCCTGATTGTTACTCCAAGGTATTTAGCAGAATTGACGGCCTGTAGGTTTGACTGATTTTTTCTGTAAGTGTAATTTAATGGGTTTCTTTTAGTACTTATGTGGAAGACTTCATATTTCTCATTATTAACGATCAATTGTAATTTTTTTCACCATGTAGATATCTTATATAAATTATTTTTCAGCCGCTTTTCATCTTCTAGTGACCTTACTATCCGTTAAATGATAGCATTTTCCACGAACAGTCTAAGAGAGTAACTCAAATTGTCTCCTAAAGTGTTTATAAAAATAAGGAACTGTAGGGGCCCTACAACACTTCCCTGGAGAACGCCAGATATTACTTCTGTTCTATTCGATGACTTTCCGTGAATTACAAGGTAGTGTTTCCTGTCGGACAAGAAATCATGGATCCAATCGCACAACTGTGGCGATATTCCATAAGTACGAAGTTTGATAAGTTGACGCTTGTGTGATACACTGTCAAAAGCCTTCCATGAAATCGAGAAGTACGGAATCTTGTTGAGATCCCTTACTGATAGTACTCATCACATCATGTGTTTCACAAGAACGATCCTTTCTGAATCCTTGCTGACTATGAGACAATAGATCCTTCTTATAGAGGTAGTTCATAGTAGTTGAGGCAAGTATTTGTTCTAAAATCCTGCTGCAAACAGACGTCACTGTTATAGGCATGTAATTTTCCGAATCACTCGTATTGTCTTTCTTGGATATTGGCGTTACTCGTGCATCTTTCCAGTCTTTGGGCACGGAACGTTCGCTGAGTGAGCGCTTGTGTGTGATAGATATGGGGCTATTGCGTCAGCACACTCTGAAAGAAACCTAACAGTTTTACAGTCGACCGGGAGACTGAATTTTGTTAAGTGTTATAAGTTAGTTTAATACTCCAAGGGTGTCTACTTCTAAATTACGCATGCTGGCAGCTGTTCATGATACGAATTCTGAAGTATTTGCTTCGTCTTCTCTAGTGAAGTAATTTGAGAAAGCTGTGTTAAGCAATTCTGCGTAATACATTTGTGATTTTGTTACTGTCTTTCATTATAAATAAAATATTAATCATGTGACGCTTTAATAATACTGTTGTAAGAGTCACTAGCGTATGACGAACTCTAACTAAAAAGTGCTTATTTGTTTGTTAATTTATTTATTTTAAATTACTACGCAGCTTATGGGTTGCTAAACCTAACTACAATAAAAAATATTTAAAGATATAATTAAAAATGTTGCAGGTTAATTTGAAATGTAAACTAGGTCCCCAAACTGGAAATCAAATAAGAAACTCGGTTAACCTTAATGACAATTATCGTATTATGTCAATTTGTATTTTGTCATTGTACATTCTTATGATGCCTTAAGCAGTAAAGTTAGATAAGTACTACGTGGGACATGTGACACTGGATATGAGAGGTACACGACTTTATTATAAATTTATGTTGTAGTTGTTGTTGTTATGGTCTTCAGTCCGGAGACTGGTTTGATTCAGCTCTCCACCCTACTCTTTCCTGAGCAAGCCTTTTCATCTCCTCATAAGAACGGCAACCCACATTCACTTGAATCTGCTTACTATACGCGTCTCTTGGTCTCCCTCTGCGATTTTTACCCACACACTTCCCTCCAATGCTAAATTTACGATTCCCCGATGTCTAAGAATGTGTCCTACCAAGCGATCCCTTCCTTTAGTCAGGGTATGCCAAAAACTCCTTTTCTCACCAATTCTGTTCAGTACTTGGGACGAAATATTGGCCAGGAAAATGCACATCGAAAACAATTCAAATTCGTTACTAATTGTTAGCAGTACTACACATTAATCTGAAACTAGTTGAACCCGGTCCCCGTTTGATATGATTCAGTCTCACATCAAACAATAGGGAAATTAAATGAAAACTTTATAAAACCGCAGACGCACAGCAAAAGTACATGAATGTAACCAGTTCATTGTTTATCGTTACTTTGGCTAGGTGGAATGAAAGGTCAGTTCGTATTAAATATATTTTCTGACTAAATAATTTGATGTGCTGACAGTGGATTTACTAAATTCCTTCTCTGTCCCTTCCCTGTGCAAACATAAAGATCAGATGGTTTATCAACACTATAGCCATGCAGCGTCAAAAGAAATCATTTTCTACATTTTGTCTACCTAATCTCCATTACTTTTCTTGTCCTGATCATTCACCTCTCACACCTCATTTCCTCCTATCCCATCTCCTTACTCCACCTAACTCGCATCTTAACCTATCTCCTGCTCCCTTTCCTTCTGCCTTCCGTATCATATCCCGCCTCATCCTCTCTGACCCTTTTCTCCTTCCTCCTCCCTCGCTGACGTTTTCTCTTGCACTTACCGTAGGTACTCAAAATTCAGAAATTATAAATTGGAGCTTACTTTAATTTTATCGGTTACAGTGACAAGTGAGCAAAAAGTTACTCTGACAGGAAAGTAAGCGAAAGAATGACATATATAAACAATGTTATTTACTGACTTCGTTAATAAACAACTTTGTTTTCACTGCTGAAAATATTATGGAGCTATTGGTTGTAGCTATATAGTTGGCCGGTATGTGTTGCGTATGAACATCATCCATTTAAATAGGGGCGTACCTAGTATGCGATTTCATGATGTCTTATTACTTTTATGTGGTATTTATATCACACGACCTGATCTGTACGCTAGTCAAAAGCTGATAGGAAAAACAAATTTGATACGTATTATTGTTACATGATTATTGGCGATTTAAATGCATAACAGAAATGGAAACATCAGAAGAATACATTTGAAGACATCGACGTAATTTGAAACAGCAAACCTCCGACTCAATTAATGTTATATCTACATCTACATGGGATACTCTAAAAAATCACATTTAAGCGCCTGGCAGAGGGTTCATCGAACCACCGTTATAATATTTCTCTCCCATTCCATTCTCGAATAGCGCGCGGGAAGAGAGAACAACTGAATCTCTCCGTTCGAGCTCTGATTTCTCGTATTTCATTCTGATGATCATTTCTACCTACGTAAGAGGGAGTCAACAATATATTTTCGCATTTGGAGGAGAATGGTGGCGATTGGAGTTTCGTAAGTAGCCCACGCCTCAGGGATAAGCGCCGTTCTTGTAATGATCCCCATCCCAGATACTGAATCATTTCCGTAACGCTGTCTTCCCTGTATCGTAACAATACGAAACGAACTGCCCTTCTTTGGACTCTTTCGACGTCCTCCGTCAAATGCACCTGATAAGGATCCCACACTGGGCAGCAATACTCCAAAAATGATTTACGAACCCTTGTCGATAGCACCCATCACTTCGTGTGAATAAAGGGCTAGTTGTGATTCGCATGAACGATATTTTCTCTCTTTGGGTTTTCAGTCAAATTTCGAGAAAGAGTTTCGTTGTGATAAGTATTGTAGACATCTCGCATTGAAATCCTCGCTAAATTTCTAGCTTCTGTGTAGGATCGCCAGTCCTGGGTATTTTGTGTTCTTTTAAATTTAGCATGCTTTTTCCTTTGCTTTTGCAGGAAGGAACTACGTAAATCTTGGGATTAACTGACACTGTATACCAAAGCCTTACTCATAGCTTCAAAAACTTGAAAAATGGAACTTGTAACCTCTGGGATACAAATGTGGACTCACTTTCCTTGAAGCAAATGAATGTCAAATGGATATAACACCTACAGAGCTAGAAATGTTGTGACCGAACAGTTCGTCACTTTGGAATAATGCTCTGAGTGTTTGAGCCATCGCCATGAAATTTGGCAGACACAAGCCATATTTTTATGCAGATGGGAGGGAGGAGATGAACAAAGAGGAGAGACGGAGGTTGCCAGAGACCGGGGGATGTAGTAAGCGAGGCATGGGGATGGACGGGTGGTTATTCGTGGGGTACGAGGAGGGGCAGGAGGAACAGTAATAGGAGGCGTAGGAGGAGAAAGACAGACGGCCACGGATGATGAGGACGTGGAGGATACAGTAGTATGCAGATAGAGACAGGAGAGAGCGTGAGGTCAGAATAGCGGGGACAGGGGAGTATTTGGAGTAATGGACGACAGAAAAGGGAGCAACGGAATTAATACAAGGAGAGGCCTAAGAGGACGTAAAGGAAGGAAGGTAACAAGATAAGGGGGGGGGGGGGAGTGATAGATTCAGCGAAGGAATATAGAACATGTATCCAGTGCCTCTGCATATTTAGAAATTTCAGAGCATTTCCAATTTGCAAGGCAAATAGGAGACATGAGTCGATCGTCTTGTGATGATGCAGCTCTTGTATCTTCCGTGCTTGGTGCATTAGATTACTAATTGAATCCGCCTTATGCAAGACAGTATATTTTGTTTTCATACCTAAATATGTTTTGGCACTTATTGTGCCATGTTGTGTGGGTTTTTGCTTTCATTTTCTAGAATTTTCTAGTAACAGAATTTGGTTATACAGTGATTTGGATAAGTTATTTGATTTGACAACTTTGTTAGATATATTAGGCCTAATTTATGTACGATACTTGTGTGCTGTGGTATTGCTGTTTGCTTGGTTGTGGCGTTTTCTTAATGTTATGTGATATTTCATGCAGTTTTTGCTGTGTGTTGGCAGTGTTTATTTCGTCATTCCTCTTGTTGTGGCGGCTGTGTGGTATACACTTGTTTTGTGTGGTCTGACTGTCATGTGGCGCACGAATTTTGAATAGTTTTGGACCTGGCGATGTTTTGTGTGTGTGTATTTGCGTGTGTTTTTATTGTGTGTTTGTTGAGAGAGATAGTTATTTCGCGCTCGCGTGGGCGCGCGCGCGATTGTGAGTGTGTGTATGTGTGTGTGTGTGTGTGTGTGTGTGTGTGTGTGTGAGAGAGAGAGAGAGAGAGAGAGAGAGAGAGAGAGAGAGAGAGAGAGAGAGAGAGAGACATGAGTCGTATGACAAGACAGAAGAAACATCATACATCATAGACATTTTGCGCAACCAAATATTTAGAATGGTTGTAATTCGTTGACGAAGAAGGTATGGAATGGCTCGTGTTTAACACCAGCAAAATTACAAGTAATGTGGTAGTGCGTCAATGTTAAATTGTGAGTTTAAGAATGCTTTAATTATGTTTATGCAAATCGCAATTCAAATTTGTATCCGTAGCAGATATTTATGAACTACTGTTTGAGTTATGTTAACGACTTCATTTTAGGATATCCGTATGAGGCATTTTGTTATTTAATTTTCATTTTATTTGTAGCATCATTCGCGATATTTTTGTTACGTGCTCCTCAGTAATCAAAATTGTTCAAAAATGTTCAAATGTTTGTATAGTCTATGGGGCTTAACTACGGGGTCATCAGTCCCTATAATTACAAACTACTTATGAACCACTTACGAACTAGGACGGCACAAATATCCATGCCCGATGGGGGATTCGAACCCCCGACCGTAGTGGCCGTGCGGACCGTGACTGGAGCGCCTCAGTCCCCTCGGCCACCGCGTCCGGCCCTGAAACATTGATTCAACCGAAATATTGGAACTGGAAAATATGATAACCGTAAAAAGTTAAATGTGACCTGCGCGGCAGTGGCCGTGCGCTCTAAGGCGTCCCTCTGCAGCGGTTCAATTCCTCCGTCTGGCATGAACGTGTGTGTTCGTGTTTTCTTAGCCCAAGTCAGTTTAAGTACTTTGTATGACGGGCAACCACAGCTAAAATATTTATACGTATTTAAGAAACTTTCACACAGTTAAAATTAGGAGTTAAAATTGTAAGAGTCTGAATGAAAGTCCTTGGTCCACTTGAGCTGTTATTTTTATTGGAGTCGTGAAGACCCGCCTGAAGATGCAACTGTAGGTTGCGAAACCGGTTGTGCGGGTCTTCACGACTCCAATAAAAATAACAGCTCAAGTGGACCAAGGACTTTCATTCAGACTCTTACAATTTTAACACCTAATTTTAACTGTGTGAAAGTTTCTTAAATATGTATCAGTTTAAGTAGTTTCTAAGTCTGGGCCCTGATAACTAAAAAAATGTTCAAATTTTTGTATAGCTTATGGGACTTAACTACGGGGTCATCAGTCCCTAAACTTACAAACCACTTATGAACTAGCTAAGACTAAGGACGGCACAAATATCCATGCCCGAGGGGGGATTCGAACCCCCGACCGTAGTGGCCGTGCAGACCGTGACTGGAGCGCCTTAGTCCCCTCGGCCACCGCGGCCGGCCCCTGATAACTACTACAGTTTGGTCCCATAGCTTTACTAACATTTGAACATTTGATTAAACAGCTAGCTCTTTACTAACATGATGTGATGAGGGCCATCGACAAGGTATGTCAAATAGATTCCATATGTCTAAATTTTTTATTTATTTATTTATTTCTTACGCTGTATCTCTAAAATGTTCAAATGTATGTCAAGCTTAAGGGCCTTAACTGTGTGGGGCTCAGTCCCTAAACTTTCAAACTACTTATGAACTAAAGACGGCACAAACATCCATGCTCGAGCGATGATTTGAACCTCCGACGGGGAACGGCCTCGCGCATCGTAAAGTAGCGCCTCAATGAGCTCGGCCGCTCCGCCGCGGCGCACTGTATCTCATATCGCTACAGTTGTGCGATTGGATTCGTGGTTCCCTGTCAGATAGGACACAGTTCGTTGTTATTGACGGAAAGTCGTCGAGTAGAAGTGATATCCAGCGTTCAAAAATCAAATGTTTTCAATCTTATGGGACTTAACTACAGGGTCATCAGTCCCTAAACTTACAAACAATTTATGAACTACTTACGAACTAGGACGGCACAAATATCCATGCCCGAGGGGGGATTCGAACCCCCGACCGTAGTGGCCGTGCTGACCGTGACTGGAGCGCCTCAGTCACCTCGGCCACCGCGGCCGGCTATCCAGCGTTCCCCAGGGAAACGTTACAGGTCCCTGTTGTTCCTAATTTTTGTAAAAGATTTAGGACAAAATTTGAGGAGCTCTCTTAGACGGTTCGCCGATGAATCTGTCATTTATTTGATAGTGAAGTCACCAGAAGATCAAAAGCATCTGCAAAATGATTTAGATATATCAGAATGGTGTAAAAATAACAGACGACCATTAGTTCTCCGTTAGGCGCATCTTCTAGTCAGCGAAGGAGGTTAACACGTATTTTGCTGATGCCTCTTGATAATAAACCGTATCAGGCCGTCAATTCAACTAAATACCTAGGAGTAACAACTACAAACAACTGAAATAGGAAAGAAGACGTCGAAAATAATGTAGGGAAATGTAACCAAAAACTACATTTCTTTGGCAGAACACTTGGAAGATGCAACGATTCTTGTAAAGAAACTGTGTACAAAGCACTTGTGCGACGTTATTTTGAAGTACTGCTGCTCGTTGTGGGATCCCCACCAAGTGGGACTGACAGGCGATTTAAAGAAATTGCAGCCAAGGGTAGCTCGTTTTGTATTAACGCGTTACAAGAGGGAGAGTGTCAGGGAAATAATGCACGTGTAGGCGTGGAAATCATTAAAAGAAAGCCGTTATTAACTGCGACGACATCTATTTGTGAAACTTTCTTCACCAACATTCTCTTTAAAATTCGAACATATGTTGTTAGCACCCACCTACATAGGAAGACATGATCATCAAAATAAAATAGGAGAAAACAAATAAAAAACGGAAAGATTTAGGTGTTTTTTTCTTCCGGTGAGCTACCATAGAATGCAAGTGTAGAGATATATCGTAAAAGCGGTTCGATGAACCCTATGCGCCGCTGTGGTGTAGCCGAGCGGTCTAAAGCGTCTCGCTGCGGAGCGCGCGGTTGCTCGCCGTGGAGGTTCGAGTCCTTCCTGGGGCATGCGTGTGTGTGTGTGTGTTTGTCCTTAGGTTAGTTTACCTTGGTTTAAGTAGACTGATGACCACGCAGTTTGGTCCGATAGATTTACAGACATTTGAACATTTTTGAACCCTATGCCCTTTACTTCAATGTGAGTTGTAGGGTATTTATGCAGAAGTAGATGTAGATAAAATTGGGAAGGTTTTCTGCTGAAGATAAGTAACTGGACGATGAGAAAAAAGGGTAAACGCTGTTTGACGAAAATAGTTGAGAGAACTGGAAAACTATAAAACGCCTAAGGAAAAAATAGGGAAAGGAGTATAAGGTGATTGTCAGCAACTTGTGAAATTATATTTTGAAAGACCAAGGCGGTCATTATTTCAAAAGAGGAATCGGAGTTGTGGGATTCTAGTTCGCCTACACGGATATTAAAATTACTAACACGGATGGGCGAACATTTACCAGGTAGTCTTTCATGCATGGAGGGACCAGCACAGCTGTTCTGATGGCAGGTGCTACGTATTCGCTCTACCAGAATTGTGCCCCGTAGGTACGGAGCAGCACGCGCCATTGCGGATGCATATGCCCAGATGGCCATCGGTATGCGAGATTATCTGTCTTCCGATCGCCTATTGTCTGCAAGTTTTGTGTGGGCGACATTAAATCCGCTGACCGATGTCCGACGGGCCTGTCACCGCACCGAAGGATTGCCTGTCATATTCACAAATACCTCTTGTTCGCCTGTACGGCGTCCAATCAATAAAAACGCAGCCCCAATGGGGCGTAGCGCCCTCCGTTAAAAATGGTTCCCGCTCTGTGTGATGGATTAAGTCATTCTGAGAGTGGCTCCGGCGGCAAACGGGCCTCCATTATAAGTTTTGTTTGGAGAAGCTTTCAGCATTTCATTCTGCTAATCAGGGGCAAAAAAGTGCGCTTTTCCAAGAGCGAGGCGTATTTTCTCCTTTTATTAAAAAAAAAAAAAATTCGGTTGGGAAAATAAAAGAACGCTGCTCCGGTAGGTAGCCAGATTAGCAAAATGGGGTATTTGTTCATCTGTGCAACTGCCGATTCTTTTCTGTGGTGTAATGGTTGTTCCTGCCTGATTTCTGGAAAATTGATGTAAAAAATTCCTTCTCCCAAAAGTTAGTAGATTGAAAATACGTATGACATCGTAAAAGAAATATTTAACTACTTTATGTAACAAGTAATCATCGTTTACTGAAACTAAAAGTTTGTAATTCTAAGGGACCGTAGGTTCCTAGGATTACAAACTTAATTCAATGCCTCTACTACCGTTTAATATCTTTACTTGATAAAAGGTAAAGCAGTCAACAATCCGAAGATTGGTTTGAACACCACAGTGCTTTACTAGGCATGGTCCTCTTCGGAGGTGGTATGCCGTTGCCTTCCTCCGACCTTCGAACTGACTTACGCAGCCAGTTATAGGGGGCCTACAGTTTGACGTAGGTTCTGAACCACGGTATCTTTACTTGATATCGAGACAAAATATGTCTCTGGATATTGTTTATTTGATATTTATATGTTAACTGTGCCTGAGGTATAAGGCAGGATTTCTCGTTAAGGTTGTGGCGTCTGCTTAGATAGCAGGAGGTTCCGGGTTCGAATCCAGGCCACGATATAAATTTTAATTCAATGCGTCTACTTCAGTTTAAGAGAATCGAGACACATGTCCCTGGACATTATTTGATATTTACACGTAACCTGAATTACGCTAAGCAAAACAAACACCGATATCCGTAAGGAGGACTCGAAATTCCGACGGACAGCGGCGACGCAATTCCTCATACGGCATTTTATATCGCGCGTCCATTCCCACACGGAATTATTTTGGTCACCTGGCGATGGATTACACTCCAAACACATAATCCAACAAATGAAATTTAAAGAATAAAAATGCAGCCCTCGGTCACAAAATTAAAAATTATTTAACCTGGTTTCGTCAATAACTATGCTTGCCTTCATCATAAATTATAATATAAGACAAGTCACTTAATAAAATATTCAACTCAGCTGTAAAGCTTACGTCACAAAATTTCAAAATTT
This sequence comes from Locusta migratoria, assembly GCA_026315105.1. Lineage (NCBI taxonomy): Eukaryota > Metazoa > Arthropoda > Insecta > Orthoptera > Acrididae > Locusta > Locusta migratoria. Next base: position 874,964,475 of record CM048744.1, read on the forward strand.
AGAAATAGCTAGCCACGATGGGCTGCACGCCTGCACGGAGGCATCAGACTGGCGTGTGCTGAGTTGTGAACAGGTAGACGTACCCTCAGTAGTGCCACCTAGTAGCCGCAATTACAACTAGGCTACTGTACAGAGATAAACACTATTGAGAAAACAATTACTACAAAAATTTTGTCTAACATGAGAGTTGGCTGAATCGTCATTTTGGCAGTACAGTATTAGCAGAGAGAATTGACGAGTAACAAAGTTGTAGTAATCAAAACAGTTAAAAATTTGCGTTTGGAATACAAATTTTTGAATCAAGACAGAAGAAATATTTCTGACACTGCACGAAATACAACATCAAAGACCGATTGATTAATACCGTTAAAAAATCTTCTATTCTATTACGAAGTTATAAATGTTCATTTAGAATAATCCCGTCATTACGAGATAAATTTTTAAACATCTGCAATTCCTCGATAACGTCTAATATGTGACCATTCTTTTCGGTATGCAAGCTGTTCAGGTCATGAATGACTTTAGGTGCGTGACCTGTAATGAGATGGTGGTCAGAAAAAGACGAATCCTTAGGGTTAGTGCCATTCTTTCTCAAAGAACATCTTTTGAGAAATAATGGCTGCATTTTTATCCTTTGACGTTGTAACGGTCGCTGACAATAGCAGCTATGTTCAAAATTCTAAACGAAATTTAATTAACATCTTGTAACTGTCATTATTGTTTTGCAAATGTTCAAATGTTTATACTAAAGACAACACAAACATCCATGCCCGAGGGAGGATTGGAACCTCCTACGCGGCAGGCCGCGCGGTCCGTATCGTGGAGATCCAGTCCGCTCGGATACTCACCCGCGGCTATGGTGTGCGAGGGGTGTTCAAATAAACATATACGAAACGACACAGTGGGTATCGTTGAAGTCTTTCTTCAAAAGTAGCCACATGAGGCCGGAGAACAATTATCCCTGTTCCTTGAAATCCTACTGCTGTGACAAGAGCCAGTCATCTACTGCGTATTTAATTGTCCGACTTGAAGCACTTACTTTTGACATGTTTTCTAGCGGAAGAAACAGGTGAAAGTTAGAGGGTGACATATCTGGGCTGTAGGGCGGATGCTGAAGCTGCTCTCGCTTGAACTTGTCCAGTACAGTTTGGGTGACCCAGAAGAAGACACGCGTTTGTATGGAGTACAGTCACTCTCTCCGTGAGCAGCCCAAGCCGTTTGCCCTTAATGAACTTGTGTAGCCTACGGAGTGTCTCACAGTACACGTCACTGTTAATGGTTTTTCCGTGATTGAGGAATTCGATGACTATCGGACCTCGGATTTAGAAATAGACGTTGAGCATCACTTTGCCTGCTGAAGACATCGAAATACTCCACAGGTCAGCTCGTTTTGTATTGTCACGATACAGGGGAGACGGCGTTATGGAAATGATACAGGATCTGAAATGGGAATCGTTCCAACAACGGCGCTTATAGCTGCATTTACATATAAACATCTTTGAATTAATACTTGTACACTTAATTAGACTCCTCTAATACAAGTGATATTAACTATGAAAGTTACTAATAAAATGAATGTTATTTATATTTGTTTGTTCGTGTGTGTGTAATGATTTACAACTTAATTGTTGTGTATCTGAACTTATATGGAACAGATTGCTTTCTGCAAGACTGTCACTGATTACCACTACGGAATAACAAATAAAATAGCCAGTCTACATGCTGTTGTCAGCCTACAAGCTGTTGTCTTCTCGAGGTAAATATCTGTAATTTCTTTGACAATCTGTTCACTGTGTTCAGTGTTCAGATAGGTGGTTTTATATACAGTATTCAGTAAGGTGGCTTTAGGCTTTAAATTCAGTGTTCATTTAGGTGTTTTAATATTCAGTGTTCAGTTAGGTGGCTTTAAATTAAAAAACGGTTCTCAGTATCATCTTGTTCTTAATCATCAGTATTTTTTTAATGAGCATTTTTATTTGTTATTCCGTATTTATGATCAGATAAACAACAATTCAGTTTTAAATCATTACACACACACACACTTATATATATCACTAACACACTAAAATCACACACATGAAAAAAGAAATATAAATAATATTCATTTTATTAGTAACTTTCAACTATTCAAACTGATTAGGAGTTATCTGTTCGACACATAGTCTATATATTTTTCTGTTGATCACCGTTACACAAAATTAGCAAAAATTCTTGTGATGTTGGAACGTTATTTCTCATAAAGCCCATATAAACTGCAGCATTGAATACACTTCACGCAAGTCCGAGCACGTAAAATGCAATTATATCCATTTGTGATTCTGTGAGTCATGAAAAAGATATCAGTTAATTAACCCTTTGCTGGCCTACAGTCCTTGAAACACCACTAAATTTTTCCTCTCGATAATTTTTGGTTGGTTAGTCCTATCAAACAGTTTCAAAGTTGTTACATCGCAATAGGTAAACCTCTCTGTTATCCAGAGTTCGAAACTTTGATTACACGCGTTATTGAGAAAACAGAACACTTCTCATACTTGTTTTCGTAGTGTTTTCTAGGTTTATGTATGAGTTACTGAAACTTCTGTTGGTTTTGCCATTGTACCAACATACTCACTTTTCCACATTCGGCTGGAGTATTACATTACCAAAAAGTGGTATAACAACAGCGTGGACTAACAAGCGCTGCCAGGATGTGGGAACACTTCGTTGTACAACATGACGTAACACCTCCTCTGTTATTTTGTCTGCTTATTTCGACACAGAACGACCAAAAGGGTAACGCCGCTTGTCATTTGCACTCACTGATTGATGCAGAAATTGAGTACAGAAAAACTAAACGTAATGTCTTTTGCTTTCCCTTTCATAAGATTTTTTCAACATATCATGTAACTTTTCTTTAGTATTTTACACAGATAACAAAAGAAAAATTCCGTAAAATTGTATTGATGTGATACGTAAAGTATTTCTATTTGTAAGGCCCTGAAGAAGCCATTTTTTTTTCAATTATTTGGGTGCTGGAGACCTCAGAGTGTGCTGGCATGATCTTTATTAATCTGTGCATGTGTTCAAGAAAAGAAGTACCATTAAACAGTATAATCCGCAAAAGTATTACAAGATGCCACGTACCACTGTATAAATTACACATTGGAAAAAGAATTTTAAAAGTTCCATATTAGAAAAGATAATTTTTTAAAACATTACATTCAGTTCAGAGAACTGTGCTTCAACAAAGATTAAATTAGAAAATACATTTTACTGTGGAACAGTCTGATCTAAGATGAAAGATACGCTTTCAATTTCCCTAAGGAAAAAAGTCCAAAGTGATGTTAATTAGTCTCTAATATAAAAATTTCAGTAGTTCTATCGATGAAAAGACGAGTTAGAGAAATCGGTAGAATTTTTCAGAGCACCTTGCACTGTCCATCCGTGTGACCTGACAGTAAGCCTACTACTCAGTATCGCCATTAAAAGCCACTCAGGAAAAAAAAATTAAGAAAATACCTAAAGTCTACTCAGACCAAAAATGCACTACTGGAAAAAGTAAACTTTTGTTACGTCAGGAAACAGATTTGTAAAGAACACACTGATTTTTCTATTTTGGCAGATGAAACCTGCGATGTACAGGAAGAGAGAAAATGCCATTGTGTTGAAAGAACATTCGAAATGAGCAAGTATGTTACAAGCGACGTCTTCATTGGTCGACGGTTAGAGACGGTGATGAAGGACAAGTTTTAAGATTATGAACTTGTTATTTCTTTTTGTGTGCAGGGCAATAACGGAATCTTCTTAATGAGTGTATATCTATGTGGGTTGCAAAGTGTAATTCGCGAAGAGTGTGCTTAAGCTAAACATGTACACAGCAATCTCAGAGTCTAAGTCCGGATGCGTCACGCGATTCATATCGCTCTGCAATGTTACGCCTAGATATTTGACTACTAATGCTGTATTAGAATATTATGGGATTGTTTTTTCTACTCATGCGCATCACCTTACACTTTTATACATTGAGGGCTAGCTGCCATTTTTCGCACCAACTAGAAATTTTGTCTAAGTCATCCTGTGAGCTATTACGGTCAGTTAAACACGACATCCCTCCCCCCCCCCCCCCATACACCAAAGCATTATCAGCAAACAGCCGCAAATTACAAGTTAGTCTGTCCATCGGATAAATTATATAGATAGAAAATAATAGCGGTCATATCACATTTCCCTGGGGAGTGACAATTACAAACAATGTAAACTGGAGAGAACAGATAGGAAATATTGTAGGGAAAGCGAACCAAAGACTATGTTTCGCTGGCAGAACACTTAGAAGATGCAATAGTTCTAATAAAGAAACTGCGTACACTACAATAATTATGCGTACTATTTTGCAGTATTGTTATGCCTTGAAGAATCCTCACCAAGTGGGACTGACAGACGATTTAGAGAAAGCTCAGAGAAGGGCAGCTCATTTTGTACTATCACGATATATGGGAGAGAGTTTCACATAAATGATGCACGAGTTGCGGTGGAAATCATTAAAAGGAAGGCGTTATTTGTTGCAATGGGATATATTTGCGAAATTTCTTTAACCAACTTTCTCTTCCAAATGCGTACATATTTTGTCAGCACCCACCTACATAGGAAGACATGATCATGAAAATAAAATTAGAGAAATCAGATCGAAAACGAAAAGATTTAGGTGTTCCTTCTTTCCACGAGCTATTAGAGAATTTAACCGTAGAGAAACATCATAAAAACGATTTGATGAACCCTCTGCCATGCACTTCAATGTGGCTTGCCGAGTATTTATGTAGATCTAAATGTAGATGTAGGTTTATTGCCTATAAAATGGGTCCGTAATCACTGTTCTTTCTTTGTATTTCATTTTGATCGTCCTGTACTGAGCCTGTGTATAATATTTAACATTGCCTGCCCACCAAACACCATTCCTTCGACTTGTCATACGCAGCTGCGCCACACATTCCGACAACTCTCGATAAGGGACTGCTCAGCTAAAGGTTTCCTCGCGCTACCAAGATAGTGTTTCTATTCCACAGAATCCCACTCACTATATGTGCTAACACCATGACTCATTAAACGTGTCTACTAACATCTACTTCATTTCAGTGCAGAAAGCCTATTACGATATTATATTCATATTTAAAAATATTAATAGAAAGTAATGGGCAAAATAGTTACAAGACACAAAATACAAAAGAATTACATGACGTTCAATTCTTTATAAATGGGAAATAATGATACTTTGTTCGGTTATAATGGGCGTAGCAGTTCTGATTAATCTGTAATGCTAGTTCTGCTAGGTTTCACTAGGAAACCCTTACAAGAAGACGGAATATTTTTAATGCATTCTGTTCTTATGAAACGGGACACAATAGCTTCAACAACTGGGTGGGAGCACTTTGTTCGCTCTCAACAAGGCGACTGCATTTCGGCTCCTTACGAGTCCTTTATAACTCAAAGGGGAAGCCTGATAACGAGTTAACAAGCGAGAAAATTGAAATCTCTTTGTATATTCACAAAGGCGTGGAAATAGAGGCATGTGGGACCAGTCTTGTTAAGAGATGGAGAAGAAAATTTAAAGACCGAGGCCGCGTTGATTGCTTTGACATTTATGAACTTAAAATAAGCCGACAAGTGGAAAATTATCTCTTCCATAGGCTGCCAAGTAATTGTGAAAACTACACTAGTAAATCTTTGTTCCGCTTCGTCATTAACGAACGCAAAAGAAGGTCCCTAATAGGTCTGTAAGTATTAGCACTTGGAAATCCAGCTTTGAAATTTTCCCGTACAGTCTCAAAGTGATCCAGAAGAACAATTAATAAACTGTGACAAATTTTTGCCCGATAAAATTCCTTTATGTAAAGCAAGAAAAAATCTGAATTTGCCTACCAGTTTGTCAATATATTTTAATTATATTTTATCTCTCTTGTGACTTGTTGGATGCCTACGACCACGAATCCCTCTTCTGCACCACACTTGTATCAGATCAGCAGTTATACGCTACGTCCTCGATTATTTGGTGGATGTATTCCACATTTTGCCTTTATTCTTTTATCCTTTGGTGAACTAGATTTTCTTCTTTTTTGGTTTCCTCACTGCCTTCATTCATTAGTAGCACACAATTCTGTGTAATAAAAGTACTTTCCAATAATTAACGTCTACTCCATTAGGCTTTTCTTGGTCATCGAAGCCCTATTTGACAAGCTAAACTCCTATTTAACCCTTTCATTCTCACATTATGAAGTTAGCTTTCGAAAAATTAAAAATCAGATTTTTTTGTAATAATACAGTGCACTAAACATCAAAATGTGTGTTTTAAACTGTTGATCGAACTCTTATTCTTTTGTATCATGTATTTCATGCGCAATACAGACCTTTGTATGGAGGTATTTATTAGATAGAACGTTATTTTGTTGATAGATAACACTGCCAGACCAACATTGCTCGTTATTCTTTATCACTGCTGAAGTAAAATAACATGACAACGTCCAAGACGGATAAATCAGTGCCCCAGAAGTGGCTACACACCGTATCAAGCGGCAAAATGTCGTATTAGAAGTATGTTACTCGCCAACAACCATGTGATTTTGAAGACTGAGCCGGCCGCGGTGGCCGAGGAGACTGAGGCGCTCCAGTCACGGTCTGCACGGCCACAACGGTCGGGGGTTCGAATCCCTCCTCGGGCATGGATATTTGTGCCGTCCTTAGAATTAGTTCATAAGTAGTATGTAAGTTTAGGGACTGATGACCACGTAGTTAAATCCGATACGCTATACAAACATTTGAACAATTTTTATTTGAAGACTGATACACAAAATACAATAAAAATCAGCTTTTAATACGTTGTTGTCCAGGAACAACTCTGGGAATGAAAGGGTTATGTCGTCTTTCCTCCGTCAATCATAGGTTACTTTACTTTCATATCTCTGCAATCTTTGTCCACTATGTATTAAACAACTATGGTAATTATCTTGTTGCTTTCATTACTGACACTTTCTTTCTCCGAATTACTCTCAGTCCATGTTCTGTGTTCATTAGACCCTTTCACTGACAAAGCAACGTCATCAGCATATCATATCAATGGTGTTCATTCATTAATGATTTAAAAAAACCTTGAAGCTTTCCTTTTGTTCTATCATTGCTTCTTCGATGTAAAGAGTGATCAGTAATTGTTTATGTCTGATTCGCAGCGTAGGAGCAGGCACGCGGTCTGAGGCATCATGCTACTGACTGATCGGGCACTCCCGACGGAGGTTCGAGACCTTCCTCCGGCATCGGTGTGTGTGCGTTGTCCTTAATGTAAGTTAATTTAAATAGGTAGTAAGTATAGGCACTGATGACCATAGATCCAATAGGTTTACAAACATGTGAACATTTTTGAAGTCTGAATCACAATTTTACACCCTAATTAATCTGTTATCTTAGTCTTCGGTCTCCCAATCTTAGGGTCTCCCCTTGTTTTTCGAACACTTACTGAAAAACCGTCGTCGAGTGGGTACTTCTATATTCTAGTCTTAAGGTACCCCATATCTTCTTACATTTTGCCTCGCAGTTCATTTTTCCTTCTCTCTCTGTCCATTACTTAGTCACTCATTTCTCTCTCTGCACATCTCCCCGTACCCCTCTCCCTACCACTCTACACCTTCCTGTTTCTCTGGCAGTCTCCTCCTCGTCTACCTGCTAAACTCGCCCCACACCTCCTCAATCCATTTCTCTTCATCAGTGAAGAAGTATATAATCCCTTAACTTTAATGCTGATCATTAAAGCTTTTTCTAACTTATATCAAGGTACCCTGCACCATGCACCGCATGAAATCTAAGGCATTCCGTTACTAAGCATTACGTTACAACTGCCTCTCCGATGCCTTTAAATTTCCTAAAGCCAAACTGTTTACCATGTACAATTTAAATCTGCATACATATCAATACTCCAAAAGCCTTCTCACAATGAACGGCAGAGCTACTGTTTGTACCACCGCCAAGTTCTCCTTCTCCTGTTCGCATAAGGTTCGACAACACACAAACTTCCACATGATTTCTCCAATTTTATAATTACTTCATATCCTCAGGATGTTGGCATGTGACCTAGTCATTATATGAGGGTTGGAAATTAAATAGAGCAACACTGCTGTGAGGACATTATGTAATGGATAAGTAATTTTTGAAATCAATTTTGGATACAGCGATCTGAGTGGCCAATACTTAAAATACTCCAGTCTAGATCGCAAGTTGCAGTTGACTCCTGCTTCGGCCACCGCCATCGTTCACCAACAAGGTGCCAAAGGCCTGATGTTGGCCCTGTAGACCGAAACCGGTTGCGAATTAAAAAAAAAACTCAGCAACTTGTGATCTAGACTGTAGTATTTTAATAACTATGCAATGGAATCTACAATATTCACTGATAGGACAAGTTGTTGCCATACCTGCCTTACCTTGGAGTAAATAGACTCCCCCTTCAACATCACGATAATGCCACAGCTCGTACAGCACGACGGTGTCATCAAGGATTCAAGAGGCGTTCGGGGAATCGGCATTGCCATACATTACACTGGCACGTTGGGTAAAAGCCTTCAACTAAGTTCGGCAAACTATGGCATACATGAATCGGGCAAGTCGTTTTAGCGTACCTCAGAAGTCATACTGTTGCCGCGTTAGTGGACAGTTGATCGACGCCAGACGATTCGTGAGCTCGCCCACGAAACCGGATTAGCGCATACGACTGTGATTCGCATCCTGAAGGAACGCCTGGGAATGCGAAATATTGCATCACGATGGGTTCCGCATGAATTGACGAAAATGCAGAAATGGATGCGTTATGACCCTGCTCAGACGGACTTGGAGGGCTATGACAACACCACCGTAAGAGAAGGCCGCGGTGCGCATGTTCCACGTCACGCAAAGCAGGTCGCTATCGCGTAGCTGTTTGGCTGGCCGGTGAGGCACAAGCAAGTAGGCCCTACCTGCCAGCCATTCAGGTACGCACTAGCAACCTGGTTTGCATGACGTGGCACAAGTGGGCCGCTGCTTTATCTTTCGGTTGTGTTGGCTATGAGCACGAAGGAGAAGTCTTCTTACGCCGCATCGTAACACTGGATGAGACACGAACCACGTCGTACGAGCCAAAACTGAAACGCCAAACCAACAAATGGCGTCATAAAGGGTCGCTGCGCAATTCGAAAATGCGTCAGAGCCCCAGTATGGTGAAAGTTACGTTGGTTTTCGGGTACGAGTGTTATGGTGTTATCCTAACGCTTTACGTTTCTTAACGGCAGAACGTCAATGCACAGTATAATTGCTCGATTTTAGAGCATCCCCTGCGGCCAGCTTCGTGAAAGAAGCGGAAACACTTCCTGAACAACCCACCCAACATTTCGGACGACAATGCGTGGGCGCATACAGCGTAAACTGTGACTGCTCTGTTCGGTCAGTGGACCTGGGAGGTATTGTACCATACACCATACTCCCCTGGCTTTCGTCCTTGTTGTGACTTTGATTTGACTCCGTAGGTGAAGGAAGCACTTCGTGGCATTCGCTTCAGGACTGCTCCAGATATTCGACAGGCAGTAGACCGCTACATTCGTATAGTCAACAGGCTCTGCTAACTGTATACTGCGCCTTCCTCATCGCTGACAAAGGGTTCTACACAACGCTGGTGACTACTTTGAAGGACAGTAACAGGTGCATACAAATGCGAATAAATAGTTGCAACTATTTATCTCTAACCCTCGTATTAAGTTGTCTTCTTATTTGAATACTGTCATTTACCACTTATCGTACTAAAATATCTATATTGCCACAAAAATTGGTATATGTTTTCTTTGTCAGAATTAAAAAGACACGTGTTTCGGTATTTTCAGAAAATTAATCATACAGGGGGTGAAAAAGGGGATGAAACATTTTTTGAAACTACGTTGCTACTAAGCCAATTTTGGTGCTGCTAACTCAAATTTCAAGCTATAAATACGAAACATAAGATATGGATTCTTCGTCAGTATTAAATAGAAACAAATGGTCAGACCAAACAGCCTACGCATGCGAAGCAGCGGGGGTTCAGCTAGTATATATATAAAAATTGAAAAATAAGTATAATAATAATAAAAATAACTTAGAAAATCGTTGTACGAGAAATTCTAGAATACTTCTAGTATTTGTAGGATGCACACAAGATAACGTTGAGAGTGGAGATGAATAGAGCAGTTGCAGCAGATCTACATCTATATATATATATATATCCTTCGCAATCCTCCGTAAGTTGCGTGGCAGAGGGTACACTGTACTACTAACAGGCATTTTCTTTCCTGTTCCAATCTCAAATAGAATGAGGCATCAATGTATATATGCCTGTGTAAAATCGTTAATTTTTCTTATTTTGTCTTTTTGATCTTTACGCGAAAAGTAAGTAGACGGCAGCAAGATCGTTCTGCCGTCAGATTCAAATTTCGCCCTCTAAATTTACTCAACAAAATTTCTCGAAAAGAACGTCTTCATTCTTCCAGTGATTCCTACTTGAGTTCATAGAACATTTATATGACACTCGCGAATTGGTGGAACCTATCAGCAACGAACATAGCTGCTCGCCTCTGAACTGCTTCTATGTCTTCCTTTAAACTGATCTGCTGCCGGTCCCAAACAGTTGAGCAATACTCAAGACGTGATGGTACAAGCGTTTTGTAGGCGGTATCCTTTACAGATGAAGTACATCTCTCCAAAACTCTCCCAATAAACCAAAATCGGCTGTCCGCCTTGCAACTACCCTTACGTGTTCGTTCCATCTTACATCGCTCTGCAAAGATAGGCCCATTTGTCTCAAAGATCCGACTGTATCAAGAAGCTCACTACTAATGCTGTATTCGAACATTATAGGACCTATAGGACCTTTTTTTCCTACTCATGTGCAACACCTTACATTTTTCTACATTTAGACCTATTCCAATTCCCCAGGCAACTCAATCCTCTGCAAACCTCTTCTCATAATAACGGCAACCCACAATCCATTCAGACCTGCTTCTGTATTGGCCTCTGCGAATATTACCCAACAATTCCCTTCAATCGCAAGTGATAATTCCTTGATATCCAAAATGCGTCCTACACACCGCGTTACAATAGATCCACATTTGCCTTTGTTGTTGTTGTTATGGTCGTCAGTCTAGAGGCAGGTTTGATGCAGCTCTCCACCCTACTCCATTCTGAAGAAGCTTCTTCATCTCCTCATAAGAATGGCAACCCACTTCAATTTGAATATTTTTATTGTATTCGTCTCTAGGTCTTCTTCTGAGATTTTTACAGCACACATTTCTCTCCAAAGCTAAATTCACGATTCCTTTTTATCTAAGACAGTGTCCTACCAATCGATCCATTCTTTTAGTCAAGATACGCCAAAAATGCCATTTTTTCCCGGTTCCGTTCAGTACCTCCTCATTATGTGATCTATCTACCTAATAATGAGCATTCTTCTGTAGCAACACATTTCAAAAACGCTTCTTTTCCCATTGCCATTTTGCATCTTATGTCCTCTGTACGGGGACCGTCGCATGTTATTTACCGCCAAAATAACAAAAACTATCTACCACCTTTATTGCTTCGTTAGCTAAACTAATTTCTTGAGCTTCACCTGATTTTCATAGACTGCATTCCATTACCCTTGTTTTGCTCTTGTTAATGTTCATCATATATGCACTCTTCAACACACTGTACATTCCATTAAATTGCTCTTTCAGGTCCTTTGCCGTCTCTGACAGTATTACAATGTCATCTGCAAAACATCGTGTTCTTATTTCTTCAACCTGAAGTTTAAACCCTTCTCCAAATTTTCTTTGCTTTCCTTCAAAGCTTCCTCGATGTACAAATTAAATAACATTGTAGCACGGCTACAACTCTCTCTTACTCCTTTACGAACCACTGAGTCCCTTTCATGACCCTCAAATCTAATAACAGGTGTTTTCGTTAATCTACAAGATGTAAATAACCTTCCGTTCCCTGTATTTTACCCCTGCCGACTTCAAAATGTAAATAATTTATTGCATTCAACGTTGTCAAAAGCTTTCTCCAAATCTACAAAATTTAGAAATATAAGTTTTTCCTTTTCTTAATCTATCTTCTAAGATAAGTCGTAAAGTGATTATTACGTCCCATGTTCCAACGTTTCTCTTGAATCCAAACTGATCTACAAGGAGGTCGCCTTCTATCTAATTTTGCATCCTTCTGTAATATAATCGTTTTATTTTACAACCATGTCTTATCAAACTGATGGTTCTGTAATTTTCTCACTTGTCTGAACCTGATTTCTTTGGAACATGGTATATTACGTTTTGCCCACTTTCGGTTACGGTAGCAACACTGCCGTAGTAACACCAAATTTAACAACTTTGCTAATATAAAGCCCCCCCCCCCCTCATCCTGTGAGAGACCGTTAGGGTTTTTTAAATGTGGCCTGTGGCAATACTGTTCTGCTTGCGACCACCCCTCCACAGTACCTTCACATTGTTAAATAATACACGTGGCAGAAGCACTGTAGTCCAGTTTGTGGCTTCTGGCTGTCAGGTAAGCATTAATTAATTTTAAAAAAACTGCAGGTCTGTCGGACCGGATGTTTCGGAATTCGTTTTCAATGGCTCGGTCTGTTAGACCGGATGTTTCGTATTACGTTCATTTCATTTTCCTATTACGTCTTTCCTAGTGTGATATACTTTTTTGAATGTTTTAGAAGACGCCATGATGGCTAATGCCTCGGAAGGTACTCGTAAATCCACGAGAGCCGCAAGAAATGAGAGAATATGGTTCAGTGATGCCAAGTTTGAGAAAAACTTTCATAGTGGTTGCAGGAGAGCGGTGATGAATGCGGGATGGAAAATGATTACCCAGATGCTGATTCTGTCTTTGCTATTACCGACGCAAGAGAAGAGGATGAGAGAAGAAAAGACGATGGTAACAGGCTGATAGTGACACTAGTGATGTAGATGACGATGACGACGATTGTTACAGTCTATTGGAAGATGATCAAGAAATAATTGCTGAAAATACACGTGGAGGACTAGACGACATGCAAGATATTTCTGTTGCGAAAATGAAAAGTTTTGTATGTAAATCATTGGAACCAACAAGAATAAGAAGAACACCAAGTCATAATATAGTGAGACAATTACCTGGTTTGACTGGGAAAGCTACTGACTTAGGTAATCCGAACATTCGTGCAATTTAGGAATATTTGTTTGACCAAGCTGACTTTTGTCAGTGAGAGCCAACCGGAATGACACAAGAAACGTATCTCACTATCGCAACACAGATTCTGTAGAAATTCATGCCTTGATTGGTTTGCTAATGTTCGCATCCATTTCAGATCTGATCATGAAACTGTGATCTCTCTTTTGTTTCAAGGACCTGACTGGAAGAACAATATTCAGAACAACTATGTCTTTCAAACCGTTTGGCATATTGCTTACGGTTTGATGATTCTACCACACGTGAGGTGAGGAAACAAAGTGACCGTGCAGCTGCCATCTCTGAAATATTCAACAAGATTATATATAATTCTCAGCAGATGTATTGCCTTAGTGAGAATGTGACGGTTGACGAAATGCTTGTTCCTTTCAGATGGAGGTACTGATTCCGCATGTATATGCCAAAGAAACCCACCAAATATGGCATCAAGGTACCATGCATGACTGACTCATTTACTTCATATCTTTTTAATGCTTACATTTATACTGAAAAGGATAGTGATGGTATTGGACTGAAACAAGAAGAAAGGAAACTTCCTAAACCAACTCAAGCGACATTGCACTTATGCAAACCAATTGAAGGTTCAAACAGAAACGTCACTGCAGATAACCGGTTTTCATCCTCGTAGAAAAACTGAGAAAAAGATCTCTGACATTTGTTGAAAACACGAAAAAAAAAATCAAAATTTTATTCCGCCAGAATTCAAGTCTGATAAAGTACACCACTTGGATCAGTTCTCTATGGTTTCGTAAATGATTTACCCGTTACTTTGTTGTCTGTTGTTCCTAAGAAGAACAACTCTGTTGTTCTGATATTATATTCTATGCACGACATCATCGAAACTGATCCTGACAAGAAGAAGCCCGAAATTATCTGCTATTACAAGAAAACAAAAGGTGGGGTAGACCTTCGGGACCTGAAGTGTGCCCTGTACTCTTCCAATAGGAGTTGGTCACTGGCACTTATAAACATAAGTTGTGTAAACAGTTTCATTCTCTACTTATACTATACACAAAACCCTATTGTCAAAGAGACGGGGCTCATCAAAACATTGACACACTCCCTGATAGAAGACGCCCCACAATTCCCAACCTATTTAGTGATATAAAGGACCTCATACGTCAAGAAATCTATGAAAAGGAATCTACTGGTGAAGGTGGTGGTCAAGTTCCAAGCGATAAACTTGAGAAGAGGAAGATATGCTCAATGTGTCCATCTTACAAAGAACGGAAGACTACCTAGAGATGTATACAATGCAACAATCCAATATGTCTGGAATGTAGCAGGAAAATGTGCACAACATGGGCAATCAAAAATGATTTTCATAAACAGTTACAATATTAGTCGTCAATATCAATAAAACATAATATTAGTGTAATAATCTCGTTAATTTTGAACAAATAAAACATATTTAATATTCAATTTGATGTTTCATTTGAAAACCACAAAATATTATCTTAAATACATTAATAAATTATAAAAATGATAAAATTTGAAAATATACTGAGAAGGAAAAATTAATGTACTATCGACCTATGTTTACGTTTAAAGGTTTAAAGGTTAATTTTGGAATTTATATGTATATTGTACAGCTTCTTTTAGTGTGAACTTTGTTCTTTACTGTTTAACGTGTATTCACGTGTGTTTTGTTGTTAATAAAAGCAGATAATCTGACAGATTGATACAGTTTTCGTTTATTACCACCATTTTCCACAGTTAATTTCTCTACATTTTTTGTTGAAAATAGTACGCTATTTTCTGGAATTAAAACAATTGGCCAAGTAGTTAATATAAATTTTCCCAAATTATTTCTTTGCTTCTCTGGAATATCTGCTAAACAACTGCAAATATGAGTCTGGGAAATGATGGATTACATTCATACAATCAATAACAAAAAAAAATGTAAATCGTGCTTTACTTTTATTAACCTTGTACAGTTTTGCGGTGTCTTCATATTAGCGAAGTTGCTAAATTTCAGGCCAAATATTTTAACTGCTATAATTTCCAAAGTACTCATTTGTGGACCTATATTTATATGAAGCCTTTTCTTTTAGTTTTACTTGTAGAATAACGTATTAAAATACCTTCACGAATAACCTTGCATGTATAAGTTAGGTATAATTAATACATGTTGTATCACAGAAAGTCAAAGTAACTCAGTAAACAGAGGATCTCTCGAAAATCGGATGCAACAGATACAATATCTTGTGATAAAATGAATGGAAACGTCTTGTATGTTGTTGAAGGGTTTTTGTTTGATGAAAATTTGCCGTTTCAATGCAACGCTAAACTGAAGATCCGTCAAAACACATTGTTCTCTATGTCTACGGGAATAACACTCAAAGGCTACTAAAAATTAATGCGGAGTCCTACAACCCAACAAGCTGTCGTAGTGCAGGTGGTACAATCGAAATTAAATATGCTCGGTGACGCTTGTTCGATATCCGGTGTGAATAGATATATTCATATTCTTTTAGTACGCATTTTTGTTAGAACAAAGAGTTTCTTATTGAATTGAAAGAAATGTATTGTATAATATTCGAATGTAATACAAATGTAAGTGGCCATCATCTGAGGAGTGAATTTGTTCTATTGTTTTAATGAACACGAGAGTTTGCACCTTACTTGGAGTGAAAAATGAATATTATTATTTGGTATTTTATTTTACACGTTCCGAAGATTCTACTACTGATTGGTAACAATGATGGAGATAGAGAGTTTTACTAAAAAGCGAAATGTTTGCTTTATATGTAATTGTAATTTGATATCGCACTATGAACTCTTAAGAGGCGTTGCCATTCTGGGCTGAACATGCAATTTTCCTAAAAGCCTTATGCTCGTAGTTATTGAAGGTACTACCTACGCAGGCCCATACCACACACATTATAATAAACAGAACAACGAAAATGTACGTTTTAATAGAGGTACAGCAAGTATTTCACCCCGTCCATTTCGTAAACGTTGCGATTCCAGAACTCGATGGTGACCACATCTGTCGATGGAGCGAGCTGCTATCTTGCATAGCACGTTGAGGCATACGTATAGTATGCACATGCCGTTCCGAAAAAAATGTTCAGTTGCTTGTCAAGCTTAAGGGACTTGACTGCCAGGTCATCAGTCAATAAACTTACAAACTACTTTTGAACTACTTTGTACTGAACTACCATGCCCGAGAGGGATTCGAACCCCTGACGGGGAACGGCCTCGCGCATCGGAGCATAGCGCCTCAATTCGCTCGGCTACTCCGCCGCAGGATGCCTTTCCGATTCCCAGCGTTCATCCGCTCGGTGGATTCGGCAAGTTGACCTTCCACGTTCAGACACTTGTTCCGTGTACCGACGGCTTTTGTCTTTCCGCCGCCACTACAGGTCTTTGTGCCCTAAGGTGCTTCCCGTCCCTATCGCGCATTCACAATGAGTGCCTCAGGATTTTAAAGCAAACGAGATGATGAACGGAAAAAAAGTAAGTGTTTTAACTTGCATGCACCTCATACAGTCTTGCCAATCAATCCTCGCGATTTCTATATTGGCTGCACAGCCTATGACGATGATCTCTTTAAAATATGGCTGCAGTAAATCTCATAAAATGAAACGCAACATTTTTTATGATATCACAGTGGGACTTCAACCGTTTGACGAGTAAAGCCGCACAGTCTCTACATGCTTTCCGGCACTAGTTACGCGCTGGACCGTAAAAGGAAGAAAAGGGGAAGTGAATAATAAATAACACAAAGACTACAGCAGCAAGGGCCTAGAGAAAAAATAAGTATGAAAAAAATGAGTATGAAAAACACGGAACCAGCGGAATTGAGTCTGTGCCTGGAATTAAGAGATTTACGAGTGGTGCAGAGGAGAAGCCGTGCCCTGGTGGCGGGGACACAATGGGGCGTTCATCAATGCCAGACGCCTCCGGGTTGTTTACTGGCGGGCCACCACGGCCCCTACATATGTAAGGCCAGCCGCCACGCCATGTGTCTTGTGTGCGCCGTGACACACAGCCTTCGAGAATTATGTCGCTGCGTGCCTTCACCCGAGTACTTCGTCAATAACGTACGAGCTCATTGTTGGAAAGCGACTTGATCACAAGCAAATTTTTATTGAGATGTGGTTCAACAGCCGTAAGATATTTGAGGAAATGCATACTGTAAACAAAATGTTCAAATGTTTGTTAATCTTAAGGGACTTAACTACGGGGTCATCAGTCCCTAAACTTACAAACTACTTATGAACTACCTACAACTAAGGACGGCACAAATATCCATGCCCGAGGGGGGATTCGAACCCACGACCGTAGTGGCCGTGCAGACCGTGACTGAAGCGCCTCAGTCCCCTCGGCCACCGCGGCCGGCATACTGTAAACCATCAGCTGTTTATTATTTTTCCAACTTCTACCGATTTCGGATATAAAACATCTTCACGGAAGACTATTAAATAAAAATACAGAAACAGAATTGTACATAAGCTGAAGTAAAATCTAATATATATATTTGTACGTGTTGCATATAAATCTACCATTGTGTTCCAATCTTTATGAAATTTTGCACACATCCATGAGAAAGGTCTCCGCAAGTGTAAGAATCACGTACGATACATAGTTCACGAGATGTGACGTCATAAAGAATGTGATGCGCGGAAAACTGCTGCATTTAGCGACAATACTGCTCATTTTCTCCTAAACCACTGGACCGATTTCAAGCAAATTTGTTTACATTCCTTGTCGTGACATACAATTGCTGCAGGGTTAAGAATCGTATACGACACATGGTTTAAAAGATATGACGTCATAACCAATAAAAATCGCCAGTAATGTCATATAATTGTTAATCTAAGTAATGCCAAAATGCTGCTTCACTTCGTAGATGTTAAAAACTGTTTATTATTATAGCAATAGGCCTATTTCGAACTGTGGCCATCATCAGGCTATTTCCATATGGCATCGTGGAGGTATAATTTATTACAATGACTGCATATAATTGCAGTATATATGCTCTTTAGAAGGTATATATATTATGTTTATCCAGCAATGAGAGATTAGCAGCAATGAATTAATACCTGATAGACGTGGTATATATACCATCTAAAGAGCATATATACTGCAATTATATGAAGTCATTGTAATAAATTATACCTCCACAATGCCATATGGAAATAGCCTGATGATGGCCACAGTGCCGAAATAGGCCTATTGCTATAATAATAAACAGTTTTTAACATCTATAAAGTGAAGCAGCATTTTAGCATTACTTAGATTAACAATATGTCCTTAAAAGACATAGACAATGCTGCAGGCCCAAATGAAATGAAATTATTGATGAAATGTCATATAATGCGGCGAGACTTTCGAAATACACTGTATGATAACGACAGTACTTAACGACTTGCAACAAACTTTAAACATAATTTCAAACCTTTATTAAACTTTTTCTCGCTGGCAACCATAGTAAAATGATGAAAGGAAAAAAGTTTATAGCTTACTACTATTCCGCTGTTTATGGAGTAAAACTACGGCTCTCGGTATGATGTTACAATTTATAATCTGACACTACAAATTGTAGCGATAGGAAATTTTACAGGCAGTATACACATACATAGTTGAATGTAGCTTCTAAATTGTATCACATTCCGACACGTATTTAATGAGATATGAGCACATAAACAGTAACGTTCCACTGTTCATGGACTAAAACTACGGCTGTCGGTATGACGTTACAATTTATAATTTTTACACTAAAAAATGTAGCTGCAGGAAATTATACAGACAGTATAAACGCATTAGTTGACTGTACTTTCTAAATTGTATCACAGTACGACACATAGTTCATTAGATATGAGCACAGAAAACAGCCCCATCACGCACCAAGTTTTAACCTATCACTTCTTTACTGCCAACTGTATTCCCAAGAGATTTTACGGACATACAGCCCTTATACGAATGAATTTATACTGAAAAATGGCACGAATAAATAAATAAATACCCGGGCAACGGCCGGTTTTTCAGCTAGTACATAATATAACCCAGTAGTTTACTATAGTAAGTATTTACGAACTAGACAGACTGATTAAACAGGTGCATTGTATGCCTCCTTATGCATACTGGCATGCATGTCACACAATAAAAATTAATAAGACGTTACTAGACATCAAGTCTTGATTAAAAACAACCAACTATTGAAGACATCAGTCAACGACATAAAATTAGCGATGATCAAAGTATACATGGTGTGAAAATGATATATCTTAGGCAACCATCATAGGTTATATGTTTGACAAGGTGTCCCGGCGACTTGTTACAGAAAGCAATACGTAAATATTACGAAAATAACAGGATGGATTGTGAAAACAATAATAATGTGTAACAAGAACAATTGTCTGCCAAAGTACAAAAGTAAGTGAACAAAGTATACATCAAAGACCTAATGTTAGGAAATAAAGCAAACCTAACCCAATAACAGGCTTGTAAAATTTTAATTAGTTTATGTAGAGGTAGACCAGAGGCTACTAATGAGCATGTTGGATACCACAATATGACAAAATTGTAATACGTATGGATACATCCTTCAATGAACAAGATCTGACATATTATGACCAAGAACAATGGAACATTAAATGGAGTAAACATGTAAACCTTAGGCTACGTAACATAATAGCTAAAGCATAAAAGCGATAGGGTGTCACGACTACATACTTCAGGGTGTAAGTGATTACATTAAATATGGATATAGTATCCAGTCACATACAAATTTAATACAATTATGTCAAAAATAAGTGCATTAATCTGGCATGTTGTACACATGATTAGTGTATATAACAATTATGTATTGGCAGATGTCTAACAGAACAGAGGTACATAGGAAGATTAATTAAGATAGTATGTAACTAGCCATAGGGTTGCATATGAATAGATAAGGATCGTAATATAGCAGTAGGGATGTATAACGATACAAATGTATATACATCTGCTCATATAAGTCATTGGCTTATTATACAAGTTAAGCAACAGTAAAATCTGTTTAGACCACTATGGTCATGCATTATTAAGAATAAGTATCTAGGCTGCTAACACTAACGGATCAGACGTATCTAAGATCACAAGCGTTTGTGAGCCAGAGAGAAAGATTAATAGTACAAGAATTCCTGGTTTGATACATTTCTTATTATTTACTTTTCCGTCTATATTTGATAGAATATGATGAAATATTACAAATGGGAAACACTTCCAGATATTCTGCAATGCAATTTGTGTGTATACTCGATCACTAACGAGTTTCCTGTTCCTAGACCAGCTTCAGGTGACTGATAAAGGAATGCTGCAGATACAAATGTTGTATGTGACTTACAAAGATATAATGCAGGAAGCACAAATTTTGATAAAAGCGTTTATTACATTACAAGCTAAGAGCCGCGAGAATTATGTCGCTGCATGTCTTCACACAAGTACCTCGTCAATAACGTACTAGCTCATTGTTGGAAAGCGACTTTATCACAAGCGTTTGTGAGCGAGAGAGAAAGATGAATAGTACAAGAATTCCTGGTTTTATACATTTCTTGTTATTTACTTTTATGTCTATATTTGGTAGAATATGATGAAATATTACAAATGGAAAACACTTTGATATATTCTGCAATGAAATTTGGGTGTATACTCGATCACTAACCAGTTTCCCGTTCCTAGGCTACATATAAGACGTTTCCATTCATTTTATCACAAGAAATGGTATCTGTAGCATCCGATTTTCGAGAAATCCTCTGTTTACTGAGTTACTTTGACTTGCTTTGATACAACATATATTCATTATACATAACTTACCAAATGCAACGTTATTCACGAAAATATGCATATATTTTAATATGTTATTCTACAAGTAAAACTAAAGAAATGGGTTCATATAAATATAGGTCCGCAAATGAGTGACTGATAACGGAATGCTGCAGATACAAATGCTGTATGTGACTTACAAAGATATATATTGCATAAGACACAAATTTTGATAAAAGAATTTATTACATTACTAGCTAACAAAACATATTTTAAAAATTACGAATGGATTTTTTTTTATCTCGATGTAGAATTAACAAGGGATGAAATACATTAATTTATATTTTGAAAAGAGTTATTTTAAGGGACGGAAAATGAAAATTGTCTCTTGAGTTTATACGAAGCTAACATTGCGTATCATCTGTAAATTTTAATTATTTATTGCAGTGCCATACTTCTACTTCTCTTTATAAGACGTGATACTTCACAGTCTACATAAAATATTGGTTTTCTGATGTGAGATGATCGTCAAATGATTAATTTGTCTCGTTAAAGCTCATTTACACATTATGTAACAAGGAAAGTAATTGGGCTCGAACAAACATATCTGAATGAACGTTTGGTTACATTATCTCTACGTACGCTTCAATGTGCTGGTGGGTGTCGTTTTTATGCAAAACTTTGCATTCATGCTCTAGATAGCGCTGTACTTGAACTTGTCGATGCCATACGTAACGCAGATATCTGAACTATAACTTATGTAATAATCGTTGTATATGTTCTCAAGCGTATTGTCATCAAAAGCCGTGGTGATAATTGCAACTTTAACCTTCTTCTCGGAAGTCTGTCGATATTCACTGCCACTTCTTCCATCGCCTTAATACATTTCATCTGTTTTATTTTGTAATATAATACAGTCACTTGCCAAAATTTGTGTCTTCTGTCTTGATATCTTTGAAAGACATGTTTTATCTGTGTTTGTGATAATCAGTTGTCAGTCACTTCAAGATGATGACATAGGAAGCCTGAAACCGGCTAATAAGCGAGTAGATAAATAAGTATTATTTGCAGAACATTCGGAACTTTTTTTACATTTGCAATATTAAACAATTCTTTTTTACAAAATTTAAAGCATGAACTATTTCCAAGAGAGGATATCAATTCCTATAAGTATTTCATTCCCTTCCTGTGAGATTGCGAGATTTTGGATTAATGGATTTAATTGATACAATTTAAGCATCGAAGGCGCATCATATTCTACGGCTCCAAACAGTGATGTGTCATCAGAAAGCATGAATAGGGTACGTGATATAAGTTTTGGCTGACAGGCGAATGAAAGTGAGCGAGTAATCAGAGGCCAAAGGTATCTATAATGAGTGACTGCATTTTATTTTGATTCGTCAATCGAGCATAAAAAAGCGTCCCCCAAGATGTTTGCTGTGATTGTTGACTGCAGGGATAAAAACAAGTCGCAAGTGAACATCTACAGAGTATCTAAAACTTGTGAAAAAATATCAGGCGGATAGTTTGCGTCATTCCGGAAATAAACAATCAAAATAACATAAAAATGAGAACATGCTCCAAAAAAGGTTACATCCAATGCATCACCCTGGAAGAAATAGCGTCAGTCTTTTGAGATGCTGCCTCGTAAAAGGAAAGGTCATCTCTGGAGAATACTTAGCTTATCTCCTGGACAAAGACCGATATCGCTGACAAAAGTCCTGTATTGACAAGAGCTGTTTGTTCCATCACGATAAAGCATTATCAAATTCGAGTATTTTCCTCATAAAAATTCAATGATCTTTATGAAATTTACCGAAGTAGCTGTAATTATTCTTCATTTGCTTGTATTTTCATATTTTGCACAACATGCTTGCTTGTTATGGCGTATTGCCATCATCAAGTGAGTCTTCAAGTGTTCGTAACAATGCTTATCATTTACGTCTAAATAAAGGAACATAATGTTACTGTCATCTACATTATTGTGATTGACGAACATTTATGTATTGACCTAATGTCAAATTTCTGTTTTTATGTTACGATTCCAGTCGTTGACAGTCGGGTTTCATAGATGCTCAGTGTTAAAGTTTTATACATTTGAAAGTCAGGGATGGTATATTCGTCGCGCAGATATTCATAAATTACATTTTGAAAGTTAAGTGAATACAGGCGAAAGTTATGTGCAGTATATTTTGTCTTCGGGAGTCAGGGGTGGTATATGTGGCGTAATATTTTGTGTGTGTTATCTTTGATATTCGTTTTCGAAAATGTGAATAAAGTTTTGTGAGACTGTGTTTCTGAACAAATCGTTCGTTTATTTTTCCGTTTGTAAATTTTCTGTATGTGTATATATTTCTAATTACTCCTAAATTATCAAAATACGTCTTTTATTTATTTTGCCTAAAAATTTTACTGCGTTCTCGTTTTGTTCGGTATTGTTAGTTTGAGTCGTAAATTGTAGGTATAATCTCGACAGATTACTATCATATTTTCTCATTTGTTCTTTGAACCTGATGGTGATGTTCTATCCCGTTTTTACAATGTAAATTTTGTAGATGCCTACTCTTGACGTACTGGAATTTCGGGATTTCCTGAACGAATCCAGTTTTAAGAGTATATGTTGCGCAGAATGTTAATTTTGTATTTGTTTTATGGAAAATTTCGTTCAATTTATCTGTTTTGTGGCCTTGATAATTTGTTGGTACATATACTGCTTTTGGTTTATTTGCAGTTTCTGTTTCCAATGTTATATCATTATGTATGATTTCATTTTTGTAGGTTTTTTGTTGGTTATATAATGTACTGTATCTTTTTCTTTTAAGATATTTTGTTGGTTATATAATGTACACGAAAATTCTTTTCTTGAGCTATGAATTGTAGTGATTCCTTTCGGAACTGTGTGTTGTTCTATGGGAGTTTAAAAGTCTGTTAATTATGGGTTTGAAAAAAAAAGACTCATATGTAATTTTTGTTGGTGATGTCACAAGTCATGGGTAGTTCTTTAAGTATTTCAAATTCATGCTTATTATTTACTTTCAGGTCAAGACAATTTACAGAGTGGTTAGTTTCGCTTTCAGTGAGAAATTTTGCTTTAAATTTTTGTGTGTTTCTTTGATGCAATGAGTGTTACCATTTATTAATATGAGGGTCTTGTATATGTACAGTGATGTATACTTTTTTCAGCTGGTTAGTTACTGGAGGTAAAATCTATTTCTTCTAACGCATTCATGACTATATCATCAATTGGTCCTGCTATACAGTTGCCCATTGCAACCCTATCTGTTGTGTATAAAATTTACTATCACAAATAATTTTTAGAGCATGTGAGTGTTATGAGGTATTTAAATTCGTTGTTCTGCAATAGATGTTTTTTCTATATCGAAGAATGTTATTTTTTATAATATTTATTGGTTCTACAACTCGGGAGTTGGTACATAAATTTGTAATGTCAAAAGAGATTATTTTTTAAGTTTGTGGATTATGAGTGTCTCTCATGCTATGGGCTAACGCTCGCGTGTTTTTTCTGATTTACTGTTAATTACATATTAGCTAGTTGGCTAGTTGGAGATGTAATTTTGGGGTGTGTGGAGTGATGACAGAGTATGTTTTCTTTTCTTGGTTTGTGAAAAGTACTATGCAATTTTAAAGGTTTTATGTGTAGGCAACAAACTCGTTTGTATGATTGTGTGGTATTCAATAAACATTATTTAATTTGAAATTACTTTATTCATATAGTCAATTGATTATAGTAACAATTCTGCTTCTTTTATAAGACAGTACTGCTATTGTATTTTGCATTTTTCGTTATGAATGACATCATTATAACAGTTTCTTTTTCAAGTAGTAGTTGAACATCTGAGACAATATCATGTTATTGTGTGCACACTAATGGCTCTCCTGAAGACAGGGATGAAGAAATTAGATGAGAACACGTTAGAAGATTTTCTCATGGTGGAGTTTAAGTTAGGAGAGGCACATTATGCCAATTTCAGAAACAGGTTGCTTATTGTCTAATCAAAAGTAGAGAAGGTTTTGGATCTGTTGAAACATAGCGTTTTGAGGTACTCGGGGAGATACTGACATTAGTCTGTAATCCATCAAGGCAAAAATAATTTGACCATTGTTCTTTTTTAGGGCAGAACAAGAACAATGAACACGGTTATGATGTAAATGCTTCACAATACCAATATTTCGTTTCTGTCAATTAAACTATAGTTATTTAACTACATGCTCCATTGTTCATTCGACCATTTCTGGAAATTATGTTGAAATAATAATTTTATAGGGTTACCGAACATGATCTGCGTTAACATCGACGAATATAAATTTATTTGTTTATATATGCAACTATACTTACAAAATCATTGTTATTTATGTTGTGTCCAGGCAGTATTGTAATCGAAATTGGCCATGAGATAGGATGTATTTTAAGGTTGGATTTAAAAGTGTCTTTGACACTTTCAGGCCTTTTATGGCAATGGAAAATTGCTCATGTCGACATCATGAAATGCATTGTAGACGTAGTCTTTAAGTTCAGTAATGATCTGCACGCTTTTAACAATAAAGAGAACAATTTACGATACCCAAATTGTGTTCGTGCAAGCGTGTCAAAGTCTTCCCTTCCAACGATAACTTTTCTTTGTAAATTTTTATCTAAACAATCGCGGACGGCAATAATATAGTACTGAAAATAAATTTCTGGAATGTTTCCATCACGCCTATACGTCTTGGTACCACGCGGCTCTGAGCACATTCAAATAGTTGTCTTCTGTCACTGTTCCGTCAAGAATTATGGTCCCAAAGCACATGCAGTATCCAGTTGATTTATTTGTAATTATTTCAAAAGATTTTGATTGGCCGTATACCAGTGAGTGCAGTTGTGTTTCTTGTTAGCTTACGCTAAAATTGGCCTCGTAACAACGTATTATTGTATGCTCTAGGATCATGTTTCTCATGGTCAATCACCAATTCAGAAACATTAAGTCGTCGATTTGAATCATCTTCATGTCATCCTTTTCATAGACATGAAATATAAACTTTAAAATTCTGATTCCGTAGTATTTTTACACCCAACTGCGTGATAACTCCAGCTAAGTAATTATTCAACTATTTAATTTTCACGGACTTCAGGTCACCCCAAACAAACCTGCAATTCACTATTCTTAGTTCTGACTGTTCTTGGGTGGTCATATCTCCCTCTCTCCTACCCTCACTCTGTCCTTCTCCTTCTTCCTACCCCTCCCCCTCAACCTCTCCCTTTCCTAATCTTCACCCTCACTCACACACACTCTCTTTCTTCCCGTCCCTCACTCCTCTACTTCTGCCTACCCTTTCTCACCTTCTCCCGTACTATCACCCACTCCCTCTCTGCATCACCCTCCTTCACTCGCCTCTGCCTCTCCCTTCGCACTCTCCCCCTTCTTTATGCCTCTTCCTCAATGTCACCCTCTCTCCCTCACCCCACCGCTCTCCCTCTCTCTGTCACTCACATTTCCCCATTATGTCTCTCCATCAGCCTCTCGTGCTCACTCTTCATTTTCCTTACCCTTCCTTCTCCATCCCCTCTCCCTCTTCCTATCACCTGCGCCGCTCTCTTCGAGTCACGTCCTGACCTCTTGTCTCTGGTCATCTCTTCATTGTCCTGTATATTCAAAACTAGCTAGAGAACCCGTGCGTGGAATGACAAAAATGTTGGGAAAATGGAATTGTAAGTTCACGCATAGCGTTCTTCAAAATCAATCAATTCAATTTTTTAAAAGCGCAAATGAAAGAGCTTGATCCGCTGAGTCTTGTTAGGTCAAAAAGAGCTGCGTACCTTAATTAGAAGCGAAGACATCGTAAAACAAACCGATTAAAATATTCAATGCAAGGACAGAAAGATACCGTGTTTGAAAAAAAAAAAAAAAAAAAAAAAAAAAAAAAAAAAAAAAAAAAAATGAAAAAAAAACTGATGGATGAAAAGGCTTCACTTAATTCTCATAGATGATGACAAATCTGCGTATAAATACCTTTCGTAAAGCAAAAAGAAGGAAATCGGTAGGATAGAACGGCCTGATCGACTGACTTTAGATTTCTTAGATTCTCTTAATATACAAGATTTTTCCCAAATTTCATAATGATGGGACAAATGCTGCCGAAATCTGGAGTAAGGTACCTTCCGTTATGCGTCTCACAAAATCTTAAAGAGCACGGTGGCCTTCGTCATGTGCAGTGCAAAATTTCATAAAGATCAAAATAAAACTGTGAATTAGTGTTTGAGTCTATTGTACAGTACCCCCCGAAATGCGCCGTACAAAGTTTTGTTATGCAGACATTGCATTTACTCTAGAAGATGAAGCGTCTAACATTTTATCTATATCGGATAAACGGTATTGGCACGAATAAAATACGAATGTAGTCCGAAGTGTCGATACCAATACCATACCCATACAAAACTACCAGTTTCCGTTATTTCGGTTTTTCGGCCGTTTCTTTGGGTTTTCGCTACTTATTTTTTATTCCAACAGCGTATTAAAACGAAGAACATATATCAAAGTCTTATTTTATTTATTTATTTTAATTGATCAAGCCATTTCTGAGTTCAAAGGAGACAAACACAGAGCAAATCAAAATTGATTCGACCAGAATGTGGTGAAACAGCTCTTTAGTTATTCTTTTCCTTGGACGAGAGTTTCACAAGGAGCATAAAATCTCAGTCGTATTTGAACAACACCTAACTAATTCGTGTAACTAGATGGCTTTAGTATAATCTCAGAACTGAGATGTTATTGCATGTAGCTCATAATTGCAAGAATTCGTCACGTGGCTTATAGTACACACGCACGATTTGATGAAGTTTTAAAGTACATCAATGTAAGTAGAATCTATTGTGTCTGTTACTACGTGCCCCTTACAGTGACGTAATTATTCAGGTGAATATAGTGATATATAAAGATACTGTTGTAAATAAAGTAACGAATAGAGTTTCTAGCCAAACGGTCTGGAGCGCCAAGTTTCGGATCACGCGGCCTCCCGCGTCGGAGGTTCGGAACCTCCCTCGGGCATGGATGATTGTGTCGTCTTTAGTATAAGTTAGTTCACAAGTAGTTAGTAAATTTATGGACTGATGATCCCACAGTTAAGTCCAATAAACTTTACAAACATTTGAAGAGTTTCTAGTTAAATCAGATGTTTGTGAATCTATCTGACTCAACTGCGTGGTAATTAGTTCGTGGCTTACAAACTACTTAAACTAAGGTAACAACACAAACACCCATGTCCGAGGGAGGACTCGAACCCTCGACGGCAAAGGGCCGCGCGCACCGCAGCATGGCGCCCTAGTGCGCACCGTAAATCCGCCGCGGCTTCTAGTTAAAAAGTAATAATTTACAAATATTTTATAGTAATAAATTTATTTTATATTGACTACATAAAGAGTGGAAATATATTATGCGATTAATTTCTTCCATGTCACTAAGTTTTAGGGGTGTTCAGCGATAAAATGTTTCCTAAAGCTATCAAATTACTTCAGAAATGGTTGGACCAAGCTAAGCCTTATCATATTCGAGTAAAGATATATGAGCGCCACCGCTTTCAAGACAAACAAACAGTTCCCAATCATTATACTTTTTTCACTATCGTGGTCACATAAAATTGTATATCTTAATGAGTACAATATGAAACAATGTCAGTTATTTTTATAGTTTCCAAATGATATGCCAAGATCGCAAACTAACAATTTATTAAGTGACGACCGGTTTCGGTGCACTGTGTCACCATCATCTGGTCATATATATAAATAATAATCTGGTCATCTTGTTAAAAAAATTGTGTATAAAATAAGAAGTGCAATGTTGCACTTAGTCACGATTTAAAAGAATACATAAGTTAAAACATGACAGCTTGAGTATTTTGTAAGCTGTCATGTTTTTAACTTATGTATTTTTTTTATATTCTGACTAAGTGCAATGTTGCACTTCTTATCTTATACCCAATTTTTTAACACGATGACCAGATTATATGACCAGATGATGGTGACACAATGCACCGAAACCGGTCGTCACTTAATAAATTGTTAGTTTGCGACTTGGCTTATCATTTGGAAACTATAAAACGAATTGATCACCTCCAGACCAGACATGTCAGGTAACCTTATCAGTTATTTTTATTGAGTCAGTAAATACGATTATAATTGAAAATATATTTTTTCTGCTTCTGGGTATATTTTTTAAGTAAGGCAGATACTGTGGAAATAATCTAAAAAGTGTACAGCCCTAAATGGGCAATGTACCATTTCGACATTTTCAACGTCACAATCTTTTGGCAGAGAATACATTCAGCCCGCTTTGGTACCAGTTGTGCTGCAGCTTACAGAAGAAAATTTCCAAGTGCAGTGTGCGGCCATTACGCTGATATGAAAAGCGCACGACCACCTGTTACTGTCCGTCAGCAGCAGCAGTGGCTGCGGGGTGGTTCTGGCGACCGCTGCGGTCAGCGCGCGGCTCTCGCTACCCGCAGGGCGGGCCGTCATACGCCACCACCCCCACCCTCCCACCAACAATATCCGCGCCGGTCGCGTCGTAATTTATATTAAATTCCGCCGCATCAGCAATCGAGAGTTTCCCAGGGGCCGAGAGCGCGCTCGTCACCCTCTCCACCCCACCTTACTCTCCAGCTCCGGCCCTGCAACTGGAAACCTACCCTCGCCTTCCACCCCCGCCACTGACGGCAACCCACGAAATTCCAGCCTGGAACGGGCCCAAAATATCTCCGGGGCCCAATAATTCACTTAGCTCATTGCTCATGGAGCCGTTCTTTGAAGCACACTTGTGTTTTTATGCCCGGAAGGGAAAGGAGGGGGTTTTTCTGGCTATAAATCTGTCCGATCGTACTTTTGTAATCTTTCAGGACACGATGCGGCAGAATGAGCACCATCCTTTGTTTCAAAGCTTAGAAAGGATCTCGTGGAACTCGTGAATATACAAGTAATGGAGGGTTTGTCTCTCCTTCATGAACTGTGCGGCGGTCGTGTTCTAAAGAAAAAAAAGGACTGTATTTTCAAATATTTTTATTGTGTGTTTTGTGTATTGTCCATAGTTTATTAAAACTGTCAACAAAAAGTAAACATAACACTGCATATTTGAAAATAACAACAAACTTTTCATATCAAGTCACAATTTTAAGTAAGACTAGCTTATATATCCGTGGTTTGCAACGTTTGTTAAAGAAGGGCATGTGCGTACCATGCTTTTTAGGGTTCCAGACCTCAGTCAGTAAAAGTCCTTGTTGGATTGCTCTGTCAATAAATTCAGTTGTAGCCAAGATCTTAAATGTAAGTAAAAGTCATCCTGGGAAACGATGTATCACCAAAACGAAACATGCCAAAAAAAGCAAAGAAAATAAAACATGAAGGTAATTAGAATAAATAATGAAAAACATCTCCTAACATTACAAGAAAATTGTGACATATATAAAACAAAAGCTGAGAAAACGTTGCTACTAAAAGACCAAATAAACCTGACCAATCAATCATGGTTGTCACTGATTGACCATATGATAGGCACAAATCCCAACACATAATCAGAACCCCCCCCTCCCCACCACACACACACACATACACAAACAGAGACTTAAAAAAATTACAAACACTCATACACACACACACACACACACACACACACACACACACACACGCAAACACACACACAAAGATACCTTCAACACACTTTCAATGAAACAGTTGAATTTCAAATAAGCTAAGGTTGGCAACACTACAAAACAAACAACAGTGGGCACAGTATGGCAGCTGGTGACAGTGGAACCAGCAAAACTGCAATGTGTTTCAGAAAACAGTGTAACCTTCCGACCTGGTTGCCGGAAAGAGACTGACGTGGAGTAGCAAGTGCTGTAAGAAATACCATTTTATAGCAAACAACGAACTGTTTGTTTGTAAATCTATCGGACCAAACTGCGTGGTCATCAGACCTTAGCATAAAAACAACTTAAACCTAGGTAAACTAACCTAAGGACAACACACACACCCATGCCCCAGGGAGGACTCGAACCCCCACGTCGAGCAACCGCGCGCTCCGCAGCGAGACGCTTTAGACCGCTCTGCTACTCCAAAAAAATGTTCAAATGTTTGTTAAGCTTATGGGACTTAACGACGGGGTCATCAGTCCCTAAACTACTTATCAACTACCTTATACTAAGGACGGCACAAATATCCATGCCCGAGGGGGGGATTCGAACCTCCGACCGTAGTGGCCGTGCAGACCGTGACTGGAGCGCCTTAGTCCCCTCGGCCATCTGCTACTCCACCGCGGCGAAACAACGAACTGTTTTAAATCATACACGAAATGTTTTGTACATATTTAAGAAACCCACTGATGATGCCTTGTGACAAAGGCGAAACGAGTATGGTTGATTTATAAAAATAAAACCCTTCATTCGCAGTAGCCAAAGGCGTTTCCTTTAAAAGCATTACAGTGAAATACAAGGAAATGACGTTAAGTATTTAATACACAAAGCTAAATCAGTAACACTATGTTCAATGTTTGCTGGTATTCGCAGAGATAAGATTGCATAATTATATCACAGACGTTCGCTTCCTTGCTGTACTACCCCATACTTATTTCATAGCAGCAGCGTCTAATACTTCTCTGGTGCACTACAGTGCCTCAGTCGCTTGTATGCTGTACTACGCCATCCATACTTCAAGTACAGCCTACATCTAAATATTTTCCGTGATATCACTTCTATGAAACGGAGTTGCTCCATGCAAATCTTCTAGGTAGTTTAGGAGATTAGGTGTTTCTAATAGATGAACAGACATTTATTTCATGATCAATCATATCTTATGAAAATGTACTGACGCATGGAAAGCTGAAATATAATTGAAAACAATTATTATTCTTATGGTTGGCTCTCTTTCCGCTAGATACACTATTTTCGCTCCAAGCGTGAGACTCAAACTTCCATAGCAGTTGCACTTATACGTTAGCCTGTCATATCAGTATGTAATAGTGTTGTTGTTATGGTCTTCAGTCCGGAGACTGGTTTGATGCAGCTCTCCACCCTACTCTATCCTGAGCAAGCCTTTTCATCTCCTCATAAGAACGACAACCCACATCCACTTGAATCTGCTTACTATACGCGTCTCTTGGCCTCCCTCTGCGATTTTTACCCCACACGCTTCCCTCCAATGCTAAATTTACGATTCCTCGATGTCTATGAATGTGTCCTACCAAGCGATCCCTTCTTTCAGTTAGGGTATGCCAAAAATTCCTTTTCTCGCCAATTCTGTTCAGTACCTCTTCATTAGTTATGTGATCTACCCACCTAATCGTCAGCATTCTTCTGTAGCACCACATTTCAAAAGCCTCTATTCTCTTCCTGTCCGCACTGCTTATCGTCCATGTTTCACTCCCATACAAGGCAACACTCCACACAAATGCCTTCAGAAAAGACTTCCTTACACTTAAATTAATATTCGATGTTAGCAAATTTCTTTTTTTCAAAAATGCTTTTCTTCCCATTGCCATTCTGCATTTTATATCCTCTGTACTGCGACCATCGCATGTTATTTTACTACCTAAGTAACAAAACTCATCTACCACCTTCATTGTTTCGTTACCTAATCTAATTCCTTCAACATCGCCTGATTTTCTAAGACCGCATTCCATTATTTTTGTTTTGCTCTTGTTAATGTTCATTTTGTACGCTCTCTTCAACACACTGTCCATTCCATTCAACTGCTCTTCCAGGTCGTTCGCTGTCTCTGACAGAATTACAATGTCATCAGCAAAACGCAACGTTTTTATTTCTTCCCCCTGAACTTTAATCCCTATTCCAAAATTTTCCTTGCTTTCCTTCATCGCCTGCTCAATGTACAAATTGAATAACATCGGAGAAAGGCTACAACCCTGTCTTACTCCCTTCCCAACTGATGCTTCCCTTTCATGCCCTTCGAGTCTAATAACTGCGGTCTGGCTTTTGTACAAGTTGTAGATAACTCTCCTTTCCCTGTATTTTACCCCTGCTGACTTCAGAATTTGAAAGAGTGTAGTCCAGTCAACGTTGTCAAATGCTTTCTCCAAATCTACAAAGGCTAAAAATGTAGATTTGCCTTTCCTTTATCTATCTTCTAAGATAAGACGTAAGGTAAGTATTGCCTCCCGGGTTCCTACATTCCTCCTGAATCCAAACTGATCTTCCCCTAGGTCAGCTTCTACCAGCTTTTCCATTCTCCTGTAGATAATTCGTGTTAATATTTTGCAACCATGACTTATCAAACTGATGGTTCTGTAATTTTCACACCTGTCTGCACCTGATTTCTTTGGAATGGGGATTATTACATTTTTCTTAAAGTCTGAGGGCATTTCGCCTGTCTCATATATCCTACACACCAGTTCAAATAGTCTTGTCATGGCTGGTTCTCCCAGAGACTTTAGTAGCTCTGAGGGTATATCATCTACTCCTGGGGCCTTGTTCCGGCCTAGGTCTTTCAAGGCTCTGTCAAATTCATCTCTGAGTATAGTATCTCCTATTTCATCTTGATCTACTTCCTCTTCCCTTTCTACAACATCGTCTCTAAGTTCATTTCCTTTGTAGAGCTGCTCTATGTACTCTTTCCACCTTTCAGCCTTCCCTTCTTTGCTGAGAACTGGTTTCCCATCTGAGTTCTTGATATTTGTAGAATTGCTTTTCTTGTCCCCAAATGTCTCTCTGATTTTCCTGTAGGCGGTATCTACTTTTCCCCTTATTATACATTCTTCTACAGATTTGCATTTGGCTTCTAGCCACTCCTGCTTAGCCATTCTGCACTTCCTATCAATCTCATTTCTTAGTCCTCTGTACTCCATTTTGCCTGTTTCATTTACTGCATTTTTATATTTTCTCCTTTCATCAATTAAATTTAGTATCTCCTGTGTTATCCAAGGATTTTTTGCAGGTCTTGCCTTTCTACCTATTTTGTCCTCTGCTGCCTTCACTATTTCATCTCTCAATGCTACCCATTCCTCTTCTACTGTTTTATTTCCCCCTGCTTCTGTCAATTGTTGCCTAAATCTCCCTCTGAAATTCACCAGAACTTCACGTTCCTTCAATTTATCTAGGTCCCATCTCCTTATTTTCCTACCTTTCTGCAGTTTTTTCAGTTTCAGCCTACAGTTCATGACTAACAAGTTATGGTCAGAGTCTATATCTGCCCCTGGGTATGTCTTGCAGTTTATAACCTGATTCCGGAATCTATATTTTACCATTATAAAATCTATCTGATACCTTCCAGTGTCTCCTGGTCTCTTCCAAGTATATAACCTTCTTTTGTGATTCTTAAACCATGTGTTTGTTATGATTAAATTATGTTCCGTGCAAAATTCTACCAGGCGACTTCCTCTTTCATTCCTTCTGCCCAGTCCATATTCACCTACTATTTTTCCTTCTCTTCCTTTTCCTACTACCGAATTCCAGTCTCCCATCACAATTAAGTTTTCCTCTCCCTTAACGGTCTGAATAATTTCCTTTAGCTCCTCATATATTTCTTCTATATCCTCATCATCGGCAGAGCTAGTTGGCATATAAACCTGTACTACTGTTGTCAGTGTTGGCTTCGTATCTATCTTGACAATGATAATGCGATCACTGTGCTGCTCGTAGTAGTTTACCCGCATTCCTATTTTCTTATTCATTATCAGTCCTACTCCTGTGATACCCCCAACTGATTTTGTATTTATAATCCTGTACTCACCTGACCAGAAATCCTGTTCATCCTGCCACCGAACTTCACTAATCCCGACTATATCTAACTTCAACCTATCCATTTCTCTTTTTAAATTTTCTAATTTTCCTACCCCATTAAGGGATCTAACATTCCACGCTCCGATCCGTAGAATGCCAGTGTTGTCTTTCCTGATGATAACATCCTCCTGAGTAGTCCCCGCCGGGAGATCCGAATGGGGGACTATTTTACCTCCGGAATATTTTACCCGAGAGGATGCCATCATCATATTTTCATACAGTAGAGCTGCATGTCCTCGGGAAAAGTAACGGCTGTAGTTTCCCCTTGCTTTCAGCCGTTCGCAGTAGCTGTGTGGCAAAGCCACATTGGCTGATTTTACAAGGCCAGCTCAGTCAATCATCCAGACTGTTGCCCCTGTAACTACTGAAAAGGCTGCTGCCCCTCTTCAAGAACCACACGTTTGTCTGGCATCTCCACAGATACCCCTCCGTTGTGGTTGCACCTACGGTACGGCTATCTGCATCGTTGAGGCACGCAAGCCACTCCACCTCGGCAATGTCTGTGGTTCATGGGGGTGGATGTAATAATATCAGTTTTATATTCATTGCTTTGAATCCTGTCTATTAGTCATCTGGTGCACTACGAAAGTAACAGTGCGACTATTGGTTCTTTGCTGCATTACGCCGTTCTTTCCTAGCATGAAATACACATAAAACTTCAGATTACGATGTATTTTATTTTTCTGATTTGATTTTGATGAAGCCTATATGTTGATCCAAGGATATTATCAATTTATCTGTGATAGCCTCTGAATGTTCGTTTAGTACTACATCATGCTTATAAGCATAGTGTGCACAAAAAACTTCGAAGTACGATCTCTCTTTCCCTGATTCGATTTTGATGAAAAGAAACCTACGTTATCCTTCAAGCTATTCTAAAATTACGTGCGAAGCCCCACGAATGTGTGTGTAACACTTTTGGAGATTACTCTCTACAAAGAGACACATGCGATTGCTTTCAGAAAAATGTTTAAATTGTGATATCTTACTTTTTCTGATCCGATTTTGTGAAATGAAGCGTTTATGTAACCGCACGATACCCTCACGTTACCTGTGAGATTAACGTGATAAAAGAGAAAGACATCCATGACGGTTGTAGTTAAAATCGTTAAATTGTGATTTTGTTTACAGTGATCCGATTTTTATGAAACTAAGTAGGATGAAGTTACCTGTGAAAACCTAATGCAAATTCGTGAAGTAATATCAGCAAATTCTCTGAGACGAATAAATAGTGGATGAATGAAGTCTCGTAAATCACGCGTCACGTGATGGGAAAAATTATTGTGTTGTCGTAGGTAGGTTTTAACCCCACAGCGATAGTTGCCTAATAGTAAGCAATATGTCTACCAAGTTTAATTGAAATCGGACCATTATGGGATGAAGAAAAAGAGCGCATGATGTAGCAGTTAATCGGAAAATTATGACGTCATAAATCCTGAAATATGTGTCATATTATAATGTAAATTCGAAGGTACATTCAGTGGCATATGTGCCTAATGTCTGCAAAACGTATCGTTAATGTATGATGATACGGTGTTTCATGAACCAAATTATGACCTCATATCTCATGAACTTTATGTCGAACTGTGATATAATATCGAAGGAACGTTCAGTAGTATGTACGTGTACTGTTCGTGAATTGTCTGGCGTATAAAAGTTACAGTTTAGAAGTAATAATTTGAAACGTCATACCAAATCCGTAATTATACATGATGAAATTGGAAAAGTAGTAAGCGATTAACATTATTCTTTTCATCATTTTGTTGTTTCCTAAAGATTTGAAATTATGTTTACAATTTATCATTGTTTATGACGTGATATCGTATGAACTATGTATCGTACGTGGTTTTTACAAACACATAAAATGATTGAAGAATATTTGTACCAAATTTGGTTGAAGTCGGCCCATTAGTTTAGGAGCAGATGTAGAATATCATAGCATGATGCGGCCGTAGTTCATGCCTGTCATTGTTTATGACGTCATGTCATGTCTCCTTACGATTTTTGCCTGATAGTAAGTATCATGTGTACCACGTTTGGTTGAAATCGGTCCAGTAGTTTAGGAGGAGAAACTTATCTTTCTGTAAAAACAAATCTAATAAATGTTTTCTGAACGATCATCTCGGAATTATCGGAGCAAACAAAGCCGCGGCGGATTAGCCGTGCGCGCTGGTGCGCCTAGATGTGGTGCGCGCGGCCATTGTCCCGCTGGGGGTTCGAGTCCACCCACGGGCATGGGTGTTTGTGTTGTCCTAAAGTTAGTTTACCTTAGTTTAAGTAGTTTGTAAGCTACAGACTAATGATCAAGCAGTTGAGTCCGACAGATTTACAAACATTTGAATTTTTTTTTCTGTTTTTGAGCAAACAAATTTTTTACCCGTGTTACACACTTCTCTTGTACTTCTGTTTCTTGATCTTTCACACTCATAGCAGCGACTCAGGCTCTGTGGCGTTCGCGAAGTTGATGGCTTACTTTCCACCAAAAGAATTTCAAGAGAGTCCTTTATTTTGAAGGACATTTTTTTTTTTTGTCTAATCTAATTAGGGCCAGAGGTTTTATACCAGAATTCGACCTTTTTGCCATTGACACATAATTTTCATAAAATCTAATGAAATATATCAATATGTATACACTGTGAAACAATAAGGAAATAATTGTAAGACTTATTCCAACAAATAAGTGAAAAAAAATAACAGACTACGCAAAGAAACAGTTTTTCTAACAAACTTCGGCAACAGGTCGCGCGGTTAACAGTGAAAAGGTCCGCCAGCAATCCTTAAAGTACATAGAGACTGTAAGCATCGCGATCACTACGGAGTTAAGCGAAAATCTTGAATGTTATTTCTTCAACAGAAACGTAAACTCACTAAATTATACCCGCTCATAGGTACATTGTATTTATGATAGTGGGTAATGCTGTTCACTGCACAACATAGTGAAACGCTGCAACAGTGATCATTTTGCATTGATAACTATAATAACAACAATTAAGCAACCTTCACATAAACACTAAGGAACTGTTGCAGCTGCTTGCAGCGGAAAACATCAGTACTAGTGAGTCTATTTCACAATTGCAAGTATGCAGCAATTGCTAATTATTGTCCCGTGGCTCTTTAGTATAATCTAAATACAGTGCCATAAAAATACTATAGCTAGAAACATGATGTTGATTTTGATCCGATAACGGCTCATGTTAGTTGGGGGATAGCTGGTGCACTAATGTTAGTTTGAACGTCATCCGCCAACAGATAATGTAGTGAAATACCTACCAAAGCGCCATTTGTATGTGCCCTTCAAACTGGACTGATTGTAGCCATAACGCTCAATGTAATATCCACGTATTTGGGAAACAGACACTATGCTACAGAGAGATTCTCGTACTTCCTACAGCGTACTCGGCATCTTTAAAAAGGGGTCAAATTGTGGCCTTACGAGAAGCGAGATCGTCTTTTCCGAGAATTGCAAAACAACTTGACACTACTGACTCAGTTGTGCAAAAATATTGGTTGCAATGGTTGCATGTACATTCCACCTTCCATAGGGAAGGTTCTGAACGTCCGGTAAGGTCGATGTATCGCAATCGTTATTTTTAATCTGCTGAAATCGGTCATCTGCCGTATCGACTGTTTTCCATATAAATATATTTAAAAGATCTTCCCCGAAGTATGAGAAACTTTATCAATCTACGTGTATCAAGTATTGTGTTAAAATATGATTTTCAGAATATCTTCAGTTTTAAAAAACATGTCAGTCTGCTAACTCTTATCACAGTTTCAATGCTCAGAAAGCGTAGTTGTAAAGTAACGCAATGTTTGTGAGTATATGTCACCAAACTGCATTTGACATCAGTCCCTACACTTACAAACTAGTTATACTATACACACTTACACACTGTAACACCACATCGCCACCATAGCATTAGAATCACGGTATTCCGACATTTTTCATCGTTACGTAATTTTAATAATTTGTTAAGAGGCAGAATTTTCTCATTTTTCAAAATTTTTAGTAAATTCAAATTATGTCAGCGTAATTCAGAGTAACAGTATCCAGGAATTACTTAGGTCAAAACATCTCGTATATCAGAGATCATTTGTTAGATTGCTATTATAAATAGTACCCGTAGTTGAGTTACTCTCTCTGTCCCTATGTGCTCAGCTTTCTCTATATGCGTAGCTTTCTATGTGATGAGCTCTCAGTGCTTAGCTAAAATATTTCCAAGATAGGAAAAAACCCGAAAAAGTATTTAATCTTTAATATAAACGAGCGAACATTATATTTGGACCTTGATCGTGATAGGCTCGGACGGAAGAATTAGAAACTTCTGCCTCTCGTAATAAACTGATGAATATTCGTGAGATGAAATTTGAACTTATCGTCTAGTTCAATGCAATACCTTTTCAAAGACGTATCTTGGAAAATTAAAATTCGTAATCAATTATAGGATCCAGAGAGATTAATACAATCAAACTTTGACGAAAATAATCATGAATTGTGAACTTATGAAGTCTTTACCATGAAAGTGTAGTGAATGTAACTATTGATTTGAAAATAGAGAATCTATGAACCTTAAAAAAGTGTTAAACAGTTATTCGAGTATTTAGTTCCGTAATATTTAACCAGCATATTCTAAAAGCGAAAAATTTATGTGTGACGTTCATAAGAAATTAAGTAATGTGTGAAGGAATATATATATATTTATATATATATATATATATATATATATATATATATATATATATATATATATATAAAAGAACAGTATCTTTGTGATGGGCGTCATATTATCTGAACTACCGGGACTTAATGACTCAAATTTTTATTCTTTGGTTTATTAAATATCAGCCCCTGAGAATCGGATTATCATGCTCAAACATTACAAAAAGTCTTTAAGTTTAAATAAAATCCAGTACCAATATTTACAGTGAATAATTCAACAAAGATATAAATTTTATTAACTGCGAAGAAGTACCAGGTCTACCAACTTAATTTTCATACTGAGGTGACAAATAGAATTTTGAACCTATACATCCAATACAACTGTGAAAATCAAGATGTAATCTACAGCTTGAAAGTCGCAAGCTAAAACCGTAATATAAAACGAAGTCAACACAACTGTCGCCGCCCAGTCACACACACAGAGAGAGAGAGAGAGAGATTTGGGGGGGGGGGGGAGACAGGGACACATGCACTCGAACTTCCGACAGGGAGCAGAGGCGCACTCTGGAACACGGAGCCTTAGAATGGACACTACTCCCGCGCGGAAGTCAGTATTTTAAATGAAACAAGAAGCGCTAGAAAAACGTAACTGTTACCGTAAATTGCGATGTAAACACTAACTGTCAGTTGATCACATGGCTGAAGGTGCAGGGATCACTGGTAAATTGTGCGTAGAGAAGTGTTTGTAGTAAACATCCATAAAGAAAACTTAAGAAGAACCACGAAGAGGAGATCGTAAGTAGTCTCAAGTAAAGTATTTTGCAATTATAAACGCTCGAAATTGAATTAATTAAAGCATTATAATAATGTTTATTAAGCTTATGGGAATTAACTGCGTGGTCATAAGTCCCTAAACGTACAAACTACTTATGAACTAATAGACTAATACTATAGACTATAGACTAATACTATAGACAACACAGACATCCATGCACTAGGGAGAATTCGAACATCCGACGCGGATAACCGCGCGATCCGCAATGTGGCGCGCCAGACCGCTCGGCTACTCTCGCGCGGCAATTAATTAAACATGATTCGTTAAATTTTCTCTAGTCAGCTGCAATATCGAAACTGATGTCGATGTCTACTTGTTTAAGACAAACGTAATTATGTCTGCTGCAGATGGGTGGAAATCTGAAACGCGTGTTGATATAATAAATAACATTTTAAACGACGGTGGTTTGTGTGGTTTTACAATAAAACAAAAGTGTATATCCTACAGTTTTGTTTTGCACCAGACGATAATTACGTTTAATGACTGGTAAGGGTGGGTTTTGTATGTGGATTTTCACGTGTTTTAAGGTGCGACTAGTTTTAGTTTTTTTCACATGGAGAAAAGACTTCCCTGTGTTATTTTTCCTTCCTTTTATTTTTAATGAAAACGAACCATCCAATAAGAAAATCTACCATCCATTTGTAAAAACCGTTACAGATGACATGACTGAAATACTTTTAAAAAAAGCTGTTACCAGTTACCAGCATCTTAAGCGGAATCGATGTTATTTGTAAACCTTACTTAATACTACATTATTGGTTGTAACTAAGAGTGAAATGCCACATAAATCCCTCTGATTTTATGAAGACATGTGCAAGTCCTTGTAACATCAATCAGTTCCATTTAAAACAATTAAACTTAGAATTTCCAATGGCTGGATATGCAAAATGTACCGAGATCCTGTGGTTCGCAGTAAATCGTGCTATTTGTCAGCAGTGCGACGTAAAGTATTCTGAAGTCAGGAAATTTTTTATTTCTACTACAAAATTTTAATACTCTGTTCGAAACAACATCATTTAATGCATATATAAATGTTAATAATGAGATTTATCATTACTACTGTTTCTGCCGTCATCCAGCCATTATCTGACTTGCCAATATGGGTGGGAACTCTTCTGAATTCGAACAAAATCATTGGTGAGGCAACTGAACCTAATTCATTATCCAATATTAAAGAATTCACATTTCTCTTTCTCTCTAGTAGTAATAACGTTATACACATTTTTTGACCAACCTGCGCTAAAACCTTGTCTTGAGGTGACAAAAGAAACATGTCTCGTTACAGTTAAACAATCGAGAAGATTATCTATCTGGTCTAGCGTTATTAAAAAGGGGTTTACATCTGTAATTTTTTGCCAAGTATAACTCCAGAGTCCCAATGTTGCTTTTTCTTCACAGAAAATCCCTTTTTAACTAACTCAATAATCCACTTAAAATATTTGTATTCACCTCCACACTGAAAACAGATAAGGATCCCATTTTCCTGGAAGGAGGAGTTCTGCTGCTTACTTTATCCTGGAGTGTAGACCTGGGCACTTCATACTATTTCGCTGCTCTAAAAACAGGCATAGCGCCAATCACTGCTTCCATAGCATTCTTCATTCTGTCTTCACGATAAAGTAGTTTTGGGACCATCTGAGGATCAATATGAATTCATTGTGTAGTGAACGGCACAGTGATGTCTCATTGTCGGACATATTTTTTATCATATTTGAAATACTGAGTGAACAATTTATATTACGATTATTGGTTCATACGTTCTCAAAGTATTTCTTTTTCGTATTCGATACGACAGGTTATGGTTGGAGGGGGAGGGGGGTAGTGCGATAGCTGGTACAGAGATTTTTACTTTAAACCAATAATCTGCACTAACCAGATACGTAATAAGAGCAAAGTAAGAACACGTCTTGTGTGTTCTAACAGATGAAGGTTATAGTTTACCAAAATATCAAAATGCAACTTCAATTACATTAAAAACAGACTGATGTTACGAACTCTGAAGTACTACTTATTCCCATGCACACCAAGCAAAGACAGTGACATCGCCTGGGTTCGTTTAAAACCACAGTGCAATGCCACGCTTTGGCTACAAGCGCGTTATCCGGACTTCGGACGAGGTATGCGTACTGAAGATTCAAGGAAGTTCCGATAAATGACAGAACTATTCAGCTGTACACTTAAAACACGTATTCAGCAGCTAAAAAGCCGATTAATGGTACTTACCCCATACCTACAACAAAAATGCGCGAATATTTTAAACACTACCAAACAGATTCCTTACAATTGTGGCCACGTATTTGCAATAATAGAGGGAACAAACATCACGCTTGCTTGATGGAACGAAAGAGTGATTGTTATTTGGACAAGACGAATAAATAGGGAGTAGCAACACACACACTAGGACCTGGCGACCATCAATATCCATTCCCAGACATCGATTTAGATGGACCAATTAATTACTTGGCCAGGATATAGAGACACAGAAATTCTGAAGCACCAAAACAATTACACTACAACGGAAGAAGGGCTATTTTGATTAGTTTCATATTTATTTGTGATTAGTATAACTGTTTAAAATGTTTATGTAAGAATGTACAGTGTACTTGACAAAGCGTTGTACGTTGGCGAGGATTGTCAACTGGGGATTTTCGTGACGTAGGGGTTTATCGAGAGGATAAGTATAAAAGATGGTTGGTAGGCTCAGGTGGGGCAGTGTGTGTTTGGCTAGCATCGCGAAGGCATAGCTATGCCGGTCTGTGCCGCGACTTTCGGAAGAGTGAAACTTTAAAAGTTTTCAGAGTGTGGAAAGAGTAGTCGAACTTAGAACAAATTACGAGTGTGGCGAGTTTCTGTTTAAACTTGTAAGGTTTCTTCTTGAGATGCCAAGGGCTGCGTTGAACTTGAAGATTGCAGCGTGTGAAGTGTAGGCACTGCGACTTAGATAAATTTATGTGGATTAGATGGGAAACTGGTTGTAAAATTGCATCTCGTCAGAAAGTGATAACTCAATCTCGCAAACATTCATTCCATTGAATTGTGCAGATATTTGTTCAAGAACATTGTTTTTTGTCAAAGGAACTGTGATTCGAGTGAATCTAAAGACAAAGTATTCTCGGTCAGGCAGAGGCTAGTGGAACGGTTTCATGCAATGAACAGTAGCCTGGTGAGTTGATTCGAAATATTTTCGGCAAAGTAAATTTTGTCTAGGAGCTCACGAGCTATGTTAGATACGCCTATACAGTTCTATTACCAGCGACAGTGTTTTGACCTGCTAAATAAACATACTAGATAAAAGTTTATACGAAAGTGTTGTGAAGTTTATTTATATGTAGTGCATCCTTTCTTCTCATTTCTATTTCTGTATTATTAAACATATGCAGGTGGGGACTGTGAACGAATTTTTTATCATCCCCTAGACAGAGCAGAACTTACTGAGCCAGCGAACTTAATTGTGTTAACTTTATATAAAATTCTCCACGAACAGTCCTTAAATAACTTCACAGCTGCATAGTCGACTGCAGGAAGGGCTTAATTTAGACACACTGTGAGCCTGTAATGATAATTTTTTCTTTTTAGCTGGTGTTTTCGTCAAGTTTAAAGTGAAGTACCGTTATTGAAATTTAACAAACTATGAAATATTGCAATGAATATTAATTTTGAAAAGATAGAGACACTGAGAAATACATGAAAGATTCCGTCATCACTATTTAGCGGCAATGTTGGTTAGAATAAAGACAACACCAGAAAGCATCATTACAAAAGAAAGTGGCGGAATCCGTTTTTTACCTGGCAGGAGAACACAGATTGGATTGGAGTCATCACACTGGAGACGAACCTGTAAGGAATAATTAATTTATTCTTTACTGTAAACTGATGCTTAGTTGCATAAGCTTCGAATACTAAAGTCTCATGACCGTATTTAATTCCAATTAAGATTGTTGTTTAAAGTTGTAAAATGTTAACTTTCACGGCCGGTATGGTCAAAATTACTAAAAATTTCCGGGCTGTTATGCTGTGGTCTTGTGGATTTATTATTAAAACCCAACGTTTCGTCCCCGACTGCGGAGGACATTCCCAAGGAGGATCGTGGCACTTTTGGATGTCCGATTCACACCCTTGCTCGCTACTGACTTCGTTTAAAGAAAAGAAGAATTACTGCAGGCATTCAAACAAAATTCAACACAAAATGTGCGTAAGTGAAATTCGCGTCTGGAATGTTCTTCCGCAATCGCGAAGCAATTTACAATAAAGGCCAAGCATCATTTTACGAATTATGCTGAAAACAAAGATTTAAAAAAAATGAAAAATGGGGAAAGAAAAATTTTTATACTAAATATTAATTTCATTTGAACTGTGGTATTTATTACAATTAACGAATTATATGATCGCACTTAAATAGTCAATGTGGAAAGACCAAAAGAGAGACGTCCGATCTACTCGACAGCAAGAAGACGAAAGACGACGATAGATTCCGTTTTCTCTCCAGCTCGTTCAAAAAGATTGAAAGTCTCTTATGAAACAAAATAATCAGAGATTTACTGGCAGAGAGAACTGATGCTAGCGACAAGTGTCGCAGATATAATTTAAATTAAAAAATAAATAAATATAATGCTACAGTCCTTAGTATTATTTTTGGAAACATTTTAGTTT
This sequence comes from Locusta migratoria, assembly GCA_026315105.1. Taxonomy (NCBI): domain Eukaryota; kingdom Metazoa; phylum Arthropoda; class Insecta; order Orthoptera; family Acrididae; genus Locusta; species Locusta migratoria. Next base: position 875,009,372 of record CM048744.1, read on the forward strand.
AACTTTTGGGATAAACAGCACTCATATATCAGTCTAAATTTGAATGATATAGTTTCGGTCCTCATTTGGTCCATCTTCAGGGTCGTAGCTTCACTGATGTCATGGAGCTGAACAGTTGCTTGGGAGGCTTCCAGTGACTTACTGGAAGGCTCCCAAGCACCTGGTCAGCTCATCGACATCAAAGGAGTTGCCATCCTGAAGATGGTAAAAAATAAAGGTCCGAAACTAATTGGCGGATTAGCCGTGCGCACTGGGGCGGAGCCCGCAGCCGTTCGCCGTCGGGGGCTTGTGAGTCCCCTCTCGGGCATGGGTGTTGTCCTCAGGTTATTTTTCCTTCGTTTAATTGTTTGTAGGCTACGGACTAACGACCAAGCAGTTGAGTACGATAGATTTAGAAACATTTGAACACTTTTTTGATAAACTAGTTGGTATAAATAAAAATCATTGCGCTTTGTTTCTTACATATAAATAGTACCAAATTTTCATCAGACGCCTTCATGGCATGCGCAGACGCGACTCCACTATCGTAGACAGTGGTCCCATGACGTCACGAACAGATGTTTCGTGTATACGTGTAAAAAATATACTTTTTAAGTATGAACCAGCGTTCTGTATGTGCAAATCGTCCGAAGATATCTTCATGAGAGAAAGTTGAAATGTCAAGGGGAAGGTTATTCCTTGTAGAACAGCCTTATTCCTGTTAATCTAATATCAGTAATAAATAAATTATAGAAGTGGCATATTACGGTTTCATTTTTCCCCGGAACGGATTATGATGAAATAAGATTCCCCATTCAGTTTCTGGCCGTGAAGCCTGCTAGAATAGCTCGCTCGATAGAGCGCTTGCCTGGTAATGGAAAAGGTCCCAGTAACACAGAATTTATCTGACATTAAGTTCGATACCAGCGTACACTCCTCCGCATAGTGGAAACATCATTGTGGAAACATCCCTTAATATTTGACTAAGCCTCGTCTCTACAATATCCTTTCTTCCGGGAACGCTAGTCCTGCAAGTTCAACAGAACTTGTGTGATTGTTACATCCTTTTTTGTTCTGTCTTTCCACAGTTGCTTTTTTACATTGTAATGTAAATATTTATGCAAACTGTCTGTGAATTGAATAATTATGGTTTTATATTGCCATATGCATTTCACCTTTATTTGGAACGCAAGACCAGTGGCAATATTTGCTGGATGGTATTTTAAATTTAGTGCTCATTGGTTACTTGTTTTCTTTCCAATCATATTCCCTTGCCAAGGTAGAGTGGCCGAGCGTTCTAAGACGACTCGTTGCGGAATAAATGCTTTCTAGTCGTCGGAGGTTCGAGTCCTCCCTTGCACTTGGGTGTTTCTGTTGTCCTTAGCATAATTTATTTTAAGTTAGTTTAAGTAGTTTGCAGACCTAGGGGCTGATGACTACCTTAGATTTACAAACATTTGAACATTTTTATATCCACTTGCCGGTTTTTTTTTTTTTTTCCTTTTGCCACTTCAGGACTAGCACCACTAGGTACATGCAATGAAATGTTGTTTGTGGCATGTGGCTGGTAGCGCTAGTGGTGAAGTGGTAAAAAGAATTCAGTTACATAGACGGTTTCCATAAATATTCACATTATAATAATACTTCTGTGATATTTGGAAGGTACGAGGCGAAGCACTGGAGGATCCAAACCTGTGAGGACAGACCGTCAAGTGTGCCAGGAAAGCTCAGCTTCTGGCGGTGAAGCGTGCTAGGGTAGCTTAGTCCATAGAGCGCTTGTCTGAAAATTGCAGAGGTCCCAGGTTCGAATCCCGAAGAGGAATACAGTTTTTATCTGCCATTATGTTCCATATGAACGCACATTCCGCTTCAGAGTGCAAATATTCATTCTAGTTTGTTCATTTTATTTCAACGATTCCTTCCTTCCTTCTTCTCTTCCAACAACCATATTAATAATTCCCTTCTGCTCTTACAACCACCATATTAATAACTACATTTCTTACGCTACACTTATAAGTACTTTGTTCTGTATCGCCATACATAAATCCCCTGGCCTACAGATTACATTCAGTCATTCGAAATTTACTGAAATGAAAACATCCCGGTATAATACAATAATTATATGTCTTGTTGTCAGCTCGTAACCTTTAGACTTTCCAGTTATAATCTCCGTACTACGATGTGATCTAACAACAGAGCATGTGTAACGACCCTTATACTGGCCACTTATGTGTCTGAGTGGGTAGTCCTTTATCCCTTGTCGATTAATTGCTTATGTACCGCACATTAATTACTTACAGGACAATATTAAGAGTATATGCCGCGCGGGAACTGCCTTGCGGTTCTAAGCACCATGTCAGGGACTGCGAGGCCGCTCGCATTTGAGGTTCGAGTCCTTTCTCTGCACATGGGTCTTTGTGTTGTGCTTAGTGTAAATTTATTTAGTTTGCAAATCTAGGAACCGATGACCACATTATTCAAACCATTTTGCTTGCATCTGTTAAGATCTTTAGTTCATCGACTATGTTTTGATGTTTTCCGGAACGTGGCAGTCACGTTCTACAAAGCAGCATTGTGATTAAACCGTCTCATAATTGTAATAGTCTTAGTGAATTATGTTGTTTTATGTAGTGTTCTGGAAAACTTACATGCTTGTTTATGTACCGTGTGGTAATTAATGTTAAATATATGATGATTATTAAACAGCTTTCCAGTTATAGAATGAGACATTAATTAATTAACAAACCTTCACTAACCTAATTAGGCAAAACTATCAAGTTTTATGGTCTTTCATGAATAGCAAAGCTGCACCTGGTGCTATATATTTGTAAATGCTGTCTGTGAATTTAGTATTACTCATTTTGTAAAAGTCAATCTTTTGTTACTAAAACGGATATACTCTGTAGACGTAAAATTCCAAACTGCCTCAACTAAATTTTACGGTTGTTTCGAGTCAACTGTTACCACTATCCAATCTTGTCTGTAATAAATGGACGGTTATCAAATAAATATTAGTATTACCTACAAGTTCAATAAATGATAGAACGATAATTTTCAGTTTAGTATTACTCTTTGGATGTGTCAAAAATTAAGTAACTGCCATAGAATCTGCTTAAAGAAACAATTAACGCCATCTGTTTAGAAGACAGTCTCAGCATGGATAGCTTCAGTTAGCGTTAACAGTCAATTTTCGTTGGAATTACTTCAGCATAGTATTTAGTTAACAAGAATAGAAAGTAAATGTGTAGTTTTTTACAGACCTTCCGTTTCTTAACAACAGCAAAACATTGAATATTTCACTTACACTTATTTTCAACAGCAGTATGTGTTCTGTACCCCTATTATGAAATGAAGCTGTATTTGGTTCTCAACCAGAGGAGCCCTTATACTGGGTTGACTTTCAATTAATTCTATATAAATTGCAACTACTGAGTTTAAGAGCACGCATTAATACACCCAGTGATTATTATTTTATACCTTCAGCATCTGTTTCTCAACATGATACCGTCGAGAGTGCAATGGTCTACCATGTACTGATCAATAATAATAATAATAATCACTATTTTTACATTTATCAAATAAGATATAGTGTATTTACTGAGCAGCTAAAAAATAAGTCAGTAATGTAATGGCTTGATGTGACTGAAGTATTTTCGTGCTACTAAGAGATCTGACTTGCTAGAGCAGCAACACAAAATGACCTACAGATATCCAGCTTCTTCAATATTAAGTTTTTTATTCCACATCAAACACTTGCACACTGTATATCAGTAAGTTTTGAATCAACGAAACCACCATGAAATTTATAAAATGGTAGGGCCTGAGTTAGTCTGTTGTATGTAGTGCGATGACATCATTATGAAAGGACGAATGACTGAATCACGCATAGCACTGCTTGCATCATAAATCTGCAAGAGACAAAGAAATGATCGGTCGAGATCTCAGTCACGTATCCCAGTGCATATTGAGACGGAACACTATGATTGGTGGGTCGTATTGGGCATTAAAGTCCTCTCTTAATCTTTGGCTGACTCCCCTGTTGCAGCTTCCCCTTACCGGAAACACCCATAAATTACAAAGTTATAAAAAGGGTAATGGATGAATTCGAAGTAAAATAATTAATATTTTAACAGTATGCTGTACTTACTAGATTAGTCTATTAAATATTTTTCAGTACGTACAAGAACACATTCTAAAGGCTGCCGAAACCTAGTCAGAACTAAGTAAAGAACCGTAGTGTAACAACCTCATTGAACGTACAACGAGCAAAATATTAGTGAATAGCAAAGTTACAGAGTTTTTATCGCATTACACAAATATTCATAAAATACAGTTTGAGTAATATATACTAATAATAAATCTGTAAATGTAGGCCTGTCACAGTTCACTTCAATCTTCAAAACTACTGAACGAATCTTCATGCGGTTTTCACAGGAAACATGAGAAAAGTTTGGGTTAACATATCGGCATAATTTTATCAGAATTGGATCATGAAAGAAAAATTCATTGAAATTTTAAGTGTTTTCAGTAACCGTCGTGTCTGTTTGTTCAACTATAAAAAACCTCTTATCTCTAAAACTACTCCACGAATTTGCATGGGGCTTTTACAGGTAACTTGAGTGTACCTCTGGACAACATATAGACTTCGTTTCATAAAAACCTAATCACAGAAAAAATTAACACCGTAATTTGAAATTTTTCATCTACTACCGTCATGTCTGTGTCTCTCTTTGAACACGTTTACTCCAAAACTACTTGACGAATATTCATGGGGTTTTCACACAACCTGAGCATATCGTACGCTTACATAAAGACTTCAATAATTAAAAACGTATCAGTTGTTTAAAAGCTGTCGTTTATGTTTATTTGTTGAGGATAATCTCCAAAAGTACTGAACGAATTTTTACAGTTTTCACAGCTAAATTGAAAATAATTTGGAGAGGAACATAGGCTTCATTTCATCAAAATAGGATCAGAGGAAGGAAAGGTATCGTAATTTGGTTATATATATATATATATATATATATATATATATATATATATATATATATATATATATATATATATTTTTTTTTTTTTTATTTGATTTGATATTCTCAGGGAAGCCAAAACCGTTTTGGTCCAACCCGCCACTGCCCGCACCGAAACTAAGTTTATTCTGCGGTATCGCCCTTGAACAGTGCAAGGAGTCCCTTTACCAGTTCTTTATTAGACACAATTTCTTCGGATCTGGTTGTCCCAAATGTTCTGTGCCTTTTACTCTCCAGTGCAATACATTCGAAGATTAGATGTGATTCAGTTTCATCACCGTCATCACAGATCTTACATTTAGGGTCCTCTTCTGTTATTCCCATTGTAAGTAGGTGTTTTTTTTTAATTCCCATGGCCTGTCAGCAATCCAACCATGAGTCTAATCTCTCTCATGTTCAGGCCCAGGATTGCAGAGCTTCTTTGGCATCATTACCTAGCCATGTTTTCGTTGGTAGACGTTGGTCCAATATTCTATGTGCTGTCTTCTGAGCCAGTTACATTGCTCCAATTTGATAATCGCCTTGGTGATTGTCAGGACAGGTTTCGGTCCAATAAATGGAGTCTCTGCCCCCATCCTGGCTAATCTGTCGGCATGTTCGTTGCCACTGATCCACGAGTGGCCAGGGACCCACAATAGGTTTACTCTATTGCGTTCCCCTAGCTCCACCAGAACCATGTGACATTCTGTAACAATTTTATACCTTCTTGCAGGTGCTACCAGTGATCTCAGGGCTGCCTGGCTGTCTGAATATATATAGATGCTACGGTCTTTGTGGCACGTACGCAAATTCTCCTTCACACACATCCTGATGGCAGTGATTTCGGCCTGGAATACGGAGGCCAGTTTCCCTACAGAGATGACGCCCTCCTGTCTTGGCTGCACCTCGTATACGCCGGCCCCAACGCCTTGGTATGATTTTGACCCGTAAGTGAACCAGACAATATCCCCGGTATGGTGTCGAACTATTTTCTCCCACTGCTCCCTATTTCCAATTGTTATATTGAAAGGATTGTTGAAGCAGTTTTGGGTTATAATATAGTCGGCTGGCATTTGCCCAACTTTTCCTACATTTACCTCACTCACTATTTTAGTGTGTGATTCTGTATATCCCAAAGAGTTCCAGTTTTTGCCAGTTTTGAGTCTGTATGCACCAGCCACTGCCTTCATCTTGACCCAAAGGTGTAATGGGGGCATATCCAGCATGGTTTCCATCCCAGCAGTTGGTGTGCTGTTATGGTTAAGCAGGCTAATCTCTGCACCTTAGCAACCTCCTTAGCAGCAACCTGCTGTTCTACCTTCTTCCACCACACGACCGCCCCATAGGTGATCCTGGGTCTAATCAGTGTGGTGTATATCCAGTGCATACCCTTGGGGCTCAAGCCCCAATTTTTGCCACAAGCTCTCCTGGTACTTACTAGAGTACCTTTTGCCTTGGAGCAAATATTCCTAATGTGAGGGGTCCATGTCAGATATTTCACTGTCCCCTTCACAGGTAGCACTTCATTGAAAAGCTTTAAATTCCATTTTGAATGTTGTATACGCTTCTTTGTGAATGGTACAACAACAGTCTTCTTAGGACTAATCCCCAGATCCTGTTTACTGCACCAGTCTTGCACAATGTCCAACGCATCTTATTCCATATTCTTTACTGTGTCAGCAAATTTGCCAAGTATTACTATGACTAGATCATCTGCGTATCCTTGACAAAAGTGCTACCTAGAGTTTAATTCTCCAATGAGATCATTCACCACTAAATTCCACAATAAAGGGAATAGGACTCCTCATTCATTCATCATGGTAGCTCCTACTTTTCTTCCACTGAGCATAGCCCTAGTACACCTACATATAGTGGTCCCTAGGTCATGCACCTCTGCTACCCTAAAAATGGAATCGAAGGTCGTGTTGCTAAAAGCCCCCTCGATGTCCAGGAATATACAGAGGGCTATTTCCTGAAATTGTAGTGCTTTCTCCACCTGCCCAACGAGTTGGTGGAGTGCTCTCTCACATGATTTACCTGGCTGATATGCATGTTGGTTTGAATGTAGAGGAGATCTACTTAACCTCCTTTCCTCAAAATGCACATTAACCAGCTTTTCCAATGTCTTAAGAATGAAGGAGGACAGGCTGATTGGTCTCATATCCTTGGCTTTGGTATGATCAATTCTCCCTGGTTTTGGAATGAAGACAACCTTCACTGCCCTCCAGACATTGGGAATGATTCCTGCTGCTAGGCTAACCCTGAATAACCTGCGTAGAAATGTAATAAGATTTTCTCCCGCTTGTTGCAGGAGAGCTGGAAAGATTCCATCGGGCCCAGTTGACCTGAACGGTTGAAATGTTCCCACCGCCCATCGGACCTTACTGAAATCGACAACTTGGCTAAATCCCAGTCCTCTTTCCGTTGTCTCTCAGGAATCACATTCTGGTCTGAGTTATCCCCGAGAGTATATTGAGGAAAGTGAGTCTTGAGGAGCAGTTCCAGCGTTTCATGTGCTTTGTATACTCCTCATTCGGCTTCCTCAATGTTCCTCCTGGCTTAGTTGGTACCCTAGTAAGGATTTTATGAAGTCTCGCTTGAGCAGCCGTGCCCTCCACTTCCTCACAGAATACCTTCAAGGATGCCTCCTTTGCCCATCTGATGGCAAGGTTGTAATTGACAGGGCCTCGTGATGGTTTGCCCATTGTCCTTTGTGCCTCGCAAGGTTAAACAGTCTTCGTACCTGTTTCCTTTGCATTTCCAGGTTATTATTCCACCAAGGCACACTTCTATTTGTGCACTTCTTGGTTATTGAGCAGTTGCCCTGATATGAGGTCACTATAGCAGAGGTTACGGCCTCTGCTACTTCCTCAAACTCTGCTGGATTCCTTATCGAAGTTTTAATTTCCGATAGGCTGAAGGTCTTTCCTATATGTCTTCCAGTCCGTTTTGTTGGGATTCCTATAGGCCATGGTCTGTCTAGTTCCCATTTCAACCTTGAATTTAATATACGTGTGATCTGATGAGGATGGCTCCAGGACCACATGCCACTGTTTGACGTAACTTCCCATCATCATGGAACCAAAAGTTATGTCAATTACTTCTTCCCTTCTACTATTCCTGAATGTAGGTTCATCACCCCTATTTAGGATCTCCAAGTTGTTATATAGGAGAAATTCAAGAAGGTGCTAATCTCTACTCTTGTTGTCCTTGCTGCCCCACGATACATTGTGGGGATTGGTATCACATCCCACAAACCCACCAACAGTTCGTCACCTTGCCAATGACAGGCTTCCATCAGTCTCCTCACTTCCAAAGAAGGAGGAGAGCTGTCTTCGTAAGGAAGGTATGCTGGGCCAAAACAATTTTCCTCGTGATCCATCATTGGTATGAAAGGGATTCTATTTCTAACATAAATTCATGTTCTGAAGGTTTTGAGATTTCTAGCATAAATCAGCTTACTCCAGTACCACCGAGGCCCGATACACCCCCTTTGTATAAATAGGGTTGTTGTATCAGGGCCACATCCACCTCCTGTCTCACCAGGCGACGGCTCAGGGCAGCAGTGGCCCCTTTACTGTGCTGCAGATAAACCTGCAGCATTTCCAGTCCCCATCTTGCTGCCATTATTACCTTTAAAGTCTTTGATTACACTGACGGCGACCTGCGAGAACCCTAAAAACAGTTTCAGGCCTTGCTCTCGCATTGCCTTCAGGGACTTCTCTCCGACCTCCACCACCAGGGTTCGTCCTTCCGGAAAGACCTTTTGGTTAATTACCCTCCAATCCTCTGTCGAGACTTTTGGGTTCTGGACCCTTATTTTCTCGAACAGAGTCTTTGGAGAGACATCCTTAGGGTTGTTTGGTACCCATATTGATACCTTTGCGGTCATCAGGAGTTCGGCTGCTGTCTTGACCAGCAGCTTCGGTCCTCCCATGGGTATATCATGGGCACCTTGTACTTAAGCCATTCTGCTGAGTGCTGCCCCTCGCAGACAAAAATGAAGGCACCGTGATCTAGACAGATCCCCCTGAATTTGGGTCCTAGACCAGTGTCCCCCTCCAATATCTTCAAAGAGGGCCATCTGCATGAGCTCCTCCTGCTGCGAGGTGATGCTCACCAGTGGGTATCCTTCTTGGACAACCGCCATTGTAGAGACCGAGACTGCAGTGCTATAGGTCTGTTTCCCTATTTCCTGCCTCAGCCTTTTAGGACCACGCTTGTACCTAACCCTCTTGCCACCTACCTTTGTCTGTGTACCTCCTTCGACCTGAGACCTGGGGGTCTTGGGCTCAAGCCCTTTTCATTCCCTCCACTTATGCTTAGGATGCCATTCTTTTCCTTCCTTTTGCTTCTGTTCCTTGAAAAGTTTCCTCCTCTGAGCCCCAGACAAGGCCTTAATCCTAATCTGGTCCATTGTCCCTGTTACAGTTCCCACTTCTTGCTCAGGTCTAGATCCTGATTCAGAAGTAGGAGTGCACTCCATCGGTCCTGATCCCGATGTCTGAGTATCTGAGGTCTCAGATTGTCCCTCAGATTTTTTAAAATACTTTTTTTCTCCGTGTTCATATTAGTCCCACGAGATTTGGAGATTTATATGGTCCACACCACAAAAACCCCGCGCGGTGAAAGGCTACTTACTCAGGGAGGTCGCCCGGTATCCGTGAGGCTCCGATCGAGACACATCCACCCATGTGCCACGCACCCCTCGGCACGGATCGCATCACACCTTGGGTTGGGAAGGGAAATGGGAAAGTGTTGTGAGAGGATACGGAAGACGGGACGTTGTGGGACACTCTTAGTCTCATCCATCACCTTAGGTCTTTCCGGCAGTAGGTTCTCTACCTTCGGTATAGTCCTCAGCTTCCCATGGATGCTCAAACCTCTCCACCCACACGGACAGTGCTTCTTCAAGGTGGTGTCCCCCGGAGAGGTTTATGTGTATACTATGTTTTCATGTATGGTGTAGTACAGCAAACCTCTAAGAGTACTATACGAACTTTCATGGGGGTTTCATAGTTCAACTAAGAGTACCATGTGGCAACATATAAGTTTCACTTAATCAAAATCGGATCAGGGGAAGAAAGTATATCGTAATTCGTAGTTTCTGGTGTATGGTATGCTTGAATTGCAGCGTAGTCTAGCAAAGATCGATAGAGGCGCTGTTACTTACATAGTATACCAAATCGTTAACGTACTAAACCGCTGCCACTACAAGTAAAATTTAACCGAGGTATGACACAAAAAGGATAAAAAAGAGAGAAACTTGCAACGCTATTGACAGAAAAAAGTGCTTATTTCCGCGGGTATGATTTGAATTTAAAATATAACGACGACCTTTCACGTCCATCGATTTTTTTCATTTTCTAAGGATAACTTGCAAGGAAACACGAATTCATGGAGTTTCCATTCTGATTTGGGTGAGTAATTATTACATATTGAGTCCATTATGTTTAGGAATGACTAGGAAACGGTGTAGTACAGTGCATAACAAACAATGGTCCTGTTAGTTACGTAATGCACCAAATAACTAATAGTTGGTGCTGCTGCATTTTTAATATTTTTAATTTTTATTTCTTTTTGATGGTTATGCCACAGAACTGCAACGAACCACTAAAGGTACTGTTGGTGTTGTAGTGCTGCAAAGAAATAATACAAGATCGTGTTGTGCGTACTCCCTCAGTATTTAGACTTACTTTAGCTCATATTGAGACCACCAGTATTTAGAATTAAGAGCCGCAATCTTATCTCTGCAAACACAAACTAACATTGAACAGCGAGTTGCTGATTACACTTTGTATATTCACAGCTTAACGACATTTCTTTGCTTCTTTTGTCAGGGAACATTTGAATTTAAAACGTAACAATCCTTCTCGTCTATCGATGCTCTAATTTACATAAGAATTCTTTGCAAGGAAAATCGAATTTATGTAGTTCCCTTTCTGATTTCGGTGTATCCTCATTACATTTTGAATGCGTTCTGTTTAGAAATGACTCAGAAACGCCATAGTACAGGAATGGACCAAGTGAGGTGACGTTAATTACATAGTACACCAAATAACTAATTACAGCTTTGCTGCATTTTTTAAATTCTTATTACAAAGCTTTAATGCACTACACAAGGGGTACAATTTTATATACGGCGGCGGCGTTGTGTGCTGACGTTACCAACTGCCGTGGAATGCTTTTTCAAAACTCAGTCACGTAGAATGAAGATAATAATTCCTTATGTTCACGATGAAATAAATAATTTATGCTGTTCTGGTCAGTAAATTAATCATCCTCCTAAAGCGAATAGTTGGCAGCCATCGATAGCAAACTAAATCGCTGCCATTGCAAGTAAAATTTAACCCAGGTAGGACACAAATATTTTTTTCTTTTTGCAATGTCATGCAAAGAAAAGAAATGCATCTTTCGACGGGTATAACCACTAAATTGCACATAGAGTAAAATTATCTTTGGGGTGAGTATTGCGCTCTGTGCATCTTCTCAAAATTAAGCTGGAATTACCACGTGATATTGAGACAAATCCACTCCTTCCACGCATTTATTTGGTCTTACGATTGGTTTGTACCGCACTATCTGCAAAGAAGCCCAACCTTCTTTACGCAGAGCACCCACATAACACGAAATAATATCTAAACAAATGTGTAACAGAAGCAACAAGAAAGTTGAGGAAGCATCGCTAAAAGAGCCATTTACATATATTCAGTCATCCATCTTAACCGAACAAAAAAGGACCAAGTTAAAGTCAGCAATTACTATATGTTTCCCAATATCACGTAACATTTCCACCTTAATGTTGAGGACACAAAATCTGTTCCGCGCATCTGAATGCTCACTCCAGAGATATTTCTACTCTGTACCTGCCACTAGAAATATTAAACACAAGCGAGCGACAAACTCATCAGAAACCTCTCTGCTTTCATAATTGTTCGGCGCAATAGTGTGATTAAAATTTGTAATTACTTACTTTTGGTGCGCACTACATTAAGATAAAGATTTCTTCTTTTGCAGAGACAATTGTACTTGGGGTTATAATCCGACTTCTGGATACAGAGTTCAGTTACAATAGGTCGATTTCAACTTCGTGCTTTACGATCACTGCATGGCGTGGGGACATGTATTAGCTGAAAGAGTGGCCGATGCTGCTAACATAGTGAATTCACTGTAAATTCTATATTTAATGGAAAGTTCTATACAGACGATCAGGTGATGCCATTCGTTCAATGATTACCCAGACTTACTTTATCGCATGTTGACACCACATGACGTCTTATTTAAACAGACATGAACTGCTCTGTTGATTGAATTACCAGACTTTCAGCATTCGTCGTGGTTTCCATAATAGGGAGCACTGCATACAGAATAATGTCCCCAGTGCAACACTGCAACTTACTAAAACTTCAGCAAACACTTACTGTGAGAGATAAACAGTTTAGTACTACACCTTAGAACCAATACCTGGCGCTGTTATTATAATTACTATTTCTCATCTCAACTATGTGTTTTCAGAAGTTAACGCCTAACAGACAATCATACCGCAGTTTTAACTCTGTGAACATAACCTAACCTTGAAATTTTCATTTTTCTGGAGTACGGACTTAAATTAATTTCACTTTTTGTATGAAAAACTTAATGCACATTCATCGTTTTCTACAATGAATTCTACTTACATTTGACATCTTGGCTAGGACAACTGAGTTGTTGATAGAGCGATTCAATAAGGATTCTGTTTCTTCTGCTTCTTCCTCAGACATTGTAAACCTGTACACTAGCATACCTGTAAATGAAACATTTGAAACACAATACAAGCCGGCCGCAGTGGCCGAGCGTACTGCGGCGCGTCAGTCACAGTCTGCACGGCCACTACGGTAGGGGGTTCGAATCCCCCCTCGGGCATCGATGTTTGTGCAGTCTTCAGTATTAGCTAGTTCATAAGTAGTTTGTAAGTTTAGGGACTGATGACCCCGTAGTTAAGTCCCATGAGCTCTACAAACATTTGAACTTTTTGAACACAATACAATGAGCAGACCAAAAATAATAGAATTTAAAGATGTACTTAATTTAGTAGTCTCACATAATAATTATTTCTCTTTCAACAATAAAATTTAAATGCAAGATACTGGTATAGAAATGGAAGCTCTCTTAGTAACGTGCTACCATAAAAAATTTCATAAACCATTTGTAGAACCGAATAGAGACATTACAAGTAAAATTAAATTCTTTAAAATGTATGCGGATGAAACCCTCCTTTTGGTTGATGACACAGTTGATTAAATAACAAACCCCTTTAGTAAATACAAAAGCCGCCATGAAAATATCAAATTCACTCTTGTACATAAAGAGGACAGCACTACAACTTATCTCGACGTAAAAATATTTGAATGGAACCAAAAAGTAGATTGCAGTGTTTACTGGAAACCTACTTTCACAGACACCACTATACCATACTCCTCCACGCATCATACCTCCCACAAAAATTAGCATATAGGTGAATGCTATACAGAGTATTGGAAGCGTAGAAGGACTAACGGCATCGTCTTTTTGTTTTCCTTTTTACGAGTAGTGCGAAGTAATCCTAAGAAAGCGTGGAAGGCAAAATGGAACAAAGAAAAGGGAATAAAAACGAACGGAATATGTTTGTTAAATGACAATGTGTGTCACATCCCCTCGCAGAGCTCTAAATACCAAGTCTAGTAATCGCTTGGGTCTAGATAACTCACTCTGCAAAACTCTCAGAATCTGAGGTCTTTTATGACAAATAACAGTTTATTATATTTATGATTTTTATTCTTTTATTTTATTAATATTGTTTTACTTACTTATTTAATTTTCTTGCGTTTTTCGTTCTGCAGTCAACTTCAAATTCCGGCCTTCTAAACCCCCTCAAAAATGTTCAAATGTTTGTTAAGCTTATGGGACTTAACTACGGGGTCATCAGTCCCTAAACTTACAAACTACTTATAAACTACTTACGAACTAGGACGGCACAAATATCCATGTCCGCGGGGGGATTCGAACCCCCGACCGTAGTGGCCGTGACTGGAGCGCCTCAGTCCCCTCGGCCACCGTGGCCGGCTAAACCTCCTCAACAGAATTTCTCGAAAAGAACGTCGTCATTCCTCCAGCGATTTCCATTTGCCTATCTGCTTAAGGGGCTCCATCACACGGCTAACATTGGACCTCCCAATAACTAATAATCCCCTCTTCCCGTGTACTTGCTCGGACCCTGCTGAAGGAGAGGTCACATTTCCAGTCACAGGACGAACTGGCGTGGCCGGACGGCCAGCCTCCTCATTGGCCTTCAGCCTCGAGCGACGCGAACGCCTTTCAACCCGCCACTCACCTTGCGGAGAGGGCGGCTCGATCATGTCCGGTACACATGAAGGTTCCTCGACTGCAGGCACAGAGGTCGAAGCATGAGACACCTGATGTGCTCCACTCGACGCACCAGACTCCACTCAGCCGCTGCACCCTGAGGCAGCAGCCCGAAGACGGTTGACCGTAGCCAGGTGTGCGTTCAGCTGTTCGCGAACCGCGGCCAACTGCTGCGTCCACACAGGGGGGCACACATCCTATCCATCGTGTCAATACAATTAACTGCGAAGAGTAGAAAACTAAATAATCAACTTGTAACTAGTATAGTACTTTAATAATGGCGCCTGGTAGCTGTTGTAACTGTACTGTCAAAAACTATATTGGCTGTTTTCAAAATAATCACGAAAATCTATGGAGCACACTTGTCAAATACGTGAGAATAAAAGCTTTCTAAAAGCGGAAACACACGAAATGAAGTGAAAAGTAAGAGAAGTAAAGTTAATACTTAATTGGTAGGTTACAGCACTAGAGATGTAAAGGACGTGGTAGTTAGAAAATTTATTATAATCCTGTCAAAGTGGTTTGTTATGATCTGGTAACAAGTTTCGAACCTTCAAGTGCCATTCAATAGACTGGTGTGCCGATGAACGTAATGGCATTAAGCTATTCGCCAGATTATAAAAAGGAACATTGAAGAAATTATTATAAGAACTTTATAATCTTGAATTCCTTAATCATTTTCGGCATTTCGTCCGTTTCTTTCCAGGAACATTGACGAAATTATTACAAAAATTTTATAATCCTCAATTCGTAAATCACTTACAGCATTTCGTCCGTTTCTGTCCACTTTTACACTATCAGAAACGTATCACGACTCTGTACGCGGAAGGCTAGTGAACGCCTAGTTCCATTGTGACAAATTACTTTGTAACAGTACAGATTGATCTGAAGATGGACCGCTAATACGAAGCTTGTTATATTCAAGTAATGAAAACGGTCTACAACGACACTGAATATTTTTATACAATTCAGAACCGCGGAAAATCCGTGAAACTAGCTTGGTTTGTTTAACGTCCCGTTGACAATATGGTCATTAGGTCCTGAAAACATGTATTACAGGATTCAATTATGTGAATTTTTCATTCAGTTAACATCATCATCCAAAATTTCATTTCATTTACATCATTTATACTGATACTAGGTAAGTTTTATTCTACTGTCATGGATCCAGTTATATCCTAGTTTTCATAATATATATTCCTTTACACATTTTTGCAAGTTTCACAAGGTGAGAGTATTAATATGTATTTTATTATAGATCAATTTAATTACTATATTCGTCTTAACCGCTCTAAAATTCAAGCTGAAGAATCAATTTCGAGTACCACAATTATTTCTTTTTAACTTTGGGTGCGTTGCGTAAGACTGCATCACTTCATATCCAGTGAGGAGGGAGCGTAACAAGTGTTTCCAAATACAATTTCCCAAAGGCATCGAAATGCCCAACAGGTACAGACCTGCTGTCAGCTCCCGTGACACCGCGCACACGAAGTGGTCAACGATTGAGGTATATCTATTGGGCTGTGAAATTCTTTCGCCGTATCGATCGAGTCAGTCGTCTGCCTTCGTTTTCAACGGAACTACAGTTAGTACTGTCAGCTATCATGCGGGCACCACCGAGAGCGCACAAAAGTCAAGAACCAAAGAACTGTTTTACTTGTCCAATGTGCAGTTTTGATTCTCACTGTCGTTGCTTGTTTTTAAATTTAGTAGGTCCATGCTAGGTATTTTTTTTATTCTTGTAGTTTTATAGCTGCGTGTTGTGTGTCCTTCATCGCTAGATGTCTCTGTTTACCTCAGTTTCTCTACATCGCGCCCTTTTAAACGTACCTTTTCCTGGGTATTCCTATTGTCCTTAAATATCGACTTGACCTATGCAACTTTCCGGTTTTTGGGTACAGATCCTTGTACGAGGTTATACGAAGAATGCTCCCAAAGAAAGACTTTTTTGTGACTTTTAATGTTCGCGTCGTAAATCTTTGGTGCATTGCTGTCGCCTGATCTTTCCGCTCTCAGTTGTATGTGGTTCCGTTGTTCTGCGGTAGTTGACACCAACAGAGGAATAGTACAAACTGGAGTCTGATATGAACGCGTGCATTAAAAAAGTGTGATTAATTCCTCACTGCTGAAGAAATTGCGTCTATTGAAATCAGTAGACGTAAGCAATGTGAAGCGATGGATACGGCAATTTTAATGTGGTGAGAAGATTGAGTTTGCCAAGTCATACCCTGATAGACCCTGCACAGTTATTGTTCCCGCAATGCGGAGAAATTTGATCAACTCATCCATGTTGATCAGTAGATAACGGAGACAGAGTACAAAACTGAATAACGGTTCCAATATCTTGGAGAAAAAAATGTGGAAACATCTTGGTAATCGCAAAAGCCTGTTTGAGATGTATCTCGCAGATGCTTACAGAAGAACGAAAATCTCATGAACTTGAAGTTCATTGAGTAACCTGCTGAACCAATATGAAACGGAAGAGAATTTTCTGAACAGAATCGTCACCAGAGATGAGTCGTAGTCTCCTAGGAATGGGAATCAAAATGCCAGTCAATGGGATGGCAACTTGCGAATTATCCTTCAAAAAAATTCAAGACACAGCCGACTGCAGGAAATGTGATGTGCACGGTTTTCTGGAACAGACAGGGTGTCCTGGAGCCTGGAAAGACAATTCAGCTCGGTACAACACGACACAGTTATAGGTGACGTTGGAACAAAGTCCTGAAGCCTGGAAAGACAATTCAGCTCGCTACTATACGACAGAGTTATTGGTGACGTTAGAACAACGTAAGGCACCTATTTGGAGCGGAAAGCGCACTAGTTTTGCCAGAGGAGAGCGTCGGAAGTTGCGTCGACTAAACCGGCAATCATCCGCTGAGGGAGGGAAAACTCGTCCCACTTCGCGTCTGCTAGCTGAGACCCCATGGAGAGCACGTTGGCGGAAGTGACGCTATTTTCAACTGCAATATTTTCCGCCCTAAATACAGCACTGTCTTTATTTTCAGATACAGCAGTGATACTATTAGAGTTACTGAATAGCCCGGAGAAGCAAATGAAAGAGGAGAAGAGCACGATTCAGATGACTTGTTGACATGATTTGAATTAATTTTAACCGAAGGTTATTGAGAAAACTATAATTCACTTCGAAAAATCCGGAGGCTAAACTAGTTGAAGTACCGTAATGAGCGAGGGCTCAAACGAGAGGTCTCATCGAGACGTAAAGTTTGGTCTAACAGTATTATCCGCATCATTAACATTACGCATAATAATGCACTTTTAATGAAAAACTATAATTATTTGTTAATAACAATTAATACAGAGACACAAATCACAAGGAATGGATCCGTTGCAGGTTTCTCTAACAAACATTACGACCAGTTTAAAATATATCACTTTTGTCTACTTTAATATTTTGTCTTTGCGTAAACTAAATTATCTTGTTTATCGTCAGTAATTTGTTTAAATTTATGAGCAGAGTAATTATGAACAGTACACTGCAAAGAGGATTGGAAAAACTACATGAAAATCACTTAACCTAAATGAGTGCTTAAATATTCGTTATGCGATAACAGAAAGACCAATTTATCGGTCATTCTGAAAATATTCATTTCTATATCTACATCTACATCAACATGGGATACAGTGCTAATCATATTTAAGTGCAGCGAAAATAAATTCAGCAGATGTTTTTGCAAAAGATCTGGGTTGAGAAAGGAAAGATTAAACAAAATAGCTGGACTCGTGTTTGTCGCCGTCAACAGTAGTCCTTCGTGTAGTGAAGTTGAAGTTGATAGTTCCTGTGAGTTATTATGTGTAGAGGTATAGTCTAAAATCGTACAAAGTTAGTAATTGGTTCCTTTTACCGGCCCCCAGACACTGACGATAAAATAGCAAAAAGGATCAAAGTAAACCTGTGACTAATTACAAACACGTACACGACTTACTCAATAATAGTAGGCGTTGATTTTAATATACCATCTATCCGTTGGAGAAATTAGATTTTCAAAATAGGAGGTACGCATGAAACATCGTGCGAAATTGTACTCAACCCATTCTCTGAGAATTAATTCGAACAATTAGTTCATGAGCGAACTAGAATTGTAAATGGATTCCAAAACACACTTGATCTCATAGCAACAAATAATCTTAAGCTAATAACGAGCATCAAAACGGATACAGGTATTAGTGAATACAGGGCTGTCGTAGCGAGACTGAATATCGAAGATTCCAAAGTAACAAAAAATCAGCGAAAAGTATATTTGTCAGAAAAGCAGAGAGAAATACAATACATTGCTTCTTGAAAGGCAGTTTCGACCCATTCCAAACCCTAAACGTGAGTGTAGTCCAGATGTGGCTCCAATTCAAAGAAGTGGTATCGACAGCAATTGACAGTTTTTTTACCAAGTAAATTAATAAAAGTAGGAGGTGATCCCCCTTGGTACATAAAACAGGCCAGGACACTGTTCCAAGGGAAAAGGATGCTAAATTTAAACGAATACAAAATCCTGAGGATTGGCGATCCTACAGAGAAGCTCGAAATTTAGCAAGGATTTCAATGCGAGATGCCTACAATACTTATCACAACGAAACTCTTTCTCGAAATTTGACTGAAAACCTTAAGAGATTTTAGTCATATGTTAAATATTCTAGGGGAAAAACATAAACAATGCCCTCATTACGTGTTGGTAATGCCGATCGTGCCGATGATAGCTCTACTAAAGCAGAGTTACTAAACATAGGTTTTAGAAACTCATTCACCAAAGAAGACGAAACCAATATTCCAGATTTCGAATTAAGAAAAGAGGCCAGAATGAGTAACGTTGAAGTAGATATCCTCGGAGCAGTGTAGCAACTGAAATTACTTAACAAGAACAAGTCTTCTGGTCCGGACTGTATACCCATTAGAGATCGATTATGCTGATGCGATACCTCCTTACTTAACAGCCATATACAACCGCTCTCTCAAAGAATGATCTATATCAAAAGATTGGAAAGTTGCACAGGTCACACCTATATTCAAGAGAGGCAGTAGGAGTAACCCACTAAACTATAGGCCTATTTCATTGACGTCAATTTGTAGCAGGATTTTGGACATATTCTGTATTCAAATATAATGAATTATCTAGAACAAAACGATCTATTGACCCAAGGTCAACACGGATTTCGAAAATATCGTTCATGCGAAACACAACTGGGTCTTCAGTCACAAGCAGTGATGAGTGCTATCGACAAGGGCTCTCAAATTGATTCCGTATTTCTTGTTTCCAGAGGGTTTTTGACACCTTACCTCACAAACGGCTATTAATCAAATTGCGTGTTGAAGGTATATCGTCCCAAGTTTGCGACTTGATAGGGGATTTCCTGTCAGAGAGGACACAGTTTGTACTAATCGATGGTAAGGCATCGACTAAAACAAGTGATATCGGGCGTTCCACAGGGTAGTGATATTGGTTCTCTGCTGTTCCTTATTTACATTAACGATTCGGAAGATAATCTAAGCAGATCTCTTAGGTTGTTTGCAGATGACGCCGTCATTTACCGTTTAGTAAAATCATCTGAAGATCAAAACCAACTGCAGAACGATCTAAATAAGTTATCTCTATGGTGTAAAAATTGTCAATTGACTCTAAATAATGAGAAGTATGAAGTCGTCCACATGAAATCTGTTAAAATTCGTTTACAAGATAAATCAATGAAAAGTGAAGGCCATAAACTCCACAAAATACCTAGGAATTACTATTACTTCATACTTAAACTGGAAAGAACACGTAGATAACGTCGTGGGAAAGGCGAACCAGAGACTTCCTTTTATTGGCAGAACCCTTAATAAGATGCATCAGAACTAATTGAGGGGCTGCATACAATACACTTGACCGTCCTCTTTTGGAGTATTGTGGGACTAGTGTGGGTTTGACGGAGGACATAGAGTCCAAAGAAAAGCGGCTCGTTTTGTATTGTCACGATACAGGGGAGACAGCGTTACGGAAATGATACAGGATGTAGGGTGGGAATCATTACAACAACGTCTCTTATCGCTGCGTCGTGTGCTACTTACGAAAGTCCAATCGCCAACATTCTCCTCCGATTGCGAAAATATATTGTTGACTGCCACTTACATAGGTAGAGAAGATCATCAGAATAACAATAAAAGAAATCAGAGATTCTGGTGATCTTTCTTCCCACGCGCTATTGGAGAATGGAATGGGAGACAAATAGTATCAAGATGGTTGGATGAACATAAAGATTTTGGGGGTATTATTAATTTTTGAAATTAAAGTCTGCATTTTCATTAGAAATTTAGCACGCATCTAACGATGCCGACATATCAACATTTCAGATATGATTTTAAAAGTTTTGTACACTACTGCAAGAATCAATAAAACTCGTTAGGTGACGTACTACACGAATAACGTCACAGCTTCTATAAGCGGCAGCCTGAAGAGGCCCAGAAGCAGTCGACGACAGTTAAAAGCCGGCCGCGGTGGCCGAGGGGACTTAGGCGCTCCAGTCACGGTCTGCACGGCCACTACGGTCGGGGGTTCGAATCCCCCCTCGGGCATGGATATTTGTGCCGTCCGTAGTCTTAGCTAGTTCATAAGTAGTTTGTAAGCTTAGGAACAGATGACCCCGTAGTTAAGTCCCATAAGTTCTACAAACATTTGTACAGTTGAAACTTAGTGGTGGTTGATTTTTTGGAGCGGTCTTGTCGGCAGACTTGATCGGTAGTGCGGCGGAAATAGACGATAGCTGTTAAAGATAGCTGCAGAATCCTCCTTGCTCCACTCTGAAATATTTTAGGGCAAGTGGACTTTGATTTTGAATAGTATTGGTAACTCAGAATCTATTCATCAGTTTCTGACATGATTTGTGTTTAGACAGAACAATGAACTATAATAGCAATCACTTTTATGAGCATTATCAATGTAATTAAATATTCAAGTAGCTATATTATTTGCAAAATTGGGGCACCAGTTAATCATATCAGACGGAGTCTAAATAATTCAGCAGTTCTCGCCACACATGCAATGGGCAATAAACATGTTTTGTTAAAACGTAAAACGCATGTTGTCATTTAAAGACATGATGTAATAAATCCAAAATACTGCTTTAAATATAATTATTTTTATTACACTATAGGTCTATTTCGGCTTTTAGCGTCATCGTCAGGTGATCTGCGAAAAATGTTACATCATCAATACATCAAATTTTATTATTACGATAATCTTTGATACCGGTATTTGAGAGATTGGTTAATGTATGTCTTTGCATATGTCGAGAAACTATAAACAAACTATATTACGTCTCAAAAAGCTGTCACATCACAACGTAAATGATAACTCATCAGAAATATTGCAATAATTAAAATTCAAAACAACGTAAATGATAAGTCATCAGAATTATTGCAATAATTAAAAGTCAAAGCAATATCTAAATGACTGATAGCAATAAAACCATCGATGTATATGGATGTGCGGACCAACAGACGTATATAATATTTCGTAACAGTATTTACAATTACGATAATTATAAAATTTGATGTATTTATAGTGTAACATTTTTCGCAGATCACCTGACGATGGCGCTAAAGCCGAAATAGGCCTATAGTGTAATAAAAATAATTATATTTAAAGCAGCATTTAGAATTTATTGCATAATGTCTTTAAGTGACATTTATAATGCTGCAGGCCCAAGAGAAACACAAAAAAAAAACAAAAAAAACAAAAACAAAAAAAAGCATATTGTTGTCAATTATTTAGTAGATGCATCCCCAGTTAAATATTCCCTGACCTTGAAATTAAAAATTTAGTTTTAAAAATGAATATATACGTATATGGATAGCAAGAAGCCAAAAGTAGCGGCAATATTAATTTATGTGGGAATATTAAGTACCGTTCAGTCCGGAGGATGTTTTGATGCAGCTATCTGCGTTACCATGTCATGCGCAAGTCACTTCATCTCCGAATAAAAATGGCAACCTGCATCCACTCTACGATTTTTTACCCCACACTCTTTCCTCTAATGCTATATTGGACATTACTAGATGTGACACTGACTAAGCTGAAAGCCCGAATTTACAAGGCAAGGGAAGAGAATGCCAACTTTCACCTTCAATGTGATAACGCCAAACCCAAAACCAGTTTTGCGACCTCTTAACTAATTGTGAAATTACACTTGTTTCGGTGTCTTCTAACACTTTGGGATGCTGTTTTTCAAAATGTACGGCAATGGTTAGCGTCAGCTGGACACGACCTTTACAAACCCGGTATGCAGCTTCGCTTTCATCGTTGTCAAAAGTGCATAACACATTTATTTCTATGCTGAAAAGTGACATCCTGCTACTGAAATTATGCCCTGTTCAGCAGTGCTTCAGTGATTTATGTATCTCCTGTATTTTCCATAATTAAAGTAGGAGCAATTTTAATTGTATAATTCGACACGTATCTTTCAACAGAAGAAGAAAGAATTTGTTTTCATTAGAACACAGGGCAACTGTATGTGTTTACTTTATTTCTATATGTTTCCTCATATGCCCAGATAACTTAATGGTAGATTCGAAATAGAGAAAGATATACAAAATTGCCGGTTTGTTTATCATTAATGATACAGATTTGAGGATATTTCGCTCAAAGGTGGAATATCATTAACCAGTCTGAAGATCAACGCAGTTGTGCTGTTATATAACAGTAGCTTAGCTCATTCCTTTCTTTTAACTGAGATACATGGATTTAAAGCAGTTTGATTAACGTGGATTATATCATTTTGTTTACTATTGATAAAATGAACATTGCGAAAATAAGTAAAGATCAATTAAAAATAATTTTGCTTAATAGTATGTAAAATGACAAATTAAGACATTCAGTAAGACTGATGAATTATATGATATGATGTAAAGATAAAATCTCGAAGTTGGCGACATGGTGCACTGAAACTAGTCATGTATATAATTAATAGAAAAAAATGACTGCCTATGAACATGTATTCATGTGTTTTAAAAATGATTTAAACTTAAGACGCATTACTTTCGGAACGACCATCTTATATGAATTTTAAGTATAAAATTATTGCGTCAGCATACACAAATAAGAGCGTACTCAACATAAGTCTAAACCAGAATACTTATTTGCGATAAGTGCTTAAATTTTCGTCACCACTCATAGGATACCGACCTCCATGTCACTCATATCGGTTGACTGGTTGTTTTCTTGGCACATGGAAACGAAACTACGAAGGTAATCCGTCCCTCGTTGTGTGTGTGTGTGTGTGTGTGTGTGTGTGTGTGTGTGTGGGAGAGGGGGGAGGGGGATGGATTGAGGATAGGAAAGGAGGGGAAAGGAAAGAAAATGCAGTCCAAGGAGGAAAGAAGGAAGGAAGACTGCATTAGGCCAGAAACCCATGTTCGCCACCCACTTACTCACTAAATAACCATGTTGGCAAGTGTTCTAATATCTGGGATATTCCAGAATGAAATTTTCAATCTGCAGCGGAGTGTGCACTGATATGAAACTTGCTGGCAGATTAAAATTGTGTGCCGGTGCCGGGACTCCAACCTGGGACCTTTACCTTTCGCGGGAAAGCGCTCTACCGACAGAGCTATCCCGACACGACTCACGATGCCGCCTCACAATTTTACTTTCGCCAGTACCTCGCATTCCACTTTGCAAACTTCACAGAAGCTCTCCTGCGAAACATGCAAGAGTAGCACTCCTGTAAGAAAGGATATGGTGGAGACGTGATTTAGCCGCAGCCTAAGGGATGTTTCCAGAAAGAAACTTTCACTCTATAGCGGAGTGTGCGCTGATAAGAAACTTCCTGGCAGATTAAAATTGCACTGCCAGTAAGGTCAGGGGTTCGAATCCCCCCTCGGGCATGGATATATGTGCCGTCCTTAGTTGTAGCTAGTTCGTAAGTAGTTTGCAAGTTTAGGGACTAATGACCCCTTAGATAAGTCCCATAAGCTCTACAAACATTTGAACATTTGAAATTAAAATTGTATGCCGGAAGAGTAGCACTCCTGTAAGAAAGGATATGGTGGAGACATGACTTAGCCGCAGCCTAAGGGATGTTTCCAGAATGAAACTTTCACTCTATAGCGGAGTGTGCGCTGATAAGAAACTTCCTGGCAGATTAAAATTGCACTGCCAGTAAGATCAGGGGTTCGAATCCCCCCTCGGGCATGGATATTTGTGCCGTCCTTAGTTGTAGCTAGTTCGTAAGTAGTTTGCAAGTTTAGGGACTAATGACCCCTTAGATAAGTCCCATAAGCTCTACAAACATTTGAACATTTGAAATTAAAATTGTATGCCGGAACCGGGACTCGAACCTGGGAACTTTGCCTTTCGCGGGCCAGCGCTCTACCGACTGAGCTATCCCGACACGACTCACGATGCTGCAT
Organism: Locusta migratoria; assembly: GCA_026315105.1. Taxonomy (NCBI): domain Eukaryota; kingdom Metazoa; phylum Arthropoda; class Insecta; order Orthoptera; family Acrididae; genus Locusta; species Locusta migratoria. Next base: position 875,034,137 of record CM048744.1, read on the forward strand.
CACAACTTTACTTCCGCCAGTAACTCGCCTCTTACTTTCCAAATTTCACAGAATCTCTCCTGCATGTTTTCATGTTTCGCAGGTGAGCTTCTGTGAAGTTTGGACAGTAGGTGGCGAGGTACTGGCGGAAGTAAAGTTGTGAAGGGGCATCGTGAGTCGTGTCGAGATAGCTCAGTAGGTAGAGCGCTGACCCGCGAAAGGCAAAGGTGCCACGTTCGAGTCCCGGTTCCGGCACACAATTTTAATCTACCAGGAAGTTTCATCTGAAAAAAAAAAATAGTTCCAATGTTTGTATAGCTTATGGGACTTAACTACAGGGTCATCAGTCCCTAAACTTACAAACTACTTATAAACTAAGGACAGCACAAATATCCATGACCGAGGGGGGATTCGAACCCCCGACCGTAGCGGCCGTGCAGACCGTGACTGAAGCGCCTAAGTCCTTTCGGCCACCGCAGCTGGCTTTCATCTGGAATATTGATTTCATTTCCTTTATTGAAGGATTTGCGGAATGCTGTGCTTAGACGCACTTTTCCGGAGTTGCACCATTCGTATTCTGAACGCTTCCACATTAAATACTATCTGTTCAGCGGTCATGAAATTCCAGCCTTACGAGATGTTCAACGAGCTGCACAATGACCCAAATCGAAAGCATTGCGCGGCGGTACCCTGTCGATTACGCCTCACTCTCGGGGCTCGGCGCCAGTTTAATGCCGAGTATTGCAGAGTAAATACGGAGTTCGCCGGCAGAGGTAACAGAGGGCGGCGGGCGCCTAAGTGCCTGTGTGGACGCGCCGCCAGCCCTGCATCCTCCGGTCAGCGCCGCGTGGGCGGCACGGGGCCGGACATCAAAGCGGCCCGGCAAACAGCGCCGGCTATCGGTAAACTGCGCCCCCTCCCGCCCCCCGACGCACAAACAGCGACAGGTCGCCGCCCGGTCGCTATTTATTTTGATGTCGACGCCGCGCCGCCTGTATGATCTGGCCAAGCGCCGCCTCCCGTGCCACCGGCGCCCTACACCGTCCAACGGACTTTCCCCCAGGAGTCCACCCGCGGCCGCAGAGTTCCGTTTTATCGTGCACACTTTTCAGGCACGAGGCATCGCGTACTTTGCACGAGGACGTGTGGTTAGAAGGATGCGGTAACCGATATACGCTTACATCTACAGGTACACGGTGCAAAGGTTTTGTAGGGTGTACTAATGAAAAGTGTAAAATGCATCAATAGAGAGTGTAAGGATATAATATTTAATAATAAAATAACTATGGGAATTGTACTTGAATGGAGAAGTTAATAGCAGGTAGACAGTGGGTTAGCAACAACAGTAGTTACGAAAATCAGTTGTTAACAGTGGTGGCCGAAGTGTTATTCGTCTGAGGCACGTGCGCGCCCGAAAGGGGAACTCTTGCAACAACACAGGCTACGTGTAGAGCGTGACTTTGTCATCTTACTAAAGTGTGTAACGCTAACGTAAGCAGGTAACCGGAGCAACCAGAGCGTTTTAGAAGCAACTTTTCGAATATGAATGGACCCCTCTAAGCACAGGTCTGCAGAATCATCGGAAGATGGTCAAGAGTTCGGACCAAACCGCCGGAAGCGCCGGGACGCCACAGCCGTCATCGGAGGGTTGTGTCTTCGACACCAGAACACCAGGGGCCGACGGGAGCCAGTCAGCATCAATGCAACGCCAGACTTAGCACCGCGGTGGATGATGGAAGCGTAGCAGCGGCGGCAATGACAGCTTACCTGGGACCCAGTCGGTGTTTCCTACCTTCATCTCCTGGGTGGGGTGCAGCCTCCTGACATCGCCCGGTGGAGAACGCGAGTTCGCCGCCCATAGCTGCCACACGCCATCCCAGGCAGAGCGGCACGGTCCTGCCTCCACGGGGGCCCTGAGGCCTACTCTCTGCACAGCGATCGGCGAACCACACTTCCGCGCAGTCAGCCAACGCCGGCTTCCGCTGCACTAGCATCTTCACTCAGCGATTCCTACAGCGGAGGCTCGCACCACAACGGTGTCCAATAGTAGGTCATTCATACTCTCAACGTAAGTGTTATTTCTAGGCAGCCAGACCGTTTCGTTCAAGTACAGAGTTCTGTTGAGTATGTCACTTGTGTAACTGCAAGAATAAGGGGTTTCCTCAGAAGAGTTGTAAAATTTATCTTAAATAAATGTCTAAACTTGGAGTCTTGTGTTATTCCGCATCCCTCTCCCTATGAATCGAGATAGCACATCTTCCACACGAGAATGCCATCTTTGACAATTGTGGTGTCAGTCACATCTCAGTAAAACGCGCTACAGTTTTACTGGACTAAACGAATGTTCACTGAAGAATTTGAAGTAGGGCTCCTGGGATTCGAAGAGGCGGCTTAAGAAGATATGGAAGGAATCTCGCAACACTTTTTTCCGCTTTACGTACAAGTGACATCTATACAAATTCTCACAGCCACTACTTTGTGCTGTCTTTAGTATTATTTTATCAGTAGTAATTAGTGATCTAGGGTGGTTGTGCTATTAACAGCTGGAAAAGCCCGGTGAAGCAAAAAGTTTCCGTCTGGTGTCCCTCTTGTGCCACCTATTCAAGAGTCCTGGAACGAATGATCATCAAGCACATGTCACATTATGTGGACAAAGCCCTCATTAACGAAGAAGCAGGATTTCGACCAGGGAAATCATACTGTGGCCAGATAATTTCACACAGTATATAGAAGACGGCTGCCAGAGAAGAGAAGTAACTGGGGTTGCGTTCCTGGATCCCAGCACCACCTACGACACACTAAACCATAAACTGCTTACCCAGGAAGTATATAATGACTGGAAGGACTACACTCCATTTATGTTCATGCAATGCATGCTACAGACCAGACTTTTCTAAGTAAGCTATGAAACCAAAACAGCCAACTGAGGAAACAAAAAAATGGACTTGCCCAAGGCAGTGTTCCGGCTCCAATACTTTCTAACATCTACACAAATAATCTTCCTATCAACCAACGGAGAAGAATGTTCATCTGTGCTGATGATGCAGCTGTGGCCACACGGGATAAGATCTTTGAACAAGCGGAGGAGCCTCAACAGAATTACCGACCTACTATTAAGTTAACTACAATAAACCAAACCCCAGTATGTCGCAAGTCTCCGCTTCCCATCACAGAAAAAAAAAGCACGGAAACTCCACGTCATGTGGAAAGGGGAAGAGCTGGAGCACACAAATAGTCTGAAGTACCTGGGAGTGTGATTGGACAGAGTCCTTACTTTCAAGCAGCACTGTAACAACACCAAGAAAAAGGTCTGTGCCAGGAACAACATACTACAGAAACTGACAGGTTCGTCACGGGGAGCTCAGCCACCTGTTTTGCGGACCACCGAACTAGCGCTCAGTATCTCAAATGCGGAATATGCGGCGCCAGTGTGAAGGAACTCGGCGCACGCTAAACAAATTGACATCGCTGTGAATGAAATAGTACGTAACGCCACAGGATGTCAAAAGCCAACTCCAACAGCCAAAACTTATCCTATCATAGGCATAGCACCACCCGCTGAGGGAAGGTCTCCGCCGAGATAGAAATGTCAAATCTAAAGAACGATCCTCGATACTCGAAGCATTTGCACCGCACACAAGGGGTCCGGTTGAAGTCCTGCAAGAGTTCCATTGACACAACTCAAGAGCTTTTAACCAAGCCCAGCATAGGGGTACATCTTTGTGGAAAGAAAGGGTTCCATACTCCGTGTTGGACATCCGTGAGGTGGGATCTGCAGGGTTTGAACTTCCATTTCCAACATGGAAGAAATTTAACCGGAGCACAGGAGTTAAAAAAATGTTTGTAAAGTCTATGGGACTTAACTACGGGGCTATCAGTCCCTAAACTTACCAACTACTTATGAACTACTTACGAACTACTTACGAACTAGGACGGCACAAATATCCATACCCGAGGGGGGATTCGAACCCCCGACCGTAGTGACCGTGCGGACCGTGACTGGAGCGCCTTAGTCCCTTCGGCCACCGCGGCCGGCAGCACAGGAGTAACTAGAAGCAAATCAGAACCTATTGAAATGGAGATATGTTGATGATAACAATTGTTAATGCGGGGCAGTACACGATTTTAACCATGTACTGACTTGTCTAAACGTGTCAATACCACGTACTATGGACGATATTCTTAAAACGATAAAGCAAACTATGTTGCTGATTACTGGAAACGGAAAATATAATTGGTGTAACCGGACACGGAAGAAGAAGTAGTTTGCAAGTTTAAGGACTGATGACCCTGTAGTTAAGGCCCTTAAGCTTCATAAACATTTGAACATTTTTGTCGCAAGCCTTTTCACACAATATATATATATATATATATATATATATATATTTGCCGGTGACGGGCAATGATCCTTTCGTTAGAGGGGAGGGGTGGGCTGGTTTATGGCCCTTACTCTTACTGGAATTAGTTTCAAAACTAGGAGTTTGAGTACTGTGGGCAGGGTGAAGCGGGCAGCTTGTATCTGACAGGAAGCGTGCTTAGATAGTTCTTGCACGTGTGGTGATCACTGTGTCCTCAGTGGTGCAGTGGTTAGCGCAGCTGCCTAGAAATCGGGAGACACGAGTTCGAATTCCGGCTGGGTACACATTTTCAACTTTGCTCATTCGCAGTTGATGTCATATATTCTGTGCATATTTTAACACAATAACTGGAGGACAAATGACGCTTCCTGCTGTGTGTGAGCCTATTATTATTATCGGGATAGTAGCATTTCTATGCCAGTGCGTATCGCTGTTCCCTGTCTTTTGTCACCTCCGTCTATTTCGTAGGCTCTAAAAGACATATCACTGATCAGTAACACTGGTTAGGTTAGAATGACCTGAGGGTGTTTCTACAAAGTGAGAAATATGGTTATATAATTGTGTCACACTGTTTGTATATGAAATTTTATAAGTCCTTATGACCGGACATACATTATTTCCCATTTGTCTTATAGCATGATCATAGCCATTGAATTTCTAATTTGTGTTTACTACAGCTATAATGACGTGATTGATATATGGACATGGGGAGATGTGTCGATTTTAATAAAACTAATGTAGGAATTTTTACATCGGTCTGATTCGTAAGCATGTAATTTGCGGACCAGACGATGGGTAAGCTGCAATTGTTGTAACGTTGTCGTCTCGTATGAAGAAGGCGCATTTTCGCTGAGCATTTATCAGCAAGATTAACTGTTGGCTCCACAGACCGGGGGGGGGGGGGGGATGGGTTAATGTGAGATGCCCGTAGTGAAGAAACTTTCACGAGTATGTAAACATGCTTTGATTTTCATAACTTGATGAATATGGAGAAAAGGGGTTTCATTTCAAAGACTTCAAGTACGTCGAAATTTATATACATCTTCATGTAAACACTCTTTGTGTTCACCGTACGGGGTTAACTGTTACCACAAATAGTCATTTCATATCCTATTCCACTCCCAAACAGAAAGAGCGGAAAGAAGACTGTTTGGTTGCCTCCGGTTCTAATTTCCCTTATCTTTCCTTTGCGGTACTTACGCGAAATGTAAACTGGCGGCAGCAGAACCGCTCTGCAGTCGTCTTCAAATGCTGGTTCTCTGAAACTTTTTCACTAACTCTTCTTAGAAAAAGAAAAAATAATTCTGTGTTTCCTACTTGAGTTCTACAGCCGTTACTTAACATTAACCCGTTTATCGATCCCCGCCAGTAACAAAGCTAGCAGCTCGCATCTGAATTATTCTATGCCTTCCTTCAATCCGATATGGTGAAGATCGCAAATTACTGAGCATTTCCGAAGAAGGAAACTCAATTGTGTTCTGCATGCCGTGTCATGAACATATGAATCGTATTTCCCCAAAATTCTTCCAATAAACCGAAGTTACGTATTAGCTTAATTAACAACTCTCCTTACACGCCCGTTTCATTTAATATCGCTCTACATCTACATCTACATACATACTCCGCAGTCCACCGTAAGGTGCGTGGCAGAGGGTACACTGTACCACTACTAGGCATTCCTTTCCTCTTCCACTCTCAAATAGAACGAGGAAGAAAAGAATACCTATATGCCTCCGTACGAGCCCTAATTTCTCTGATATAGTCTTTGTGATCACTACGCGAAATGTAAGTAGGCGACAGCAAGATCGTACTACACTCAGCTTCAAATTCCGGCCCTCTAAATTTCCTCAAAAGAAATTCACAACGTTATGCCTAGAAATTTAATCGACTAGACCGTGTCATCATTTTAAAATTTATATGAATTCACAATTGACAGCAATTATACAATTTGCTACCTATTAACACGTGATTATGTCAATGAAACAATATATCACAATTTGAAAGCATTCGGTAAAATAATTTTCGTATATTTCAGATTTTGCACATAACTTGGCTCCATATCAGAGGCGATAGGGGAAGAGGGTTGGACGAAATTAACGTAGGGGGAGGGTGGAGGTGAAAATGAGGGATGGAGGAGCTGATCGATAAACAAAGGGGGATAGTTGGAGCTGATGGACAAAGAAAAGAGGAAAGGGATGGAGAGGGATGAAGAGGAGAAACACAGGAAGAGGGTAGAGGAGTACGGAAAGGGGAGGAGGAAGAGGGGAAGTAGGGTAAGGAAAGATGCGGGGGGGGGCACAGAGATAACGCGAACAGGGAGTGTTACAAGTATGAAGCATTACCATTTTCAAAGTATTATCAAATTACACATTTCAAAAATTTGAACTTTCTCTTTTCTACGTTTCCCATTTAATCTGAAACAGTCCACAACAGCTACTGCTTGTTGGTCATACAAAAATGTGCTGGAAATTTCTAAATCACACGTATGACGAAAACATTTTTCTCTACTGACATCAAAGTCAGCGAGCATTCGCACAGTGTACTCTGCCACATCGACGCTCGAATGCATGTTCCATGAAGCGACTGCTTGAAGTAGTATACAGCGACGGACAAATACACTCCCTTCAGCGACGCCGTCGACTGTTGCGCAACGTTTGGCGGATAAATCGGGCAGCTTGTGCAGTGGGTCGGTCGTCTTTTGTCGCGGGTTGCCAGCAAGTGGCACACGCATAATGAACGGCGTGGGCGGATTAGGTCGCACTGTCGCAGCATGGAACACCGGCGGCAGTGGCTCCTCTTTTTTTAAAAATTAAAATATAGGCAAAGATAAAGAGGGAGTGGCGGACGTGTTTTATTGCCCCAGATAGTGGAGCAGTGTGAGAATGCGGAGGCGCGGTGCGTCGCCTCGGCGCCAGAGGTCTCTCTCTCTCTCTCTGCTATATCAATAAGGGGACGCCACAGATTACACCGCCTGCCTGCGGTAGTCTGCCACCGTAACACAATAACTCTACACATCGATCCTTGTATTTTTGCAAACCATTAAATACGGTAGGCAGTACTCACACCCGCGTGGGAAAGTTTGTGGGTATGTGTGTGTGAGTGTGTGTGTATGTGTGTGTGTGTGTGTGTGTGTGTGTGTGTATGTGATGCCTTTTGGCATTGGGTAATTGCTAGTTAACCTTTCACTACTTCTACAATGCACCTCATTAATGCATCACAGGCATGGTCGAGGTGGCTTGCGTGCTTCAACGATACAGGTAGCCGAATCGTACGTGCATCCACCGCAGAGGGGTGTCTGTGGAGAGGCCAGACAAACGTGTGGTTCCTGAAGAGGGGCAACAGTCTGCATGATTGACTGAGCTGGCCTTGTAACATCAGCTAACATGCACAGTGTCTTGAAAGGAAGGTATAAGAAGAGCATTAACAAGAGTTAAACAAAGGTAATGGAAACTAGTTTCAGAAAAACAGGCGATGGTGAAGGAATTAGATTACGTAATGAGACAATAAAAGCAGTAGCTGAGTTTTGTTATTCAGGTAGCAAATTCACTTCTGATTGCCGAAGTAAAGAAGCTATAAATGCAGAATGGCTGTGGGAGAAAAAGCGTTTCTGAAGAAGCAAGATTTGTTGACATCCAATATTAGTTTAAAAGATAGGAAGTCCTTTCTGAGAGCATTTGTCCGAAGTGTAGTACTGTATGGAAGTGAAACGTGGACGATGTGATTAGACAAAAATATGACAGAATCTTTCGAAATGTCGTGCTATAGACAAATGATGAAGATTAGATTAGTAGATAACTAATAAGGAGGTGCTCAACAGAATTGGGTAGAAGTTTCTGGTATATTCTACGAGAAGGGATAGTTTGTTGGGACACATTCTGAGACATAAAAAAAATCGTCAACTTAGCATTAGAAGGATGTGTGTGGGGTAAAAATCGTAGAGCGAGACAGAGGACCAAATGTGTAAGCAGATTCAAAAGCATGTAGTATGCCGCTCGTATTCTTAAATGAAGAGGCTTGCACGGGACTGGGTAGCGCGGATAGCTGCGTCAAACCAGTCTGCGGACTAAAGACACGACAACAATCCATCTACTGTTGTACCTGCCTAATATCGTGTAGGGCCCCAGCGAGAACATAAAAGTGCTGCAACACGATATTGCCTGGACTCGACTAATGTTTGGAAGAACTGACAGCATGCATCATTCAGGACTGTCCATAAATCCGTAAGAGTAAGAGGGGTTGAAATTTCTTGTAAATAGCACGTTGCAAGGCATACCAGGCACGCTAAACAGTCTTCACGTCTGAGGATTCTGGTGGCCAACGGAGGTTTTTAAACTCATATGAGTGTAAATTTACCCCATTCTATTGTGGTGGCTGGTCAGCAACAATGTTAAATTAATCCAATAATGTAACCTATTAAACACTGAAACAGTCGAACAAGAACATGGTAACCTGAAGCACATTGTTTGAACCAACGGATACCATCCTGGTAGACATATTGTATGACAGATTATTTCCTGGAGTGATCCTGTTGCAATTTATGATGTCTATGGTTTTGTATTGTCCTGCTGGAATAGCCGGAGTCCGACGAAATCCACAATGATAAATGGATGCAAGACATTACCCAGGATGCTTACGTGCGTCACCTGTCAGATTGAGACATATCAGAGGACTCGTATTCCTCCAACTTTACACTCCGTGAATTATTATGGAGCTTACATCTGCTTGAACAGTTCTCCAGTGACTTGAAGGGTGTACCGACCGTAAGATTGTCTCCATAACCGTAGACGTTCATCCGCTCGGCACAACTGGGAGCAAGACTCGTCACACCGTTCAACAAATTATCCATAGTCCATTAAGGATGTTGACGGGCCAAGACGAGGTGCTAAGCTTTGTGTTGTGCTGTCAGCAAGGTTACAAGAGTGGCCCTTCTGCTCCAAAATCCCATATCGTTGCCAACCGCAGCACCGTCCTCTGTGTGTTTATATATATATATATATATATATATATATATATATATATATATATATATTAGATTGATGAAAATTCCAGCAGCAAGCTGTTTTAAAAAAATTTTAATTAATAAATCGACTTGTGTCAGTGCTTCACAAGCACCAATTTCAGGCCCCAGTTATGTTTGCTCATTTGTAAATCTATGCGACAACTTTTCTGGTCATCAGTCTACAGGCTTACAAACTACTTAAACTAACTCACGCTGAGAACAACAAATACATGCATGACCGAAGGAATACTTGAACCTCCGGCGGCGAGCAGCCGCGCTCGGCCACTCCACCACGGCCCTCCGTTATGCAGCTATTACAAGTTACGATACATTAAAAAAGGCTGGGCCTTCTCTCCGATATCCGTATATGTTTTGCGTTAATGCACGACTGATATCAAACTATACGTCATGAATGCACACCAGGAAGTAATGGATACCGGAGAATATGGCCACCCATTTTGAACATACTGACACTTGCAACAGTTGCCTAACCGGAGCCTGAAGACGTGCTAGTGAAGCACCGAAACAGGTCAGTACTGGAATTTTCTCAGTCTAATGTGTGTGTGTGTGTGTGTGTGTGTGTGTGTGTGTGTTTCACTAAGTGTGTTCGCCTCTGTAACTTACAAAATAATAGGTGACGTGAAATTTTATTGCGGTAGGTCAACACAAGAAATGATACACTTTCTGCGGAGCTATGAACATAGTTTTCTTTAATGAAACTCCAGGAGCACTGTGGGGCGCTGGCGGCGTCGAACCGACGACCCCTGGGCTCCTCTCCCGCAGCTGTCGATTATTGACTAAATCTCACAGGTCAGCTATCGAGAGGCCGCAGTCCCACCGTCCTCTCAGCTGCCTGGGTGCCCGGTAAGTCTTCTTTAATTCTTCTTCCGTTCTCGCGACTGCTCGCCTAGTCCATTCTTCCGATGTCGGTTGCGTGATCGGCCGGAATGGTGCCGAACTTCACTCGTGCTGAAGCAACGGAAGAATGACCCTCTGCTCCAATTGTCCAGGTATTTATTGGTTCAAGTAGGTCTCTGTCACGTGGAGAAATTTCCAGAATATTCGGTCACGCGGAGAGTCGCTAGCCGGTTACTGGCTTCTAGTCACATTCTTCCAAAACTGCCAAAACGTGTAACCTTGTCACGTGTGGGAGTCTTAAACTCGTGCGGCGATGGATTGCTGAAATGTTAGTCACGTTTCCCTGGAGAGGTAACTGTACTGGCCTTGTGACGGTTTCAAACTGTTGACGTTATGCATTCTTCTTGGTCACATTTCGTTATTCTTACTGCTTGTGAGATGGCTGGCCGATGACCGCTTGAGCTGATTCGTCAACTTCACGATTTCTCGAACACGTGAGCCGTGTTTGCGCGACGCCGTTGGAATGTGCTGCGCGGTGATTTGCTGTTGCAGCGATTCGAGACTCCACGTGCCTGCTGCTGGCCGCTTCCCTGCTTTACACTTTGCGTTAGACTTTACATTTCCACTTTAATAGGTTATTCCGTTTTCATTACGAAAACACTTATAATCACTAATTACCCTTACAATACTATAGAGAATTTGTGGCATTAACTCGACAAAAACATCAGGAATTCAAGTGTTCAAATGTTTGTAAGGCTTATGGGACTTAACTACGGGGTCATCAGTCCCTAAACTTACAAACTACTTATGAACTACTTACGAACTAGGACGGCACAAATATCCATGCCCGAGGGGGGATTCGAACCCCCGACCGTAGTGGCCGCGCAGACTGTGACTGAAGCGCCTCAGTCTCCTCGGCCACCGCGGCCGGCCATCAGGAATCGTCAGATATCCAGTAGAAATGATCTACAGAACGCTCTACCAGAGGAATGGCGAAAAATTGCATTGCAAACAACAGAATCTCTGGTGAAATCCATGCCAAGAAGAATGCAAGCGATTATAAAGAGGAAAGGAGGCTCTGCTAAGTACTAACAGTAACATTATATGTTCAAAATGTAATTTTCAGTTCTGTAGACGAATACTTATTTTGTGTCTTACATTGCCTACATGTACTTCCGAATGCCTAACCATGTTTATTTAAATACCAATTTGTGTTTCTTTATTGTAGTCTCATTTTCACTGATCAATAAAGACGTCCTTGTGCCTGCTTTATTTCAATCTGCCAGTTTTCCACTCTTTATACTCCCTTAAACATACAATCATCTATTAGACGAATACTTTTTGGAGTAACTGTAGGTAGAATAGAGACCAGAGCTATACATCCATGTTGTACGAAGATGATCACCGGTCGAGTCTGTGTACGTTTGACTGTGGCTGTAGCTGCCAGTTGTCATATCTCTGGAAGACAAGGGCAGACCGCAGTGGGTGTCTCTTTGGGGCAGCTGCGGCCTTTGTGGACACAGGTGTGTGGTCGCGGTACAGAGAGCCGGTGTGCCCGGGGCGCGGCAGATAGCGCTTTATTTAGGGGCGACTTTGCGCGCGCGCTCGTAAACACTTGCCAGATAACCGGCGGCCGCCGTCGCCGCGGGCGCCGCCCACTGCCCGGCCGGCCTCTGCGATGTACCGCCGGAATTAACCGCCCGGCTCAGCACGTGCTCACACAGGGATAAAGCGCTCTCGTTGCTCCTTGTCGCAGGCAAGGAACAGATTGCTGTTGGTGCCCGGCCCGAGAGCTGGCCGCAAAGGCCACACGGCCGTAGCGCGTTTCACACTAGCCGCTTTATACCTGGAACAACACATTTATAACTTACTATACTTCTGCGGTGCAGCGACGCCTCTTCATCGTTTATAGTACGTGCGCCAACGCCTGAATAAAACGTGGAATTTAAATATTATTCTTAATAATTATAAAGAACAATAAAGAGGCAAAGAAACTGTTATAGGCATGCGTACGGAAACACAATGTAAACAAATATTTTATTATGTTTAGACACAGTCATACAGTACTGATTAAATGATCAGACAGCCATTTGACTCATATCAAACGATACGTCATGCATGGACACAAGGAAGTTACGGATATCGGAGAAAATGGCCAGCCCTTTTGAATGTACTGTCACTTGCAACAGCAACATGACCGGAGCCTGAAGACGGTGCTAGTGAACCACCGAAACAAGTCGGTACTGGAATTTTCTCAGTCTAACAATATATATATGCACAGCTACAACTGACATATATATATTTAGTTGTCAGTTGTAGCTGTGCAGAAGCATTTATTTTATTATAGGACGTAACATCCATTTTATAGCATCGTGAATGTAGCGTTTAACAGCGCACGTACACCTGTTTACATTTTAATTAAATGATTCGACCGCCATTTGACTGTATGGTTGTATTATTATCACAATCCGGATATCGGCTTTTAGGCCATTATCAAGTGAACAAAAACTCCATTTACTCGGTATGTGTAGATGACCAAAATGTCTTTTTGTCCATATAGGTTTGCATACATGTTAAGACGCAATTTGTCATTAACCCTGCTGTGTTCCTCAAAAAAGGTATACTCATATGGTCTTTCGGGTCATAATGAACCGGTGTGGTATTTGAAGGGCATAATGAAAATAAACCGTTAAAATATTATCATTATGAATGTAGGTTTATTTGTTACAATATTCATAAATTTTACACTATTAAATGCCACCAGTATCAACAATGAAGTAAGTTCTCGCCCTCAATGATCTGTTGCACAACAGTTTTACTTGGCGTATAATCACAAGCACAATCACAAGGCAAAATTAGAATAGAGTTTTACTTTTCACAATGGGCAGAGGTATCTAACATGTGTTTTACAAACATGTGTTTTACAAACATGTGTTTTACAAATATGTTTGTTACAATTTGAACACTTCATTGGGGTCTTATAGTCGCAACTCGACGGACAGATTTTGCACCTGGAACGTTTGCAATTTCGGTTGCCACCAATGAAGTTTGGTGTTGATGGATTTCCCGTTTGTATTTTTCTAACAGTTGCCACTGACTGTTCATTTCGTGGCTGCATTTTTCTAGCTACAATGTAAGGAGAAACTAGGAGTCTTTCCAATTCATCAAGAAATATTCTTCTTTTATAAAGAACATTTTTTTTCCATCCTGGATTTATTTCTCTCCATAGCACAAAGCATTGTAGGCAGAAATATGAATAATATTATAGAAGATGATCATTCGCCATCGGTTGGTTTTCCTCTTGCATGTATATGTGCCAATACGCTGATCCAATGTATCAACAGCTCCCTTACTTGCATTGTAGTCTAATATCATGTTTGGTTTCTTCTCTTCTCTGTTGCTTATTTCCACGCTATTGTGCATTGTGCTCGTCAAGACAACCTGTTTGTTCTTCCTTGGAACATAAGACACGATGGTAGTGTCCTTATTAAAAATGAACTTTGAAGTGTGAACGTCATCTTTGCTTGATATTTTATTAGGGAGTTCAGGCTTATTTTTTCTCACTGTGCCCAACATGGTAGGATGTCTTTTGAGAAGTCCTTGGCCTAATGCATATGACGGTGAAGAAGTTGTCACATGTGACATTTTGTCCTTTTAGCTCATAAGTCAGATCCATGACAACCCTCATACCTTGATTTTTTTCAGGTGACTGTTCAGGTAATTTTCTTGTATAGATTTGTGTCTTCAAAACATAAGAAGTGGCACTACCACACAATGTCCATATCTTTACCCCATATTTTGATGGTTTGATCGATATATATTGTTTTAATGGACGACGTCCTCGGAAAGCCACAGATACATTTGTGCCAGGATTATATAGTTTTGAAAGCATTTCCACCCACGTATCCCACAGAACTCTTATAGGAGCCAACTTGTCATTTTCTCTTCGTGCTCTTCCAGACTTGTCATCGAAACGTAAGACACGTGAAATACAACAGAACCGTTTCAGCGACATTACGGCAGGAAAAATAGCTCTTTCCGTTTCTGGATCCCACAGACTCTTTGTTGATTCACCATATGATTTGTACACACCAGCCAGTAATAACAGGCCAATATGGACCTGAAGTGTAATTTTATCTAATGCTTCCCAGCCATCTCCATAAACTCTTTGACCCTCAATATTAGTCATTTCCACCACAATACTCTGAATATTATTATTCATCACAACAAGAAAAGATGATTGTATGCCACTTACTCTGACGACAGCGTACATTGTCGGACCACGAGTCACGTTTATAATGTTTGCACTAGATGCTCTTCCAGTTTGCGGAAAAGGTTGTAAGCTCCATGTGATCTTTTTGAATGAATGAATTGAACAGCATGTACATTGTAATTTGATATGTCGGCATCTGAAATGTCTTCTGATTCAGATGAAGGATGAATGTTGTCATCACTGGTGTGATTTTCATCTTCAGAAATTGTATCTTCACTGTCAGATGCATTTACTAAAGCTTCCAATTGCTCATCGGAAAGAAATCTTTTCGTCATAATAGCTCTGCAAACGTTATTACGATAGATATAGGAGCTGCGTCTGCACACAACAGATGAGAAAATGTAACTGTGAGCGATAATGTGGTACAATAATTTGAACGGAATCAGCGACTTCGATTGTTGAGTAGCCTTCACACATATCAACAGTAAAGAATCAGAAGTTTACTTTGTCATGAAACCTGTGTGTATACTTCACACATGACGAAATAAAACTTGACTATAATATCTGTATGTTCTGTGAATTTTTAATTGCCCCGGGTCATATTGACCCGAAGAACACAACTGTAACAGATTAAGCTTTAGGAAGGGTGAAAAAAGTATTGATTTTAATTTGATATTTGAAGTATTTATAATGTCTCGAAAAACAAAGTCTTCAAGTTTGAAGAAATAATATAAAAATATTAAAGAGCTATGAAAGAACAAATTCCTTTTCGGGTCATAATGACCCGAAGATAACAGCAGGGTTAAGTAAAATGTCAAAGAACATAACTTATACAAATTGAAAACTAGTTGTATGATGGAAAGTAACAAAATCACTAGAACAATGCTTCATTTTGTTTCAGTATGTATAAGTTATATTACTTTGACATTTTACTTAATGACAGATTGCATATAATATATAAAGCAGAGTGTCCGTATGTTTGTACGTGTTGCATACAAATCTGTTTTGATCCAAACCTTTTCAAATGTTGTACACGTAACCTTCAGTCCATGAGGACGGTCGCCGTAAGTGTAAGAATCACGTACGATACTTAGTTCACGAGATATGACGTCATAAACAATGAGATGCGCGGGAAACTGCTGCATTTAGCGACAATGCTGGTCATTTTCTCCTAAACCAGTGGACCAATTTTAACCAAATTTGTTACACATATTCCTTACCGTGAGGTACCAATTGCTGGGTTACGAATCACGACACATGGTTCGGAAGATATGACGTCTCGTGTGTAGACACACATGTCCAATGAGACAACCCAAGCTGTCGGCTAAAAAAGCGCGATATAACTCACCTGTCAGTGTACCTGGGAAGTAGTGTGGACGGATGATTTCATCCCCAAGGATTCCACACCACACGTTAATAGACCACCTACATGGACGTTCGACAGGTCGTACCCACCGAGGATTGTCTGCGGCCCAGTAGTGCATGTTATAGCGATTAACTGCACCATAATTTGTGAACGTGGACTCATCAGAAAACGTAACACTTTGTAAAGACTCCAGCGTGAAATTACGCATGGCCCACTCAAGGAATGTCACTCTTGCACGGAAATCGTTCTCATGCAGCTCCTGGGTCAGTGACAGACGGTACGGGTGAAACCTGTGGCCGTGTACTATACTCCCTATACGCCACACGGATGTGAGACTGACACCAACGACTGCAGCAACGGCTCGTAAGCTGTCATGAGGAGCGTGGTGTAGTGCAGCTAAAACAAACACCCCGTCTCCTCACTTCTTTCAGGTCTTCGTCTGTTACTGCGGCGCATTGCCAAGCTGCCTGTTTCCCGAAGTCGTTGTTCGGCACGTAAAAACGTAATGGCTGCCGGGGCTCTTCGCCTAGGATATCTCACGGCATACACCGTGGATACTTCAGTGGCATCGTGTCGGCATTCGCCGAGCATCAGCAACATGTCAACGTACTCGTTATCCGTGTATGCAATCGTCATCTGATGTCAGTAACTGTGGTGTATTGAGCCCCGGTTGTTTGTGTGGCTCCAACTGTCGGGTATACGGCCGTGTGCAGCGACAGTCGGCAGTCTAACAGCGCATCGAGGAAGCTTCTCACTCCGTGATACCGGCGACGTTACAACTCGGCCGCACCACATTTAGAAGGCGCATTGCATTGGTACCTGCCCCTGAAACTTTTAAGGGTTGTAGCTCCCAAACTAACAGTGATAGGACTGTAGTTTAAATTGATTTGGACGCAGCTGGTTTCAACGAAAGCAATGCACGATAGAAAAAACTACTATTCCATTTAAAAATTATATATTCTGTAACTCTTTGGAAAATGATACAATAAACTACTATTAGTTTCTCCATCGCTGGATGCTTGCTGTTGCCGCAACTGTGGTTCAAATTTTAATGAAACTCCAGCTCCAGTTGCATTTATTGGTGCTTTATTTAAGCCCACACTACCGGTTTCGGCCTCTATGTTAGGCCATTTTCAAGTGTGAGAGACCTGCATATAATGTGTAACAACAAGTTTACAAAAATTACATGGTACAAGACAATGTTATATATGTAAAAAGGTACTGTACAGAAGCAGAAGGAAACTTACGTTATGCCATAGAGAAAGCAACGTCAAGTAATTACAACAATAGAATTCAGAGAATTTAAAACTTTTGGCGCCCAATGGCGACATGAGAATAATGGGCGTGTCGTATTTAACATTCCAAAACATTATAATCGGCATGTTCTGATGTGACGCACCCACACGGGCCACGAAGCCTGAAGAGTTACGGACGCCTGTATGAGGTACTGGCAGTAATCACAACGGGGAACGCGAACTATTGAATAAAGCCACGCGCCGCGTCGCGTCGCCGCTACGGACTGTAACGAAGACTGCGCCCGGCCTCGCCGCTGCTGCTGCCTACGCGTAACCGGACCGCCGGTATCCACTATCAGCGCGCCGGCCTGCCGCCTGCTGCCTTCGAGTAAGAGAATAACTGAATGTAAGGAAATTACCACAAGTATTACGTATATTTGTAAATAAAAAGCTATCTGCTTCAATGCTGTCTCATTTCAACATCCTCCCACCTCTGAGCCAAGAAAATTCACGTCCCACAAATGTGACTAATAACAAATAAATAATAATATGAATATTTCTTGTGTTGAACTAAGAGTAACTGCCCATCCTGACAAATATCACTGATACAACGTCTTTGATGCTTTAGGAAAAGAGTAAGAACTGTAAAGTGAACTATTAATCATACAGATAGCCAAATTTAGTAACCAGTATGATCAGAAATAACCGAGATCACGTTACAGGATTAATGTCGGGGACTGCAGCGGTGTCTGCATCCATTGGGGCGTGTTATACAACAGACACAGCTTAATGTCTAGAACAGTATGTTTTGGATCATTACTTTGTGTGAAAATATAATCCCCATTAAGACCCATATGATTCACACTACAGGATAGATCTGTTTTTAGTATATTTATGTAGATTTTGTTGTCCATAATGCCATCAATAACACAAATAACCCACACCGTTTGCACTCATGCACCCCCACACAAGTACTGAACCTCCTCCATGTGTAACTGAGGCTGTCATATTTCTCTCTTCAAGTTCACAATTCTTCTTTCTCCACACTGTTACTCGCCCATTAGACTTAAACAGCTCAAATCGACCTTCGTGCGTAAATACAACCTTCTTCCAGAAATGAAACCCATCTGATTTATGATCACTTGCAAGTGCAAGTCGCTTTCTTCTGTTGATTTTACTGATGTATGGTTTTCTACGGGCTGTTCGACCTCCATACCCAGCTTCATGAAGCGTATTTCTTACAGTATGTGCTGAAACAGACCTTCCTGTACGCAATGAAAAGCAGCAGCAAGTTGTGGAGCGCTCAGTTTTGGATTTTTGATGACTTATCGAAGAAGCTGTCGTTTCTCCATCTTGGACAGAACTGCAGGACGACAACTTATTGATTTGGTTTCGTACTTTTTGCTCTGATTAAACCTATATATAATGCTCTTCACTGTACTGATAGGTCTACCGACTGTTTCTGCGATTACTTGAAAACATTTTCCTTGTCGAAACAACTTCACGCAGATTTCTCTCTCTTCCGTTGTAGTTTCGCAAGGTTTTTTACATATTACGTAAATATCAGTCAACGGCTTTCAGACCGGAGAGACAGCTATTCACCGTGCTGGATGGAACACAACTGCATAACGAACGCGAGAGGGGCGTGTATCAGAGGAGCCCAATACCACAGATATTGCTTACTAGACGAATACTTGTTTGACGCCCATTGAGGCGTGATTTTAAATAGTGTGTATTTGTTAACAAATTCAGCGACATATGAAACATAAATAACATTTTATTTCCTAGTGGAGAAATCAACCATTTTGAGTAAATAGTTATTATTCATTTCGCAGCTATGTTTGTATGACTGCGCGCATTATAGTCTATGGGCCACGGTCGGACGAATACTTTGTGGAGTCACTGTAGATGTTGAACATCAGCTGTCTGAGCGTGCCACATTGTCGTAGCCAGGTAGATTTGGCACCCGGTGTCGAGTTCATCCCTCACATCCCCACTCATCTTTATCAACCACTACACTGAAAGCCTCAGTTTATTATTTTTTTAAATATTTTTTAAAGAGATAATTTTAAATCCAAGTGGATATTCGAAGAAAGTGTACTGTTAACGGTTGTTGTTATTGTGGTCTTCAGTCCGGAGACTGGTTTGATGCAGCTCTCAACAATACCCAATCCTGCGCAAGCCTCTTTAACTCCACATAAGAACGGCAGCCTACATCTGTCTGAATCTGCTTACTGTATCCATCTCTTGGTCTTCCTCTGCGGTTTTAACCCCACACACTTCCCTCCAACACTAAATTCACGATTCCATGATGTCTAATAATGCGTCCTACCAAACGATCCCTTCTTTTAGTCAAGATATACCAGAAATTCCCTTCCTCCCCAATTCTGTTCAGTACCTCCATATTAGTTATGCGATCCACTCACCTAATCTTCAGCATTCTTAGGTAGCACCACATTTCAAAAGCCTCTATCCTCTTCCTGTCCGCACTTTATCGTCCATTTTTCACTCCCATACAAGGCAACACTCCACACAAATGCCTTCAGAAAGGACCTCCTTAGGCTTAAATCAATATTCGAGGTTAACAAATGTCTCTTTTTCAGGAACGCTTTTCTACCCATTGCCATTCTGCATTTTATAACCACTGTACTGCGACCATCATTTGTTATTTTACTGCCCAAGTTGCAAAACACATCTACCTCCTTTATTGTTTCTTTACCTAATCTAATTCTTTCAGCATCACTGTGATTTTCTTAGACTGCACTCCATTACCCTAGTTTTGCTCTTGTTAATGTTCATCTTATATGCAGCTTTCAGCACACTGTCCATTCCCTTCAACTGCTCTTCCAGGTCCTTTGTTGTCTCTGACAGAATTACTATGTCGTCGGCAAAACGCAATGTTTTTAGTTCTTCACCCTGAACTTTAATTCCTTCTCCAAATTTCTCCTTCCTTTCCTTTATAGCCTGCTCAGTGTAAAAATTGGAGAAAGATTACAACCCTGTCTTACTCCCTTCCCAACCACCGCTCCCTTTCATACCCTTCAACTCTGACAACCGCTTTCTGGTTTTTGTACAAGTTGTAAATAACCTTACGCTCCCTATATTTTATTCCTGCTTGCTGCAGAACATTGTCAAAAGCCTTCTCCAAATCTACAAAAGCTAGAAATGTAGGTTTGCCTTACCTTAATCTATCTTCTAGGATAAGCCGTAAAGTAATATTGCCTCCGGTGTTCCTACATCTCTCCTGAACCCAAAATAATCCTCCCCGAGGTCGGCTTATACCAGCTTTTCCATCCTTCTGTAAATAATTCGTGTTAATATTTTGCAACCATGACTTATCAAACTGATGGTTCTGTAATTTTCACACCTGTCTGCGCTTGCTTTCTTTGGAATGGGGATTATTACATTTTTCTTAAAGTCAGAGGGTACTTCGCCTGTCTCATACATCTTACACACCAGGTGAAACAATTTTGTCATGGCTGGTTCTCCCAGAGACTTCAGTAGCTCTGAGGGAATGTCATATACTCCTGGTGCCTTGTTTCGACTTAGGCCTTTTAGTGCTCTGTCAAATTCATCTCTTAGTATAGTACCTCCTATTTCATCCTCATCTACTTCTTCCTCCCTGCCTACAACATTGTCTTTAAGTTCATTTCCTTCGTAGAGCTTCTCTATATACTCTTTCCATCTTTCAGCTTTCCCTTATTTGCTGAGAATTGGTTTTTCATCTTGATATTCATAGAACTGTTTTTCTTATCTCCAAATATCTCTTTTATGTTCCTGTAAGCTGTATCTATTTTCTCCCTATTTATACGTTCTTCTACATCGTTGCATTTGCATACTAGCCACTCCTGCTTAGCCATATTGCACTTCCTGTCCATCTCATTTCTTAGTCTTCTGTACTACATTCTGCCCGTTTCATTTACTGCATTTTTATATTTTCTCCTTTCATCGATCAAATCCAGTATGTCCTGTAATATCCAAGAATTTTTTGTAGGTCTTGCCGTCCTTTCTATTTTGTCATCTGCTGCCTTCACTATTTTATCTCTCAATGCTATCCATTCCTCCTCTGCTGTTTTATTTCTTCCCTTTCTGTCATTTGTTGCCTAAAGCTCCCATCTCCTTATTTTCCTACCTTTCTGCAGGTTTTTCAGTTTCAGCCTACAATTCATGACCAATAAGTTATGGTCAGAGTTTATATCTGCCCCTGATTGTGTTTTACACTTTAAGACCTGGGTCCGAAATCTCTGTCTTACCTTTATAAAATCTATCTGGTATCTCCCAGTGTCTCCTCGTCTCTTCCACGTATACAACCTTCTTTCGTGATTCTTAAACCAGGTTATAACTAAATTATGTTCCGCGCAAAATTCTACCAGGCGGCTTCTTCTTTCATTCTTTTTGCCCAGACCATATTCACCTAACGGTTATAAATATCTTTATTTGTAAATGTGTTAACGGTTATAAATATCTATATCTATAAATGTGAATGTCTGTTGAGTGTACGTTTATCACGTCTGAACCACAAGACATAAAGAGCTAAAAAGTTGTACAGTTACTAATATCTACCCGGGGATGGCTTTAGGCACGGTATTATGGCGATCGAATAGCCATTTCTCTATATATATATCAATGTGAATGTCTGTTCGGTGTACGCTTATCACGGCCGAATGACAAGACCCAGAGACTTAAATATTTGTACAGTTATTATTTATACCCGAGGAAGGTTTTAGGCACGGTTTTATAGCGATCTGAGAGATATTTAGTAATTTTGAAGAATGTAACGCGAAATGCGGAACAATAATTAACGCCGGCCGCGATGGCGGGGCGTCAATCACAGTCTGCACGGCCACTACGGTCGGGGGTTCGAATCCCCCCTCGGGCATGGATATTTGTGCCGTCCTTAGTATTAGCTAGTTGAGAAGTAGTTTGTAAGTTTAGAGACTGATGACCCCGTAGTTAAGTTCCATAAGCTCTTCAAACATTTGAACATATGAACAATAATTACTCTTTGAAAATTACATTTACTCTTTGAAAATGCTTTTATTGGTTGCATTGTTGCTTCAGCGTTGATAATGATAAAAGGGTAGAGTATATTGGGATGGAAAGTTATCGGTATATATAAAATTCTACGTCTGTGTGTGTTAATATTTCGATCTGCAGCGAAAACTACAGAACGCAAACGAATGATCTGTGTTTAATTGTTGTCCGAAGTCTCCCGTTGTACAGCATAGCAGTTGAATGCCGATAGCTATAAGGGGGTGGAAGATATGGCGTTTGAAAGTCGTCATATTATTAAAAAAAATTCGGACTGAAGGCCAGCGATGACGTTTGCGACTATATAGCAAGGAGGTTACATACAGCGAAACGTGATGCCACAGACCATATCTTTGGTCTATGCATGCTAAAATATCTTCAGTTCTTGCTCTGTAAGGATAAGCATACGAATTAGGAAATATAAGAATAAATGAATAAAGCAGTAAACAAGAAATTTCTTTTAATACATCTGCTTTTAAAAAACGCAGTAATCCATTTACAGGCCTCATGTTTTTCACATGGTCAATTATACGTCGCTTGCTCAAGGGTGAGCAACACAAGAAATCTCTAAATTTACGCTCCAAACAATTCTACAAATAACGTACTTTACCAAAAAACCCTCAAATGAAATTAAAATGAATTTGAACATTACGGTCACCATACGTGATGAGACATTGCAAAAGGATATAAGGAATAATGTATGTATTATTTATTGTAAATCATTAAGCTCTTTATTAATTTTATTTTTTTATTTCAATGTTGATTAAAAATGTTTGTTTCTAAAGAAGGTATTGTATTTCATGTCATCCTTGAAAACCAGTCTAATAGCACACTACTGTATCTATCGTAATCAACCAACACGAGCGGAGCCACGGGTTTAAGCTAGTACACGAATAAATGAAACTTATACAGTGTGTTCAGAAAAGGACTCCCAGATTTCAAATTAAATATCACGAAAACAAAGATCGATAGAGGAATGCAGTAAACGTATGGTTATTTTGAAAGCTGTAAGACGTGTATACAACACTTTAAAATAATATTTACAAAAGCTGCTAACAGATGGTGCTGTAATCGCCATACGTGATGCAAATCAAATGTTCAAATGTTTGTCAAGGTTATGGGACTTAACTACGGGGTCATCAGTCCCTAAACTTACAAACTACTTATGAACTACTTACGAACTAGGACGGCACAAATATCCATGCCCGAGGGGGGATTCGAACCCCCGACCGTAGTGGCCGTGCTGACCGTGACTGGAGCGCCTCAGTCACCTCGGCCACCGCGGCCGGCCATACGTGATGCCTAGTATAAATAGTGATCCGAAGGCAAGAGCGATCAGTTCCATTACTGAAACGTGAAAGGAGATTAGCGTACCGAAGGAAGAGATTAAAACCATGTACTCCATTGAACGACGCTCTTTTTCTGCTACTGGAGTACCACAGGTTAGGAGAGAGTCCTACGGCAACAAGGCGAAGTATTCAAGCGCGATTTAATGTTCCAAAAGGACCCGATGCGAAAACCATTCGTACGCTCTTAGCAAAAATTCAACAAACAGGCAGCGTAACTTATAATCTAGTGGTGCATTTTGGCCGCAAGCAAACCGCAGTTACGCCTGAAAGTATCGCCACAGTTTCTGGAATTACCCAGCGAAATCCAATGTCATCCGTCCGTAGAATTGCATCTGAAACTGGTTTGAAGCGTTCCAGCACGCAACAAATACTGAGAAAGAGCCTACACATGTTTCCATTCAAAATTCAAACGCACCAAGCCATACCCGTACGTGCTGTGCAACAAATGGTTGCCTTTGCTAATCAGATGCTCACAATGATTGATAGTGAAGGATTTGATGTTGGCTGCACCTGGTAGATGAAGCACACTTCCACCTGAATGGATACGTGAATTAGCAGATCTGGCGATTTTGAGGTTCCGAAAAGCCACATTGGTGTGACGCGAAACCCCTGTAATCTCCTAAAGTTACTGTGTGGGCTGCAGTATGCAGCAGAGGCATTATTGACCCTTTTTTCATTCGAGAAACGGTCACTGGGGCACGTTACGTAGCAATTTTTGAACAATTTGTCGCCACACAGCAAGCGTTATAGGATCGGCCAGGTGCTGAATGCTTTATGCAAGTTGGAGCCCGACCACATCGGACCGACCAAGTGATTCGCTTTCTTGAGGAATACATCGGGAATCGAGTCATTGTTTTGGAATATCCGAAATTTACTGGTGCAGGCATGGATTAGCCTCCATATTCGTCGGATATCACTCCCTGTTACTTTTTTTTTTTGTGTGGGGCACATTGAAAGTCATGGTCCACCCGAAGCATCCCGCCACGCTGGATACGCTTGAATCGGCGATCTCTGTGGCATGTGAATCCATTTCGGTTGAGACACTAGGAACTGTGATGGCGAATTTCATTCTTCGTTTGCGCCAGTCTGTAGTGCCAAGGGTGAACATTTTGAAAACATTGTAATGTGATTGCTTGCAAAAAGTGTTTTCATACGATTATTTCACTTATTGTATTCTGATATGAGCTGTACAGCGAACAGAGCCATCTGTTAGAAGCTTTTGTAACTATTATTTAAAACTTCTATATAAACTTCTTACAGCTTTCACAATGAACATACCGTTTATTGCATTCTTCTATCGATCTTTGTTTTCCAGATATTAAATTTTGAAATCAGGGAGTCCTTTTCAGGACACCATGAATAAACAACTCACTTGAACTGATCATTAATGAAACAATACACTTGAATGAAGATTTACTCTAGCATGCTATTTACAGTGTCTTCCTTACATCTTCATCAAGTACAAATTTTGGAATTGTGTTATCAAAATCGACTACGATTGACAAAATTGACTAATGAGGTAATGATACTTAGATAATTCTTAATTAGTTCAAGTATGACGGCACCGAACGAACAAACATAAAAAAATCCCTCACGTCAAAAAAAGGTTCGTAACAGTTTCGGGAAATTCATATTCAACACCGAACCGTGAGGACCTTCAGGCTGCGTTTACACTGCCTGCCGGGCCGAGCCTAATCGGTGCACGCCGCCGGTCTGGGTGTTCACATTGCGCGCTAGGCCAGGATGAGCCGAAGAAAGGTAAAAAATACACATATTGAGAAACGCTACCTGATAAGGGTGTTGGCTGGCGCAACGGAAAACGAGTGCGCACTGTACATATTTTAGCTTTTATACACTTTTGTTTTGGTCTGTTCTAAAGCTTGTCTCTATTTTACTTGAAATGTGTAAGTTCTTCTTTAGTGTTTTGAAACTTCGTGTCACTTGTCTATCTTGGGTATATAATTTTTGAGTGCTTTTGCTGAAATTGGTTAAAAGACTTTTAAATGCAAGGCAGCTACATTTATTAAAGCCAGGCCATGTGCTGGAAACTTCTTTATGATTGTGTTGTTCAAATGTTTAAGCTTAAGGGACTTAACTGCGGGGTCATCATTCCGTACATTTACAAACTACTTATGAACTAACTTATACTAAACACAGCACAAATATCCATGCCCGATGAGGGATTCGAACCCCGACGGGGAACGGCCTCGCGCCTCAATGCGCTCGGCCACTCCGCCGCGGCTATGATTGTATTACTTATTTGTAGCATCTTACTTTTCTCTCCGACTTCTAGTCTATTAGAAATTAATTTGGTTAAAGATTAATGTTTCAGTATCTTGAGAGAAGCTGTTGTTCAAAAATGTTCAAATGTTTGTATAGGTTATGGGACTTAACTACGGGGTCATCAGTCCCTAAACTTACAAACTACTTATGAACTAAATAAGATTAAGGACGGCACACATATCCATGCCCGAGGGAGGATTCGAACCCCCGACCGTAGTGGCCGTGCAGACTGTGACTGGAGCGCCTCAGTCCCCTCGGCCCACCGCGGCCGGCGAAACTGTTGTGAGTTCGTATCGGTGATAAAAACAATTTATTGGCTTTGGTAATAAATGTTGTTTAAAATAAGCTTAGATGATGAATGATATTGATTTTTCTACCGTCCAGTCCGTCGATGATTGTTACCTGGTTAATATAGGCCTGCTGTAATTAAAGGTAACAAACGTATTTTGCTATCATGTCCGACTGACAGAATTGAAGAATTAGGAGTCCCATATTAATGATAGTGAATCTTAGATAATTCTTACTTATCTCATGTATGACAGTACCAAACGAGCAAAGATAAGAGAAATGTTCGTGTCAAGGTCCGCAAAGGTTTCAGAAAATTCATATTTAACACGGAACTGTGAGAACCTTGAAAATTTTCAACCAAGAGACGCTTTTTTTGGATCATCGACAGCTTACAGAAATCTTAGAAGTTCGATTTCTGTGAAGACACCACCTTTAGAAATATCATCTTAAATATCACGTAAGCTTTTTACTATCGCAAGAAGTTGTTTTTCTGAGGTTTAAATCGGATTGTTGGTTTTAATAATTTTGCACATCGCTTGGTATGGTAGCGCTTAGGCCTACTAATATCTTCATCAACTTTAACATTGGCGTTATAGCCCCTGGTGTAAACTCAGCGAGTTGCTTCTAGTTGTCTCTTCAGACGTCTTTGAAAAGCAGCTTTATATATTCGTTCCGGAGTGCCTATTCCGCCACCCCATCCTCATACCACGCTTGTGTGTCATCATAGATGTTCTTGTTTCATTTCGTGCTAAATTAAAACATGGCTGCTACTATATGTTATTAAAACTCTGAAGTAAAATGCGTTTCAATTACGCTTAAATATAAGTCTATTGATCGCATACTGACATTAAGATCAAAACAAGAGCCAAACAATCAAGTCTGTGCACGTACAGAATAACGGAAATTCTTTTCCCAAATTACATGGCGAGCAATGCATAATTTTGAGAGTAATATGTGTTTGTTTGGCCACGCTGAGTGCTATACGCAGAGACCACTGTTGCATATTCAAGTTGTATAAAGATCACTAATAGAATTGCAGAGCGCCTGCACATTTATATGTTTCGCACATGTCTTAGTGTTTCCCATCATATCGTAATTTCGCAAATGAATTTTCATCAATCTGTACAATACAAAGAATTCCTTGCTTACTTCTTGTTTAGAACTACATGTCATTATGCGATCTGATAGCCTAAGTTAGGAATAGAATGGAAACGTACTTTCCTTTGTAGTTCTACTGAAATGTCGTAGTAGCAATGGTGTAAGTTGGTAAGGAAAGATATATTAATATGTGTGACTACAACGTTTAGACAGCTGAATTTCAACATCCACCTAGTATGGATATCAATAGTCATGACACTCAGGCATACTTTTGATACATGCTGCGACAGCAGCGCTACACTCAGTGTGGAAGCAACATTTCTGAATATGACATCCAATGACTGTAAATAGTATCGTTTATATTACTTTTAACACACTTATTACAATAGCAGACGTTTAGAATATCATAAAAATCAGTAATAACCAAAGAAACTGCTGATGTGACATTGTTAGGTTTCCTATAGACCGTGGAAAAGAATGAAACGGTAATTATGTCCCATTTATTTTCTCGTGTAACTTGCAAGTTTTTACCGAAGAACTGAGTTTTCTATAAAGATCAAAATCTTGAGTATTAAACACTAAAAGATTTGACCTTTTTCCATTAATATGTCGCCTTTCTTCTTAGGAACGTTCAATATGTGGGTGTTAGTTTCACTGAGGAATTTAGGAAAATTATCTGTATTGCAGTACATGCATTATTTAGCTGAATGAGAAAACCTCACAGGTCCATAAGCTCTAAAACTGTTCCTCAACAACGGATAAACTAATTCTACAACTGTTGCTACATCTGAACTACCAATCGCAACAGACTTCAAGATATCTCCTTTTTAAGCATAAGCAATTATTCATAAAAGTATATGCCTGGATAAGAAAAACAAAAGACATGTAAAATGTCCAGTTATTGGACAACCGAATTGTTGTGTATCAAAGAAAGTCACTATTAACAGTTGGATTAGAGAGTAGACGTATCAGATATTTATGTTTATTACATTCATCATAGTAAGCTGCAGAAATACACATGAATAAAAGTAGTTCTCCATGACTGATTTTTATATCGCTGAAACAGTGAATTTCTGTTCTCACATTTACTTCAGGATTATTTATATTTCTACTACATCGAATTTCGAGTCTATCCTTCTACTTGTTTAATTGCACTCTGAATATTTCACGGCCCACTGTGGTATTTTTTCGCTCTGACAAGTAGAAAGACATCTTACTCAAAAGTGGTGAGTGTTGTACATCAGGAGTCTGTACTGCAATGCCTGAAACTAAATTAGTGTGCTTCCTACTATTTTATTGCCTATTGTCGGGCCCGGTGGTCCCGGGCTAAAGCGCTCGACTAGAAACCGAAGGGTCGCGGGTTCGCAACCAGGTCGGGCCTCGGATTTTTTCAGACTGCACTTTAACCCATCCTTCACTTCTCAACGATGTGAGGAGTCGCCAGAAACGTCACGTGGTTCGGATTCCACGTTAAGCTGTAGGTCCCCTTTCCCCGGTTCCATAATTGGGGTAGGCTAGGGACACGCAAGTAGCCGAAGTAGCGTCCAAGTGAAAGACTTGCAAGAGGCCAATGAGGCACACGAAGTTATGATTATTATTGCCTATTCAAGGCTACCGAGGCACGCTTACCTTCCAACTGAAATTCTCAACTTGTGGCACAATACGATTGTCCCTTTACTTCCTCTTGCTCGCAGCCTATACTGTATTCCTACAAGGTATCAAGCGCACTAATGCGTCCGCATTGCACAGACGCAGAAGATACCGTGTATACGGTTGCGGTTCCTGTAGGGTGATGTTTGTCCACTGTTGGTCGAACTGATCTCTACGAGTTTACGAGAGTAGCTCAGGCGTTCGATTCTTGATTGTCGTGAGTGCACTCGTGCTGTCCCTATACTCCATTTGTAGTCTGGAGCAACCTCCAAAAGATAAATTTAATTGGTCACAGTCCTCCGGTTCCGACGAAGGTTTGCGGGAGGTTTTCCTTATTCCCAATTGGGATTCCCCTTTGCCCCACTATCAGCTTGCCTGATAATTGGCTGAATAGAACAACGACTATTTATGGGCCGTTCTCAAACAGCCCGCTCCACTCCTCTGAGTGGAGAATGAAAAGATTAAGGGTTTTTTTTTTGGTCCGAATTGCACTTGTTAGTTGCCTATCCGAAAGAACAGGCAAGCCGAGTTGGCTCCTGGTTTGATCCTGCGCTTCCTTCCTTTTCGACTTCGTCCTGTCACCAGGAATATGGCTAGTCTATCTTTTTGTTTGTTAATAAGACTTTCGTTTGAAAAATATCTTCTCCTACTTGTTTCACTTAATTTGGTTACTTACCTTGTTACTTCTGTTTGAGTTGCGTTATTCATGAGTGCGTCAGTATTTACTTCTGACTCGCGAACGGCTACAAAACACATAAATACCCTGTTTACACTACATCTACATGGGGTACACTGCAAATCACATTTAAGTGCCTGGCAGAGGGTTCATCGAACCACCATTATACTATTTATCTTCCATTACATTCCCGAATAGCGCGCGGGAAGAATGAACACCTGAATCTCTCCGTTCGTGCTCTGATTTCTCGTATTTTATTCTGATGATCATTTCTACCTATGTAAGTAGGAGTCAATAATATATTTTCGCATTCGGAGAATGTTGGCGATTGGAGTTTCGTAAATAGCCCACGCCGCAGCGATAAGCGCCGTTGCTGTAATGATTCCCATCCCAGATTTTGTATCATTTCCGTAACGATATCTTCCCTGTATCGCGACAATACGAAATGGGCTGCCCTTCTTTGGACTCTTTCGATGTCCTCCGTCAAACCTACCTTATAAGGATCCCACACTGGGCAGCAATACTCCAAAAATGGGCGCACAAGCGTGGTGTATGCAGTTTCTTTTGTAGTTCTGTTGCATGTTTTAAGGGTTCTGCCAATAAAATGCAGTCTCTGGTTCGCCTTTCTCACGACATTATCTACGTGTTCTTTCCAATTTAGGTCTGAAGTAAAGGAAATTATTCAATAGAAACAAAAAAGTACGCTTGATCCCTTGTAGGAATACAGTACAGTAGAGTCCCGGAAACTGTTGTTATCTTTTACGCATGAACAGCTGTCACCGAGGACGTTGTTGCTACTGATGATCAGCTGTTCATGCGCATGCGCCGATTAGGTTTCGTGACGCAGTGGAGCAACGTGATGTCAGAGTATGCGGGTTGCCCCTCACTGTTAGGCTAGTTTGCCGTTGGTGTTTGTGGCAGTGCTGGGCGCCCGTGTTGTTGGCTCAGCTTTTTTTTACAGAGAGCGCTGAGCCCTCTGACAGGGCGCGCTGAGCCACGGCACCCGGAACTGGTGGGCCCGGCCTGTGTGTGTGTGTGTGTGTGATGGGCCGCTGACGAAACTGTTATGTCGGATGATGTTCTTCGCATCAAGCGTTGTTTTCCGCTCCTCACCAAGGTACATGGCTGTCTCTAATGTATTTGGAGAAGTTTTTGGCCGTTCTTTTCAACGACGTGGTGGTGCTCTGCAACATGCAAAGTCGATGGAACGAACTTTCCATATAAAGTGGAACGCCGGTAATATCACCCCTTGAGAGATCATAAATTGCCATATTACACACTCCTAGCCATTAAAATTGCTACACCACAAAGATGACGTGCTACAGACGCGAAATTTAACCGAATGGAAGAAGATGTTGTGATATGCAAATGATTAGCGTTTCAGAGCATTTACAGAAGTTGACCGGCGTTGCCTGGTGAAACGTTGTTGTGATGCCTAGTGTAAAGGGGAGAAATGCGTACTATCACTTTTCCGACTCTGCGGCTGCGGTTTATCGTATCGCGACATTGCTGCTCGCGTTGGTCGCGATCCAATGACTATTAGCAGAATATGGAGTCGTCGGGTTCAGGAGGGCAATACGAAACGCCGTGCTGGATCCCAACAGCCTCGTATCACTAGCGGTCGAGATGACAGGTATGTTATCCGCATGGCTGTAATGGATCGTAATGGATCTCGTCTCGACCCCTGAGTCAACAGATGGGGAAGTTTGCAGAACAACAACCATCTGCACCAACAGTTCGACGACGTTTGCAGCAGCATGGACTATCAGCTCGGAGACCATGGCTGCGGTTACCCTTCACGCTGCATCAAAGGCAGGACGCCTGCGCTGGTGTACGCAACGACGAACCTGGGTGCACGATTGGCAAAACGTCATTTTTTCGGATGAATCCAGGTTCTGTTTACAGCATCATGATGGTCGCAGCCGTGTTTGGCGACATAACGGTGAACGTACGTTGGAAATGTGTGTTCGTCATCGCCATACTGGCGTATTGCCCGGCGTAATGGCATGGGGTGCCATTGGTTACACGTCTCGGTCACCTCTTGTTCGCATCGACGACATTATGAACATTGGCCATTACATTTCAGATGTGTTACGACCCGTGTCCCTACCCCACATTCGATCCCTGAAAAAACCTACATTTCAGCAGAATAATGCAAGACCGCATGTTGCATGACCTGTAAGGGCATTTCTGGATACGGAAATCGCTGACCAGCACTTTCTCCAGATCTCTCACCAATTGAATACGTCTGGTAAATGTTGGCCGAGCAACTGGCTCGTCACAGTAAGCCAGTCTCTAGATGAACTGTGGTATTGTGTTGAAGCTGTATGGGCATCTATACCTGTTCAGCCGCGGTGGAGTAGCCAAGCGGTCTAAAGCGTCTCGCTGCGGAGCGTGGGGTTGCTTGCCGTGGAGGTTCGAGTCCTCACTGGGGCAAGGGTGTGTTTACCTAGGTTTGGTCCGATAGATTTACAAACATTTGAACATTTATACCTGTACAGGCCACCAAGCTCTGTTTGACTCAAAGACCAGGCGAATCAAGGCCGTTATTACGGCCATAGGTGGTTGTTTTGGGAACTGATTTCTCACGATCTATGAACCCAAATTACGTGAAAATGTAATCATATGTCAGTTCTAGTATAATATATTTGTCCAATGAATATCCGTTTATCATCTGCTTTTCTTCTTGATGTAGCAATTTTGATTTATATTGTGACTCTCTGTGTAGTTGTTGCAGTCTGCACTTAAGGTCTGTCTCAACTATCATAATGTTTAGTGCTGCATTGCAGAATTTACGATCGCCTTTGTTGTTTCTATTGGCCGCGGTGGAAAGGCCGAGCGCATTGAGACGCTATGCTGCGATGGGCGAGGCCGCTCCCCGTCGGGGGTTCGAATTCCCACCGGGAATGAATTTTTGTGCTATCTTTAGTATAAGGTAGTTCATAAGTAGGTTCTAACTTTAGGGGCTGATGATCCCGCAGTTACGTCCCTTAAGCGTAACAAACATTTGAACAGTTTGTTTCTATTGATTCATTTCATTTAGTGTAAACAGGGTATTCATGTGCCTTGTAGCCAATCGCGAGACAGTTACCTAGCCTGGCCGAGAACGTGTTTTGTGACAGTTATCACACTAGGCATTATACTGTTCACCTACGAATACCTACAGTACGAATAGTGTAACTACTCGCTCTCGGAGAGGATTAAATTTCGACGGCGTGTAAATACTAATGAAGATGTTCAAATGTTCAAATGTTTGTAAATCTTATGGAACTTAACTACGGGGTCATCAGTCCCTAAACTTACAAACTACTTATGAACTACTTACGAACTAGGACGGCACAAATATCCATGCCCGAGGGGGGATTCGAACCCCCGACCGTAGTGGCCGTGCTGACCGTGACTGGAGCGCCTTAGTCACCTCGGCCACCGCGGCCGGCTACTAATGAAGAAAGAATTGTTATGCAAATATGTCGCCTCAGATTTAGGTACTAAACAAAATGATGCACGGTAAAGTTGATACAGAAAAAAAAAAAAAAAAAAAAAAAACCGCTTGTGTTTTCAGAAACCAGTCAGTAAGAGGAAATCGGTCGCAATCCTACTTAGACAAATCTGTATTATGTTGGTTTTTACTTTTTTAGACCTACACCTGATGTTGTAGTTATTGTAAAAACGTATACTGTATTTGTAAACAGTCATATGTAATCAACACAGTATTATTAGAACTGGTATCATTAGCAATCGATACAGAAATAAACGCACAAAATGTAGCAATTACAAGCTCTATACGTGGTCCAGTGAACCAGAATATTACAATAAAAAGATCATGAAACAAGCTTCAAATTTGTACTAGTTTAGCGGTAGACATTTTTATACTCTTAATTTTCTAAAAATTACGAAATAATGATGTAAGGAGTCACTCTTGTGAAGACACTTGTAGTCTGCAACTCTGTGACAAAACGCGCACACGCGTGAAAATCGTGAGTGTATGTTGACAAGTACCCTACTGACTGCAGAATGACATATTTTGGCACCTACTGATTCGTCATAGTTCAGGGGATAGTAGATGGCGACACCGGTAATCTGTCAGACGGGCATGTTGCTGGTCGAGGTCTAAGCTGGGAAAACCCGAGCTGTGATGGATCGAATGGCGGAGTGCGTCCGTTTGGCCTTGGTGAAATAAGCAAAAACCATTTGAAAATTTACAACTATTGATCTATCTATGGTACAAAGGAGCACGTAGCCTCATTTCAAAGATAAACAATAAACGATTCGTTGATATAAACGCGACTCGTGTCACTTTAATACTTTGTGAGTTATAACAAATCATGAACCACATACATAGCCGAGGCGGGGTGGCTTGCGTGCCTCAACGATAAAGATAGCCGTACCGTAGGTGTAACCACAACGTAGGGGTATCTGTGGAGAGGCCAGTCAAACGTGTGGCTCCTGAAGAGGGGCAGTAGCCTTCTCGGTAATTACGGGGGCAACATTCTAGATGATTGACTGAGCTGGCCTTCTAACATCAACTGACGTGGATTTGCCATGCAGTTACTGCGAACGGCTGAAAGCAAGGGGAAACTACAGCCTTTAATTTTCCCGAGGACATGCAGCTCTACTGTATGAACATATGATGATGGCTTCCTCTCGGGTAAAACATTCCGGAGGTAAAATAGTTCCCCATTCGTATCTCCGGGCGGGAACTACTTAGGAGGACGTGATCATTAGGAAAGACAACACTGGCGTTCTAGGGATCGGAGCGTGGAATGTTAGATCCCTTAATCGAGTAGGGAAGCTAGAAAATTTAAAAAGAGAAATGGATAAGTTGAAGTTAGATATAGTGGGGATTAGTGAAGTTCGGTGGAAAGAGGAACAGAATTTATAGTCATGTGAGTATTGGATTATAAATACAAAATCAGTGGGGGCATTACAGGAGTAGGTCTGATAATGAATAAGAAAATAGGAATGTGGGTAAACTACTATGAGAAACACAGTGATCGCATTAACGTAGTCAAGATAGATACGATACCAACACCGACCACTGTAGTACAGCTTTATATGCCAACTAGCTCTACCGATTCTACATCTACATCGATACTCTGCAAATCACATTTAAGTGCCTGGCAGAGGGTTCATTAACCACCTTCATAACTTTTCTCTACCGTTCCATTCTCTAATAGCGCGCGGGAAGAAAGAACACCTAAATCGTTCCGTTTTCGATCTGATTTCTCTTATTTTATTGGGATGGTCATGTCTCCCTAAGTAGGTGGGTGCTAGCAAAATATTTCACATTCAGAACTAAAAGTCGGTGATTGAAACTTCGCAAACAGATCACGCCGCAATGAATAACGTCTTTCTTTTAATGATTTCCACCCCAATTCGTGCAACATTTCCGTGACGCTTTCACCCCCGTAACGTGATAAAACAAAACGAGCTGCCCTTCTCTGAACCTTCTCAATATCTTCCGTCAGTCCCACCTGGTGAGGGTCCCACAAGGGGCAACAGTACTCCAGGAGAGGACGCACAAGTGTGATGTAGCCAGTCTCTTTGGTGGAGCTGGTGCATCTTCGAAGCGTTCTGCCGATGAAACGTAACCTTTGGTTCGCCTTCCCCACAATATTTTCTATGTGTTCTCTCCAGTCAAAGTTGTTCGTAATTGTAACTCCTAGGTATTTGGTAGAATTTACGACCTTAAGGTTTGACTGATTTATCGCGTAATTGAAGTTCAGCGGATTTCTTTTAGTGGTAATGTGTATTACTTCACACTTTTCTTTATTTAGTGTCAATTGCCAATTTTCGCACCAAGTAGAAATTTTGTCTAAATCGCTTTGCAGTTGCTTTTGATCCTCTGTTGACTTCACTAACCGATAAACGACAGCATCATCCGCGAACAGTCTAAGGGAGCTATTCAGATTATTTCCTAAATCGTTTATAAACACGAGGAAGAGTAGGGGACCAATAACGCTTCCCTGTGGAACGCCAGATATCACTTCTGTTTTACTCGATGACTTACCGTCAATTACAACGAACTGTGTCCTTTCTGATAGGAAATCGTGAATCCAATCGCACAATTGGGGAGATATTCCATAAGCACGCAATTTCATTAGAAGCCGCTTGTGGGGTACAGTATCAAAAGCCTTCCGGAAATCCAGAAATATGGAATCGATTTGAGATCCCTTGTCGATGGCACTTAACACTTCATGTGAATAAAGGGCAAGCTGTGTTTCGCAAGAGCGATACTTTCTGAATCCGTGCTGACTATTGGTTAATAGGTCGTTCTCTTCGAGGTAGTACATAATATTCGAACGAAGTATATGTTCCAAAATCCTACTGCAAATCGACGTCAACGAGATAGGCCCGTAATTTTGGGGATCACTCCTATTGCCTCTCTTGAACATTGGAGTAATTTGGGCAACTTTCCAGTCTTTGGGTACGGATCTTTCGCTGAGTGATCGGTTGTAAATTACAGCTAAGTACGGAGCTATTTCATCAGCATACTCTGAGAGGAATCTAGTTGGTATACAATCTGGCCCGGAAGATTTATTTTTGTTTAGTGACTTAAGTTGTTTTACTACTCCAGGAACATCTACTTCTAAGTTTCGCATGCTGGCAGCTGTTCTTGGATTGAATACTGGAGTGTTCACTTCGTCTTCTTTGGTGAAAGAATTTCGGAAAGCCGTGTTTAGTAATTCTGCCTTAGCAGTACTGTCGTCGGTAGTATTACCATTGCTATCGCGTAGTGAAGGTATTGTTTGTGTTTTGCCGCTAGTGTACTTCACATATGACCAGAATTTCTTTGGATTTTCTGCAAGATTACGAGACAGGATTTCGTTGTGGAAACAACTATAAGATTCTCGCATTAAAGTCCGCGCTAGGTTGCGAGTTTCAGTAAAAGATTGCCAGTCTTGTGGATTCTGTGTCTTTTTAAATTTTGCATGCGTTTTCCTTTGTTTCTGCAACAGTGATCTGACCTGTTTTGTGTACCACGGGGGGTCAGCCCCCTCTTTTATTAATTTATTTGGTATAAATCTCTCGATTGCTACTGATATTATGTCTTTGAATGTAAGCCACAACTGATCTACACTCGCATTTTTAGTTTTGAAGGACTGGAGACTATCACTCAGGAAAGCGTGAAGCGAATTTTTATCTGCTTTATTGAATAGATATATTTTTCGTTTATTTTTGGTGCATTTGGGAATTTCGATATTCAGTTTCGCTACTACAACTCGATGTTCGCTAATCCCTGTATCTGTTTTGATGCTCTTTACTATCTCGGGATTATTTGTTGCTAGGAGATCAAGAGTATTTTTGCAACCACGTACTATTCTAGTGGGTTCATGAACTAACTGTTCGAAGTAGTTCTCAGAAAAATCATTCAGAACTAGTTCGGACGATGTTTTATATTTGCCCCCGGTTTTGAATACGTAATTATGCCAACATATCGAGGGTAAATTAAAGTCGCCACCGATTATAACAGTATGCTTCGGATACCTATTTGAAATATGATTCAAGCTTTCTTTGAACATTTCTGCAACCGCTTCGTCTGAGTCAGGGGGCCGATAAAAAGATCCAATTATTAATTTATTTCGGTGGTCAGGTATAACCTCTACCCAGACCAATTCACAGGAAGTATCTGCCTCAATTTCGTTGCTGGATAAACCGTTTGTAACAGCAATAAACACGCCACCCCCTGTTTTATTTAGTCTATCCTTTCTGAAGACCATTTGGCCCTTTGAAAAAATTTCGGCCGAATTTATCTCAGGCGTCAGCCAGCTTTCAGAACCTATAACGATTTGTGCCTCAGTACTTTCTATCAGCGCTTGGAGCTCTGGGATTTTCCCAACACAGCTACGACAATTTAAAACTGTTATACCAATGGTTTTTATGTCTACTTTCTTCCCGTGTCTGACCTGCGCCCTTTGAGACTGAAACCCATTTTGTGTATTCCCGAGGCCATCTAACCTAAAAAACCGCCCAGTCCACGCCACACAGCCCCCGCTACCCGTGTAGCCGCTTCCTGAGTGTAGTGGACTCCTGACCTATTTAGCGGAACCCGAAAACCCACCACCCTTTGGCGCAAGTCGAGGAATCTGCAGCCGACACGGTCGCAGAACCGTCTGAGCCTCTGATTCAGACCCTCCACTCGGCTCTGAACCAAAGGTCCGCAGTCAGTCCTGTCGACAATGCTGCAGATGGTGAGCTCTGCTTTCATCTTGCAAGCAAGACTGGCAGTCTTAACCACTTCTGATAGCCGCTCAAAACCAGAGAGGATCTCTTCCGATCCAAAGCGACACACATCATTGGTCCCAACATGAGCCACCACCTGCAGTTGGCTGCACCCTGTGCTCTTCATGGCATCCGGAAGGAGCCGTTCCACATCCGGAATGACTCCCCCCGGTATGCACACGGAGTGCACATTGGAATTCTTCCCCTCCCTAGTAGCCATTTTCCTAAGGGGCTCCATTACCCGCCTAACGTTGGAGCTCCCAACTACCAACAAACCCACCCTCTGTGAGCTCCCGGATCTTGAAGGCAGAGGGGCGAGTACAGGACAAGCGACACCATCCGCATCAGGAACATCCCCTGCCACAGACAGCGCCTCGAATCTGTTGGCAAGACTAACCGAGGAGGCCTCCACTTCGGTCCCCCGGGAAGTCTTACGCCGCCTGACACGCGCTGAGGGAACCTCCCAATCCACCACGGATTGGGGGGCTACCTCCTCGCGGGCAGTGAGCGGGCTGGCCACAGCCGCAGGCCGATCGGAGGGCACGACAGTCGCACAGGGCGTCTGCTGTACCCCCGCGAGCGGCCCACAACATCGGCGCCCAACCACCGCAGTCTCAAGCGTTGCCAGCGAAGCCAACGCCGCCTGAAGCTGCGAGCGAAGAGTCACCAACTCTGCCTCCATCCGTTCGCAGCAGTCACAGTTCCTAGCCATTCTAAAAACCTTTGTTTCTTCCAAGTAAGTACGTCAGAGGACTCAGTAGTTTGATAAACAGTGAGCTTTGTAAAGTATAGACCTTAGGCTGAACAGTTTACTAACGGCGAATCTGAAAAATATATACGCGAGCTAATAAATCAAAAATTCAGTAACTGAGCTGACAAATAAACGCGATTCTTAATAAACAAACACGCGAGAATCCGGGAGATACTAGATAGATTTTATAATGGTAAGACATAGATTTCGGAACCAGGTATTCAACTGTAAGACATACCTATAACGTATTGGTCTTGGAGTGTAGGCTGAAACTGAAAAAACTGCAGAGAGGTGAGAGAATAAGGAGATGGGACCTGGGTAAACTGAAGGAACCTGAAGTTATTGAGAATTTCAGAGGGAGCTTTAGGAAGGGGAGAAATAAAACAGCAGAGGAGGAATGGCTAGCATTGAGAGATGAAGTAGTGAAGGCAGCAGAGGACAAAATAGGTAGCAAGGCAAGACCTAAAAAAGATCCTTGGATATCACAGGTCATACTAAATTTAATCGATAAAAGGAGAAAACATAAAAATGCAGTAAATGAAACAGGCAAAATGGAGTACAGTCGACTAAAAAGTGAAATTGACAGGAAATGCAAAATGGCAAACCAGGAGTGGCTAGAAGGCAAATGCAAGGATGTAGAAGAATGAATAATTATAGGAAAAATAGACGCAGCCCACAGGAAAGTAAAAGAGATATTTGGAGATAAGAAAAACAGCTCTTTGAATATCAAGGACACAGATGGAAAACCAGTTCTCAGCAAAGAAGGGAAATCTGAAAGGTGGAAAGAGTATATAGAGAGCTTTACGAAGGAAATGAACTTAGAGGCAATATTTTAGGATGGGAAGAAGAAGTATATGTGAAATAGGAGCAGTAAAGAAGGGAAATCTGAAAGGTGGAAAGAGTATATAGAGAACTCTACGAAGGAAATGAACTTAGAGGCAATATTTTAGAATGGGGAGAAGAAGTATATGATGAAATAGGAGATACTATAATGAGAGATGAATTTGACAGAGTACTGAAAGACCAAAGTGGAAACAAGGCCTCTGGAGTAGATGACATTCCCTCAGAGCTACTGAAGTTCCTGGGAGAACCAGCAATGACAAAACTGTTTCACCTGGTGTGTAAGACGTATGAAACAGGCGTAGTACCCTCAGACTTTAAGAAAAATTTTATAATCCCCAGTCCAAAGAAATCAGGCGCAGACAGATGTAAAAACTACAGAACCATCAGTTTAATAAGTCATAGTTGCAAAATATTAAGAAGAATTATTTACAGAAGGATGAAAAGGTGGTAGAAGCCGACCTCAAGGAAGAACAGTAAGGGTTCAGGAGAAATGTAGGAACACGGAAGGCAATACTCACTTTACTTCTTATCCTAGTAGACAGATTAAGAAAATGTTGTAGAGCTTATGGGACTTAACTACGGGGTCATCAGTTCCTAAACCTACAAACTAGTTATGGACTAGCTTATGCTAAAGACGGCACAAACATCCATGCCCGAGGGAAGATTCGAACCCCTACCGCAGCGCAAATAAAATTCCTTGCAGCAAAAGTGTACTAATCACCACTAGTGCGACTACAAAGTTTCCTTTACGAAATGAAATCAATCAATTACAAGATAGGCTTCAATACATTAGAAGGTTCTCTTTATTATTATTATTACAGAAATTTAAAATGCTGAACATGAGTGACCCGTCAGACGTTAATACCGAAATGGAATTCTTACATGGGATTGTCCAATGTGGTATTCTCTACAGGAGCTCTGCTATGTAACGTGGTGGAGGCAGTACATACACCAGAGCCTTAATGTGTCCCCACAGAAAAAAGTCACATAGAGGAGGCCATTTCATGAGCACGGCCGATCCATCGATGCGGCAGCTGCGTGTTCAGGTACCCACGAACTTCATAACCAAAATGGGGTGGAGCCCAATCCTCCTGATTCCATTTGAGGCATCAGCTATTTCTGCGATATCTCCAATTAGGAATATCCAGTAACTGTGCTCTTGGCGAAGAAGAATTGCCCATATAATTTTCGACGTGACAAGGTACAAAAAACATTTATGTTTGGGAAATCACGCTCAAATTCATTGCATTAATGTGGATGCTATGTTCCTTAGATTAGACTTATGCCTGTTCACTTTCCCATTAGTGTGACAACTGGCTTCGTCGCTAAAAATTAAGCAATCAACAATGTCATCCCCATCCTCATTCAGTTGTAGCCACTGTGAACATAACGCTTGTTTTTGTCTTCGTCATTGAGCTTTTGCACTATGTCCAGTTTGAAGTGTTTCATAGATACCTTCTGTCGCAGGACTTTCCACACAGTCATTGGAGACATATCGAGTGTACAGGATGCACTAAGCACAAATTTTTTTAGTTTATTTTTTATTTATTTATTTATTTTTACTTTTATGAATGTCTTCGTACGCGCTTCACACTCACTTCACTCATACTGAGACGTCCGCTTCTCTTTGCCGGATAGAAGCAACCGGAATTGTACTTTAAGTCTTATTGAATCCATCTTTGCTGGTGGAATTGTACTTTTCTCTCATTTCATTATTCATTATTCTTGTTTGATTGCATCCAGATAGGTAATGTTTATATATTCATTACTAAACGTAGTATGCCTTATATTGTAGGCTTTTTTTACGTAGTACATCTCAGAGGCTTTGATGTAACAAATTTTGACAGGTCTGCACAGCAAATGCGTCTAGGTGAATTATACGTATCGATTTCAAACTATTGAAACTAATGTAGTCGACATTTGTTAGATGTAATCCACCTCTGTTTTCACTCTGGAATGTGCTATGTACAGTTGACTGTATGTGAAGATAGAAGAATCTGTCATTGCGCTTGTAGATGTACAGTTCAAGGTGGAATTGGAACCGCATGCCATTTCTGACGACTACTCATATCGTAGAAAAGTGAGTGGTAGATTAAAATAAACATCTAAAAAATAACTGATATGTATCCTGCGCGAAATTGAACCTGCGATCTCTCCGATGACAGTTCAACGATTTACCACAACACCATTAACAACATATTAATTCACACGCGCTGTTAACCGTGTTCCTCTTCAAGAGAAAATGCGTTTGAAAACGAGATTGATATTTATGGATGTTTAATTTTTATTTCCATTACAGGCTAAACACTAGAACAAAAAATGTCTGTAAATCTATCGGATAAAACTGCGGGGTGATCCGTCCGTAGCTTACAAACTACTTAAACGTAGATAAACTAACCTAAGGACAACACTCACAACGATGCCCCAAGAAGGACTCGAACCTCCACGGCGAGCAACCGCGAGCTCCGCAGCGAGGCAATTTAGACCGCTCGGCTACTCC
Source organism: Locusta migratoria (assembly GCA_026315105.1). Lineage (NCBI taxonomy): Eukaryota > Metazoa > Arthropoda > Insecta > Orthoptera > Acrididae > Locusta > Locusta migratoria. The sequence continues at coordinate 875,075,837 of CM048744.1, forward strand.
ACCGCGGCTAAGCACTAGCTACATACGAAATTTAACGTTTGTGCGTCTAATAGTACCAAAGAATAACAATGATCGTTTCGTGACTGAATGAGCTAGTGACGAAAGTAACGATTTTTAAATGCTTATATTTAGTGAACTATACGGTGTAGAATAGTATAAATTAGAAATGTAGCTTGCTATAGTAGTTGCTCGCAATCAACAGAAATTCAGGCTTCTGACCTTGTCTACAATAAAGATACGGGGGTCTGGTGTTCGGAATTTTCGTAACTGATTCGCGAAAACGATTGTACGGCTGTGTGCGTTCGACATGGAATGGGGCAGTGGCGTGCCCCCTGGTAGTGTAGAAAAAACCAGGATTAGTATGAAACAGGCCATAGTGATACGTTAAAAACTGTGCGAAGTATAGTTCTAGCCATTGCAAGTTTAACCAGTGAAAAAATCGCACTGACGTGTTTTACGGCCCACTTTATATTTGTAGTTTTATAAGTTTTAGCAAACTTTTTGGACCAAAATAATAATCTAAATAACAAAAAATTAATTAATAAGTGTGTCTGAAATCCTGTTAGGACCTTTAGCGTCGTAGTCAGCCGTAGCGTAGTGCGCAAGGCCTTTGACTACGACGAGTCCTTTAATCTCATACTGTTGATGGCCGTTGTTAACTTATGCTGATATGGCATTTGTAGACACTAGATTATCGTTTATCGTACGAAGAACGATGTGTTTTTGTTATTTCTTCAGTGTGCCGTTGCTTTGAAATGACAACGTGTAAGTTACAATAAGAAAATCATCAAATACGCAAGGTAAGATGGCGTATGCCAGAGAGAGTTCTGGGCGAGGAATGTCACGTGACATCTCCGAACGGCTGGGTTTCGTTAATTCAATGGAGGGTGTCAAATCGCCGTTATTTTTGCAAATTTGTCTCAAACGATACGAGATATGAAAAAAAAACCATAAGGGAGCTAAGTTGTAGAAAATTTTCTCCTCTACCAGTTAGGTTATTCAATTTTCGTGTCAGATGAACGGTTCGTTTGCAATTACAATTACATTACAAACGGTTTTTTTATTACTACCATATTTTTTTGTCCGAAAAATTTGAAATAGGGAGATTCTGGTCTCTGGTGACCTACACTCATGTCTGTAAAATTTGGTGCTGATCCGTTGAACGGTTCGTCTTAAAAACAGGAAACACGTTACGGACAGACAGACAGACAGACAGACATCCCAAAATCGCCGTTATTTTGGCAAATATCTTGGAAACGCTACGAGATATGAAAAAACATACGAGAGCAAAGTGTAGAGACTTTTCTTCTCTACAATTCGGTTATTCAATTTTCGTATCACTCTGCACTACATATTTTCTTTGTATTCTCAAAATTGAAGGTGTGCTTCTCATTAATACTGTGTTCTGCCACAGCATATTTGTTAGTCTGTCTCAGGCATATGTGCATGATGTTCTCTATGTAACGCTGTTAGATGCAACGCTGCGTCTGCCCTATATATGTGGGATGCAAGATGTGTTTTCACTGAAATCGAAACTAAATATTGCCTGTCTTGATTAACTACTGCCAATCGCACTTTCATTGCGTCTTGATGAAGAAAAGAACGGCCTATAAATGCTAGTCTGGCTATAATCTGGCGTGGTGCGTCAGTCTCAGACTAACCCGCCATGCTGCCAGTTAAAAATGCGCTCGAATGTGTTAGCTACTGCACTCTGCCTATGTTCACACCGGATATGAAGTTTCTCGGTCAACAACTATGAACAATGCACAATCCTTAGTACTCTCCAATGAATAGTTAAATTCAAATGTTTGTTCAGCTTAAGGGACTTAACTACGGGGTCATCAGTCCCTAAACTTACAAACTACTTACGAACTAGGACGGCACAAATATCCATGCCCGAGGGGGGATTCGAACCGCCGACCGTAGTGACCGTGCAGACCGTGACTGGAGCGCCTCAGTCCCCTCGGCCACCGCGGGCGGCATGAATAGTTAAACCGTTATTTTTATTTACATTTAGAGCTGTCAAAAGACTATCGCAAATTCCCACTTTTAGTGTTACCACCGTAACCAAAGTGGGCCAACAGATACTGTATTATAACGTGTTCGGCTGCCACACGAATGTGTATCTGCAGCCGCAGGGAAATTCCGCGTTTCATCAGAGCTCGGTTCACCGCTCCCTGACGAGCTTTTTTTGCGGCCGCCGTAGCGTTAAGTTCATCGCAAACATGTCGGCTGTTTGCGGAGCGATGAGTGACGGAATGCAGCGGATCAGACAGCCGGCTTAGGGCGGTTATTGAGCGGGGGCGCTATCGGGCCCGCACCACGGGGCCTCTCCGCTACTGAGGCGGGCGTGTTTACAGAGCCGGGCCGCAGTGTAGCCCGTATTTAATGAACTCATTTAAGGGCTTAGCGCCCATATTCTTGCCGGCGGAGCGGCGCCAACTTCGACCTAGTTGCGGGCCGAGTCCGGCGGACGGGCGCGGGATTAGGAGGGGCAACTTTTTAATCCGACCCGAAGCCGCGCGCGTCTGCCCCGGGAGGACATTTCGGCAGGAGGGCATGACTCGCCCGGAGGTGCGCCGGAGATTATTCTGCACGGCTGGCCTCCAAGTTGCCCCGGCAGGGCGCCGTTACACGAACGGGGGGAGTAGGGGCGGCCACTTGCCGGTTAATGCCCCACGAGTCTCCTGCCGATCGGACGCGAATTCAGCGGGTCCGGGCAGTGAACCGAGACGCTTCTGGATATCGAAATTCTCAACCTGAGGAACACCCGAGCAGTGTTTCGGAACAACTGTGGGAAATCTTCTGCAATAAGAAATACGAGCACTGAAACTTCCTGGCAGATGAAAATTGTGTGCCGGAACCGGGACACGAACCTGGAACCTTTGCCTGTCGCGGGGAAGCGCACTACCGACTGTGCTATCCCGACACGACTCAAGATGCCGCCTCGCAACTTTATTTCCGTCGTATTGACTACGACGCTAAATGTCCTAAAATGATTTCAGACACACTTATTAATTAATTTTTATTATTTAGATTATTATTTTGGTCCAAAAGGTTTGCAAAAGCTTATAAAACTACAAATCTAAAGTGAGCCGTAAAACACGTCAGTGCGATTTTTTCACTGGTTAAACTTGCAATGGCTAAAACTATATTTTACAAAGTTTCAAACGAATCACTATGGCCCGAGCAGTGTTTCGGAACAACTGTGGGAAATCTTGAGGAGAGACGTTCTTTCAAAATATCTCAACATCATCTGCAATAGGAAATACGAGCACTGAAACTTCCTGGCAGATTAAAATTGTGTGCCGGAACCGGAACACGAACCTGGAACCTTTGCGTTTCGCGGGGAAGCGCACTACCGACTGTGCTATCCTGACACGTCTCACGATGCCGCCTCACAACTTTATTTCCGTCGTATTGACTACGACGCTAAATGTCCTAAAATGATTTCAGACACACTTATTAATTAATTTCTATTAGTTAGATTATTATTTTGGTCCAAAAGGTTTGCAAAAACTTATAAAATTACAAATCTCAAGTGAGCCGTAAAACATGTCAGTGCGATTTCTTTACTGGTAAAACCTGCAATGGCTAAAACTATATTTTACGCAGTTTCAAACGAATCACTATGGCCCGTTTCATAGTAATCCTGTCTTGTTTCTACCCTGCCAGGGGCACGGCACTACCCCTCTCCAAGTCGAGCTCACACAGCCGTACCATCGTTTCACGAATCAATATATAGAAATTCTGTACCCCACCCCAGTATCCTTATTGTGGACAAGGTCAGAAGCCTGAATTTCTGGTGATTACGAATAACTACTGTAACTTAGCTATATGTCCAATTTATACTATTTTACACCGTATAGTCCACGAAATGCTGGCAGTCAAAAATCGCTACGTCTGTCACTAGCTCACGCACCGATCATTATAATTCTAGGGATGTTTCCAGAATGAAACTTTCACTCTGCAGCGGAGTGTGCGCTGATATGAAACTTCCTGGCAGGTTAAAACTGTGCCGGCACATCCCTTAGACTGTGGCTAAGCCATGTCTCCACTATATCGTTTCTTCCAGGAGTGCTAGTCTTGCATGGTTCGCAGGAGAGTTTCTGTGAAGTTTGGAAAGTAGGAGGGTAGGTACTGGCGTAAATAAAGTTGTGAGGCGGCAACGTGAGTCGTGTCGGGATAGCCCAGTCGGTAGTGCGCTTGCCCGCTAAAGGCAAAGGTCCCACGTTCGAGTCCCGGTTCCGGCACACAATTTTAATCTGCCAGGAAGTTTCATATCAGCGCACACTCCGCTGCAGAGTGAAAGTTTCATTCTGAATACGAGCACTGTTCAAAACATGACTTTTCTAATTGCACAACCGCTGTTCATTTGATTATCAAATGTTCAAATATTTGTAAAGTTGTGGGACCTAACTGCAATAGTCATCATTTCCCGAAAATTACGAACAATTTACACTAACTTTGTAAGGAATCAGGTAATTATTGCCTGTTTTGTTAATGTTTTCCTTGGCAGTAAAAAAATCCCAGACAAAATTTTTGTCTCAAAGGGAAGGGTTATGTAAGAAGTCAAGTTTTCCTCACTGTCATTACCTGCATACCCCGACCTCAAAATCACATTCTACTCATGAAGACGAAACTTTGGAATATAAACTCGATAGGTTATGGACATTTTCAATGATAATAATTACAGTTTGATAAGCAAATTACGAGATCATGTCGCAAGTGCAACAGATAGTCAAGGCTGACGCATACTAGTGAACGAACAGTTGTTTTTCTAAAGCGAGCCAAAGCGCCCGAATGGCGGCGACTGGCATCAATACACAGGTAGGCGGTAGGAACCTCACCCCACTCCCTTGCCCCGGGTGGTCTTCTGCCCGAAAGCCACTTGCCTTCTTAGGGAAATACAGATGCTGTAAAAACATTGTAGAAGCTACACAATACCACTCTGAACAAACGGTGTTTACTTAAAGCTTTAGGATGCAGGTTTAATGCAAGCTGGCGCCATCAAGTCTAACAAGGAAATTACATGGGCTCGAACAACCATATCTGTATGAACGTTTGGTTACAGGATCTCTACGTACACCTCAATGTGCTGCTGGGTGTCGTTTTTCTGCAAAGCTCTGCAACCATGCTATAGATAGCACTGTAGATGTAATTGTAGATGCCATACGTAATCCAGATATCTTAACTAATGTAATAATCATCGTACATGTTCTCTAGCGAATTATCATCAAAATCCGTGATGATAGTTGCAACTTTAAGCTTCTTCCCGAAGGACTGTTGGTATTCACTGCCACTGCTTCAATCGTCTCTTCCCGCACTTACCGTAGCACTACCGCGTGCAATGAGTTGTTCGTCATTATTATCCCTACTATCATTATTACGAGTTTGTAACAACAGTATCTAACTTATGCTCATATTTTTGTACCATAACAGATACGAGAAAGCATGCAAATGATTCATCTTCTACACTAATACCATCTTCACGAAGAATGGTTCTTCGTAACTTCATCTCAACTAATCGCAATACATTATCAGGATTGATTAGCAATCGCCGCCCCATCTGACGCTTCACCCCACAAATAACATCACAAAACGCAACTTCGGAGGCACACTGCAGCATCCCTACTGGCGAACCGACAGGTCAAAGTGCAATGCGGCATGGCACACTCAGAGGCCTCTCACGGACGACTGCAGAGTTTAACAGATGCGTGAGTATCACTAGTGCAATAAGGGATCTTTACATTATCTCTCATACGATTTTGGTGTATATGTGTTTGTTCTAGCCCAAGTACTTTCCTTGTAAGAAAAAATACTTAAATGAGACATTAGCTAACTCACTATTACTTCACGAGCCGTACGGCGTTTTAAGATGCACTATCCGATTGATAGGTAAGCCACTTACAGGGAAGAGCCAGCGTCATCAGAAGATATACACAAGCAAAACGAGAAAAGTTAATACATACTCACTCTCTCGTCCGTACTGGCTGTATGGGTTGTCGCTAAGTGGTGTGACGCTCTTGCACCAATTTCTTGTGCGGAGAGGCGATAAAGACTCCTGTACGGTACTGCACTGTAAGGAGCACCTCTATCGAGGAGTAAATCTTAATGAATCTCCAGTGCAGAGTGTAAGGATTGTGCGTTTTTAATAGTGTTGACCGAGAAACTTCATTTCCTGTGTGAACGTAGGCAGAGTGCAGTAGTTAACACTTGCGAGCTCATTTTTGAGTGGCAGCATGGCAGGTTAGCCTGAGATTGACGTACCATGCCAGATTGTAGCCAGACTAGCATTTATAGGTCGTTCTTTACTTCATCAAGACGCAATGAAAGTGCGATTGGCAGTAGTTGATCAAGACAGGCAATATTTAATTTCGATTACAGTGAAGACGCATCTTGCATGTATAGAGCAGACACAGCGCTGCAAGTAACAGTGTCACAATGAGCACATCAGGCACATATGCCTGAGATAGACTAACAAATCTGCTGTGGGAGAAGCACACCTCCAGTTTTGAGAACACAAAGAAAATATGTAGTGCAATCGGGTTTTGGGACTCAGTAATCAATGAGTCCATCAAAATACCGTTACATGAGAACCTAATTAGCCCTGGTAGTGGATACCACCTTAGCACAGCCTGGGAGCCTGCTATTAGAAAAATCAGGACAATGCTCGCGCCACCAATGTCTGCACCCACAGCAGAGGGGGATGGAGGCCGGGACACAAAACCCACACCCGTGTCCTAACCACCACTGGCCGCTTCAGGCGCATCGGCCGATTCAGCGGCGTTTGATTGGTCAGCAGCAGCAAGCAGAGAATAGTGCAACAGAGATATAAGCGCGCAACCAATGATATCCTGACACTTCATCTGAAATATGATGGAGATCCCTTCCATCAAAATGTTGCTACGAGACGACGATGATGCCGCTCGGCTGACAACCTCTGAATGATTTATTTATGAAATTCGCCGAGGCCTACATTCACATACACTGGTGCTCTAGTCTGCTTTTCATAGAACTTCCTCTCTGAGGCAACACACATGATTCACCTCCATGCTTTGACTGCATTTGATCCTCTGACCCTACGAGAAACAAACCAGTTTTAAAACCTCCACTTTGTTAATTTCTTTGTGAACATTGACATTGGTCGTTTACATATCACTTCATTTTTTGTCATCGTAATAAAAATAGACTTTATAGCAATTTGCAAGTATTTCAATTTTGGTGACACTTTGGCGAATTTGCGGATCCCTAACATAACCCTGTTATGTAACAGGGAGAAGGGGGAACTTAAGTTTGACATGGACCCCAAAGCATGTACCATATATTCTCTGACGATGACACACATCGTAGAGATGTGAAGAATACTTAAAACCGAAGACTGAAAAGACTGTGGTCTGACAGGGAACCATTGTCACCACTTTGATAACTATAGATGATCCTTTTCGCTTAATTACCAGGTCACACAATTGTGCATATACCGCACATATTTGTCGAAGATTGAGATTGTCATTATAGAAGTAACATAACTTTCGATTTGGGAAAAGTTCAATTTTCATCATCTACGGATCTTACAATATACCATCTGACACAAATTAAATACTAAAGTTTCTACACGGCCATATATTTTGACAGAATGGACCTAGCAGTTTAAATTACTTTTATACCTCAAAGTTGCGCGCACCGGTTGCACAGTGGTAGAGTGCCAGACTATAACTCCCAAGGTCGCGGATTCGATCCCCGCCACGTCTTGTATTTTTATCTCTCACTTTCCACTTCTTTCCCCTCTGACAGTATTGTTCATGTGAAAAATACCGAGTAGCACCGTGGTTCCGAACCCACGTTAAATTGTAGGTCCCCCTATAACTGGCTGGGTAAGGCAGTTCGAAGGTCGGAGGAAGGCAACGGCATACCACCTCCAAACAGGACCAGTGATGTTCCAACCAATCTTCGGATTGTTGACTGCTTTACCTTTTACCTCAAAGTTTCATATACGTTGGCATCTGTTACATTAAGCGGTTTCATTCACCAAATTTATCACAACTAAGATTAAAGCAAGTGTTACTTCACGCTATAACACTCGATGTCGGTCTGATTTAGACGTTTGGCTCTACGTTAACTTCGGATCGAACCGCACATGTCTGCTTTCATGCCCCAGCAACTATTTTAGTTGCTGGTACTATTCTTTACCTGCTGTCCTTTAGTTAAACACACTCTATGCATAGGGTGTAGTAATATTACATAATGTAACTGGTTCATTAATAAAAAGGGTTTTTCCTTTCATTTGCAAGTGATGTACACAAAGTCAGTTCAGTAAGGTTTTAATACCTTATTGAAAGTGGACGGATGAATTATTAATCATAAATTGAATAAAATGTTTGCGGTAAGAAATTTGTAGCACGTTCCATCAAGTATATTTCGTGTTCACCCAACATGAAACTGTCAACAGTTCAAATTAGTTTAATTTTTCCAATCACCATTTCCACACTCGTAAGTTCTTCCGTAAAAAGAACTTACCAGCTCTATAAGTTCTTGTAAGAACTTATCAGTTGAAATAGCGTTCAACTGTTCTCGTCAAATTTAGTGTCCCGAGAAGCCACCGTTCGCTGCTCAAATCTTAACACTCTCCACGACTGAATCATTCCTATCGTCCAGGGGGGTCCTTCTACCTCTTAACTCACATCCTCTCTTTCAAACACACACTCCCCACCAGTCCTGTCCCTTGGCTGCTTCCTCATTGGCTGATCGCCATCCATTCCAAAATAGTATTCATCTTAACATAATATATTTCTTTAAGTGAAAAACTGACCATCTGAAGCCACTTACTTACTACTATTATTTCAATACACAAAATATTAATGTTCAGTCCCCAGAGGACATAAAGTCAGAAAACAATAAAGAGACTAACCATTTTTCATGAGTTTCTCCACTTATGCCACCAAATATTTACATACACAATTTTAACAAGCAATAGAGTAATCTATTATGTGTAATTCTGCCACCATGCTTGTTGAAATTGTGTAATATCTCTCGCCCACATTCCAATGTTTTTTCTTTCATGTGTTACTCACACTATTCTTGTGAAAAACCAGCGAATTTTAATTAGGCTATATACTTCAATATGCTCCTTTATTCCATGTTCACATACTCCAAACTTATCTAATTGTTCCCAACCAACATTTCATTTTTATGTCTTCCTCACTCACCTGTTCCTCTCCTACTTTTGTTCGTATATATAATTCAATATACAATTGTGCATACTAGTATTCACTGGGCCACCGTTTGCTTCAACCTATGTGTTGAAAATTAATGTATAGTTATGTCTTAGTTACAATTTTGTTTTAATTGGTTTAGCGTCTCTGTTTATAAAATACTTAAAGACTACGTAGTGTGTGACTGACAGTTATCTTTGTAAAATCTTTGTACTTGAAACACAGCAGCTGGTGTGATGTGGATAATCTGAAGTATTAAGTTGCTGAATATGGTCTAAGAAGCTAAACTCTAGTTCACAATAAAAATAAATATTATGCTGGAACAAATATATAGTGTATACAGTAATTTAATATGTCTATGTTCCATCAAGAACCGCCGCAAGAGTCCATATCATATTTCCTGAACATTATTTCATACAACAATAATATTTTCCACCTGGTTAGACTGGAATGATACGAAACTGCGTGCAAAATATGTTACCAATGGAATTGGTACAAAAGCTGTAATCAGGGTTGAGTATATTACATTTTTATTGATTACAGTTTTATTAATCGATATTATCACACATGAAATGTATCATAGAGCGCGTAAATAATTAACACAAAAGAGAAATATTAAAGACGTTATCAATCAAAACTTCATTAACATAACAATATTTTCGTATGGCTCAGTGGGCTCGTGCTAATCTTTCAACTGCAAGCGATTTCGGCGACTTGTATGCCCGTGACTTTCGCTAGTTATACTATCGGGAAAAGGCGACACAGTTTAAAGTGGAGTCCGAGCCATCTGCTGTTCCTGGCTATGCCTCACATCGATCAAGAATGAAGTTTAGGTTATAACGTAGACAGGGATCTGACCCCTAAGTTTTCCTTCCTGCGTTCTACCACAACACCACCAGGATCGACATGAACCAATCTGTTTACGATCTCAACCCCTGAAGATGTCATTTCGAATGTACATTCAGTAGCATGTGTCTATACTGTCTGTAAAATGTCTCGCGAATACTAGCATAGAGCTCGTAAATTGGAAGGTCACACCAAATACCGCACTTTCAGTCAATGTAATCACCATGCTTGTCGCATGAAAGAGATTCGTAAGGGTTTGAAACTATGTGTACAAATAGTTGTGTATACTGTCTGTAAAATTTCCTGTTGCTACAATTTCCAGTGTAGAAATTATAAATTGTAACGTCCTACCGAGAGCTGTAGTTTTACTCCATAAACAGCGGAAAAGAAGTAAGCGAGAAACTTTCTTCCTTTCATAATTTTACTATCGTTCCCAACGAGAAAAAGTTTAATAAAGGTTTGAAATTTTGTTTAAAGTTTGTTGCAAGTCGCTGAGTACTGTCATTCTCATACAGTGTATTTCGAAATTCTCCCTGCATTGTATAGCATTTTTTGCGATTTCTATTGGTTATAACGTAATATCTTTTGAACCATGTGCCATATGTGATTCTTAACAATGCAGCAATTGTTACCTCACGGTAAGGAATGTGTGTACCAAATTTAGTTGAAATCGGTCCAATGGTTTAGGAGAAAATGAGCAGCATTGTCGCAAAATGCAGCAGGTTTTCGCGCATCTAATTGTCTATGACGTCATATCTCGTGAGCTATATATCGTATGTGATTCTTACACTTACGGCGACCGTCCTCGTGGATTGAAGCTTACGTGTACAAAATTTCATAAAGATTGGAACAAAGCTGTAGATTTGTATGCAACACGTACAAACATACGGACACTCTGCTTTATATATTAGATGTACTCACGTTTAATCATACATTTATAGCTTTCTAACAATGAATAAAAGCTTCGCGAACGTTAGCAATGCTTCTCTGCTTGTAGCAACACAATGCACTGTTACTCATTGCCAAACGTAGCTTTGAAACATCAATTCCGGCCTCTCCTCTCAGTATACATCACGCAATACCACCCCTTATTATAGTAAATCCATGACCATTCCAAACTGAGGAACAACCCTAATTAGGCAACTTTTCTATGTTGTCTATTAACACTAGTTCCCCAATTTGAAACTACAAATCTTTTATCCCAGATTTCTGAAAATAGGATACGAGCCTTGTGTCTCTCAAACTTTCTCGTGCACAGTGTACTATACAACAACATCCTTAGTTGCTGCCGAGTTAGGTAATAAAGAAACTGACAGGAAGATTCGTGTAAGTGGAACAGCTCGCCGGCAACCTACACCTGTAATGCGCCCGCCATCGCCGGCACCTTACTCTTCCTTTTTCCCCCTTCGTTTTTAGCCCGACGTCTAGCGCTGACAGAGTCCATTAGTGGTACAACTGCAACGTGAGCTGAGTTGCAGTCGGCCCGTGGAAAAGGGCAGATGGGATCCCTGCGCGGCGTTTTCTGTTTCACAGCCACTCCCGCGGCTCCTGACGCCCTTGCTTTACCAGGAGGGCAGATTTTACACTGAAATCACTCCACCGTCCACCGTTCTCGAGCCCGTAGCAGCACTCAGCGACAAACTTTCAAACTTTTTATATATCGACATAAAATAGATTATTTTTTATTATGTGTCTGGAAGTCGGTATTAGCTGATGAATCTGCGTTTCGCGTTTCACATTTCTGGTTTAAGCATATAATGAAAAACAGTGCTATATTATTATATGTCCATCACAATTTTCTTTTACAAACACATTCATTTTATTAAATAGGCTATATAGTGGCCCATGCATTTCATAAAATTGACACCTTTAAGGCTTTACAGTTAATAGGTCTTGCCAAATGCGATAGACTCTCCTTTTATGCTGTTTTAATGAATGGTTATTAATTTTAACTAAGACGAAAATTTGTAAATGCATTGTTTTTAAAGGTGTGACATTTCACTCATTCCTGTAAAGATCATATTTTAATATATCATATAATCTATTTTGAAATTTTTCCTGTGCTTGTTTACAGTTTCGTAAATGACTGAAACATAGAAACCGATCACAAGTAGTAAGTAAACAAAAAAAAAGAAGATCATTTTGTGGTCTGGGCTATTTTATAAATACAAAAAATAATGTTTCAAAATTCATGAATTTTATCTCATGAATTTAAAAAATGCTCAAATGTTTGCAAATCTATCGGACCAAACAGCATGGTCATCAGTCCGTAGCTTACGAACTGCTTAAGCTAAGGTAAACGAACCTAAGGACAAACACACACACACCCATGCCCGCTCGGCTACTCCACCGCGACCACATGAATTTAATCACACGCAAGAACTGACAGTTCATGCAATCCCTATATTTCCCTCCATTTTGTAATTGATTCTTTCTCGCTTGAAACATATCCAACGAATTTGTATCGTGTTCCATGTGTTATTTCACACACATAGATGAATTAGTACAGTCGTTGGTCGATTTAAAATTAATCTGCTGTGTATTTTACTCATTTAATTAACTTACTAGGATGCCAATTAAATTATTTAAATTATATATGTTCTTGCTCTTCACATTTATGTATATCTTCCTCCAGTTTGTTTGTATTTGTATATTTGTATGATTGTGTAAGGTTGCTTTAACGTTGAATAATTGCTGTGTAATAGCTAGCAATCAGTTCTTTGAGCTTTAGAGCCTCGTTTTGTAGTTTTGTTTTAGTTATGAGAACGACTATGAACCACATTGGTACATATGTGTAATAAAGTGAGTAATTAATGCTTAACACTGATAAAGGAAATAAATGATATGCTTTTCTTCTTTCTAAAAATTTTAGTGCCTTATCTGGAATTGTGTTTTATGCCTCAGACATGTAGAATTTTATTAAGTACTTGGCAGCCGTTTGTTTACATAGCTTTATTGTCAAGACCCAGATTTTGGGCGAGAGCCATTTCCAAGTGCTGTACAGATTGAAAGAAGTTGGCTGTGGTGGTTATAAACAGCAAGTTAGCTGTTATTAATTTCCTAACTGAACTCGCAGTACACAAATTAAGTGAAAATATTCTATCATGAAATAACCTTGCTGTGTCACCCAGATTCGTAATTCGGCTGCAAATAGAACTCAAATACACCAACCACAAACCATCTAAATAAAATGCTATAGTCGCCGCCAGATAAATTTCATTTTCAGCACACAAAAGAATAAACTCACTTTCTGGCAATGGCGACAACTTAATAATGGCTGCTCTATGAACAAAAATTAAATTAGCCTCTGTTTCAGCGCAACCGAAATTTATCTGCTTAACTTGTGAAGCGAGCAGACAAATGTGAGCAAAAACACAATAAACGCACAGATTTCATTATTAAGAAAAATGAGATGTGTGAAATGAGGAACAGAGGGAGTAATTGATTTTAAATTAATTATCTGTATTCTGCAAAAAACATTGTAATGGGATAGACCAGATAAATAACAATAAATACACCATCTGTACAATTTAGTTACACAAGTTACTATTACTATTGCCCATAATAAAACTTGAATGTGCAAGAATATATTAACGTGGAGAACGTTCTCATACATACGCGAGTTTAACAAGAAAAACACAAACATTTAAAATAATCAATCAGACGCCAGTGGTTAGCAAAAATTACTCGAACTGCAATCCTACAACGGTTATGCTAGGAGCAGCAGCAGAGATGGCGGCCGTCTTGATTACACAGATAAAATTAAACTGATTCCCTAACGGATTCATGTTCGAGGACGCTTACGCAAAAATCACTAAATGGCACGTGCTGTTCCGAGCAAAGAAACTAACAGCACAACACTATATACCGTTGCGAACGCACGTTGTGCGATCGGTCTCACCAGGGCAAGAAACTCAAATAGAATTTAAGATAAAAACATGAAGAATCATTTCATAGACTTAAGGAACTTCAGATAACCACTGAACAGATCTCCCCGCATGGAGAAAGAATTACTCAGAAAATTTCTAAGTATAAAACTAGCAATCTGAAACAGTTTAAGTTCTAACTAGATGCACTCCTCTCAGTATGATCCCAGACAAGTACTCACTGTGAAGGCCCAAGGAAGAATGAAGCCCAAACCACGTGTAGGACACTCCCTGACCACACTTTCGCTGGGGGTGGGTTCAGCGATATTCAATACCGGGGAAATACTTTTATCTCCACTAACAACTCAGAGCGGCGTGCTCAGTTAACCTCTTGGGTGTACAAATGTTGGTACAACCTTACCAGGACAAGAACGACTGCCACCTTCTCTACAAACACTGTCTTTGCCTGCAGCGGAAGGCTCAGCAGACGATGAATGAGGGCATGCACTCCTAACTACAAAACGAGGCTCTAAAGCTCAAAGAACTGATTGCTAGCTATTACACAGCAATTATTCAACGTTAAAGCTACCTTACACATTCATACAAATATACAAATACACACAAACTGGAGGAAGATATTCAATTAGCATCCTAGTAAGTTAATTAAATGAGTAAAATACACAACAGATTAATTTTAAATCGACCAACGACTGTACTAATACATCTGTGTGTGTGAAATAACACATGGAACACGGACACAAATTCGGTGGGCGAAAAAGAATCAATTACAAAATGAAGGGAAATATAGGGATTGCATGAACTGTCAGCTTCTTGCATGTGATTAAATTCATGAGGTCGCGGTGGAGTAGCCGAGCGGTCTAAGGCGCCTCGCTGCAGAGCGCGCGGTTGCTCGCCGTCGGAGGTTCGACTCCTCCCTGGGGCATGGGTGTGTGTGTTTGTCCTTAGGTTCGTTTACCTTAGTTTAAGCAGTTTCTAAGCTACGGACTGATGACCATGCTGTTTGGTCCGATAGATTTACAAACATTTGAGCATTTTTTAAATTTATGTGATAAAATTTATAAATTTTGAAACAATTTTTTTTAATTTATAAAATAGCCCAGACCACAAAATGATCTTTTTTTTTTGTTTACTTACTACTGGTGATCGGTTTCTAAGTTTCAGTCATTTACGAAACTGTAAACAAGCACAGGAAAAATTTCAAAATAGATTATATGATATATTAAAATATGATCTTTACAGGAATGAGTGACGTCACACCTTTAAAAACAATGCATTTACAATTTTTCGTCTTAGTTAAAATTAATAACCATTCATTAAAACAGCATAAAAGTAGAGTCTATCCCATTTGGCAAGACCTATTAACTGCAAAGCCTCAAAGGTGTCAATTTTATGAAATGCATGGGGCACTATATAGCCTACTTAATAAAATGAATGTGTTTGTAAAAGACAATTGTGATGGGCATATAATAATCTAGCACTGTTTTTAGTTATATGCTTAAACCAGGAATGTGAAAAACCAATAATTTCTTATGTGCAAAAAATAACGTACCTCTCTTTTAGATCGAATACATTCACCAGTTGGAAATCTAAGCAGTCAAAATTGTCTGTTCCATCAACTGAAAATTGACCAGTTAGAGCTTAAAATATATCAGTTGTTTGTGATATTGGGCGGTTGACTGTATGACATTATCATTTGTTACATGTATCCAGAACGTATGAAGGAAGAACGTTGCTAAGTAGTACAGACCAAGACAAAATATATAGATATCACTGTCACAAACCTCAGTTAAGCCCATCATACCGTGTGTTGCGAATGTTGCACATGGTCGGTACATGAATGCTAGTTGTAGTGCTCACGTGAAAATACACTGGTATGGATACGTGAATTGGTGTCCGCCCAACACACCGTCATACATCACTAAGCGCAGGTTCGTGCGGGCCTGTCAGAATTAAACGTCAAAGACCGACAGGTGTCATGCACACGCCCTTACATTGACATAGGCTTACATCGTACATTGGTAAAACAGTTGTAATTGAATTAGGTATTGCACTGAGAAAATATGTATAATATTTAAAAAAGAATTATGTAGATTTAAAATTCAGACATTGAGTAATGGACTTGGACAGAGGTCTGAAATTAATAACAGTAGTAGTTACAGTAACAATTTTCAAGAGCTAAAGTTGTTCCTAAAATTACAAGGTAATACAATATGCAATGTTGATTAAAATAAAAGGAAGGTGTCAGCTGATGAGGCTTCTACTCGTGGTTTAATTATTCAATCTAACACAGTGGTATCCTATTTTTTACAAATCAGAAATTATTGGTTTTTCACATTCTTGCTTTAAGCATGTATTTAAAAACAGTGCTGTTATTATATGCCCATCACAATTATCTGGCCTTTTACAAACATACTCACTTTATTAAATAGACTATATAGCGCCACAATCATTTTAAACGTTCAAATGATTGTATTTCTTATGAGATCAAACTAGATCCTAAGTCTCTAGACTGACAAACTAGTTAAACTAAGGACAACACACACAACGCCCGAGGGAGCATACATTTTATAAAATTGACATCTTTAATGCTTTACATGTTAATACGCTCTTCCCAAATGGAATAGACTCTCATTTTATGATATTTCAAAGAATGATTATTAATTTTAACTAAGACGTAAGATTTTAAATGCATAGTTTTTATAGGTGTGACACTTCACCCACCCTGTAAAAGTCACATTTTAATACATCATGTAATCTATTTTGAAATTTTCGCTTTGCTTGTTTACAGATTCCTAAATGACTGAAAAGTCGAAACCGGTCACCGCTTTGTAAATAAAAAAAATTCACTTTGCGTTCTAGAATATTTTATCAGTTTTAAATAAATTCTTTAAAATTTTGAGAATTTCAACTAATTTTAAAGCCGCCCAATCTCCATCTTGACAATGTCACTCAAAATTTGAAAATCTACGTGAAAATATATTCACAATGAAAGTAGCCGCGGCGAAGTGGCCGAGCGATCTAATGCGCCTCTTTTAGGAGCGCACGGTTGCTCGCCGTCGGAGGTTCGAGTACTTCCTAGTGTGTGTTTTCCTTACGTTAGTTTACCTTAGTTTAAGTAGTTTTTAAGCTACGGACTGATGACGCAGTTTGGTACGATACATTTACAAACATTTGAACATTTTTGTGGAGCATAGTATAAATAAAACAGTCATGTACAATGTTCTAAATAACGGTATACTGTAGAGGATGAATCTGCCTCTTGGTTATATTCTTCCGCCATAGAAACGCTGCTGCTTTGGGTATCTACATCTGCATGGGATACTCTGCAAATTACATTAAAGTGTAGAAGTTTCATCGAACCACCTATTATACTATTCATCTACCATTCCATTCTCATATAGCGCGAGGGAAGAAAGATCTGAATCTCTCTGTTCAGGCTCTGATTTCTCGTATTTTATTCTGATGATCATTTACACCTATGTAGCTGCTAAGATTTTCTCCTAAATCGTTTCTGTAGATAAAGAGCAACAGAGAACCAATAACACTACCCTGTAGAACGCAGGATATCACTGCCTTACCATCGAATACTATAAACTGTGTTTTCTCTGAGAGTAAATTCTCTATCTAGCCACAGATCTGAGGCGATATTTCATAAGCACACAATTTGATTAAAAGCTGTTTGTGAGCTACGGTGTACGGTGTCAAAAGGCTTCTGGAAATCAATCTGAAATCCTTTGTCGATAGCACTCATCACTTCTGTGAGAGTAAAGAGCTAGTTGTGTTTCACAGGAACGATATTTTTTACATCCGTGTTGACTTGGAACAACAGATCATTCTCTTCGAGATAATTCATAACATTTCAGTACAGGATATGTTCCAAAACTCTGCTGTAAATTGACGTCAATGAAATAGACGTGTAGTTTAGTGGGTTACTCCTACTGCCTTTCTTGAATAAAGATGTGACCTGTGCAACTTTCCAATCTTTTGGTACAGATCCTTCTATGAGAGAGCGGATGTTAAGTAAGGAACTATCGCTTCAGCATAATCAGATAGAAATCTAATGGTTATACAGTCTGAACCAGAAGATTTGTTCTTGTTAAGTGATTTCAGTTGCTTCACTACTCCGATGATATCTACTTCTATGTTACTCAGTCTGGCCTGAAATCTGAAATATAGGTTTCGTCTTCTTCGGTGGATGTATTTAGAAAAGCTATGTTTGGTAACTCTGCTTTAGTAGCGCTGTTATCGGTGGGATCACCATTTATATCACGTAGTGGGGGTATTTTTTGTGTTTGGGCTCTAGTATATTTACATATGACAGAAATCTCTTTGGGTTCTTAATCAAATTTCAAGAAAGAGTTTCGTTGTGAAAAGAATTGTAAGCATCTGGCATTGAACTCCTCGCTAAATACCGAGCTTCTGTTTGGTATCGCCAATCGTGGGGATTCTGTGTTCGTTTAAATTTTGCTTGCCTTCTTCGATGCTTTTGCATCAGTGTCCTGACCTGTTTTGTGTACCAAGGGGGATCACCTCCTTCTTTTATTAATTTATTTCGTATAAATCTGTCAACTGCTATCAATACCACTTCTTTGAATTTGAGCCACATCTGGTCTACACTAACGTTTAGGGTTGAGAATAAGTGCCGAAAGTACTTACTAGCAAAATGATTACATGGTATTTAGAAAAAAGCGTTCAGCTTTCAGGTGGCCTTGCTAAAATACTCTCTCAATAGGGTGTGGTCGTCATTTGATAAATAACATCCCCGATGTACCCATCTGTGAGTCTAAAATCGAGAAAAGATTACGATCAGAATTGCTACCCACGGTCAACAATCTCACTGTAAGTGGTCAGTTGTTGTTGTGGTCTTCAGTCCGGCGACTGGTTTGATGCAGATCTCCACAATACCCTATCCTGAGCAAGCCTCTTCATCTCCACATAAGAACGACAAATTACATCTGTCTGAATCTGCTTACTGTATCCATCTCTTGGTCTTCCCCTGCGATTTTCCACCCCATACACTTTCCTCCAACGCTAAATTCACAATTCCTTGATGTCTTAGAATGTGTCCTACCAATCTATCCCTTCTTTTAGTCAAGGTATGCCAGAAATTCCTTTTCTCCCCAATTCTGTTTAGTACCTCCTCATTAGTTACGCGATCCACCCACCTAATCTTCATCATTCTTTTGTAGCACCATATTTCAAAAGCCTAAATCCTCTTCCTGTCCGCACTGTTTATCGTCCATGTCTCACTTCCATACAAGGCAACACTCCATACAAATGCCTTCAGAAAGGACTTCCTTAGGTTTAAGTCAATATTCGACGTTAGCAAATTTCTCCTTTTCAAGAACGCTTTTCTACCCATTACCATTCTGCATTTTATATCCTCTGTACTGCGACCATCATTTGTTATTTTACTGCCCAAGTAACAAAACTCATCTACCTCCTTTATTACTTCGTTTCCCAATCTAATTCCTTCAGCATCACCTGATTTTCTTACACTGCACTCCATTACACTAGTTTTGCTCTTGTTAATGTTCATCTTATATGCACCTTTCAGCACATTGTCCATTCCGTTCAAATGCTCTTCCAGGTCATTTACTGTCTCTGACAGAATTACTATGTCGTCGGCAAAACGCAATGTTTTTAATTCTTCACCCAGAACTTTAATTCCTTCTCCAAATTTCTCCTTGCTTTCGTTTATAGCTTGCTCAATGTACAAATTGAATAACAATGGAGAAAGACTACAACCCTGTCTTACTCCCTTTCCAACCACTGCATCCTTTTCATGCCCTTCAACTCTGACAATCGCTGTCTGGTTTTTGTACAAGTTGTAAATAACCTTACGTTCCCTGTATTTTACTCCTGCTTGCTTCAGAACTTGAAAAAGTGTATTCCAATCAACATTGTCAAAAGCCTACTCAAAATCTACAAAAGCTAGAAATGTAGGTTTGCCTTTTCTTAATCTATCTTCTAAGATAAGCCGTAAAGTGAGTATTGCCTCCCGTGTTCCTACATTTCTCCTGAACCCAAACTGATCTTCCCCGAGGTCGGCTTCTACCAGCTTTTCCATCCTTCTGTATATAATTCGCGCTAATATTTTGCAGCCATGGCTTATTAAACTGATGGTTCTGTAGTGTTCAAACCTGTCTGCACCTGCTTTCTTAGAGATGGGGTTATAACATTTTTCTTAAAGTATGAGGGTACTTCACCTGTCTCATACATCTTACACACCAGGTGAAACAGTTTTGTCATGGCTGGTTCTCCCAGAGTCTTCAGTAGCTCTGAGGGAATATCATCTACTCCAGGGGCCTTGTTTCGACTTAGGTCTTTCAGGGCTCTGTCAAATACTTCCCTCAGTACAGTATCTCCTATTTCATCTTCATCTACATCCTCTTCCCTTCCTACAATATTGTCTCGAAGTTCATTTCCTTTGTAGAACCCCTCTATATACTCTTTACACCTTTTAGCTTTCACATCTTGGCTGAGAACTGGTTTTCCATCAGTGCCCTTGATATTCATAGAGCTGTTTTTCTTATTACCAAATGTTTCTTTTATTTTCCTGTAGGCTGTATCTATTTTTCCCCTATTTATACATTCTTCTATATCCTTGCATTTGCCTTCTAGCCACTGCTGCTTAGCCATTTTGCACTTTCTGTCAATCTCATTTCTTAGTCGTCTGTACTCCATTTTGCCTGTTTCATTTACTGCATTTTTATATTTTCTCTTTTCATCAATTAAATTTAGTATCTCCTGTGATATCCAAGGATTTTTTGTAGGTCTTTCCGTCCTACATATTTTGTCCTCTGCTACCTTCACTATTTCATCTCTCAATTTTACCCATTCCTACACTACCGTTTTATTTGCCCTGTTTCTGTCAATTGTTGCCTAAAGCTCCCTCTGAAATTCTTAAGAACCTCAGGTTCCTTCAATTTATCCAGGTCCCATCTTTTTATTTTCCTACCTTTTTGTAGTTTCTTTAGTTTCAGCCTACAGTTCATAACCAACAAGTTATGATCAGAGTCTATATCTGCCCCTGGCTATGTCTTACACTGTAGAACCTGGTTCCGAAATCTATGTCTTACCATTATAAAATCTATCTGGTATCTTCTGGTGTCTCCTTTGTCTCTTCCACGTATACCACCTTCTTTTGTGATTCTTGAACCAGGTGTTTGTTATAACTAAATTATGTTCCGTACAAAATTCTACCAGGCGGCTTCCTCTTTCATTCCTTTTGCCCAGACCTTATTCACCTACTATCCTCCCTTCCCTTCCTTGTCCCACTACCGAATTCCAGTCTCCCAAAACAATTAAGTTTTCCTCTCCCTTAACTGTCTGTATAATTTCCTTTAGCTCCTCATATATTTCTTCGATTACCTCACCATCGGCAGAGCTAGTTGGCATATAAACCTGTACTACTGTTGTCGGTGTTGGCTTCATATCTATCTTGACAATGATAATGCGATCATTGTGATGGTCATAGTAGTTTACCCGCATTCCTATTTTCTTATTCATTATCAATCCTACTCCTGTGATACCCCCAACTGATTTTGTATTTATAATCCTGTACTCACCTTGTAACGTTTCTGCTATGTTGTGCAGTCCTAAAAATCAGTTGCCAACATTGAAACACGAAATATTTGACACCTAAAGTAAAACTTCATTGCCGGACATGTGATATTTCACATTTTCGCCTTCTGTTTGAAATTCTATTAACACTATTAGTAAAATACCTTTAAGAAATAGTACATTGATTTAATTATAACTTTGGCTGACCTTTTACGTAATTTTCAGTTTTTTATACTTTCGTAAAAAATAGCTACAAACACTAAAAATGCATTACACTTAGTTTTGGAAATTGCTGAACCTATATAGACACTGATTTGTATAAAAACAACAATGCTACATGTTATAAACTATTGCACAACATGATTTCATATATACCTTTTGTTTAAATAAATTAGGGCAGACCATGTCTTATATATCACTAGATCCTAAATTAAATACTGATAATTGTTCATGCACTAAAATTAATAATCCGTTTGGTACTAAGAAACTATCTTCGAAATTAACAAAACTATGACAACCATATACAAATCCGTATTAATAAATAATTTGACCGCAAACTGAAACACATTAAAATACCATGTTACAATAATAGTACACCTACACAATATTGGCAAAACAAATATGTGTGCATTTCGAAAACACACATAATGTAAATAATTTGAGCACTGTAAACACTAGTGAAAAGGATGACGTTAAATCTGTGTACTACATTTAAATACAAATGTCATGAAACAAGTACATACATTGACATAAATAGTCAAAGCTTAAATCTAATGTTTTTATTTCTGTATTTTGGCATATTTAATGGAAAAGAATATTGTTTAATTATGAATTATAAAACTTTGTCATCATTTTTATTACATAGTTATACAGAAAGATGTTGGAGAGAAACCATGTTTTATTCAGTATTCGAGTGGCCAGAAACCTGTAAGCAGCTGTATTGGCTTGCTGCTGCATTTCTTGATTGTGCAATGTTTAAGTGGAAATAAAATCGTTTCCATATCAACTAATATGGTTTTAATTTATGAGAAGATCCTGTAGAATCAATTTCTTTAGTGAATGCCGAAGATAACTCACAACGCAATGGACTTCAGCCAGCATATAAGATAAGTTCAACTTCACCTACAGTGGAATGACTTTGTTTTAGACTGTGAACTAACAAAACTTTCCGTAATTCAGGAAAACGTTAGGGCTCAGTTTGAGTCATTCCGAAAAGAGGTGATGGACGTTAGATGTGGTGCCGTGTGACCAGGATTTTAAAAGCGTATTCACTAATGTAAAATGTTAAAAGTGGTGACATGATCAAAGGATTTTAATGAGTATTCGCTAATATAAAATGTGTTTCAGGATACAAGGAAAATAATGTATATGATGGATGTGCAGTAAAACCATCATAAAAGTGCAGAATTCGACTACAATACTATCCACACCTACGATGTCAAAAGTTAATGGAGGAAGATGGCAGTAATTTGAACTACTAGATTCCTGTATCGCCGCATCCTTGTGACGAGCTAAGTACTTTTTTTTTGTAACTTTTGTAGTGACTGTTTGTGTGATAGGGGTTGTATGTGAACTGAAAACTTATTTTAAAATGGATACAGTAAGAAAGGAGGGAGATGATAGTACTCAAGTTTCGGACTTTGACAGTGGGGTAGAAGGTTCTGGTATCGCGAGTTCTACACCGATTACTATAAAGCAGCAGGTCCCATTTTCTAGTGATTTACAAGAGACTGGACAACAGATTAGTAATATGGCAGCAAACACAGAAATAGAAAATAAATCAATCTTGGAACTTTTATTACAAATGAACTCCAAATTTTCATTACAAATGGAAACTATGGAAACTATGAAAACCGAACTTTCGTTAGATATAAAAACCATGAAAACCGAACTATCTGACATAAAATCTCAAACAAATGACTCAATGACCGATTTAAAACAGTACATTGGAAGTCTAGAGACAAAGTTTAGTACTAGGTTCGAATGTGTAGAAAGTGAAGTTACAAGAAATGCTTCTCAGATTGCACAAACAAATGACCGAGTGAATAAAATTGAGGACAGTGTAAGAATAGTAAATTCTCAGATCCACACCACCAGATCAGAGTTATGTGGAAAGATTCTCGATGTTGAAGAAAAATGTAATAGCAATCTTATAGATGTTATAAAAGAGCATACAGATAACTGTAATGTGTTAAATAATAAAATTGAAAATGTCAGCAAAAGTAATTCTGAATTGAAGCTAGAAACCAATTGTACAGTCACAGAATTACCACAGTGTGTAGACGAAATTCAAGAAAAGTCACATACTGAAACTTCGAGTATTCCTAGATGTACTAATGTAATTTGTTTATCAGTAGTGAGGTTACCTGGTAGGCCTAAAAAGAAATTTCGTCCTATTTATTTTATGCCACAGGACAATGATTGTTTTCATTCAGACTTGAATGACACTTCAGAAATTATGTTACTTATGCAAAGTCTAAGGTGTAAAGTATGTTCTTGGGCAAACCAGACCAAACTGTTTGCATTTAATTTTGGACCTAGTAATAATGAACCATTACCTATTTTACCTGATGATAGACAAAATGAGATGCATCAGACTATATATTGATGTAATACCTTAGGGGCATAATTACTCTTTAGTTATGAAACTGCTGACACCAGTTCAGGTCCCCAGTCGTGTGCTGTGTACTTCTATTAATCATTTTCACAGTACAGAAAAAATTGTAGTCTGTAAGTTTTCCTTCAGTGTAAATATTTGATTATTTGACAAAATGTTTTAATTACCACTGACAAATGAATTCAGCTGAGACATAACTTTTGATATGTGCATTTTTGCTATATGCTTATTGAAACTTAAAATATGTGAAGTCTAAACTTTATTACCAATAAGAATTTTTGAGAAAAAAATGTGTAGGTAGATGTTAACCATCAGTTCAGAAGAACTTTATACCAAATACTAATACTGTACCTAATATGATATACTAGTTGGGAGTTTTCAATAAGGATTTTTTTTTTTACTTATGCTGTGTATAGGCCAATGGATTTAAGAGCTAAAAAGTAAATATACTGAAATACAGTTTCAACTGAATAGTGAATTCATGTTTACAGTTAATACAGTTACAATGAATAATAAATGTTGAAGGATTTATGAATTAAAATACTATGTGAATTTAAGTACAGAAAAAAATGAGGTAGATGATGGGGGTTTATTTAATGTGTTTGATAGGAATTTTGGAGACTTATGTTATGATGTTTATAAACCACTAGCTAATGTGGAAGTCTTTGTGTAGTCATCAAAAGATAAGACAGGTTAGAAAAAAAGGGAAGTGCTGTTCATGAGAAATTTAAGTTAGGTTAAGAATTGTCAGTGAAAGTGCTGAACAAATAGTTATTAAGTTACTGAAATGGAAGTGAAAAATGCTCCATATATTGAAAAGAAGGAATTGATAAGGGATAAAGAAAATGAATATGAAAATAATGAATATTTAAATGAAAGATGATGATGATGTTGATGTAGTATTTAAGATTAGTGTAGTCTCTGAACAGATGCTTTACTGGAAGTCTAAGATGTTGAATTGCTTGTGACTGCTGAGGAATCTCAAAATGATAGTGTTAAGTGTACTGAGAAATGTTAGCTCCAAACCCTGATATAAGTGTTAAGTCATCTACCGAATTAATTGAAAGCAAATATGAAAGTATACCTTCTGTTTGTCAACTTAAGTTGTCATTCTAGTAACATGAATAATTCTAATGAAGTTTAAAAAATCTATTAACTGAACTTGAAAACCAAGTACTATTTCACTATGTGTGTAGTCCATTTGTTAAGATCTGAGTTGAAGTTCATCCAAATGTATACATTGAGCCACTTGAAGTTAACTGAAACCCTTAGCTGTATGCTTATAGTTTTGTTTATCCACGATCCATAAAGTTGATCGGTCTCAGATAGATTAATGCGTTTAAATCCTACCTACAGAAAAGTTAATTGTCTTGTGAATAGTTTACCTTGCTCTTACTCTGAAACCTACAAGGAAGATATTTGTTGATACCTATTATGAATATGGTACACAGATAGTGCGTATACCGTATCTGCATGTACAGATGGCACACAATAATTAATTTATTAACCTCATATGCATAGTCAAAGGTATGTTGAAGTGTTCATTATTTGTTTATGGCTTGAAATGTCATTTTATATATGAAGAAGCTTACCTCAGTTATGTACTGTGATCTTTCTATTAATCACGTCCACAGTGCATTACAATTCAAGTTCTTTAAATCTTTTCACTCTTGTTAGTCATTCATTAGTATTTTTTTGTGTTCTTGGTTGAATTTAGGGTTGTACTTTGATGTGTCAAGAGGGACTTGCTAACAATTAGTACAAAAGTGACTATAAGCATGGGAGGACACACAGACCACACAAGGGTTAACCAATGTAAAATTCAATTTCTATCCTTAAGCTTACAGTTTAGTAGGAAAATATTTAATACTGGTTTACGATGACCATATTATAATATATTGTACATATGACACAGCTTTGGCTGATGCAAGGTTTAATTTTCATTTTTATTCTGAAAGTTTACAATGAAACTATTGATGTTTTACAAGTTACATACTTGGTATGTTTATCATGCATACTTGCACATAATCATAGTATAAGGTCATACTTTTGTACAGAAATATGAAGGTTAATGAACCATTACAGACTACCTATTACTCTTTATTATTATTAACATTAAACTTGTATAAATTTGTATTTTTCATGTGGAACACCTATGTTTAGTTCATGAAACACTTGTTGACTTGCTCATGCGTGCAATCTTTGTGTATCAATTTGCAGTTGATTACAGGGTGTTTAGTTTTGATATGGTACTGTATCTGAAAATGATCAGGCAGACCATATGTCAATTTTGACTTTTGAGTAGTATATAATTATGAGATTTTACACTGTTAACATAGACATGTACAGACTTTCAGAACAATTAAGATAGTTACTCATTTTCATTCACTTCTACTGTATGATTGTCACTCATTTTCGAACAGTACTGGACAACATTGAATGTTGATTTTTGAGTTATTGGGGGGTAGTAACTGTTCACCATTCAACAAACATAGGGTACTCTGGACTGTGTTGTGTTTGATTGGGGCAGTTTGTTCAAAGAAGAACAAAAACTATGTACTGTTATTTACTTCTGCGGAAATAGTCAAGTTGCCAGTTGCATCTTGTTAATCTTGGTAAGGTAGTTACCATTAATACAAACATTCCGTTTAGAAGATAATCTATGAAAGCTGAGCGGTGTTTCGTAATACCTTACGGACACTAAATTGTTAAACAAAATATAAGTAAACGCAACCAGAGTCTTTTTCTGCTTTTGTAGCCGTTTGCGAGTCAGTTACCTGCCCTGGCCGTGGACGTAATTTAATGGCAGCGTATTTTTCCGCCCTCTCTTGATTACTGCCTTGAGAGTGGGTGTATTTTGGCAGTTAAAACAAACTTTTTCATTTTTCTTTAAATTTTTCCATGATTTTGGAAAAATTTGACACTTTGGTGGATCAGTTGAGAACTGACACATTACTTTAATTTCCATGCTTGATTTGAGCTATGTAAAGGGGGAGGTTAATTTTTGAATTTTTATTAATGCATATGTTTTTTCAATAATTGTTTATACTCTTTACTATTACTCATTCTAATCTCTAACTGTATGAGAAATATTCAAAACCACGATTACATTTTCTGTCTATATAACCATTTTAACTATACCATAATTTTGAATGATAAATGTTTGATGTGCTCACTGAGAGCTTGTTTCTATCCATTGTTTTACTATTTAATTATGTCATTCATTCCACTTAGTAAATTGCCTATAAATTGTGAAGTTATCACAATGTACAACACCCTTTCTAGAGGAATTAGGAGCTTAGTTCTCACATAATGGCATTTACATACATGTACACATAGAAGAAAATTGAGAAAAAATACTTTTTTATATGAATTAATACCAAACATAACTGTTTACAATATGAATATCAATGCTCTTGAGAAAAAAAAAATTGTAAAAGCTTGCTATTTCATTATTCAAACTAAAGTAAATTAGAGAGATTTCTCGTTAATTTTCAGTAACATTTAAGGGTTAATTTGAACCCATAATTTGATTTTGTTTTAAATACCGTATAGAGAAAATTGATTGCTCTTTCCAATAGCCTGATAACAGTATGCTTATTTATGTATGTAGTTAGGGAAAAATAGTATGTGGTTCTGAGAAAGATACAACCATGTTGTAGGAACCGTCTTGAATACCTGTAACTACAGTCAGCTGAAGCTGGAAGCCACTACATCACCAACAGCAGTTTGCAGATACACCACTGTCGGCGCATCGTGCAACATCAACAACCACCAGCATTCGCAAGACTACAATCAACATACAATTTTTTATTTTAGCCTAAACTAATACAGACTCACTATGAACACTTAAATCACAACATATTGAAACGATAGTACACAGTGAACCTTACATTACATTTCAGGTACACTATGTAGGGGGGTGTGTAACGTTCCTGCTATGTTGTGCAGTCCTAAAAATCAGTTGCCAACATTGAAACACGAAATATTTGACACCTAAAGTAAAACTTCATTGCCGGACATGTGATATTTCACATTTTCGCCTTCTGTTTGAAATTCTATTAACACTATTAGTAAAATACCTTTAAGAAATAGTACATTGATTTAATTATAACTTTGGCTGACCTTTTACGTAATTTTCAGTTTTTTATACTTTCGTAAAAAATAGCTACAAACACTAAAAATGCATTACACTTAGTTTTGGAAATTGCTGAACCTATATAGACACTGATTTGTATAAAAACAACAATGCTACATGTTATAAACTATTGCACAACATGATTTCATATATACCTTTTGTTTAAATAAATTAGGGCAGACCATGTCTTATATATCACTAGATCCTAAATTAAATACTGATAATTGTTCATGCACTAAAATTAATAATCCGTTTGGTACTAAGAAACTATCTTCGAAATTAACAAAACTATGACAACCATATACAAATCCGTATTAATAAATAATTTGACCGCAAACTGAAACACATTAAAATACCATGTTACAATAATAGTACACCTACACAATATTGGCAAAACAAATATGTGTGCATTTCGAAAACACACATAATGTAAATAATTTGAGCACTGTAAACACTAGTGAAAAGGATGACGTTAAATTTGTGTACTACATTTAAATATAAATGTCATGAAACAAGTACATACATTGACATAAATAGTCAAAGCTTAAATCTAATGTTTTTATTTCTGTATTTTGGCATATTTAATGGAAAAGAATATTGTTTAATTATGAATTATAAAACTTTGTCATCATTTTTATTACATAGTTATACAGAAAGATGTTGGAGAGAAACCATGTTTTATTCAGTATTCGAGTGGCCAGAAACCTGTAAGCAGCTGTATTGGCTTGCTGCTGCATTTCTTGATTGTGCAATGTTTAAGTGGAAATAAAATCGTTTCCATATCAACTAATATGGTTTTAATTTATGAGAAGATCCTGTAGAATCAATTTCTTTAGTGAATGCCGAAGATAACTCACAACGCAATGGACTTCAGCCAGCATATAAGATAAGTTCAACTTCACCTACAGTGGAATGACTTTGTTTTAGACTGTGAACTAACAAAACTTTCCGTAATTCAGGAAAACGTTAGGGCTCAGTTTGAGTCATTCCGAAAAGAGGTGATGGACGTTAGAACCTGACCAGAAATCCTGTTAATCCTGCCACCGAACTTCACTAATCCCCACTATATCTAACTTCAACCTATCCATTTCCCTTTTTAAATTTTCTAATTTTCCTCTCGATTAAGGGATTTAACATTCCACGCTCCGACCCGTAGAATGCTAGTATTGTCTTTCCTGATGATCACATCCTCCTGAGTAGTCCCCGCCCGGAGATCCGAATGGGGGACTATTTTACCTCCGGAATATTTTACCCGAGAGGATGTCATCATCATATGTTCATACAGTAGAGCTGCATCCCTCTTCAGGAACCACACGTTTGTCTGGCCTCTCCACAGATACCTCTCCGCTGTGGTTGCACCTGCGGTACGGCTATCTGTATCGTTGAGGCACGCAAGCCACCCCACCTCGGCAATGTCTGTGGTTCATGGGAGTGGAAGTGGTCAGTATAAACTACGAAGTGGTCAGTATAAACTGCGTAAAAACAAACTATAAAAGTGTGTGTTAGAAATCCTACAATGAACCGGTTACCAGGAAACAGACGACATCTCCAGAACAGGAAGTACTGCAGCCGTGGTACATAACAAGTTAATACTCAGACTAAAGTGCCAAATGTGTGATATGAACGAGGAAAACTGATGTAACGCGCCGTTGACCACTAGAGGGCTCTCGTAAAAAGGACAACTGAAGGCTGGGCACTGTGTACAGACTGTACACTGTTGCTTTAATAAAATGAGAAAATCCTAATAAAAATTAAAAACATAGAAATAGTCTGCTATATTGTATACTCCTCCCTCAAAATGTAGAACATATGAAAGATAGATGACTTCTCAGTCACTTAAGAAAAGCTATCATGAATACAAATAATCAAAATTTGATAAGGTGTTAAAATGTCTCAGTTCTACTTGGTTGTTAAGGGAGTGTACGCAGGATACGTTGGCTGGAAGATGCGCAGAACGCTGGGCAAATGTGGGGAGAGCCGTAGTGGTGAGGGTAGCGGCCGGAGCAGTGGAGCGCTGGAGGGGAAGTGCCCAGCTCTCTGGCCAGCAGGCGGAAGGGGACTGACGCGACCTCCGTTTCCAAACGAAGGAATGACTCGCCCGGCGCTTCGGACGTAAACTAGTCTCTGCGTACCGTCTTCTTTTTCTCGCGCGAACTTTACCGCACTGCTTGGTTTCTAGGTGTCAAAATTGAATTTCGCCATAAACGTAGTCTTTGACCGTGCATGTCGTGAAGCCTGTTACTTACTATTTGACTCGAAAGACGACGTCCTGCAGCTGCATGAATGTCATTATTCAGACTGATGCCATTCCTCTCAGGATTTCTCAGAGTTAAAACCAGTAAAAAGCGGTCCTCAGCTGCCGTGAAGCCTATTGGGAGTCCAGAATGAGGTATCATCAACAGTTCCTTGTATCTCTGTATCTCCTCCATGTTAGAAATATGTCGCTTTGGTTCACTCAGAGATACTTGTGCATCTACATCTACATCAACATACATATTCCGTAATCCACCAAAGGTGCCTGTTGAAGGGTACTAAGTACCACTATTAGTTACTTTCCTGTTCCACTCTCACATAGAACGAGGGAAATGCTATTACTCATTTGCATCTATACAAGCCCTAATCACTCTAATTTTATCCTTGTGGTCTTCACGCGAAATTTAGGTTGGCGGCAGCAGGATCGTGCTGAAGACCGCCACAAATTTCGACTGTCTAGATTTCTTCAACAGTGCTTCTTTAAAAAGAATGTCGCCTCCCCTCCAGCGATTCCCAGTTGAGTTACCGAAGATTCCGGTAAGACTCCGCATTGATCGAATCTACGAGTTACAAATTTCACCGCCCGCCACTGAACTGCATCTATTTCCTTCTTTAAACCGATCTGGTGGGAATCTCAAACACTTGAGCAATACTCAAGACGGGGTCCTACAAGCGTTTTATACGCGGTCTCCTTTACAGACGAATCATACCTTCCCAAAAATTCATCCAATAAACCGGACTATTTTCCTTCCCCACGTCTGTCATTATTGCTCGTTCGATTCCATATCGCCCTGCGTCGTTACGCCTAGGTATTTATTTGACAAGACTCTCTCAAGCATCAAACTAATAATGCTGTATTCGAACATTTCGGGATTGTTTCTCCCACTCATCTGCACCACCTTACATTTTTCTACATTTAACGCAAGGTGACATTCCTCACACCACCTAGAACAATGGCCCAAGTCATTCTGTGTACTACTACAGTCATTCAATGACGATACCCTTTTGTACACCATAGTATCATCACCAAACTGCCGCAGATTGCAGGTAACCCTGCCCGTCAGATAATTTATATAGATATAAAATAATAGCGGTCGTATCACACTTCCCTAGGGCACCCCTGATGATACCCTAGTGTGATGAAGACTCGCCAAGTATTAAGTAAGTAATCTTCGAGCCATTTATCTAGTTGGGTACCTATTCCAGAGGCTCGAATTTTCGTTAGCATTCTGTATTGCAGCATCATGTCAAACGCCTTTCTAAAACCGAGAAATATGCGATCTGCCCTTGCCTTTCATCCATAAGACGCAAGAAAAGTGTAGTAACAACCAGCTCACACCAGTTACCCAAATGAAGGCCACTGTAACGTTGGCCGAAACGTTGGTTATTTAAGTAATAGCCTTACATCATGACGCGGTACCATACCCAGAAAATTTTTATGTCACAAGACGCAAGATGTCAAGGGAGAAAAGGGTAAGATGGAAGTCACACGTTTGATGCTTCCAAAAGCCTTGCTGACGCATGATCAGAAGCTTTTTGGTCTCAAGGAAATTTACCATATTAGAATTTGTTCAAGAATTCTACACTACACTAATGTTAATAATATAGGTATGTAATTTTGTGGGTCCGTTATATTGCCTTTCTTATACACGGGACTAATCTGTGCCTTTTTGCAGCCTCTACTGCATATACGATAAAATGTCATAACTCAAGCGTTGTACTTTTTTACTGGTGTTGCGACAAACTGATCGGCCGTCTTACCTGTCCATCGTATTGGAACTGCTTTCTCTTTCGCCGTGGAGGTTGGAGTCCTCCCTGGGGCATGGGTGTGTGTGTTGTCCTTAGGTTAGTTTAACTAGGTTTAAGTAGTTTGTAAGCTAAGGATTGATAACCACGCAGATTTACAGACATTTGAACATTTGCTTTCTCTTGGTTGTTTACACCTTTACACTGGTAGGGTGTTATCTACATACAATCCAAGAAGGTGGTTCTTGATGCAGTACATGCATTCAAGGTCAGTGTTCAGGAGACTTTGGTACAGCTGATGAATCTGTCGTGTGTATGATCTCACCTCTTACCGGTGTCCGATCAAAATTTAGGTATTTCATGAAATTCATATTCACGGACTGTATGACATTAACTGCAATTGGGTAAAGTTGAAAATGAGTACCCAACCGGGATTCGAACCCGGGTCTCCTGCTTTCTAGGCAGTTGGTAGTGGGCAGTGGTGCAGGGGGTCAGCGCAACTGTCTAAGAAAGCAGGAGACCCGGGTTCGAATCCCAGTTGGCTACAAATTTTCAACTTTACCCTTTCGCAGTTAATGTAATACATTCCGTAAATATGAATAGATAATAATTGCAGGATCAAACGATATATAGCTTATACTTCATAAAATTTTCTAAGTATTCAATCGGTGTCAAATGATTATACATAATGGGCTTATCAAGGATGAAATCCACCTTTCACCCCTTTGTTGTTGCCTGTAGTAGTTAGATGTCCCATTATAAATAATTTTCTTGTGTGTAAGTGTTTTTCTACATTTTCAAGCTTGAACAGTTTCCATTCTCTTGAGTAATCAGTACCAAGGACGTCTGAATATGTAGCCACAGAATTTGTTTACTTCGCAAGAATTTTATTGAGACCTTTGCTCTAGCTATTAAATTTTTATTTGCAACCTTTCAATCGAATCTGCAATCATAGGTAAGTCCCCTGCACATATGAGACTGACCATTTAGATTTCACATATTTTAATCTCATCCTAGCAGTCTATTGCTATCACCATATGATCCGTAAATGACATGAACAACAATCTGACAGGTAGCATTGGCTTACTTACGAAACCACCCTGAAGCACATTTCAATTTACCGTGAAGACTAACTCTTGCATGACTGTCTATGCAAACACCTTTAATAGTCTGCAAACGTTTGCTTTCTATTACATAATCTCGTAGAACTGCTAATACCTTCCAGGAGCACGACCGAAAGCTTTTTCTAGATCTATTGAACATAGATACAATACCCTGTTCGACTCATAGATTTTCTACGTTACCCGCCCCAAACTACAGATATTACCCTAAGACCTAAACCCACATTTTCATCCACCTTGTCTTCTACTAATACTCGAAATCACCTGTCAATAATACAAGAAAGGTTTCAGCTCACAACGCTAACTGAGGAAATATCTCTATACCTGTTACAGCCTTTTTCTTCATGAAAATTGGTGTAATAACCTTTTCCGACCACTCAGTCGGAATTTTTTCCCAACCCCCACGCCATTTCAGTTTGAGAGTTGATATTCCACAGTGTCTTATGATTTCCGATTTAATTGCGGTAAGGTAAATTCACTTGCTGTAAGGAAGTGAACTTCCAAATCTTAACACAAATTTTCTAGAATATGGTTCGAAGAAAGGCACTTAAATATGTTTAACAAATGGTTCAATTAGTAGTTGTGATGTTTTTAACTTTGGCAAAACGTAATACCAGACACGAAGAATGTTTATATAATGGTACCAAACCTATACCTATAATAATTTGAGATACGACGTCCGTTACAGTGGTCAACCCGTTGGCACACGTGCTATTTCTTCCACTATCATCCTCCGAAGGAGGCTTGAAGTTTAAGGTCCTGTCGACAGCGTGGCCATTAGAGACCGAGCTTGCGTTCGGAAGGTTTGGGTAAGGAGGTGGAAGGAAATCGGCCGTGCCCTTCCAAAGGAACCATCCCGGCATATGCCTGGAGTGATTTAGGGAAATCACGAAAATCTAAATCAGAATGGTTGGAGGTGGATTTGAAACACCATCCTTCCGAATACAAGTCCACTGTGTTACCACTGCGCCACCTCGCTCGGTTATTATCTTCCGCATATACACGCACAGTTGCTACGATCTACGTGTTATAGTTGATTAGGAGGGTTTAGCAGTAAGTCCATTAAGTTAACTAGACATTTTAAATATTTTTTCAACACTGAGTTTAGTTCAAACTAAATGCCAGTAATATTCAGTCAGAATATTAAAATTTACATGTCCGTGTCGTTTATCCTGAAAAAAATTCAAATGTTTGTATAGACTATGGGACTTAACTACGGGGTCATCAGTCCCTAATCTTACAAACTACTTATGAACTACTTAAGAACTAGGATGGCACAAATATCTGTGCCCGAGGGGGGATTCGAACCCCCGACCGTAGGGGCCGTGAAGACCGTGACTGGAGCGCCTTAGTCCCTTCGGCCACCGCGGCCGGCTCGTTTATCCTGAGTTTCTCAGATTTAGTTATATTTAAATTTCATTTTAGCAAGTAGACTTTATTTGAAGAGGTACAGACATTTCACATAATGTTTTAGTATAAACATATCAGTCTAATTCGCAGAAGTACACTTCATTTTATATAAAGGTGACCAGTTTCTATATTATACTAAGGTCATCATCAGACCTATTTGTCTCAGTTTGGTGCTGTGACGTCTCAGTACCAATATGATATTTTTATATTAAAATAATTATCATTTCGCTGCCTTCAAAAAGGAAAAAAAGATATATAAATTTATTAATTTCGCATAATGACGCCTACAGGACATTGATATGACTTCGTATCAAAATACAATCGTAATTGAACGAAATAAATTTTCAGCAAATCTCATTCGCCTAACTGGACTGTTACAGTAAAAGAAACGAATGTAACGCAATATTCATGACTTTTTTTTACAGTGCATGTATTCGGCAATGTGGAATTATATCTTTGGAATTTAGCACTAGCATAAAGACTGCTTCGTTCATTTTGTGACTTGATATTGATTGGGATGGCGTTTGTAAGAGTTAAACGACTATCGCATTACAAAAATAAAAGAAACAAATATGTACCATTTTTGTACCGTTAATTTGAATTAAACACACGGCGCCTACTAAATGCAAAAAGCTATACATGAAAAGCCTGACTAGGTTTTTGTGTCGCATAAAGTTTCTACGTTCAAACTTTGAGCTATACACTGTAAAAAAGTGACAAGACGAAAGAGGGGAAAAAACAAGCTGTGATGGCTTAGCCGCACATCGCAGATGACTAAAGAGTTTCTAACGAGTGTCGACGTTAGGCTATTACACCGGAAAATTTCGTCTTATACAGTGAGAAAATTCGTAAATAGAAATGAGATCTTCATTACACGAGCCGTAATAAACAGGGTTGAATCAAATACTGTTAAAAATTATTTGAAAACTTTTTCCAATAATTTGATTATTGATTTACGTCCAAGTAGTACCTCTTGGGAGAATGACAGCGTAACTAACAGTAGAAGAGATATTAATTTTTAAACGTATGTGTAAGAGAATCACATGGAACAAGACAGAAGTTGCAGGTGAATTTTATCTTACAGTATGGTACCACTACTGCAAAAGTTTTATGATATTTATAGTGATATATTTACGTAAGCTCGCGTACAACTATTGTGATTTTTTAAAAGTTTTATTTAAGAGTTTTCGTTATCTTTGAGTAATGGTAATCTTTCCCGCTGTCGTGCAAGCCACAAACATCCAGAGAGAAGTTTTTGCGACCATGTCTGGAGGATTTACATTCGGTAATGTTGGTGTGTAACGTCTCAGATCGACCTCTGTTGTTGAATAGGTAGGTATAGAAGGTAGAGGAAGAATTTTCAGAAACACAGGTCAGAGAAATTTACTTTTGGTGAGATACACTGAACGAAAGGCAAATGTTGCGATCTTGCACCATATTCGTCTTACATCCTGAAGAGTCTACTCATTCCATAGCTATCTTCCTTGGTAAATTTTATTTGACCGCTACCCATAATTTCGTATTCATCATTTCATGCAGCAGCCTTGTTGTGGTAATATTGTTAGGTTGTCAAGGAGGTCCAATCTAGGAAGGTGTGCCCATCAGAAGAATCGAACACTATTCATATTGCAACTTGACATTATATTTAGAGAATCAAATAGAAAAAATAAAGCAAAACATTGGCTGAAATCATAATCCTCATAAAATATTAAAACACCGTAACATAAGTAACATCAAAAGGAGGAAACTTTAACTAGAAAAATTCATTCCCTTAGAAATACTGCTCAGGGACACCCGACAACAATTTGAACAATTACGAATCTGACTATAAGAAGTGCTTGAATCAGTTAATAACATCCTTTGGATTTCCAAGCTTTACAAACATACATAGGTACCAAGTAAGATTAATCTAACAGTTTTGAGACACAATAACAAGAGCAATAAGTTCACATAGCACCAAATATGTTGTCAACTCCTCAGCAATAGTGGCATAATCTCAAGAGGCGCTTTTATGTCACCTTTGGTTTCAGCCCAAGTATGACCAACGCGCCTGGACGGTGTCACAGCCGTGCCGAAACCAAACAAGTGACACCGCCACCGCCACGTGTCACGAAAGAAACGACCACCCAGCACTAAAGGAAACAATGTACACTACTGGCCATGAAAATTGCTACACTAAGAAGAAATGCAGATGGTTAAAGGGGATTCATTGGGCAAATATACTAGAACTGACATGTGATTATATTTTCACGCAATTTGGATGCATAGATCCTGAGAAATCAGTACCCGGAACAACCACCTCTGGCTGTAATAACGGTCTTGATACGCCTGGGCATTGAATAAACAGAGCTTGGATGGCGTATAAAGGCACAGATGCCCCTGCAGCTTCAACACGATACCACAGTTCATCAAGAATACTATCTGGCGTTCTGTGACGAGCCAGGTGCTCGGCCACCATTGACCAGACGTTTTCAATTGGTGAGAGATCTGGAGAATGTGCTGGCCAGGGCAGTACTCGAACATTTTCCGTATCCAGAAAGGCCCGTACAGGACCTGCAATACGCTGTCGTGGATTATCCTGCTGAAATGTAAGGTTTCGCAGAGATCGAATGAAGGGTAGAGCCACGGGTAGTAACACATCTGAAATGTAACGGCCATTGTTCAAAGTGTCGTCGATGCGAACAAGAGGTGACCGAGACGTGTAACCAATGGCACCCCATACCATCACGCCGGATGAAACGCCAGTATGGCGATGACGAATAAACGCTTCCAATATGCGTTCACCGCGATGCCACCTAACATGGATGCGACCATCATTATGCTGTAAACAGAACCTGGATTCATGCGAAAAAATGAATTTTTGTCATTCTTGCACCCAGGTTCGTTGTTGCGTACACCATCGCAGGCGCTCCTTTTATGATGCAGCGTCAAGGGTAAGCGCAGCCATGGCCTGCGAGCTGATAGTCTATGCTGCTGCAAACGTCGTCGAATTGTTCGTGCAGATGGTTGTTGTCTTGCAAACGTCCCCATCTGTTGACTCGGGGATGGAGACGTGGATGCACGATCCGTTACAGCCATACGGATAAGATGCCTGTCATCTCGACTGCTAGTGAAACGAGGCCGTTCGGATCCAGCACGGCGTTCCGTATTGCTCTCCTGAACTCATCGATTCCATATTCTGCTAGCAGTCAATGGATCGCGACCAACGCGAGCAGCAATGTCGCGATACAATAAACCGCACTCGCAATAAGCTACAATCCGACTTTTATCAAAGTCGGAAACGTGAAGGTACGCATTTGTCCTCCTTACACGTTTCACCAGGCAATGCCGGTCACCTGCTGTTTGTGTATGAGAAGTCGGTTGAAAACTTTCCTAATGTCAGCACGAATTTCGTTTTAATTATAACCATGGTCCCATCCAAATTTTCGCATTTCTAACAGTGTAAAAGATTTTCCTTTTTCACCAGCTTAATGGTTGAATTTCCAAAATTATCGAAATACGTGTTTTTAAAATTCCAATAAAAATCTATACCCGGAGATTGTACTTCTTGCTTCAAAAATTGCCTGAAAAAAAAAAGAAACGTGTTTTCATAATACCGTTCATCCCCTTTTTCACCCTTTTAGGGTTGGAAATATCGAAAAAACGCTGATTCCTACATTAAATGTTAAAGATCGTCTACAAATTTTAACTTTCTACCGATCTTGGATTCACTTTTTAGCACTGTATACTGGATTCTAGAAACGGATCAAGAACGCGAAATGTCTTTATTACCCTTTGGCATCTTTCTTAGCAGTTTTACTTTTCAAACTTCAGTATGCACTCTTTTTTGGTTATTCGTACGCTTGTTGCAGAAAAACAATCAAAAATATGCATCACGTTTCTCTGTATATAATCTCTTTGCTATTATAGTTTCAAAAGTCCGAATTTTATAAAGCTGACGACTTTCAACCCCTATGACTTCCATCCTCTTCAAGCTATCGACACGGAACTGCTATGGTGTACAACGGGACACATTGTACTACAAAAACACAGAGGGATCGTTCGTCTTCATTGTTAATTTTTGCTGGAGAGCAAAATATTGACACCCACACGTAGAATTTTATAGAAGTCGGTAACTATTCGACAACCATATCTTCTACCCCTTTATCGTTACCAACCACCGCAAAAGTGCACAAAGGGAGACAGACATACAAACACTATTCGTGTGCGATGTGTAAGGAGACCGGGGCACATTTTCCATAGGGGCAAGTTTTCCAAATGCGTTTATTTTCGAAACAAACCGCTAGATGTTACCACCGGGGATACTGTAGGAAGTAGCAACAAAGCACGCTTCATTTACGAAAGTTTCGGTGTTGTACCACCAGTCACAACGTCGGCAGGGCTGTTTTCGTCATTTTTGCAAATGTGAGTAAACTTTGACGTTTTTATTGAAACTTAAAATAAACATTCTAGCGTTAAACTTATTATTTTGACATTGCACACACTAAAAGTATATAGCTTACACTGTTACTCATGGACGTAGTGTTATAGTTCCGAATATGGCGTCGGGGCACGTTTTCCGAGTGCATATGGGGCACATATTCCTTATTGCTTTGAGTCTTACGCCAAGTCTAAAGCAAATGAAAAGTGTGTATAGTGCACGAAATGGGCGCATGGAGACTTACGAAAGGGAATGTTCCATTTTTTGTTTGCTTACATAGTGATTCAGACAATCAGTATAAGTATTGTTAAAAATGTCTGTATTATTTAAGTCACATATTTTGTAAAACCATTAAATAGCATTTGTTTTTATTTAATGTGGCTATTTTTACCATCCTCTTATGTAAAGTATTGTTAAGTCTTGATAAAAATACGTATTTAGTGAAATCAAGACAATTATCCCTGTTTTAATATTGGAAGTATAATTGGAATATTTGCCCCCGTACATTTTAAGTAAGCTGGAAAACTTGCTCCGCATACGGGGCAAATTTTCCAATGCAACATGGTCAGACAAAACCATTTGCTACCAAGATTGATGTCTACTATTTTCAAAAATATCCGTACAAGACTGTAAATAAAGGTGTAGGAAATATAATGATCCGTTGTTTACCGCAAAATCGATAAAAATAAGAAGTACAAAAATAAAAATTTAAATTGGTGGAAAACGTGCCCTGGTCTTCCCATTTTGGCTGCAGAGTGAAATATAGGTTTAAGTAGTTTGTAAACTACGGACTGATGACCACGCAGTTTGGTCCGATAGATTTACAAACATTTGAACATTTTTTTGAACAATTGAAGAAATCAAATTCGTACTTTGACATGTGTAGAGAAATCAATTATCTTAATGATTTGATTTCTGTTAAGCTCTTAGTTTGAAATTTATTCAGATTGATGAAGTTCAGTTAACTTTATTCATACCGTAAGTACATACCTGAAGTGTAGTGATAGTTGCGTAATTAGCAACTTATATTACAGTACTATTTCATGATCTACTATTTTTGTGTATTCAAGTACAACATTATTCTTACGCAAACTGGCATGGATTTCTGCAGAAGTGACGTTATGTAATTTTCGTAACTCTCGCTGTTCAGTTGTTTGAATAATGTCTGCTCAGCATTACATTAAACACGCTGTGAACTACGAAATAACTTGGGTTGATATTACAACCGAACATACGAGATTAGCAAAATTCCGAATTATGAGTTTAATTACCAATTTTGTCAGTTTAATTTCTCTGTGTGTGGAACAACCAAACCCACATACGCAATTAAAAATCAGTCCATTGCGCTAAGGGACCCGCTAGTTCGAAGTTTAGCAATTTATTTTACAAGCGAATTGGTAACTGTAACCGTTACACTTTTCAGCTATATGTGGTAAGCTTAAATACAATAATTTCACCACGTTTCTACATGAAGTATCAGCATAAGTAATCAGTTTCAGCAGAAACAGTGCTTAACACTTTTATCACTAACCATCGTAAGGGTAATTCGTCATTACGAAATACTTTGCCACACAGTAGTAATTCAGCTGAATCAAATACAATGTCGAAAGCACTTCTTACAGCATTGTATAGAAAGGTTTATAACCGGTTCATTATCAGTAGGCATTCTGCACAACTGACAAAATCTATAGCACTGTATAAAGACAACGAATCTCAAAAATTTCGGGTCGATTGAAGGCCGGGATACTACCAGTCGGATTTCACGAATGACGTAATATCTTAGTCACAGTCAGGTTCATAGAATTTCTTAAGGAATACAAATTGCTACCAGATGATGATTCGAAGAAGTACATCGACGACCAGTTACTACGTGGGTATAAGAGTTTGCGTTAGGTAATGTTAATCGATGCATTGATTCAGTAATAACTTCCATTCCTATGACTTCACTGGTTAATTCCGACGTTTGGTATTACCCTCTTCAATTACATCAAAGTTTCAACTATTTGTATGGTGTTCGTTCTGTGTGACATGTCCGATACAACAAACATAATTTTTTTTTTAATCCTGTAGCTATTAGCAGTCATGCTACAAGGAAACGTACGACGTAAGCTGCCGTGGGCGCTTGCCAAGAAAGAAGTTTGACCGGATTAGAATATTCTCCCTTGATTTAATTCATTGCCCTCTATCAGGTCAGGTAAGTTTCTTCTTACCTTGAAAATTACTCCAAATTTTTACACAAACCTGTTTTAACGGACAATGTGAAAGATGTATGAAAATGTGGAACCACTAACTTTAAGTCCCAACAAAAGAATGCCTCATGTCATGACTTAACTGATACGCAAATTGGTGACAAAAAATATCTTCGGTGACGACATGGTGTTAGCAGTACGAAAATAGCAAAAAACTATGACGTGTATCATCGATGGTTTCGCCAAGTCTGTGTGAATTGAGGATATCGTCACTAGTTGAACAACATGACAAGTGTATTTGACAGTTTCAAGCGGTTATTACAACGATCGGTGCCGTTGTATTCGAGCGAGATTATATATAATCACTGAAGCATTATGGATACCACCTATACATTTCTATCTTTTACTTAATCCGGTATTAAACTGACTGGAGAGACACGTTACTTGAGAGGCTATTCAATTAAGGCATAAAAATTTTATTACCCTTTAAACTTAAAGTAACGCTGAAAACATCAGTATATGTGGCAACTACTAACAATTTACAGTCAGTAGGATTTAGCTGTTAGGTCTAATAATAATAATAAAAAAACTGAGGAGAACGGAAGTACGTCGCACGTACAATGGGGAACAAAATGATTACGCGGCTCCAATAATTAAAGTCCAAGAACAGACCATTGCTCATGTCCAAGATCATAAGCGAATATCAAGTCCAATTAAAGCACCTTCTCAAACTTAAGCATCAGGCACATTAGGAAATACTGAAAACATTGCCCGTCTTTCGATAAAGCCGTGACGAATTGCTTCATCGAACCAGGTTTTATATGCAGTGATAGTAGTAAAA
Source organism: Locusta migratoria (assembly GCA_026315105.1). Taxonomy (NCBI): domain Eukaryota; kingdom Metazoa; phylum Arthropoda; class Insecta; order Orthoptera; family Acrididae; genus Locusta; species Locusta migratoria. The sequence goes on from CM048744.1 coordinate 875,118,083, forward strand.
TACTTTTCGGATCTCCATAGTATTTTCAAACAATCTTTTTTACACCCATGGTCGCCATTATTCTCTAACCCAGTGCTGATCTGTTGATCTGTTGCTCTACTATCCCATTCAAGAGGAAAACATGCGAATTTCCTAAATCCAGACTGTTGGCCAAGAAGCATACATAGTAGTTTTAAATCACCACAGAGCTTCCCACTATGAGATAGGTAGTTTATTTCGTTGAAAAGAAGAACCATACTTATATTGGATTCTTTGAGATGCACTGAGTGACCTCCTGGCAGTGAAACATACAAATTACTATTTTGTAATAAAACTGCTTTTAAGCTCGTCTTTGAACAATCTACAAAAAGTCGCCATTCTTCCGGTATAATCCATTTCGAATTTTCACATGAGACCGAAACCATGAGAGAAATAAAGCAAATAATATTCTTGTGTGAAGTACTGTGAAAACTCTTCATTTCCCAATTTTAATCGACCAGGAACTTTAATATCAGCAAACACTCCACTGCAGAGTGAAATTTTTGCTCTGGAAATATCTCCTAGGCTGCAGCTAAGCCACGTTTTCACCATATCCTTTCTTCCAGGAGTGCTAGTCCTGCAAGGTTCGCAGGAGAACTTCTGTGAATTTTGGAAAGTTGGAGGCGAGGTACGGGCAAAGTAAAGTTGTGAGGACGGACTGTGAAACGTGCGGGGTAGCTGTCGATAAAGGCTTGCCTGCGAAAGGCAGAAGTCCCAGGTTCAAATCCCGGTTCCGGCATTCAATTCTAATCTTCCAGGGGGTTATCAGGGCACACTTCGCTGCAGAATGAAAGTTTCATTCTGGCACCACGAGCGTAATTCATACTGCAGGAACAGCCATCATTTTTCACATTTCTCTGTGGGGTATGGAAGAGACGAACTGTTAAAATAAAATTTTAATTAGTGTTAGAAATGCTTACGTGAAGCTATTTCTTCGGGATGTCGTCTTGTTTGCGAGTGGCACCTAGAGAAAGATTGATCCTAATGCGCAGCGCCTGGAGTTGCGGCAACCCCTCCAACAGTGTAGAAGAGCAGGAGTGCATAATTACAAGGCGCTGTCCAGGGCTTATGCAGCTGAAGAAGCTTAATCAAGGCGTCAGATGCCCCATGTGGCGCGGACCTATCTTTCTCTACTAAATCATTGTGTAGAAATAGTTCTTCACTGTTCCTTTGAGCACGGCTGTTCAAATCGTGTGGCGCTTACTTTTACTCCTTCATTCAGAGATATGTAAATGGCAGCTTGCAAAAAATCTAATGTCTTAAGAAACGGTGCCGCGGTGGAGTAGCAGAGAGGGTCTAACGCACCTCGCTGCGGAGTGCGCGGTTGCTTGCCGTCGGAGGTTCGAGTCCTCCCTGGGGCATGGGTGTGTGTGTTTTGTCCTTAGGTTAGTTTACCTTAGTGTAAGTAGTTTGTAACCTACGGACTGATGACCACGCAGTTTGGTCCGATAGATTTACAAACATTTGAACTTAAGAAACAGCAGCTTGACATGTATGTACATGGCTGCATGGTACAATGTATTTTAAAGTTGTAGATTATTATACAGTCTTCCATATTAATCGTTTGTCACATACATAATTAACTAATCTAAATAATTACAATTACAACATTCTTTCGCGCCATTGCCATCGATGCGCCTACCAAATAATCACTATTAATTGAAAATATACTATAATATACATGTTTCAAGAAACAAAGCGAAGGAAGTAAATGGGCAAAGTATTATATAAATTTCAAAACATTTTTTTACTGCTCGTAATTTGTAACAACTTACTTGTGTGTTTACATAAATTATTAAAATATCATCTACAGCTTAGGGATACAGCATATTTTTTTAAAAAAATACTCAAAAGTTACTGTAAGTACCCTTACCATTACAATATGTATACCCAACCAATTTCCCACCGTATACGTTACTGTAAAAATATATAGTTAAATAGAACAATATTAGACATGTATACTTTACACTGATTGTTTTCTTCGATTGTAGTAAATGAATCGATACAGAAGTACTATTAGGTTTCCTTTAATCAATTCTTAAGGACGGGTGCTACGTACGCATTGGTCATGCAATCAGTTCAATAGCAAAAACTCTGTAAGGAAAATATTCTACCACAAAATAAGGAAATATGCATCTCCTGCAGTCTCTACTAAAAAAAATGGACACGTTGTTATGGTGCGTGAGCTATGAGACGAGATTACGAGATTGTTGTTGACGAGTGTGACTGAACTCGCAAACTTTCACGGTTACGTAACTCAAATCACAACACTGTTAATTTTAATTTAGGGTCGAAACTTTCGTGGACGCATGGCGCTTGGCTGAAGGGAAGACAGTGACCTAACATTCGTGTGCGCTCATTGTACCCTTAAACAGTCCGTCTGTCTGCCTCACATTTAACACGACGATTACTGGAACAAAAGTGAACACTGAAAATATCCTGGCGGAAATGGAAAGGAAGTTTACGTTACAGAATAAACCAGAAATGACAAACAAAAGTTCAGTTACAGCCTCACGTATTTTTATTACACCCACAATGATTTCACGTTCCGCTATCTCAGGCGAAGACAGCAGACTGACAGCGAAAGAAGTTAACAGTAGAATGTTTATACCATTTCTATGTTTCATAGGTAGTTAATTTGAAAAATCTCTGGATACAAAATAATTTCTTCACATATTTAAAAAGATTTTTTTTTCAGTTGGTTTAAAATACAGGAAAATAATTATATGGAGAAAAAGAAAGATGAAAAATTATGTTGAAACATTTTAAGGTTTAAACAAGGTAAAGCAGTTAACAATCCGAAGATTGGTTTGAACATCACAGTGCATTAACTAGGCAGGGTCCTGTTAGGAGGTGGTATGTCGTTAGCTTCATCCGACCTAACCTACTTACTTAGCCGGTTATAAGTGGATATTTTTTTACTTAGCCGGTTATAAGTGGATATTTTTCATGTCATCAACATTTCCAGAGGTGAAAGAAGTGGAAAATGAGGGATAAAAATCCTAGGTTCTCGCGGGGATCGGACTCGCAACCTTTGGACTCATATTCTGGCACTCTACCACTGCGCTACTGAGCCAAGGTGCAAGGTTATTTATAATTAAATACAAATAACATATTATCGATTTCTTGTAAAGACAGAGGACAAAATGAATTTCTGACGTAACTCATATAACCGTGGTATTAGTAGAGGAACCAAATTATTGGGATGACTGAACGAACTATGGCAAGCCGAACCGCCAATGACTTTCTTTTTATTGTCATCATCTTTCTCCCTACTGATAGTTGGAAAATTTCGATCGATTCAATATACTTCCATTTTGCCCTTCCTTATTATCAGACTGTTGTTCTCTAGCCTGTAATAAATATGTCATTACTAAAATGTTTCAAGACAGGACAAAAATAAACAAAAAAGGGAGAAAATCTCCTATTATGTTTTTAATGTAATGGCCGTTCTGCATGATCTCTCTGCGTAATAGTTCTCATTAGTTGAACAAGATCACTCTTGCGAAAAAATATTTACCTTTATTGACCTGAGGACTACATTTAAAGTTATAAAGTGATTTTTAATCTGAATAGTTACGAAGGGAGGTAAAATTTCGATGATGAACATTTAAAAAAATAAAGGTTTGTCATGACTGTGGGCGATCTTTTAATCAATTTATTGTAAACAAGAACCAAGATCACTTTTTATTTTTTATTAAGATTACTGGTTTCGGCAGTTTAACTGCTATCTTCGGAAGAATGTATTCTGAGATCCCAAAACGGCAGTTAAACTACCCAAACTGGTAATATTAATAAAAAATTAAAAGCGATATTGGCTCTTGTTTTCAGTAAAATCTTGATTCATCACATGTAGAACAGTTCGTTCACTGAATCTGGTTGTCTTTATTTGTTTGTCTTTTATTATTTTCATTAAAGCTGGGAGTGCGCAGTTTGAGCGTTAAATTATCCCTTGAACGCGGCATTTTCCTTTCTTTTTTTTTTCTGTGAGAAGAATGTAGGAAACGGATACATCCGGCCACGGTATAATGTTATTAATAGTGAAATAAAATAACAGTTTTTCGATTTTTTTAAAATACAGAGGACAATAATGAATTGAATTCTTGAGGTAACTCATGTAATAGTAATCATAAATGTTGTTATTGGTACCGGAACCCAATTGTGGGATTATTGAACAAAATATGGCAAGCCCAACCTCCAATTATTTGTGCCAACGAACGTGGACGTTTATTGTCATCAACTTCCGACGTATGGTTAGTTGGAAACTTGTGATCAATATAATTCCATTTTGGCCTTATTATACGACTGCAGTTCACCATCCTGTAACATGTCATTACTGAAATGTTTCACAACCGTACTCTTGTGGAAAAGTATTTGCTTCCATTGACCTGAGGACTACATTTAACGTGATTAAAGTGACTTTTAAACTGATAGCTTAAAAAAAAAGGTTAAATTTCGACGAAAACCCGTTTTAAAAACTCTTGCTTCATCACACGTAGAGCAGTTCGTTCATTGCATCTGGTTCTCTTTATTTGTTTCTCTTTCAATTTTTTTCATTAAAGCTGAGCGTGCACAGTTCGAGCGTTAAATTATTCCTTGAGCGGGGCACTTTTTTTTTAATTTTTTTTTTATTTTATTTTAGAACAGCGGGGGAAACGGATACATCCTGCCACGGTACACACGCTGGCCGTCCCAGTTATAATGCATTAAAACAGAGGCGCTGTAATGAAATAAAGAGGCAATGAAAGCGAAATGAAATAGCCGAGCGCAGGGGGGTTAGGGGGCGCCGGAAAGCGCGAGCACCCCCTCCCCGCCCCCCTCTCGCAGCTCCAGAGTGCACCGGAGCGGTCTGCTAGAGCTTCCAGCAACTCGTGTGTCCGGCTACTCTGGAATAAGAGCGGGATGAGCAGCAGAGGCGTTATTGTGGCCGGAGGAGGAGGAGGCCGCCATCCATTATTTCTGGCGCCTCTGCCGGCAGACGCTCGATGTATTAGTTTGGTAACGTAACGCAATGTAAGTGATGGGCGGAGAGATTTAATGTCGAGTGGGCGCGCGCCCGCCCAGCCGGCCGTTCATCACCGCCGCGCATGCGCACTGCGGCCAGCTGCCGCCGCGCAGCCCCCCCTCCACCGCGCCCGCCCCACCCCCACCACCTGCCGCTCTCTTGAAAACTGGCCGCGCGCGCCTGCCGGTAAGCCCGGCTGCCGCTGCCTTCCTAATGGACGGCAATTATGACTGAAAAATTGCGTCCAGCGCCCGACTTGCCGCCAACTGCGTATTTTAACGCCGCCGCAAGTCTTCACTGCACCACTACCGCCATCACTGGCGTATGTCCGCTGGGGCAACATTGAAGTTGAAATTAATTGTATTAGTGCGGTTTCCGTCGTCACTGGTTCCGCGTTTATCGGATAAAACTGGTGTAAATGACGCCTCAAACACGAACTTTTAAGACTGTCATTTTTAAATGAAGGGTCCACGGGAAAAAGGGGGTAAGTCAGTTCTTCTCAATTTTTCAGGAGAGAAGATTTTAACACCAAATCTTATGTACCAAATGCAATTCTTAGCCAATTCTCTTGAAATTTATGTTTAGTGTAGCCTTATATATAGTTATTAGATACCTCTACAAGGTTTTCCTGTAAATGTACTGTAACAAGCTAAAGAAAATATTATATCGAATGACGTCAATTTTTTCTGGGGAAAAAGGGGATAAGTCATTATGAAACGGGGAATGTCAGTAAATCTCGCTAACAGAGATCAAGAATTGACATCACAAAACAAAAAGGAAGCGGCCTCATTAGACCCATTGTAGGCTACTCTTTCATAATACACGAAGCAATATGATTCATCGGTTGACAATATATGAATATTAAACATGCACAACATTAACCGTCTCTTCTAGTACCCGTCGTTAGTTGTGATGTTAGGTATAGGTAAGTTCTTCTGGAAATCCATAGTAATGCTTTCACATTCATTTGATGCCCTGCTGTTTGCTTTAGAACGTCTTTTACGAATATAAAACTTATCAGATTTTAATAAGTGAAATTTTTTCTACGTTGACAGTTGCTAGATTTTTTTATTCTGCACTCGCCCTTTCTGAACTATTTTCCGGGTAAGATTTCAAAGCATGTTCAACAGCACGAATTTCAGCAGCATCCTTATCACAGTAACTACAAGTGTCCATTCTAGGGCATCCTAAACCGACGTTAAATTCTGTGTTGAAAACAAGTCTGTATTTTTCATACGACACATTGTGTAGGGTATGATATTTTAAATAACTCGTACATCTTAACTGATGTTGAGATCCGGTGGTAGATACGCTTCCTTGGAGGTTTTCAAGCTGTAATGGCTTCGTTCATCTTTAAATGAACTAATGTGTTGGCGATTAGAGTGTTGGCCTTGACCATCCTTAGGATTCACACCTTTTTTCAGGTAACGTTGTATTACTTCAAATTCTTTTTAGATATTCCATGAAAAGATGTAAAGGCTTTAGAACAAACATTTATTTCAGTGACAGAATTCGTCCTCTTCACTCTTACACGATATGAATAACTGTTGTCACGAAATTTAGCTTCATTTTCCGGTCACCTAGCCCTCCTTTTCAATATAATATTTACATTAATTAGGCCTGCCAAGTAAGCATTCGGCTCATTCACAGCTATTTTGTTATAATTAGATATAATATACCCACGTTCTGCGTCAGTAATACTCTGGAAACATTTGAATGTGGAACATTTACAATCTGGTCCTAATTCATGGGTGGATGATAAAAGTTTATTTCTGACGTCGGAAAGTCGACCTCTTCTCTTCCTTTTCTTCGTTGAATGTGACAGTTGACTGAAGGTGATACTTTCCTGATCTTCATTTTTTATGGTCACTTCCAAAGTTCTGTTAAAACGTAAAATAAACTAAAGAAATTCACACAACACACAAAGCACTATCTTAACCTCGCCAACAGCAGATGCTCAACACCTGGACTACGGGACGTAACCGACAGGTGCGATCAGTGCTGCCAGCTGACTAACCCCCTTTTTTCCTAGTCTCACATTGACTTACCTCCTTTTTCCCGTGGACGCAATATTTTTAAACCGCTGTAACTTTGAGACTATCCCCCTTCTTTCCATGAAACAAAAACCGATAAAAGCAGATTGTTGAAAGCTTTCTAAAGCTGTAAAAATCTAAAATTTCATTTTTTGTTTTCACTTACCCCCTTTTTCCCGTGGACCCTTCAAATATAACACGTACTGCGGTCATCCTATTTTCAGTTTCAGGGTGAATTGTATGAGCATATTGACGGAGTCGCCATGGGAAGTCCCCTGTCCCCTCTGGTGGCTAACTTCTTTATGGAAGACTTTGAGGACAAAGCATTGGACTCTGCAAGTTTTAAACCTACAGTCTTCTGAAGGTACGTGGACGACACGTTTGTAGTATGGCCTCACGGAAAGGATGAATTACATAGATTTCTTCACCATTTAAATTCCATCCACGATAGTATTAAATTTGCTATGGAAATAGAAAAGGATGGCTGCCTTCCTTTCTTGGACGTTCTCGTTTGCCGTAAAACTGATGGCACACTAGGACACGCTGTGTATCGCAAACCGACGCACACACATCTGTATTTACACGCCAGCAGCTGCCATCATCCTTCACAAACTGCAGGGGTTCTTAAAACGTTGGTGCACAGAGCACACTGTATATCGGATGACGAGAACTTGGAAAAAGAGCTCACACACCTCAAGGACATCTTCAAAGTGAATGGATACTCCCAACAACAGATTCGCAGAGCATTCAGTGTTAAACCGAGAATGCAAATAGATGACCTGGAGGAAGAAGATAGCGTCAGATCGAGAGCGTTCTTGCTCTACGTGGGTGCTCTTTCTTCAAAGATCGGTAGAATTCTCCAAAAACATCAAGTTAAAGTAATCTTCCGGCCACCTATGAAGATCGCAGCATTGGTCGGATCTGTGAAAGATGATCTGTTGCTTAGAAAATCTGGTGTGTATCAGATACCTTGTGGAAACTGCGAATGTTCATATATAGGACAGACAACCCGCACTGTCCACGAAAGATGTGTCAAACATCGAAGATACACTCGTTTATTACAGCCAGACAAGTCAGCTGTAGCAGAAAATTGTTTAGATAAAGGGCACTCAATGAATTACAGTGATGTGAAGATTTTAACACCTATATCTTCATTTTGGGACGCAATTTTTAAAGAAGCAGTAGAAATTAGAATATCTGATAATTTATTAAACAGAGATAATGGTTTTAATTTGGACAAGGCGTGGAATCTTGCACTTAATGTAATAAAATTACAGAGATGTCGACAAGGTGTTGCCACCACAACACACATATCGATAACAGAATTGAACTCCGGACTCCTTTCGTTATGGGGGGGGGGGGGGGGGCGTGCCAAGTGTACATGTTTGCCGCCGACCAGCATCTGAGACGCGCATGCGCAGTGCCGCCGCTAATGGTGTATATAAGGCCGCGCCTGGCAACTTGTGGGCATAGTTCTGCTGAAAAGCGACGAGTGTGCACGTGTTATTTATTACAGTTGTGTCTGCAGTATACGCCAACTTTGTTTTGTTTAGCGCTTCGCGGTGGTATAGGTGAGGTACTCTGGAATAGTACCGCGAGTAGGCACCTCTACTAGCCACTGGACTGCTACGGATGACGACATGGCTCACGTCACGGACTTCGGCATGGACAGCACTACAAAGGACTTACATCTACAGCAACAACAACAAAGTGACACCAACAAACAAGGCGTTAAAGCCTTGACGCTACCAGACACGAAACTTAAACATCGGGAAGAAAAACTGGCCGAACGTAGCAGACGTCGGAAACAAGCACTAGACGGAAATAGAAGAATTAAACAGAAATATTTGCACGACTCCGACGATGAGTACGACGACACACTAACATCAGACTTCAACGAAGACACCTTGACCAATATGGGAGGAGACACCATGGAGTGCCAAACTGCTGATGGCGTCAGAGACGAGGAAGGGTTCCGACAAGTCAAAAGTAAGAATTCGTCACGGCGCCGGACAACGAAGAAGGTTACAACAACAGCGCCACAACCCCTGCAAACGTCAAACAAGTTCGACGTTTTAGCAGGACCATCCAGTCAGGACACACCACCGGCAGCTGACATACCGTCAACGACACCACAACAGAGACCACGTAAGATACCACCAATAGTCATCTACGACAGCACAAACCACGTTAAACTGTGCCGAGAACTAAAGGACCAGATTGCTGGCGGGCTCAGGACAGCGTATACGGGAGATGGCGTCAAGTTTTTCGTAGACACCATGGATGACTACAACAAAATTTTGGCCTATTGTAAAAATAGGGAAATACCAATTCATACATACCAGGACAGCAGCACCAGAGATTTAAAAGTGGTAGTAAATGACCTACCACCTACGGTCACTGAGGAAGAGGTCAAGCTTGACTTAGAAGATCAAGGTTTCACTATTAGACAGGTACATCAATACAAAAGGAAGAAGCAAGGGAAGTTGTACCCACTACCTGTATATGCAGTTACTCTACCGCAGAATGACAAGACGGACGAAATATATGGAGTGAAGTACGTACTATCGACAAAGGTGCGAGTCGAGGATTATCGCTCGCGGAACGAGCCCACACTATGTAAAAAATGCCCGAGATGGACGCATACCACCAACTATTGCTGGTTGCCGGCTCGTTGTGTTAAATGTGGGGATATGCACCCCAGCAAGGAGTGCACGCATACACAGACCTCGGACCCTACGTGTGCAAATTGCAACGGACAACATGCAGCTTCATGGAAAGGGTGCCCAGAATATCAAAAGACTTTGAAGAGGTTCCGAGCTCCAATTACGACACCTGGCAAACAACCGTCAAGATGGTTGTGGCAGACACCGCAGGAACAGCATCACCAACTCAGACGATTCAACGGGAACAGGACACAATACACCGACTGCACGAAGAGCAGACTTACGCATCTGCACTACAAAGACGCAGAAGAGACACCAGCCGAACCAGGGCGCCAAGGGACAGAGACGCAGATGCGGCGCTTACAGAAGTCACCACGGTCTTGAAGTTCCTCAGTAGCCAGAATTTTCTTACTAAGCTTATCACAGCTGGCAGGAGAATGCTGGCAGCTAAGGACAAACTATCAAAAATTGTGATACTGGTTGAAACGTTAGCATTACTGGAAGCAGCCGAGTAACACCATGGAGGTCAATACGACAGATCTGAGACTATGTATCTGGAACGCCACTGGGGTTCGGAACAAGAAAAACGAATTACAGGATTTCATCTTCAGGCACAAGATTGACATTGTGATGTTATCTGAAACCCACTTACGACCGCACCAAACCTTCAAATTAAGAAATATGGTGGGATACCGCACGGACAGACCAGCTAGAGGTGGCGGAACTGCAATTTTCCTCCGTCGATCGATCACCCACAGACCTATCGATTTACCACAACTTCAAGAACTAGAAGCAACGGCAGTCTCAATCCGGACAGAACTTGGAGAGATCACTCTAGTAGCTACGTATCTTCGTCCTCGAGCGCGGCTGGTTCCACAAGACCTGGAAAACATCCTTGCGCCTCATGGGAAGACATTTATCGCAGGAGATTGGAATGCAAAACATCCCACTTGGCATTTCCGAGTAACAAATCCAAGAGGCACCCAACTCCATCAGCTGGAACAAGAACTGGAGCTTGAAGTGTGGGAACCAACCGAACCCACACACACACCAAATCTACCGAACCAACGGCCGGACGTATTAGACATCGCTATCACTCAAGGACTCGGGATCGACCCCCGGCTGATTACGGTCAACGACTTGTCGTCAAACCATGACCCGGTCCTTGCAGTACTGCCACGGACGGGAACCATACGCCGGCGCAGGACATATCAGGAGAATAACTGGACACAATTTAAAAGATACTTAAATAACAACATAGACCCTACTATGGCAATACAAACACCACAGCAGATAGACTCTGCCGTAGACGTCTTAACGAAGAAAGCCCATAACTTGTCTCTACTTACGATTTCGGAAGAGGCGCACTGCATGGAAACATTACTACCGCTGCTAGAAGAACTTCGGCATCAGAAGAACAGGTACAGGAAACTCTGGCAACACACAAGAAATCTAATGTACCGCAGACAATCCCACCGACTTCAGCGACAACTACGTAGACGACTACAGGAATGGAAAATAGAGAGGTGAGAGGATAAAATGTCAAACTTCCTGCTCCAGACGAAAGATGAGTGGCGACTGGTAAAGAACATCAGGGAAGAGCCCACGCCAAAAAGACCGTTGCAAACTCCACAGCGGTTAACGGAAGACCCATTAACCAAAGCTGAAACATTCGTCACCACCTACGAACAACAAACAACCCTGCTACAAGAACAACTAAACCCAGCCCAACGGGAGCATGAGGCCACTACAGTGCAGATAGTCGATCAGTTCATCACGTCAGAAGATCAATCACTTCCAAGACTGGCAACACCTAGCGAAGTGCGGAGTATCATCAGCAAATTACATCCCAATAAGACACCAGGAGCGGACAAAATCAGCAACCAACACCTCAAAAACCTTCCGAGGAAGCCACTGGTACTATTGACTAGAATATTCAACGGTTGCATGCTGACAAGATACTTTCCTGTGGCATGGAAGCTAGCTAAGGTAGTGCCAATACCCAAACCGAGGAAAGACACGACGCAACCAGCCAACCATCGCCCCATCAGCCTTCTCAGTGGTATGGGGAAGACCTTTGAGAGGGTAATACAAAAGCGGATACTGGAACCACTAGTAGAGGACGAAACTATAAGAGCGGAACAATACGGTTTCCAGAGAAAACTGTCGGCGGAACTCCAATTACTACGTTTGGCAGAGCACATCACCAGGAACATGAACGTAACCAAAGCAACGGCCGCCGTATTTTTGGATATAGAGAAAGCTTACGACAAGGTGTGGAGGGAACTCCTCCTTCGGAAATTACACGAGCAAACGCCCATACCGGATTGTTACATCAAGCTTATCGCGAGTTATCTTCAAGGCAGGACTATGATGGTGACGGTGGAGGGGAAGACATCATCAACCAGACCCGCAGCAGCTGGGCTACCCCAAGGTTCGGTGTTATCGCCGGTCCTGTTTAATATATACGCTAACGACATTCCAATAGTGGAAGGAGTGCAAATTGCACAATTCGCCGATGACACGGCTTTTATAACCAGCGGAAGGCATGTTCAAGCTAACATAACAAGGCTCCAACGACAACTAGACAGAACTGCTGAATGGTGTAGGTTGAATAAAGTACAACTCAATGCAGCAAAAACCACGGCGATCTATTTCTCCAGGAAACGACCACAGATGCCAACTAACTTACGACTTCATGGACAGGTCATCCCATGGGGATCGGCGGTCACTTACCTGGGAGTTACCCTTGATAAGCACTTTTTTCTCTACAAACATATTGATAACTTGCGACCTAAGGTCTATGCAATGGCCAAAAACTTAATGCCGTTCTTTCTCAGCGCAGAGTTGAATACCAGTACCAAACTGCGATTATACAAAGCAACAGTGCTATCCAAAATGTTATATGGCAGCTCAGTCTGGGGCCTAGCTAGTGCGACCCAAATCTCAAGACTGCAAGTTATCCAAAATAAGACGTTACGATGGATCCTCAGGGCAGGCCGTTACACGAGAAACGTGGACATCCACCAGGAACTCCATATGGACACTCTCATGGAGGCAATTAAGAAGAGAACGACAAAGATACACAAGAAAATAGATCAACTTAGGGCAACAGTACATAACATCCAAACCTTAGGAATGACAGCTCCACGCCCGTGGCATAGGTACAAGGTGCCACTATCGTTAGTTACCTGAATAAAACGAGTTAGTAAGAAGATGTGGTGACATAATTTACATTGTAACCTTCATGTGAATTACTCGACAGAGGAACTACGTACTAAAATCAAGTGGGGTACCTTACGGACCGACATACTGGCCCTTAGAAGCCTACCCCCAAAGTTTATTGTAAAATGAATTTATCATTCACCCACATACCTCTGTAATCCCAGGAAGTGTAAGTCGCCAGTTGGCGATGGGACTTCATCTACTTTCTTCAACTGGAAAAAAAAAAAAAAAAACTAGTCGGCAGTCGTCGACTCACTATGAAGATGGCCGGACGATACGCGGCCGAAATTTTAGTGGAAGACTCAGAATTTGCACGGCTGCACGCCCGAAATTTATTGGATAACATAATTAGCTTAAACCCGTGGCTCCGCACGCGTGTTGGGTGATTATGATAGATAAGCTATCGTTCAGTAGTGTGCTATGAGCAGGGCCGGCGGAAGGGGAAGATATCACGCGGGCAAAGAATCCATATGGCGCCCCCTACAACCCATTGGTATTACTGACTTTAAATTTGCTATGATACCTTACAGATAGCTGCTTTTAAAGGATAACTCCTTGAACTCTATAACTATAAGAATCAATTATCAAACTGAGTAAGATCTTAACCTTTGTCATTTAAATACACAGAGTAAGTTTTGGTTAACGATAAACGAAACAATTATTTACACATGAGTATGCAGATTATCTTACGTCACTGATTATAAATTTACAGAACGATTCAAGAAACACGTTTTCATTTCCATTATTGTCTGTTTCAGGAGTACGAAAGAATTTTTTTAATGCTGCTGCCTATTTATCATTTTCAGCTGCTTGTTGTTCTCTTTCTCTGTGTACATTTCGCCGGCCGCGGTGGCCGAGGGGACTGAGGCGCTTCAGTCACGGTCTGCACGGCCACTACGGTCGGGGGTTCGAATCCCCCCTCGGGCATGGATATTTGTTCCGTCCTTAGTCTTAGCTAGTTCATAAGTAGTTTGTAGGTTTAGGGACTGATGACCCCATAGTTAAGTCCCATAAGCTTAACAAACATTTGAACATTTTGTATACATTTCCAGAAGACTTCTTTTTTTCCAACATGTTGATGAAGAACACATTAATGCAACGATTCTTATACTAAGAGTCGGAATTCATGAGACACAAGAACAACACGCACACCATGAAGCCTGCACTACATGTAAATGACTTCTGTTTCATAATTTTCTTTCACGAGGCATTTGACAGTACATACCGTAGTAATTTCTTTTTGGTTGCCAATAACTCAATATTGTATGTGTGTATTGTTAGAGCGGCCGACATAGCTTTGTCGCAAGGAGCGCAATTGTCGGCACCGCGGCGGTTGTAATAGTCAGAGCGTGTTATTGTTGCCCAAAACTCCCAAATCTCAACAATAGCCTTTAGCTTTGTCAGCGGAGATTTTTTTATAGACAGAAAAGGTGAAGGGATGTAGGGATTTCCTTTATAGGAGATTCAATTAGAAACTGGGGTTGCTATAAAGAGTGAGGCTTATGGCATAAGGTAGTAACCAATGTTACTACACAATTTATGAAAAAGTTAGTTTTTAGTTCACTGTTTACAATAACATAAATTTAGCAAGGATTTTAGCGACCCCCTCCCCCCAAACTTCCCTGAAACTTGGCGCCCCGGGCGGTCGCCCGGCTCGCCAGGCCCCTCCGCCGGTAATGGCTATGGCTGGTTTTGAAGGATCAAATGAAATACAATACCTTCTTTAGAAACTAACATTTTTAATCAACATTATCTGGGTAAGTAGTGTAGATCAAATCACACGTAAAATGCACTCATTTCTAAGAATCCAATCACGAAATTCAACAATAATGTTGTTATAATATCACAGATCGATTACTTGATGTATTGCGCTAAACGTCAAATCGATTTTTTAAGAAATGTATTAAAGAAATTTCTTTTTCACTGATTTATTTATTCATTCTTATATTTCCCTATTCGTATGCTTATCCTTACAGGGAAAGATCTGAAGTCATTTTACCACGCATAGACCAAAGATTGTGCCATCACGTTTCACTGTATGTAATCTCCTTGCTATAGAGTCGCAAACGTCATCGCTGGCCTTCAGTCCGAATTTTTTTATAATTTGACAACTTTCAACCACCATATCTTCCATCCGCTAATACTATCGGCATGGAACTGCTATGGTGTACAACGGGAGACTTCGGACAACAATCACATACAGACCATTCGTTTGCGTTCTGTAGTTTTCGCTGCAGAGCGAAATATTAACACACACACACATACACACACACACACACACACACACACACACACACACACACGGAGAATTTTATGTACACCAATATACTCCACCCTTTTAACATTATCACCCCTCAAGCAACAATGCAACCAATAAAACTATTTTCAAAGAGTGAATATAATTTTCAGACAGTAATTATTGTTCCGCATTTCGCGTTACATTTTTCAAATTACTAAATATCTATCGAATCGCTATAAAACCGTGCCTAAAATCTTCCTCAGGCATAAATTAATAACTATACAAATATTTAAGTCTCTGCGTCTTGTCGTTCGGACGTGATAAGCTTACACAGAACATTCACATTAATATATATATGGATAAATAGCTATCCGATCGCCATGAAACCGTGCCTAAAGCCTTCTGCAGGTAGACATTAGTAACTGCACAAATTTTTAGCTCTTTATTTCTTGTGGTTCAGACGTGATAAACGTACAGCGAACAGACATTAACATTTATAGATATAGATAAAAGTTCAGTTATAATTTTGTGTAGGACTTTTGACAATCATAACATGCATTGTCCATAAATCAGTCTTGCCCGTATTTAAATTACGTATCAAGCCTGCTATATAGAAACTAAATATCGTTTGAAAAGACCAACGTATCATATTATAACACCGCCCCTCACCCATTTCCTGCCGATTAATTATTTCTTAAACAACCATGATTCGTGTTGCCTACAAAGAATTTGTATAAGGATAGCTTTTCTGAATTATTGTGCTTATAAAACCGATAGTAAGGGAGGGTTGCCACAACGAATTATCGTAACAAATAATCTGCTCTCAATTGAAATGAACCAGTTGAAAGTTCGAACTATTAGCGTCAAACACGTATGTACTGAAGTACGCAGGAAAATGGAGCACACCGCCAGTCCTGTAGAGTTCTATCTGTAAAACATGAAATTAATGAACTACTAACCTCTTTTGTTATGTGTAACACAAAAGAAGGTTGTGACATCGAAGTTCCACACTACTCTTTCTACGAAATTAATGAAGTGTGATTTGCTGTCTTTAAATAAAATTAAAGGAAAATTAAATTTTGGATATAGACCTTATCAGTGATAAATCTTTGAGTGATTAATTGGAGGTAAGTAATGCAACCAACAATTGACTTCACCTCATGTTAACACACCTGTATCATTTTATCTCGTTAGCGGGAAAACATTTGAAATAACTTTGATTAACTTGCACTTAAATTAATACTGGACTCCCAAACAATTCGTCAAAGCCAGTGCAATGGAATCTCTGCACATGAATAACGCCGAAATACAAACCAACCATCAGGAGAACACACAAAAATAAACATTATAAAATTAATACCAGTAATTTTAATTTTTATCTTAAAATTTCCATTAGTGCCCGCCTCCAATAACCAGAAAGCTCTCTTTCTACACTTTGATTAAATTTTAGTGAATTATTGCATCACACAAGGAAAATGATCTTTGAAAAATTAAGTGTTACTGGTTTGGCACTTGAAATAATTATTTTGTTTTGGCAACGACACTCGGTTTTTACTTCACTGGATAGGATAGGACTCTACACAGGTAATAATGATCTGGGATCATGAACGTCTAATTAACTTCAAAAGATTGTTATTATTTAAATCACTAGACATAAGAGTTCTGGTTAAACGCCTCACAAACTGCCTAAACTTTTGTGTGGTATAAAATTTGGAGCGTTCTTACAGTACGACCCCGTTGTTGAGGAGCCGACCGCGCTGTCGTCGACAATGGTGAAGTTGAAGGTACGGGTACACTTCCATTTAATGAGAAATTACGGGTCAGGCTCTTAATGAGATGAAAGCTTGTGACATCTACCCCACTCATCACTGGATAAACGTGCCATTACTTAGTACTCCGCCAACACAGGCCTGGTAACCTGGGACACGGCACTGCCCGTTACCTCGCGTTGGCTATCCCATCTCTCGCTTCAAGCGACAGCACATGACTCCCCTCTCTGTAAGCGCATCCCCTTGCTCACTCGCTCTTCAAAGACCACACTCCACACAATGCAATCTCTGACAAAGATATTATCCCTACTTTTCCTAACTACGTATACACAGTGAAATTACAGTTTTCTTTACAGCAAAGTTACTCATGAATAAACAAATCATTATTACGAAATATACAAATACATAATTATCAACACATATATAAAATATAAAACAAGCATTTACATTAGAAAGTTTTTATCTAGAGACTTCTGGATAAAGTGTTACAATGTCTCCAAATAAGTTTATAATGAAACTTCCTGGCAGATTAAAATTGGGTGCCGGAACCGGGACTCGAACCTGGGACCTTTGCCTTTCGCGGGCAAGCGCACTACCGACTGTGGTATCCCGACACGACTGACGATGCCGCCTCACAACTTTACTTCCGCCAGTACCTCGTCTCCTACTTTCCGAACTTCACAGAAGTTCTCCTGCGAAACTTGCAAGGCTAGCACTCCTGGAAGAAAGGATATGGTGAAGACATGGCTTAGCCACAGCCTAAGGGATATTTCCAGAATGAAACTTTCACTCTTTAAATGAACCTAATAATAAATTAGTAAATTCACACTATGATTTTGGTAAACCTTGATACAAAAAGGCCATAATTTTTAACTACTTCCTAAAAGTTAAAGAAACATTTTGTAAACCCTTATAACTATGTTAATAATGATAATAACAATAATAATAATCTCTAAAAATATACGGAGACAAAAACCAGTTAAATTATATCTATCATACGTAATGAAATAAACAAAAAATATACATATTTTTACATCATTTGCCTTGAAAGGACACGAAAAACGTACACTTCGAATGATCATCGCTAATTCGGCTTAATTTCAAAGAAAGGAAAGCCTCGATACGTTATGGCATTAAGGCGTAGTATTTCGACATCCCATTTTGTTATCTTCAGGCCCCCTGATCAGCATCAAAATGTGGTGTTTTATGTTGTGTAGTCTGATACACCGGTCTCCACATATTCCAACTCCGGCCAAAGTTGCACACCGACACTCTGAATTCAGGCATCAACAAACAGCTCTTGTCTGATGATCCCGGAACTGATAGCGCCGTTGTGCAGCTTTAATTAGTTTTATTGATTTTTGCTGATATTTGTGGATACCAGCAGATCAGTACAGGTCTCAGTATGAATTCGCAACAAGATACACATTTTTAGGATGGTCAGGGGGCCTTAACATGACAATATAGTGTCGAAACTAGTAACGAAATATAATGTCCGCAACTTAGGGGCTGAAGCAGTTATGTTCTTATAATTTTGAAAAATAAACTGTCATAAACAGAGTTCCGAAACAGATTAACGCCTCACGTATTTGCGATGTCACTTCAGTAACTAAGGAGGAAGGCTTGAAGTAACAACCATAAACAGCAAACGTACAATTGACCGGTCACTTATCAACAAGTAGTGTTGAGTTGTGTGATTGAGACAACATTGTTGTATCGAAAATGAAATGGAATAACATATTTAATACAGCGTTCAACATATTCTCCAGTATTCCTTGCTGCCGCGGTGGAGTAGCCGAACGGTCTAAAGCACCTCGCTGCGGAGCGCGTGGTTGATCGCCGTGGAGGTTCATGTCCTCCCTGGGGCATGGGTGTGTGTGTTCGTCCGTAGGTTAGTTTACCTAGGTTTAAGTAGTTTGTAAGCTACGGACTGATGACCACGCACTTTGGTCCAATAGATTTACAAACATTTTTATTCCTTGCTGTCTCCATTAGACATCTGTGCGACGTGGTGGCCATTTTGATGCACTTGAAATAACTTCACTGTCATGACCACAAATTGCAATTTATTAAGGCCTTACGCGTTTCGACATGTCGTCATTATCCAAGGCATATCTGTTAAAATTATTAAAAAGTAAAACTAAAACATTACCTTCAAACTATTACTGTCATAGACATATGTCAAACATAAAATAATACGTTTAAAATTCCCCCCAGAACATCCCTGTAGTAGTCAAGTGGATCACTTTAATTTTAAGCGCACGTACCACATAATTTGAACAAAATACTGAGGCTATTTCTGATAGATTCGCATGTTTGTATGATGTTTGTGTTGTACTACAGTAGCAAGAAATTATATCCAACTCTTGGCGCATTAAAACCACCATCACCAATATGGTCAATATCTTGAAAGATTTTACTACCGAAATATTCCAGAGAAGAGACATACAGCACATGAGCAATGGTGTATACTGAATAAATCAGATGTTACCGACTAATCATAGGTCAGATATCCACAGTTATGCATTATAAAAAGACAGCCAATCAAAGGTAGGTTTCCGATATGTTGGCAAATAATACAGCTGAAGCGGGACGTGGGCACAAACCGGTATCCTCATACTCGGACGTGGAAAACCACCTAAAAACAACGTCCAGGTTCGTTGTTACAAGTTATTGCTAAATTTGTGAAACTAAGGCATACGTACATGACGTTTTATTGAACTCGTCAGCTCACTCATTAGTTGAAATCGTTGTTTTACCACAAAACATAAACACCTCACAAGTTATAGCCGTAGGTTAGAGGGATAATAGTGGAAGATCTTACAATAAATAATTCCGGTAAGTTGAATTCTTAGGTAGGATTAGAATCATGTCAGCATAGCTGAAGCGGTCGCGTTAACCACTGGTGATAATGGGAAATACAGGGTTCGAGTCCTGATCTGGATCAAATTTTCAGCTTTCTCTGATGAATGTATTTAAATGCAATGGGACTACAAATAAATCAGAAATTTCGAATAAACAAATCAATTTGGCTGTTAGTCGGTTGATAGTGCCTGTTCTTTCGGACGGAAGAGCAGAAACAGTGTATGTATGTGTTGAAGTGCCACTTGCTATTCCGTTTCTTGGTGGTGAGGGTTTCCATCTGATCTACATGCAAGTCACTTAACGTAACTTTCATGAATGACAAAAGTGACATAATACATAATGCTAGGAGCAGGACGTATAGAATCTATGACGCAGACACTCATAAACTGAAGTCAATCTAGCCTATAACCTGCCATTCGTACATTTACCGGATTATTAAAAGTGATGACTGATTATTCCCATTATTGACTGGGAAAGTCATCGGCTCCTAAGAATTAGTCCGATAAGTTTACTGCAGTGTTACCTTGCACAACAAGGGTCAAGAAAATGGTTACAAACTAATAATGTGAGCAAACGATTTGGGGACAAGACTAATTGACTGCATATTTTATTTCGTGATTAATTTACCAATGATCGGGCGGGAATTGAACCAATGCTATGCGATTGGATTGGATTGGAACGATGGCACGATTAAGAAAACCCACTAGTCATACCGCGCACGGCATTGCGCGATATTATGTTCGTAAAGGGCGCATGCGAATTTGCGATTCATTAGGGGCCCATATCTCAGCTTCTATTCATCTCAGAATGAAGGGGTAGAGTGTTCTGGATAGATCAGGGCCTAGTGAGCATTTGTGTACATATTAGAAGAATGGGTATACTATAGCTTTCATACAGTACATCGTAAAACTTTTCAAAGTTACACACTTCCTGGAGCCCATCCAAATTGAGCAAATCAATTGGCTTTTGTACATGACGTGTAGTCTACGGTGGGTTTTAAACGGCTTCTAAAAACACGATTCATTCATGGGCGGTGCCTGAGAAAATCTATAAAAAAACATGATTTTTGGGCACAAGAAAAAAAAAAAAAATAAAAAAAAAAAAATAAAATACTAATTTGGGGATGGTCACTTCGATAGTTTCTATTCATTTCAAATCTTCGACGTTTTTACCATATGTTCTTATGATAATATTCTCGAGGCCGTTTTGAAATTTTTTCGATATCGTTATCCTTTATCGAGATTCAGAGGTTGAAACTTTTCATAGTTTTGCATAAAATAACAAAACTCGATTTTTAGCCATTTTAGCACCGTGAATCGCAAATATCTAAATAACTAACCATAGAAAATTGTTCAACTATTTACAATACATCCTGCAGACATTTATCTATAAACAGAATTTTTCAGTTTTCGTAAATCTTAGTTCGTTAGCAAGATACGGCAGTAAAACCGCGATATTTTGCTAGAAAAAGTGCGTATTGTACTGAAAGACGGCGATCGGACAGCTCTGAAACTTACTCTGCGATATGAAAAAAGGTACTTGGTGAACAAAAATTGATTTTTGTACATCTTAAAGATTAAAATCTTCGGTCGATGAAGGGGTGACTTTTGTTTTCTTCTACTTTACAGTTAATATGCAGCATCCGGTTTAGTAAACTACTGCAACATATTTTAAAGAGTTTGCAAAGGTAAAAACACATTGCGTAGACTTCTCGTATGGTTGATTTTAGGTTACACATATCTGCTTACGAAATGTAGACAAGATATCGAAATTTTATTTAAAGTCTAGAGCAGAATGATATTACATGTGGTTCTTGAGATATCGGTCCGTGAATGATAGCACGCGACAGTAATAGGTTCGAAAACGCTATTTCTGATTATTAGGTAACGTATCTTGAGGAATAGGAAATGGCTAAAATGTTATGTGTATGTTCTTCAGGTGATTATCTGGAAAACCGTTTTCCTTTTTTGTATATGTGTATTCGTTATAGCGATACGCTACAAAAATCATAATTTTGTGTATCAAAAGATCCAACTGCGTGCATTGGAAAATCTACACTTCTATTCATGGCAAATCGTCGAACTTTTTACGATGAGATCTAATATAAAATACTATCAAAATTTTATTCACCATTGATTTTATGTTATATAAGCAGTACACTCTGATGTAACAGGAAAAAGACGGAAACCAGCTGAAAAATGCTTTTGCCGGAGCACAGAAATGGCGAATATGTTCACTGACACAAAAGTGTGGAACCAGCTGCCACAATCCTCATTCCGACTTCCTCGCCAAAAATTTTGGCATGCTAACATATTCGCGCTTTTTTTCGGCTGAATGTGAGTAGGACAGAGACAGTGCAACAGGCAGACAAAGCCATATATGATGGAACAGAGAAAGTGTCAGTTCAGGAGAAAGGCATATGCATGAAAACAGCAGTTGGTAGCGAAACGAGATGTCGGAAGTCAGGACCAGTGGCAATAACAAACTAAGACAGATGCAGCAATTGGAGTAAAAGAGAAAACAGTGGGAAACTGAGACGAATGGAGACCATACATAAAGTATGAGCGTGCGGCTCTCCAGTACTATAGCACGAAATAATTTGTCCAATTTTTCCCATCACCAATACCCGCATGCTAAAGTTTCCCGGTTTACAAATCAAACCCCAAACAAACCAACCCCATGGACATACTTGTAAAGGAGACAATCGGGATTGAAGACAGTGAAAGTCGACTCTTAAGTGAGAAAGAAAGGATATTGCCAACAGGACAACGTCAATGGGACAGAGAGACGCTGAAAGTGGCAGAAACAGACAGCGGTAAGAAATTGCGAGCGAAAGGGATGAAGACATTGAAAATTTGACGCATACAGAAAGCGGCAGTGGGAGAGACAGAAAACAAACGGCCAGAGACATATATAGGCATTGACGTGAGACGACATTGCTGACTATGATTGCTTAACTGGGCAAAAGTATTTACAAAGTTATGCGCTAAAAGTGCGCGAATATGTTCGAGTGCCAAAATTTTTGGTGAGGAAGTCGGAATGAGGATTGAGGTAGCTAGTTCCACACTTTTGTGTCAGAGAACATATTCACCTATTCTGTGCCCCAGCAGGAGGATTTTTCAGCTGTGTTAAATTTGTTAGATTACGGGAAGTATTCGTCAACAGTAGTTACTTGGACTACTATGTCTACCGTTGCTGCAAAATGTGTATCTCATCGCATTTCTTATATTCTTCTGCCATGAAACTGAAAATATATATTAAGAGATTTTCATTTAGCATAATAAATATATCCATACACATTTAGCTATAACTACGTAATTAAACAATTTGGTTACTACAACCAAGACACAATCAGAGAATTGTCTGTATAATCACTGGATTGAATAAATAATTCATTACCTGTTAAATAAAGTACTGTTATTTTATGTCACCGACCTTAACAAAATTATTTATTGCTCTTCAGTGGGTTACGCAAACAGATACTAATAAACTCTCAATCGACGGAATTGTTAGTAATTTTCGTGAAATAGACGTTCTATCACACTTTATCATGGTTCTGTTGGAATGTAATTGTTGATATTCGAATTTACTCAACAATAATCATTTTCATGTCCGACAACTAATGACACATTGCTATATTAATTCTGTTTTCACTGCTACAAAATACTGAAAACTGACAACAACTGAAGTAGGAATTTACGAATGTCGCATTTTTACTGGCAGAATAAAATTGTTTTAGTTATTTTACTCCCATTTGTTATTCGGGGAATTTTCGGAATAATAATGGAGGAAGGGATTCTGTTTGGTCAATGACTTAGGTTGGAATCGCAAACACAATTAATGCTTCTAGCTGGTTCGTTATTGCGGCATTTTACCACTAATATGCTGCCTAGCCGTACATTCTAAACAATACTTTTTTTTAAATTTATGACGGCATACCTGGCAATGTGAGTGCTACAAAAAGCCAGTTGTGTACTGATCACCTTTGTGTAAAGTAGAGATGGTATAAAGCATGAAGCTGCTTCATATACTGCAGCAATGGATAATCTAAATACGTTGCATGCAGTTGTAGCGATACATTAATATTTATTTTTATTGAAAATTATATTTGCGACGCTTGTCGCTAGCATCCGTTCTCTCTGCCAATAAATCTCTGATTGTCACTGTTTCAAGTTATACCTTCAACTATTTCAAACGATCTGGAGAGAAAAGGGAATTGCTTTTCGTCTTTCGTTTTTCTACCTTTGTACTGAGCGGACGTACTTTACTCGACCTCCATAATCCTGTAAGTGTGAGCTCTGATTAGCACCCTTTTACTTAATAAACTTTAACTTTCATTTGGAATTCCTATTTCATTTAAATAATTACTATTTCTTCCCATCTTTTATTAAACTAATTCCTATTTTCAGCAATATTAGTAAATTGATGCTTAGTTATTGTTGCCTATTGCCTCATGATGGCAAAAGAATGCAAAATTTATTTACTCTCATTTTGTGTTAAACAGTGAATTCAATGCCTGCAGGAAATCTTCATTCTGTTAAAAGCGAAGTCCGATAATTTCTTTAACTTTCGATAACAATAGTGATCAAAATTACACACGGTCTTAAAACTTTAATAATTAATAGTCATGAAACCATGCATCAGTTTACGAGAACGAAGATATTAATCAATTCATCCAGGTTCAACTGCAGTGTCACAGCTTCCACCAACGAATGCATACCAGGTAACTTATTCCACTATTTTCTTATGTAATGGTGCTTTCTGGTGTTGTCGTAATTTTTAACTTACATTGCTACTGAGAACTGATAACCATTTCAAAAATTAATATTCATTGCTGATCTTACGGTTATTTAAATTTCAATTCCGGTATTCAACCTTGATCTTTTGACAACACCAGTGATAATAAAAAAAAAAGTAACATTACATAAGACAGTAAGAGGAACACCTACATCTTTGAATGTTAGAGATAAATTCACTGATTTCTTTGTTACTGACGGACGTGTTGGGTAGCAAGATACAAAAATATGATTCTATGTTACTTCTCTTTAGGTTCAGTTTTGTTCTGGTGCTGGGTGGCAAAATAAAAGGCATAAGTTCTTATGTCAATTCATTCTTGTTCAATAAACACCTACATACGAGAAATATTCTTGTTTTACAACCTACATCTACATCTACATACACACCTCGCAATACACCGTAAGGTGCGTGGCGGAGGGTACATTGTACCACTACTAGGTATTTACTTTCCTATTCCACTCCCAAATAGAACGAGGAAAAAAGAATGCCTATATGCCTCCGTACGAGCCATAATTTCTCTTATCTTGTCTTTGTTATCACTACGCAAAATGTAAGTAGGCGGCAGCAAGATCGTACTACACTCAGCTTCAAATTCCGGCCCTCTAAATTTCCTCTACAGAAATTCACGAAAAGAACTTCGTGTTTCCTCCAGCGATCCCCAACTGAGTTGCCGGTGCATTTCCGTGATACTCGCGCATTGGTCGAACCTATCAGTAACAAACCTAGCTGCTCGCCTCTGAACTGCTTCTATGTCTTCCTATAAACTGATATGCTGCGGGTCCCAAACACTTGAGCAATATTCAAGACGTGGTCGTACAAGCAATTTATATCCGGTTTCCTTTGCAGATGAAGTACATCTTCCCAAAATTCTCACAATAAACCGAAGACGGCTGTCCGCCTTACTCACAACTGTCCTTACATGTTCGTTCGATTTCATATCACTCTGCATTGTTACTCCTAGATATTTGAACGTCGCGACAGCATCAAGAAGCTCACTACTAATGCTGTATTCGAACATTATGGGATTGTTTTTCCTACTCATGCGCATCACATTTATTACATTGAGAGCAAGCTGCCATTCTTCGCACAAACTAGAAATTTTGTCTAAGTCATCCTGTATGCTATTACAGTCAGTTACAGACGACACCCTCCCATACACCACAGCATCATCAGCAAACTGCCGCAAATTACAACTTACTCCGTCCATCAGATCATTTATATAGATAAAAAATAATAGTGGTCCTATAACACTCCCCTGGGGCACGCCTGCACATCTTGCAAATATATCTACCAGCTCTTACCAAGCTTAGTTCTGGCAGTTTTACTAGAACATTCTTCGCTCTGAAGATCCCATAATGCAGGAAGTTTCTCCACTTCATCAGTAAATAAATCGATGTCGAAGCGATCCACCGCAAGTTTGTGGCACTGAGACCTCAAAACCGCGGGGTGCCCGCGACCAAACTAAACGCTCCTATAGGATTCCACAGAAATAGAATCGCGTGGGCGCCGCGCAATTGTATTTTCCGGGCGTTGAAATGCGGCTACCCCGCGATTACACCACCGCGCGGTTACGTGTGAACAGTTACGACGATACTCAAGGAAATAAAACCCGCGCGGGCACCGCGTGATTCTCTAACCGCGCGATTATCGCCGAGTCTGAACATGGCCCTAGACCGCTGGCTACTCTACCGCGGTCTATACACAGCATTGAGTTGTTTCTTTATATACACAAGTACAGTGTGTCCGCAAAGTCTCTCCACAGTGGCGATCTCCGCGTGTCTCGCGTTGCGGGGCGGGTAAGGTCGGCAGCACAAACAAAGTGCACCTGCACATATCAAAATTACTAAAATTTTCCGGGCTCTAGTGGTCTAGTGGATTTATTGTGGAAACCCAACGTTTCATCCCCGACTGAGGAGGAAATTCCCAAGGGGGATGGTGCCACATTTGGATGTCCGATACACACCCTGGCTCGCTACTAATACGGCATAATAGCCCGTAAAACTTTTAGTAATTTTGACCATTCCGGCCGAGAAAGTGTACATTTGACACCTGCACATCTTCCGTGGACCTGCAATGGTAATACGATGGGGATAGTGTTGCTTGTGCTCTACAGCTGTTACTTGTGTAATTATTGTCTAGCTTTTGTATAGGCTGAGTGTACTGAGAAAGTTAATGTTGCAGAGAGAGTCTTTGTAGTGGAAGAAGTTTTCTGGACAGGAAGAAACTCCACGGAGCATTTGAGACGATAATTTAGATAGCGTACGCCAAAGCCGAAGCGTCTACATCGCGACACTGTACGTGATTAATTCGCAAATTCCGTATAATAGGTTCAGTTCATGATGTACCGCGAGCTGGAAGGCCCACTGTTTTAACAGAACGGAATCTTGACGACATTTCGGACATGTTGCTGAGTCCAACAATAAAAGTAAGGAAATTATCACAAGATAATCGACAGCACATAAAGCCGTAACCAAAGAAGTGGGGCCGTATCCGTATAAAATTATTTCAGTGCAACAATTACAATGTACGGACCACATGAAAATAATATCATATTTTGAATGATATCAGCGATTTATTAATAGACATGGAGCTGGTGTTGTAGATCGAACATTTTTTCACTGGTGAGGATTAGTTTCATCTGTCTGAATAAGAATTCACGTATTTGGTCATCTGAAAATCAACACGCCTTAGCACAGAAAATTAGGTTGGGGGTTGCCATAAGACGAGCGCAAATTATAGGTCCCTTATTTTTTGAAACTACAGTCACCTTCTTAATCTATTGTTCCCAGATAATTTATCCATTTATTGCTCTTCTGAATGACGAAATGAATCAATCATTTTCCCAGCAATAGAACACTACTGCTCATGCAGCTCACCAATCCCTACGGATTTTAGTTGGGATCTTTGGAAACAGAATAATTACAAAAGGTCTCTGTCCCCCTCGCGCACCGGATTTTTCTCCTCCCGGCATTTTCCTTTAGGTTGAGACTAAATCAATTTTTATAAAATTCATGAACTTAAGACAGCGATAACTGAATATATGCAACAAAGGTAATGAAATGTAATGTCAGAAAATCAGGCAATGCTGAAGGAATTAGATTAGGTAATGAGACAATAAAAGTAGTAGATAAATTTTGTTATTTGGGTAGCATGATAACTTGTGATGGCCGAAGTAAAGAAGATATAAAATGCAGAATGGCTATGCGGAGAAAAGCGTTTCTAAAGAAGCGGAACTTGTTAACATCCAATATTAATTTACATGTTAGGAAGTCTTTTCTGAAAGCATTTGTCTGGAGTGTAGCTTTGTATGGAGTGACACTTGGACGATACGGAGTTCAGATTAAAAGATGATAGAAGCTTTTGAAATGTGGCGCTACAGACGAATGATGAAAATTAGATGGGTAGATCAGGTAACTAATGAGGAGGTGCTTAACTGAATCCGGGAGAAAAGGAGTTTCTGGCATATCCTGACTAAGAGAAGGGATAGATTGGTTGGCCACATTCTGAGACGTCAAGGAATTGTCAACTGAGCATTAGAAGGAAGCGTGTGGGGTAAAAATCGTAGATGGAGACCAAGGGACGAATATAGTAAGCAGATTCAAAAGGATGTAGGTTGCCGAACGTATTCTCAGATGAAGAGACTTGCACAGGACAGGGGGGCGTGGAGAGCTGCATCAAACCAGTCTGCGCACTGAAGACCACAACAACAACAACAACAATAACTTCCTTGTCACGTAAATGAATCCAATGGATTATAATTCATAAATCCTTTAGGGGTAATAACCCGACCTATATTTCAACATATTAATCACCATAACCATGGAAGTATTTATACTAATCATCTAAAATACCACGAAAATGATCTGTGTCCATATAGCATTATTTAACCATTGCCATGAATTCACACAACTTACAAAAGAAATTTACCCACAACAAAACACTGTTATCTCTTTCCACAGGAAATTAAACTCCTACTCATTAACTGAAACATACCATGAAAATTAATTTTACTATGTCCACTACGTTAGCTTTCTACGGTCATCCACTGCCAAGACTTATTGTATACAATTATTTTTATGGAAATCTTTCCTTTGATATTATTTCTATGATGGTGTGTTATCGTTGTCCATATGCACAAAATTCCATTTTATATTTATAATACTCCTTCATCAAGCAACAGAGAGCTTCTTGTACTCTGTTAGCATTTATGTTTTTATTAATTCACTTGCAACAAGTTAATCTTCAACTGAAATTAATTATTGTATCTAATTATTGTACTGGTTTGGTGTCTGTTCTTTGGGACGTCCGAAGGAACAGACACCACACCAATACAATAAGTACATAAACGAGACGACGGCGTTAGGTTCAGTTATTTCACCGCAGATGCGATCATACGTCCGACCTCGCACGGGAATCCGTAATGGCGAGTGTAAGAGGGCATGGACGATAAGGGCGCTGCAAACATAGCGTGCGACATGTGTGAATTTGAGACGGACGGGAGGTGAGCACGGGTAGCCAAGTGGTTAAGGCGACTGCTGGCCCTAGACCCGGGTTGGATTCCCAGTCCGGCTAACATTTTCACTTGTCGCCATTGCTTAATATCAGTGCCCAAATGCGGCCACTGTCAGTCCTTTCTTTCCTATCCTTCTTCATTCCCTTCCTTTAACAATCATTTGCAGATTGTATCTAAAATTGAAATAAATTACATAAACTATTGGGTGAACGTATACTCTGTTTATCACACACAAAAGAACAAGAGAGCGATCAGTTGATCTTTTACTCCTTCCCTTAAGCACAGTCTTTAGAACGTTCAACATAGAACTGCTTACAGAACCATCATACAGATGTTTTTTTATCAATAATGTTTTGTAATTTTTATACAGCCATTTGTTAACATACTTAATTACTGCTCTGGTAAGGTTACAAAACCACAATGCTTCATATGCCAGGTCCATTACCTGACTGGATGTTCAAAGCACTGAGCATTCTGATGAGGAAGGACTTTCAATTTCTAAGGGTCCATAATAAATAGACGTGAATTTAGAGATTTGTTTGTCTGCCTTGCTATACTTCTCATGCATTTTAACGAGACACTTTTCCCTGACATGTAATTTTATTGGTTACAAATTTCCAAAGGTTCTTTTAATTCATGTCTGATCAGGCGTTCATTTTTTCTCTCTCACTATCTCTTCCTTTTGCACAAGATCCCTCTCTTTACGGAGTGAAAAGTCAGTTAATACTTCCACTACACTTTTCAGTTTAACCCCCAACAATACCTCATTAGGTGAAAACTCGGTAACTTCGTGAAATACAACCTCTGTCAATACTGTCCTTCGAACTTGTCATCTCCCATTACTATGCACCGCTGAGATCTGTGATACATGTCCTGCAAACGCTGCGCGACGTCTTCCTTTGGGACGGTATTCAAACGCCTCGTCACGTTTCGTTGGATGTCAGTAATATTGTCAGATATCTTTCCATTCAAAACAAGTTCGGGTCTAGGGCATAGGAAGTCGTGAGGATTGAGATCCGGCGACTGTGATCGCTGTTCACGTTGCAACCGCCCCCCTCCACACACACACACACACACACACACACACACACACACACACACACACATTTTTGCCAGGAGGAGTTTGATGTTAGTGGCTGTGGGTGGATGAACTTTATCCTGAACACAATACCAGGACAGTGGTCGTACAACGCGTAGACGACACGAGAAAGGGGTCAAAGTTTCAACGTATCTTGTAGTGTCCAACTTCGTCCCCTGAGGTAATTCCTTGTGGATAGTGCCGTGACTATAGTAAGAGGTGATTAGCATCGTTCTGATGCATGATATTTCGGATCTGGAATTTTTCTGGCGACGTTATGTCGAAGAACGCCATATCTTGCTTTGCCGTTTCGTTCAAGTAATTGGGTTGAATCGGTACTAAAATTACGTCCCATTTTATTAAAGAAATACATGCACGACAAAAGCTATTTAGAAATTATTCTCTTATCACACAATGGTAAATGGAATGAGAAATGAGTGGGTAAATCTCTTATTTTATTTTTTGCGTATTATCACACTTCCTTTCTCTAAGCCTCCTTTCCTGGCAGACATGGAATGAATAAGTCTGTATGAAAATGTTGGTAACAAACGACTAACCAGAGATAAAAGTCTGTAGGTGGAGATTTGCAAAAATAGCGTGGGTGGTGAGGCTAAGCAAAGAGGTTAACAGATGGTATGAGGGTATCGATAGTTCGAGGGGGTGCAGCCAGCCAATAAGAAGCTAGAGGCGCTTTCTCGCGGGCTTCATTGTGAAAGCTGCGGGCGGTTGGATAAATCCTTTACTTCGCCACAAGGACCCGATACGTGCAGTTGTCTCCACAGCAGTATACATGTTGGTGAGATACTGCAGCCGCAAAATGTTAGAAATCAATCGTGTGAAAGCGTCTGTTAGAATGATAATTAATAACTGAATGTTACTTGGTGACGCTGTTTTCGTTATTTTGGTTATTAATTAGGGGTAAGGTAAGGACTTACAACTTTTATGTAATGCAGGCCTCAGCCTCTCACGTGTATGTGGCAGTATAAGTGTTAGACTTGGGTTTGTATTCAAAATTATGATGTATGTAACAGAACTGAACAAGTTCAAATGTAGGAGAAATTCATTCTCATGGTAATTAATCAATACGTTCACATATTTAGGAAGGTTTTTTTGTGATCACATTTGAGTCAACTGACCTCTCCACGTGACTGTTATGATCATGCTAGTTCGTTTTCTGAGAATAAATAAAACCTATTAATGGTTGTTGGTTGGTTTTAGCGCATTTTAGTTTGATGGGATACCGATCGGTAAGAATTTAGTTGAAATTATCAGTAGTTTTCATTATCAGTTGGGAACATGTAATTGTGAAGCTAAAGAACAACCCACCCTTTTTATATAAAGGAAGGTTACTTTATGGAGTCCTATAACCGAGTGAAGAAGTCCTTTGTGTTTGATGTTAATGATAGATTTTTGAGCCACGTGGTTGGTGCTATTCTCGATGTGAGAGACTCGTGTGGAAGTGTAGTTAAATAATAAAAGAAAGCTTTGCGTGCCGTGTGGTCAGAAAGTGAATAAAATAATTAACTGCCATTTCTCGCCCTCTACAGTATAATAGTGTGGCAGTGTAGACTGAGTATTATGATTTATTAATAATTAAAATAAGACAGTCTATATCGCAAGTTTTTGCGTTTATTACTGGCACCACCTTGTTGCTGGACGTTGGCCGTGGCCGGAGGAGTTGACGCCAAAAAGCTGCCAAAGGCCTGAAGATGGTTATATAGAACCGAAACCGGTTGCCAGTAATAAACGCAACTACTTACGACCTAGACTGTCTTATTTTCATTATTAAAAGAAATTTAAGATCGCTGTTCCAAAAAAATGTTTTCAAAAATTATGATTTATGTTAGCAGACAGATTTTTAATTGACAATGCAGTACTTGTTTCCAAGCTGTTGTTTGTTAAATAAATTAATAAACGGAAATAAGTTATTCAATGCAATTCTTAAAACCCTCTATCATAATAAAACAAAAGCAACAGAATTTTAATTGGCGAAAGTTGTACCCTTCACTCGGTTTCTGATCGTAAAATTGCAGTACAAAGTTTTATCCGTTGCGCACACAAGTAAATAGTTTGACTAGTTTGTGTAACGTTTTGAGCCTAAAAATATTACATTTTATAATACAATCCCTACTAAGGGACGACCACGACCAGAATCGAGGTATTTACATTCAAAACAAAAGATACAAACATGCCCATAGAAAGAAAACAAGTTGAATCAGCATAGGCGAGGAGGCTTGCAGGGTGTTGCAACCGCCGTGAAGCCTCTACACTTTCCTACTTCTGATCGACACTCAAGTGATGTAGGACAAGACGGTAACATTTTCCCTTTTCACTAACTTGTGGGTAGCTTGTGAACACCGGTCGCTAGGCAGTTTCAACGTTGTTTAGATAAAACTAATTATTTAGATAGCCGGCCGCGGTGGCCGAGGAGACTGAGGCGCTTCAGCCACGGTCTGCACGGCCACTACGGTCGGGGGGTTCGAATCCCCCTTCGGGCATGGATATTTGTGCCATCTTTAGTATAAGGTAGTTCATAAGTAGTTTGTAAGTTTAGGGATTGATGACCCCGTAGTTAAGTCCCATAAGCTTAACAAACATTTGAACATTTGAATTATTTACATAAAAATATTAAAGTCAGTATTAATTCATTATTGTGTGATTAATTTGATTAAATGAAGCCTATATATTGCTGAAGCAATCTGTCGAAACGACAATCAGCATTGTGTATTAGTTTTGGAGATCATCATAACAAAAGAGAGAGAGAGAGACACGGCAGTTAAGGAAAATATATTACATTATCTTTTATTTCCCTGACCCGACTGTGACTGACTTAAAGTTCCTTCTCTTGCCCTTAGATTCGCTCACTTTGTGCGAGAGAAGACTTCGAAAATTCTTCTGACTTTTCCAGATAAATGTGTTCAAACACACAATGAGACAGACTTGATGGCTTTGGTTAAAAACATTACAGTTTTTCTCAGACGAAGACTGTACGCTGTCACAAGGTACGATGATGCTACCTGTGAAAATGCCATACCATTCCAATAGTACTTTGGGCGGTTTATGTGTCTTCAGACATAGATAAAACTTTAAGACCACAATATCTTTCTTTTATGCAATCAGATATTGATTAAATGGTGTCTTTATCTTGCTCCAGACATTGCTGAAGTCACCTGTGAAAGTACAGTGAAAATTCTTTGAGCAGAGGGAATAACGACACACACGGCAGAAGTACAGTTTCCTTATAGTGTAGAACACAGATTATCCAAAAACTATAGACCGATTAAAAATTTAAATGTTGTCCTTTCTACTCTTTAAGGCGTGTAATCATATCTGAAGTTCAGGGAAACGCTTACTTCCTGAGATAACCACGTGTTTATATGTAGAGCTATGGCATGCTTTGTCGCGGATGCTACAAAACTTGGTGATAGATCAATAGGGCAATCCGCGCTACCACAAAGCTTAAATGGGGCACGTTATCCGGACTTTATCATTAATGTATGCCCCATCTTCCTAGAGCATGTGTCGTGGCAGCAATGAATATAAATGTGGTTTACGTATGAGGGCGCACCAGCACAATGTGTACGAATATCTAATGCAGATTGTTCACGATCGCTAGACTGGTCAGAGAGGCTCTAAACCCAGGCCTTCTCGTTTAGTTAATCTCAATACTCTTAACAAGGAGTGGTATACAAAACCTCAATCAATGATGTGCAGACACTACAAGGTCACGTCCTCAAAGCCTGAGTATAGTTAAAACAGTGCGTGATTGATTACGAAAGGAAGGATGCTTAGGGTTTATCGTCGCGTCGACAGCTTGGTTATTAGAGCGGAAGTCACACTCGGATTTCCGGGAATTTGCATGGAGTGATTTAGGGAAGTCACGGAAAACCTAAATGATTATGGTCGGAGGTGGATTTGAATCAACGTCTTCCCGAATTCGAGTCCAGCGTCTTTGCGCCACTCGCTCGGTCTGATGCTTTACGGCGAAGGTCTGAGGGGTGCACTGCTATTAATGAACACCACGTGGATCATCTCCTGTAAACAACTCCTGTAATGTCATAAATTGTATGTATCTGACCCTTGTATATTGGATTTATTTTTCTAACTTTAATGGCTATTACAAATTCCCAAAGTACTCTTATTTATGAACATCCTGAAGATGTTAAAGTAGGCCTTTTGCAGTTGTTGCTTTACTGCAAGACGAATTCACCTTATAGCATTATTTTATCACTAAATCCGTTCTTCTTATCCAATAAATCATTTTTATATGTTGTTGTTGTGGTATTTAGTCCGGAGACTGGTTTGATGCAGCTCTCCACCTTACTCTATCCTGAGCAAGCCTCTTCATCTCCTCATAAGACCTGCAACCTACATCCATTTGAATCTGCTTACTGTATTTATCTCTTGGTCACCCTCTGCGATTTTTACCCATTACACTTCCTTCAATTGCTGAATTTACAATTCCTTGACGTCTAAGAACGTGTCCTACCAATCGACCCCTTCTTTTAGACAAGGTTTGACAGAAATTCCTTTTCTGCCCAGTTCTGTTCACTACCTCTTCATTAGTTATGCGATCCACCCACCTAATTTTCAGCATTCTTCTGTAACAGAACATTCAACAGCCTCTATCCTCTTCCTGTCCACACTGTTTATCGTCCATGTTTCACTCCCATACAAGGCAGCACTCCACATAAATGCCTTCAGAGAGGACTTCCTTAGGCTTAAATCAATATTCGATGTTAACAAATTTCTCTTATTCAAAACGCCTTTCTTCACATTGGCTATCTGCATTTTATATCCTCTGTACTACGATATTCGCATGTTATTTTGCTGCCCAAGGGACAAAACGCATCTACCACTTTTATTGTTTCGTTACCTAATCTAATTTTTTCAGCATCGCCCGATTTTCTTACACTGCACTGCATTACCCTCGTTTTGCTCATGGTAATGTTCATTTTATACGCACCTTTCAACTCACTGTCCATTCCGTTCAACTGATCTGTCAAATCTATTGCTGTCGCTGAGATAATTACAATGTCATCGGCAAAACGCAATGCTTTAATTTCTCCACCCTGAACCCTTCTCCAAATTTCTCCTTGCTCTCCTTTATAGCTTGCTCAATTTAGAAATTGAATAGCATTGGAGAAAGGTTACAACCCTGTCATACTTCCTTCCCAACCTCTGCATCCCTTTCATGCCCTTCAACACCGATAACCGCTGTCTGGTTTTTGTACTATTGTAAATAACCTTCCGTTCCTTGTACTTTACTCCTACCGATTTCAGAATTTTAAAGAGTGTATTCCAATCAACATTTTCAAAAGCTTTCTCCAAATGTACAGCAACTAGAAATGTAGGTTTCCCATTCCTTATTCTGTCTTCTAAGATCAGCCGTAAAATGAGTATTGCCTCCCGTGTTCCTACATTTCTCCTGAATCCAAACTGATCTTCCCATAGGTCAGCTTCTACAGCATTTCCATCCTTCTGCGAACTATTCGTTTTAAAGTTTTGCAACCGTGACATATGAAACTGATGGTTCTGTAATTTTCACATCTGCCTGCACCTGCTAATTTTCGAATGGAGAGTATTACATTCTTCTTATTGTCCGAGGGTATGTCGCCTGTCTCATACATCTTACGCACCAGGGGAAATAGTTTTGTCATGGCCACTTTTTATACATTCTTCTACGGACTTGCCTTATAGCCACTCCTGCTTAGCTATTTTTCACTTCCTATCAATCTCATTTCATAGTCGTCTGTACTCCATTTTTCCTGTCTCATTTACTGAATTTATATCTTTTCTCCTTTCATCGATTACATTTTATATTTTCTGTAATACCAAGGGTTTTTTGTGGGTCTTGCCTTTCTACCTATTTTGTCCTCTGCTGCCTTCAGTATTCCATCTCTCAATGCTACCCATTCCTCGTCTACTGTTTTATTACCCCCTGTTTCTGTCAATTGTTGCCTAAAGCCCCCTTTGAATTTATTATGCACTTCAGGTTCCCTCAATTTATCCAGGCCCCGTCTCCTTATTTTCCTACCTTTTTTCAGTTACAGCCTATAGTTCATGACCAATAAGTTATGGTCAGAGTCTACATCTGCCCTTGGGTATGTCTAACATTTTAAAACCTGGTTCCGAATTATTTGTCTTACCATTATAAAAATCTGGTACCTTCCAGTGTCTCCTGGTCTCTTTCACGTATACAACATTCTTTTGTGATTCTTAAGGCAGGTGTTTGTTATAACTACATTATGTTTCGTGCAAAATTCTACCAAGTGGCTTCCTCTTTCATTTCTTTTACCCAGTTCATATTCACCTACTATCTTCCCTTCGCTTCCTTTTCCTACAACCGAATTGTAGTCTTCCATAACAGTTACGTTTTCCTCTCCCTTAATTGTCTGATAAATTACCTATACCTCCTCATTCATTTCTTCGATCTCCTCATCATCAGCCGAGCTAGGTCCCATGTTAATCTGTACTACTGTGGTCGATGTTGACTTCGTGCCTTTCTTGACTGCGATAATGGGATCACTGCGCTGCTCATGGTAGTTTACTTATGTTCCTATTTTCCTATCCAATATCAGACCAACTCCTGTAATACCCCCAACTGATTTTGTATTTATAATCCTGTACTCACCTGACCAGAAATCCTGTTCGTCTTTCCACCGAACATCACTAATCCCCACTATATATAACTTCAACATATCCATATCTCTTTTTAAATTTTCTAACTTTCCTACCCGATTAAGGGATCTGATATTCCACACTCCGATCCGTAGAATGCCAGTGTTGTCTGTTCTGATGATCACATCCCCCTGAGTAGTCCCCGCCCGGAGATCCAAATGGGGGACCATTTTACCTGCGGAATATTTTACCCGAGAGGATGCCATCATCATATACTCATACTGTAAAGTTGCATGTCCTCGGGAAAAGTAACGGCTGTAGTTCCCCTTTGCTTTCAGCCGTTCGCAATAACTGTGCGGCAAAGCCACATTAGGTGATGATGTAAGGCCAGCTCAGTCTATCGACTGTTTCCCCTGTAGCTATTGTGAAAAGGCTGCAGCCCTTCGTCAGGAACCACATGTTCGACCTCTCCACATATACCTCTCCGCTATGGTTCCCGTCGTTGAGGAACGCAAGCCACCTCACCTCGGCAAGG
Organism: Locusta migratoria; assembly: GCA_026315105.1. Lineage (NCBI taxonomy): Eukaryota > Metazoa > Arthropoda > Insecta > Orthoptera > Acrididae > Locusta > Locusta migratoria. Next base: position 875,155,447 of record CM048744.1, read on the forward strand.
TCTGTGGTTCATAGGGGTGGCATTTTTACGTACAAAAATGAATCTCCATTTACCTTGGTCACCCGAAAACTTGAGCACGTCTTTAAATATTTAGCTCACCTTTTTGTTGTGTTCGGGAAAAGGTTTTTGTGAAGTAAACGTTTTGGGGAATCCACCAGAAAGTTTGAAAATTTGAGAAAAACTGAAAGTCATTTTCCAGCGTGTCCTTGAGTTGATATTGCTTACACAACTACCGGGTGATCAAAAAGTCAGTATACATTTGAAAACTTAATAAATCACGGAATGATGTACGTAGAGAGGTAAAAATTAACACACATTCTTGGAATGACCGTTAGATGGCGCTGAACATAGAAACTTCAGCGACTGCGCATGAAAATCGTCTATAAAAGGAGCTGTAATGAGAGAGTGAATCAGATGCACCAGCAGTCGCAGCATGTTGACGTTACCAGAAAAGGCGCTTTTAGTGAAGCTGTGTTCTCAGAATGGGCAATGTGCTAGTTCAGCGTTACGATCCTATCGCCATAGGAAAGGGATTCGAACGGGAAAAGGTCCGATGTCTAATGCAGCTGTGGCGAGAAAGATTTCGAAGCAACGGGTTGTTTAGACGATAGACCCAGTAGGAGCAGACCGAGCACAAGGCGTAATGCTGCTGAGACAGTTTAAGGAGAAATGGAGACCGTAGCGGGTTCGAATATGTACGGGAAAGTCAGCGCTCGTGCAGTCGCACCGGCATTCCATGCACTACTGTTTGGCTAACACTTAGGCGTACCCTCCGATGCTATCCTTACAAAACTGTTACCTGTCGATGTAGTGAAGCGGAGGGAATTTGCGGTGTGGGCTTTTCAAAAGATGGCGAAAGATGACAACTGGTTGAGTAGCGTGTTGTGAACCGACGAAGCTCATTTCACGCTTCGAGGGTCTGTCAATGCCCACAACTGCAATATTTGGGCTACAGAAAATCCTAGAACTGTCATGGAAACTCCATTGCACGAAGAGAAAGTCACGGTATGGTTTGAATTTACCACATTAACCGATATCGGGCCTTTTTTCTTCGAGGAACTGAGTGATTATGGTTTTGTACCTGCTACCCTGATGAGTGAGAGGTACACCGATATATTACAGAATCGCATCATTCACAGCCTGGCCGATAAACACCTGTTGGAGAGTACGATTTTTTATGCAGAATGGCGCTCCACCCCATATTGTTAGACGCGTGAAAGATGTCTTGTGCGCGTCGTTTGGTGATGATCGTGTGCTCAGCCGCCACTTTCGTCCTGCTTGGTCTCCCAGGTCCCCTGCCTCAATCCGTGGGATTATTGGCTTTGGGGTTACCTGAAGTCGCAAGTGTATCGTGATCGACCGACATCTCTAGGGATGCTGAGAGACAACAACCGACGCCAATGCCTCACCATAACTCCGGACATGCTTTACAGTGCTGTTCACAACATTATTCCTCGACTATATCTATTGTTGAGGAATGATGGTGAACATATTAATAATTTCCTGTAAAGAACATCATCTTTGCTTTGTCTTAATTTGTTATGCTAATTATTGCTTTTCTGATCAGATGAAGCGCCATTTGTCGTACATTTTTCGAACTTTTTTTTTGTTCTAATAAAACCTCATGTCATTCCAAGCATGTGTATCAATTTTACCTCTCTATCTGTATTATTCCGTGATTTATTAAGTTTTCAAATTTATACAGACTTTTTAATCACCCGGTATAAAATGCATAATGACAATGAGAAGATAAGCATTTCTGATAAAGAGAAATTTTTTGACATATTAATTTGTTGGGGTGTCTTTACAGAAGGCACTTGTGTGGAGTGAAATGTGGAAGATAGAGTAGCCAACAAGAATATGGGAGCTTTCAAAATGTGGTGCAACAGAATAATGGTGAAGATTAAGTGGGTAGATCACGAAACTGAACAGAGCTGTGAAGAAAAGAAATTTCTGGAATACCTTAAGATCGATTGGCAGGGTACATTCTCAGAAGTCAAGGAATCGTTAATTTAGCATTGGAGGCTTGCTTATGCTAGGGTAGACTTGAGAGCTGCATCAAACCTGCATTCGGAGTGAAGATCACAACAACAACAATCATAAATTAAAATATGCTGTGTAAATGAACACAATTGGCTCTAGAGCTTTGCTGTCAATATCATTAAACGCAGAAGTTCAAATGCACAAATGTTTGTAAATCTATCGGACCAAACTACGTGGTCATCAGTCCGTAACTTGCCAACTACTTAAACCTAAGTAAACTAACCTAAGGACAACACACACACACACCCATGCCCCAGGGAGGACTCGAACCTCTTCGGCGAGAAACCGCGCGCTCCGCAGCGATACGCTTTAGACCGCTCGGCTACTCCACCGCGGCAAACGCAGGACGGTGAAAATTAATTCTGGTCACCCCGATACAAACGGCGCACTAACAGAAAACTATTTACACGGCGATGGGACATATTCACTTATCTCTGCTCCGTGTAACATGGGTAGTCTGATAAACAGTGCTACTTTAAGTCCGGTACAGTGAAGCAGATGTGGTCGATGGCGGTGGAGGGAAAAAGAAAAAAAAAAAAAGCGGAAGCATTAGCGCAGCCGTGAAAGAGCGGGGAAACTACGCGCTAGAGGTGCTTCCGACTGCTAAGCTAGGATTGCGGCGCTGTGCAGATAGGACTAAGGAGACGGATGCGCCGACGCCACAGCACTCTCCGCCCAGCAATTACTCGCACGCCACCAACTACCATCAACTATTTAGCTCCTCTCGCGGGGAGCAAACACACGGCTTTTTCCTAAATCCACTCCGCAGCGTAGGTGGCGGGACTTGTTTTCTTCTAGTCGCGGCTGCCTTCCTTTCTGGTAGTTCCATTCTCTCTCTCTCTCTCTCTCTCTCTCAGTCTAACCGTGTGCGTGTGTGTGTGTGTGTGTGTGTGTGTGTGTGTGTGTGTGTGTCTGAGAGAGACACACACTCCTGCCGCAGCCCGTTCTTCTGGGAGCAGAGCCTGACAAACGCGATGCAGTCGGAGAGCCTGCTCTGCACTGACAGACCAGAAGCGGAGCTTTTTGCACCATCTGCGCGCCGCGAGAGGGGTAACTTTGTTGCCGCTCTTTTAGGGGTCGTTTCTGCCCGCATGTTTCTCATTTATCAACATACAACAACTTGTTGCTAACGCAAATGGACATTTCCTATCAATCATCCTTTCATTTGAGACTGTAGAACTTGTAAAGTTAAATATTGAACATACTTATTAGATATTCCTATGAAATATTGTCACCTGTCCGAAAACTAAGATGAAGCTCTCCACGCTGTCCTGTTCAGTCCATTTATGAGAAACTACAGCACTAGAAATCTTCTCTCTCTCTCTCTCTCTCTCTCTCTCTCTCTCTCTCTCTCTCTCTCTCTCTGTTGTTTGTAAATCTTATGGGACTTAACTACGGGGTCATCAGTCCCTAAACTTACAAGCTACTTATGAACTACTTACGAACTAGGACGGCACAAATATCCATGCCCGAGGGGGGATTCGAAACTCCGACCGTAGTGGCCGTGCTGACCGTGACTGAAGCGCCTCAGTCCCCTCGGCCTCTCTCTCTCTCTCTGTCTCTCTCTCTCTACATATCTACGAGGGTCACTCCAAAAGAAATGCTCACTCTTTTTCTAGAAATGCAGTTTTCATTTTGCATGTTTGAAAGTTTTACAGTGTTTAGATACACCGTTCCCCATTGTTTTCAAACTTAGTTTAACCTGTTTTCGTGAGTGGCGCGGTCACAGCATGTCTTCCAGATGGCTGCTGCACTTGACGTTTCGTCAGAAGCAACCATAGGATTACTAAATAAAAACTATACCGCCGCTGGCGCTAGTGTCGCGTCCCAACATTGAACGTGACAGAAGTCGCCATTTTCAGGGCAATCGTGCGTAAACATGGTTCGTTCGTGTGCTGCTTTTAATTGTAACAGTGAAAACGGAAGCAACGACGAAGACAGAAACAATGTTACATTTCGCAGATCAGTCATTACTTGTATACCGTATAGTATTTTCATGGAGAAGTAACAAATCATGAGCGTTTCTTTTTGTTTATATTTCCGCTTACAATTGATTCCCTAAAACTGGAAACCGTACTTTGGTGCATGTCAAGTACTTATATTTTATTTGCGTATAAATTACTAAAAATACTAATTGGAGCTAAATGAATAACTAGGCGTATAAGAAGTATTTATCACATATAAGTATGATACAGAAGTAGGTCGAATAATTGTTTTTAGACACTTAACAGGTGGTGATTATACTTCGAAAATGGTCATTACTTGATCAAATGTTGCATACTCAACCACTTTGAGAAGTACTATCTCTGTTAAAAAGTAATGTGCGAATAAAAAGCGTATTTAAAATGTTATGAGTTATTACAATTATTCATATACAAATTCGAGGAAGTTGAAAGAAGAATTCTATATAATGTGAAAAGGAATATAGACAAATAGGTGATGTTCAAAAATAAGCCTGAAAAACGTAGAGTAGTCGGCGTAAAGTAAACAATACCTGACAGAAAATTACGTGAATTAAAAAATAATCGCACTCTCTGCTACTTTACAAGTTTCACGATATCATCTTATGCAAATATCTCGATGAAAAGTCTCCCCACCTTATCAGAAAAGAGCCTTACATTCTTAAATTTCGTTTCTTTAAGCAGACGTTATTTTTAAATTTTGGGAACTTCATTCATTTAAGAATACTTTTTAAACAAACCGCAATTATTAGTAATTTTCTTAAACAAACATGCGTTTGTTTTGTGCTTTATTTCGCTCTTGTTGCGTCTCATACACTTCAGATCACAACCCCAGGGATTCTTCCCTGCAAATGGCGGCGATCAGCCGCTTCAATTCAGGGACAATCGCCTCGATTCTCCGCTACGGCGTGGTAGGGGCTGGGAAGCAACGTGCTGTCATTGAATTTTTGTGCTGTGGAAACGAGACAGTTGGAAACATCCACAAGAGGTTGAAAAAGGTGTATGGAGATGCTACTGTCGATCGCAATACAGTTAGTCGGTGGGCAAGTATGTTCCGTGATGAAAGCGGGCACGGCAATATTGAGGATAGCCCTCGCAGCGGTAGGTCTCGTACTGCACACACTCCAGACAATGTGCAGATAGTTAGCGAATTGGTGACTGCGGACAGAGGCATCAGAGTGAACGAATTGTCACGCTACGTTGGGATCAGGGAAGGAACTGTTTGCAGAAAACTGAAAGCGTTGGCGTTCAAAAAAAATGTTTGTGCCAAGTGGGTTCCCAGGATGTTGCCAGTGGCTCACAAAGAAACACAAAAAACGGTGTGCAGCGAACTTTTGAAATAGTACGGAAATGGTGGAGATGAATTTCTTGAAAGTATTGTGACAGGTAATGAAACATGGCTCCATCGTTTTTCACCAGAGACGAAGTGGTAATCAATGGAGAGGCATCATGCAAATTCACCCTAGAAAAGATCCACCCCCGTAGCTCAGCGGTAGCGTCGCTGACTACCACGGAGGAGGCCTGGGTTCGATTCCCGGCAGGGGACTGTCCTAATCATCATCATCTCATCATCATTGGCACGTAAGTCGCCCACGCGCCTTAAAATAAAGAGACTTACACTTAAGCGGCCGAACAAACCCACTCGGGTTCTCCCGGCCAAGAAAGCCATACGCTCATTTCCACCCAAAAACTTCAAAACCATACACCTTCTTCTGTAAAAGTTATGGCTACAGCGTTTTTCGATTCCGAAGGAATCTTGCTTGAGGACATCTTGCCACCTTGAATCACCATAAATTATTACACGTATGTGACGACACTGAAGAAACTTCAAACTCGACTGATTCGTGTTTGACCACATCGGCAAAAGCAGGATGTTTTGCTGTTGCACAACAATGCACGTGCAGATGTCAGTCAAAAAACCATGGAAGCGATCACAAAACTCGGATTGATAGCACTGGAACACCCACCTTACAGTCCTAACCTGGCTCCATGTGACTATCATCTCTTTGGAAAACTGCAAGACTCTTTTCGTGGAACAAGGTTTGAAGATGATGGCTCTCTTGTGCACGCTACTTAACAGTGGCTCCAACGTGTTCGTTCAGAATTTTACCCTGTGAGTATACAGGCGCTGGTTCCAAGAAAGCGTAAGGCACTTGAGAGGGTTGGGGATTATATGGAGAAATGAAAATATTGTTCCTATAGGATGTACCTACACACTATAGCTGCTGATCCCTGGCCGAGGGGTCAGCAGCTACGAGTAAACGCACGCCCTCTGTACTTAGCACATGCGGCTTCATACTTTCGTTCTATGTAGAGCCAGTCGTTCCACAGTTTCGCTCAGTCACGGCGAGAGCGGCTTAGCTTCCGCACCGGATGATGGCGGCCAGTAGGACCGCAGAAATAGTGTGTACAGATGTCAGAATCATCCAGCTGGAAATCCGTGAAGAATTTGATCACTTTTATGATATTTCTCTATAGTTCCATTTTCTGATAGCTCGCTGAAAAAAGGAACACCTAATTTTTTCCGTTTTCAATCTGATTTTTCTTATATTATTATGATGATAGTCTCACCTTATGTACATCATTTCCGCGAGAGTCTCTCTCATATATCGTGATCTACATCTACATCTACATCTACATGAATACTCCGCAAGCCACCCGATAGGTGTGTGGCGGAGAGTACCTTAAGTACCACTATTGGTTCTCCCTTCGATTCCAGTCACATATTGTTCGCGGAAAGAAAGGTTGTCGGTATGCATTTGTGTGGGCTCTAATATCTCTGATTTTATCTTCATGATGTCTTCGCGAGATATACGTAGGAGGGAGCAATATACTGCTTGAATCCTCGGTAAAGTTCAAATGTTCAAATGTTTGTTAAGCTTATGGGACTTAACTATGGGGTAATCAGTCCCTAAACTTACAAACTACTTATGAACTACTTACGAACTAGGACGGCACAAATATCCATGCCCGAGGGGGGATTCGAATCCCCGACCGCAGTGACGGTGCAGACCGTGACTGGAGCGCCTCAGTACCCCCCGCCAACGCGGCCGGCCCTCGGTAAAGGTATGTTCTCGCAACTTCGACAAAAGCCCGTACTGTGAGGCAGAGCGTCTCTCCTGCAGAGTTTCCATTGGAGTTTATTGATCATCTCCGCATCGCTCTCACGATCACTAAATGATCCCGTAACGGAGCGCGCTGCTTTCCGTTGGATCTTTTCTACTTCCTCTATGAACCCCACCTGGTACGGATTGTGGTGTCGCACAAGTACAAAGTGCGCGCCACCTACTTTCGCCGCGCGCCGCCATGCACGCACGGCGCGGCGTTCTTACGACGACAGCCACGAGCGCCCTCTGCTGCAACTCCGCTCGTGGCCACCACTGACCGACATCGTTCACTTGGGACTGAGATAGCAACCAGCGAACACTTCGGAATCTGATAGGCACCAGTGAAGACTTTGCTATCAGTTAGGCACTAGGCAGAACTCTAGCTCAACTATGTATCAGCACTCAGCAGTACTATGTAAAAGTTAAGTATTGTATGAATTCTGTGCAATATATATCTCGTTCTAATTTACTCTAGTATTTTTAGTTTCTGGCTGCTCTCCTCCGTACCTGCACCAGCGTGCTATCTTTATTCCTGTGTCGGTCTCATTCCACTCGGCCATCGACACCTACGACGGAAACAAGACACAAAAGCGGCGACGAGGCTGGGACACAAAAGTGGCGACGAGGAGCGATAGAACCGTGGACCAGCCAGCTTGCAGCAGCCAGACAGCAGCAGTCGGAGCACTCAGAAATTGCTCCCGCCCACCCGCCCTTATTATAAGAATTTTGGGGGAACATATTCTGTTACGTGTTTGGTGGACATTTTTGTTGCAGAGCGACCTCTTTCATATTGCATTTGTGTTTTGTTATAAGTTACTTGTATACGCGGCGCCTAATCGGTCAGCATGGCCGCTAACCCGAATCCAAACTTAATTGAATTTATTTAGTTAAAGGCGGCGCAAATCACCCAACTCCTGCAGGCTGTGCTCGAGCTAACGGCGCAAGCAGCTAACCAACAACAACAGCCGCCGCTTCAGCAGCCCACGCCTGCCGCCGCAACGCTTCCTACGTTTCGCCAGTACAACGAACGTGAGGAAGAATTGAGCGACTATTTCGCGCAGTTTCAAGAACTCGTCGCGGCTCATCAAATTACAGGTCAGAGAGTGAAGAACCTTTTCTTATCGATTGTGGGCCCCCAGACCTTCGTATTATTGCAGAAACTATTCCCTCACGCATCTCCTCGTGATGTAGACTTCGAACAAATTGTAGATGCACTAAATGCTCATTATGAGAGAAACGTTCTTGTAGCTGCTGCACGGTACCGATTTTTCAGACTTAAAAAATTACCTGAGCAGCCACACCAGGAATGGATTACGGAATTGAAGGGCTTAACCCGTCAATGTAAATTTACTTGTTCTTGTGGACTTTCTTATAGTGACGTTATGTTAAGAGATGCAATTACGCAGAACATTCAGGACCCCAGAATTAGGGCGGCAATTCTGAACCAGTCTGACCCTTCATTAGACAGTGTACTACAGCTTATAGAAGCGCATGATACTTTTGACTTAGCAGATGTAGAAATGCAAAGCCACAGTGTTAATTCAGTGCGCCGCAACGGACGCTTTCCTAGCCATAGTTCTCAGTCTAGCCCTAGTGATTATTATTCTACCGGCCGTGCTGAACAGTCAGTGAACAGTAGCAAGTGCGACGCAAAGGTCACCCCATCATGTTAGAAACAGTAATTTGAATAACGGGCGCCAACGCTCATTTCAGAAAAACGTTCGTAAGTCTTGCCCCCAGTGTGTATCTCGCCATAAGCGTGCACAATGCCCTAGTCGCAACTCAAACTGTTATCAATGTGGCGAAACATGACTATGTACAGTGCAATCCTGTAGTGAACCTAGTGCCTTCTACAACTTCTTGTAAAAGTGCCCAGTACTGTGTAGATAGTGACAGTAGACTTGTTGTAGCTACTCAGAAGTTTAGTGCAGTAGTTGGTGAATCTGTAGTAGCCTCGAAATGTGCGGACGCCGATCCGGCGGTAGTGCCATCTAGTGACAGTGTTGTTAATCCGCTGCGTGCCGAGTCTGCGCCGCTTACTTCACTACGCAGCCCGCGCATGCGCAAGCGCATCAAACAAGGCGTAGCAGACGTTGCCCACATTCGCGCACCTGTCGAGCGCCACAAGCAAAAGCTTTTTGTGAATCTTTGCATAGAAAATAAGACTGTGCAATTTCAGCTTGATACTGGTTCCGCTGTTACTTTAATGAATAAAGACACTTATGAACTGCTGGGTTCGCCAAAATTGTCGCCGTCTCAACATGTGCTAACAGCGTACACAGGTCAAAATATTCCCGTGCTAGGAACGTGTAGCCTGCCTGCCTCTTTTCAAGGTGTAACAAAAACAGTTGCTTTTGTAGTTCTTCAGGCCAAATATACGCAGAATATTTTTGGACTAGATGCATTTGACTTGTTTGGTTTATCAATTCAAAGAGATGTGCTTCAAATTTCGTCAATAGTGCCTCAGGATAAAATCAATGCATTGTGTGACAAATATAGTGACTTGTTTTCGCCGGAACTAGGTTGTGCTAAAGACTTCGTGGCACATGTACCTTTAAAAGAATCTGCAGTTCCAAAATTTCGTAAAGCTAGACCAGTGCCTATCGCAATGCGTGATACAGTTGCCGAATAACTTAAACGTTGGCAAGATAGTGGGGTGATTTCTCCTGTTTCTGCGAGTCAGTGGGCCTCGCCTTTAGTAATTAAACCCAAGCCGTCAGAAAAACTTCGTCTCTGTGCGGACTTCAAATCAACAGTGAACAGTCAAACAATTGTAGACACTTATCCCCTGCCCAGACCCGATGAACTAATGGACAAATTAGGACAGTCTCGCTTCTTTTCCAAGATTGATTTACCAGAGGCATACTTACAGATTCCGCTTGATGACGAGTCAAAAAAATTTTTCGTCATTAATACTAACATGGGCCTTTTTCAATTTCAACGCCTACCCTTTGGCAGTTCTTCCGCCCCCGCTATTTTCCAGCGCTTTTTGGAACAGCTGACAGTTTCTGTACCGTGTTGCTCGAACTATTTAGATGATATTGTGGTATCCGGACGTACAGTTGAGGAACATTTATCAAACCTGGAGTGCCTTTTCAAAGTTTTGTCTGCAGCAGGTCTACGTTGCAATAAAGCAAAGTGTTCGTTTTTTCAAACTGAAATAGAATACCTAGGCCATGTGATTAATGCCCAAGGAATTCATCCCTTACAGTCACATCTTAGAGCAATCAAAGACTTGCCTCCTCCTAAGAATGTGCACGAATTGCAAGCAGTAATGGGAAAGCTTAACTATTATTACCGCTTTATTCCCAATGCCTCTCAGATTGCAGCTCCACTGCATCGCTTACGTAGGAAGAATGTTCCTTTTGTATGGTCTAAAGATTGTCAGGTTGTCTTTGACAAACTAAAGTCTGCACTACTCAGTGATGCATGTTTGATTCCCTTTGACCCACAGAAGCCTGTAGTGCCTCGTCGTACGATGTGGGTGCAGTTTTGTCACATCGTATTGGATGTCACGATCGTCCTATTGCCTTTGCATCCAAGCTACTGACGCCGACGCAACAGAATTACTGCCAGATCGAAAAGGAGGCCTTAGCAATAATTTACGGCGTCACAAAGTTTCATCATTATCTCTATGGCAGAAAATTCTATTTGTTGACAGACCACAAGCCTCTCACGTCGTTGTTCTCACCCACAAAGCCAATTCCGCCACGAACGGCACAAAAGCTTCAGAGATGGTCCTTAATACTGTCTAATTATCAGTATGAGATTTTGTACCGACATACCTCTAAACACGCCAACGCGGACACACTTTCCCGACTTCCGGTTGGCCAGGATGTGTCATTTGATTCTTCAGAAATGGCATGTTGTCAGATAGACTCCAGAGATGCTTGCGCTGTCGCAGATTTCCCTTTGAACTCTCGTCGGGTTGCACAGGAAACAGCTGCGGATGCAGACTTAAGTGTGGTAGCACGTTTTGTTCGCTCAGGGTGGCCTGCCAGGGCCAAAGACATTGATCGGTCTCTGGTTCGACGTTATTTTGCACAACGTCATGCATTATCTTTAAGTCAGGGTGTTCTGTTGTTACATAAGGACAACGACCAAACAAGAGTGATTGTTCCTCATTCCCTGCAACGTGAATTGTTACGCCTCCTGCACCAAGGACATTGGGGTATTGTTAGGACAAAGCAACTGGCCAGACGTCATTGTACCTGGGTTGGTATGGACGCTCAGATAGAGAACATGTCGTCACAGTGTACTGTTTGTGCGGAGCATCAGGCGGCTCCTCCGCAACGTTTCTCAGACTGGCCACGCCCCAAGGGACCATGGAAACGTTTACACATTGACTTTGCCGGACCTTTCTGGAATACGCGCTGGTTAATTGTTGTAGACGCTCTCAGCAAGTTTCCTTTCGTGATTGCCATGAACTCAACGACTGCGTCTAGTACAATCAGTGCCTTCACATCAGTGTTTTGCATCGAAGGTTTGCCTGAAACTATCGTCAGTGACAATGGACCTCAGTTTGTTAGTGCGGAATTTCAACAGTTTAGTCGTGTGAATGGCATTCAGCATATCACCACCGCACCTTTTCACCCTCAGTCCAATGGTGAAGCAGAACGTTTCGTTCGAACATTCAAGTCTCACATGGAAAAGATGAAAGGTCAGCACTCCAGGAAGCAAGCTCTTCAAATTTTCCTGTCTACGTATCGGTGCATGCCACGTGACGGCCCGTCTCCTGCCGAGCTGCTACACGGCCGCCGTCATCGCACTCTCCTTCACCTGCTGCAGCCTCCCACGCACCGAGTCGGTTCGTATGGAGCTACGCGTTTTCAGGTTTCTACGCCGGTGCTGTACAGGGTGTTTGTTGGTATGAAGAAGACATGGTTGCCAAGCACCATTCAGCGCGTGCTCGGTCGCAATATGTATGTTGTACGTTCTTCCACAGGTTCGGAGCTGCGGCGCCACGCAAACCAATTGCGCTTGCACATCCCGCGCGATCCTGTCTCCGGTTTCTTGATTACAGACCCAGTTCACCGCCAGGGAGCACAGCCACATCGTTCGTCCCCGGACTACGAGATCCCTATGGACGTCGACGCACCTCCACGCAGTCGTCGCCGCCGCTGTCGCCGCCGCAGATGACAGCGTCACCGAGAGGGACTCCGGAACCACCCCCCCCCCCCAGCTTGGGCCACGCACCTCAGCACCTCAGAAGAAGATGACCTGCTCCCTCTGGGCGGGGGTGTGCGCCCTTCCCCAGGTTGCGGCGGGTTTCCTGGAGGATCGCAAGGCGGATGGCGTCTCGATCCCAGCCTCTGCTACGACGCCCGTCCCACCAGTAACGCCCCCGCCCAGGCCCTCCTCCCATTGCCGTCGTCGTGGCCCTTAGCCCTACGCCACTACGGCGCGGCGGTTTGGGGGGGAGGGGTGTGGTGTCGCAAAAGTACAAAGTGCGCGCCACCTACTTTCGCCGCGCGCCGCCATGCACGCACGGCGCGGCGTTCTTACGACGACAGCCACGAGCGCCCTCTGCTGCAACTCCGCTCGTGGCCACCACTGAACGACATCGTTCACTTGGGACTGAGATAGCAACCAGCGAACACTTCGGAATCTGATAGGCACCAGTGAAGACTTTGCTATCAGTTAGGCACTAGGCAGGACTCTAGCTCAACTATGTATCAGCACTCAGCAGTACTATGTAAAAGTTAAGTATTGTATAAATTCTGTGCAATATATATCTCGTTCTAATTTACTCTAGTGTTTCTAGTTTCTGGCTGCTCCCCTCCGTACCTGCACCAGCGTGCTATCTTTATTCCTGTGTCGGTCTCATTCCACTCGGCCACCGACACCTACGACGGAAACGAGACACAAAAGCGGCGACGAGGCTGGGACACAAAACGGATCCCACACCGGTGAGCAGTATTCAAGCTGTGGGCGAACAAGTGTACTGTAACCTACTTTCTTTGTTTTCGGACTGCATTTCCTTAGGATTCTTCCAATTTACCGACGATTAATTTTATATGGTCGTTCCATTTTAAATCACTCCTAATGCCTACTCCCAGATAATTTATGGAATTAATTTCTTCCAGTTGCTGACCAGATAGAGTGTAGCTAAATATTACAGGATCTTTCTTTCTATGTATTCGCAGCACATCACACTTGTCTACAATGAGTTTCAATTGCCATTCCCTGCACCATGTGTCAATTCGATACAGATCCTTCTGCAATTCAATTCAATTTTCCATTGTTACAACCTCTCTATATACTACAGCGTCATCTGCGAAAAGCCTCACTGAGCTTCCGATGTACATCATGAACAGCAACTCCATTGAGAATGACATGCTCCAATCTGTTATCTACGAACTCCTCAATGTAATCACACAATTGGTCTGATAGACCATATGCTCTTACTTTGTTCATCAAACGTCTGTAGGGTACTGTATCAAACGCCTTGCGGAAGTCAAGAAACACAGCATCTTCCTGAGAACCCGTGTCTATGGCCCTCTGAGTCTCGTGGACGAATAGCGCGAACTGGATTTCACACGATCGCCTTATTCGAAACCCATGCTGATTCCTACGGATCAGATTTCTAGTCTCCAGAAATGTCATTACACTCGAACATAATACATGTTCCAAAATTCTATAAATGAACGACGATTGAGATATAGGCCTATAGTTATGCACATCTGTTCGACGTCCCTCTTAAAAACGGGAACGACCTGCGCCATTTTCAAATTTTTCGGAACGCTACGCTCTTTAGAGACCTAGGGTACACCATTTCAAGAAGGGGGTAAGTTCCTTCGCGTACTCTTTGTGAAATCGAACTGGTATCCCATTAGGTCCTGCGACCTTTCCTCTTTTCAGCGATTTGTTCTTATATCCCTTTGTCAATTAATTCGATATCTTCCATTTTGTGATATGTGCGGCAATCTGGAGAAGGAACTACAATGCAATCTTCCTCTATGAAACAGCTTTGGAAAAAGTCATTTAGTAATTCAACCTTTAGCGTTTCATCCTCTGTTTCAGTGCCATATTCGTCACAGATTGTGTGGAGATTTTGTTTTGATCCACCTACCGCTTTGCCGTAAGACCAAAATTTCTTAGGATTTTCAACCATTTCAGTACATAGAACTTTACTTTCGAATTCGTTGAACGCCTCTCGCATAGCACTCCTCACGCTAAATTTCGCTTCGTTTAATTTTTGTTTGTCTACAAGGCTTTGGCTATATTTACATTTGCAGTGAAGTTCCCTTTGCTTTCGTTGCCGTTTTCTAATTTGGTTGTTGTACCATGGTGGCTTCTTTCAATTTCTTACGATCTTGCTTGGTACATACTCATCTAATGCATATTGTACGATGGCTTTGAACTTTGACCACTGTTCCTCAACACTCTCTGTACTTGCGATAAAACTTTTGTGTTGAGCCGTCAAATACTCTGAAATCCGCTTTTTTTTTCACTTTTTCCGAACAGAAAAATCTTCCAACATTTTTTAATATTTCTATTTGTGGCTAAAATTATCGATGCTGTAACCGGTTTATCATCGCTGATTTCCTGTTCTGCGTTAACTGTTTCGAATATTTCGGGTCTATTTGTTACCAGAAAGTCTAACATGTTGTCGCCACCAGTCGGTTCTGTGATAATGCAAAATGAGCTGCCCTCCTCTGAATTTTCTCTAAGTCGTCCAGCAGTCCCACATGATGTGGATCCCACAATGCTCAGCAATACTCCAAAATAGGATGCACAAATATAGTGTAAGCGGTTTCTTTAGTAGAACCGTTGCATCTTCTAAGTATCCTGCCAATGAAACGTATTGTTTAGTTCACCTTCTGAACAATATGTTCTATATGTTCTTTCCAGTCCCACATGATGTGGATCCCACAATGCTCAGCAATACTCCAAAATAGGATGCACAAATATAGTGTAAGCGGTTTCTTTAGTAGAACCGTTGCATCTTCTAAGTATCCTGCCAATGAAACGTATTGTTTAGTTCACCTTCTGAACAATATGTTCTATATGTTCTTTCCAGTTTAAGTTGTTCGTAATTGTTTTTCCTACGTGTTTAGTACAACTGACGGCATGTAGGTTTGATTGATTCATTGTGTGAAGTTTAACCGACTTCATTTAGTGGTCATATGGATGACCTCACAGTTATCATTCTCAAGGATTACTTGCTATTATTTGCACCTTACAGATATCTTATCTAAATCGTTTCGCAGTTGCTTTTGAATTTCTGGTGACTTTACTAAGAGACAAATGACGGCATTATCCGCGAACAGTCTAAGACAGCTACTCATATTGTCTCGTAAATTCTTCTTCCCGCTCTGTCACACACACACACACACACACACACACACACACACACACACACACACTCATACACACTTCTCCACAATTAGTGACAAAATGTTGTTTCTCCTCAACACTAATAATCACGCCCTCATCCATTGTCTTAACTGCCAACGTAATCTACACCATTCTCACACAGTAGAACATTTAACATGCTTCAATTTTCTTCCTGGCTGCAGCGTTTTTAGTGCATGTCTCAGTTCGAAATATGACTGACACGCCGGAAAGAAACATTTAAAAAACACTTGCTAAAATTAATTTAATTTTGCGTCTTTGCTTGACAGAACATGACAATAATATCAATAAAAGAAGTTCCTGACGTTCTGAAAACTTATTTATTTTTCACAAACCGGCTTTCGGCTTCTCAGGCCGTCGTCATCAGATGAGAAATGATTGTAGCATACATATTTTCAAAGATGTTATAAACATGTTAAGATTTACAAAGATGTTGTCACAGAAAATTGTTTAGTTCACAGGAAAGTACATTACAACATTTTTATGAGAGTTACTAACATTTATATTAAAATGATAAGTATATGTAAAGGATCAAAAGTGACATGATTATTTTTGTTGGAAAGTTGGGAACTAAAATCTTACTGTACATTGTTTCTCAAAGAATGGTTTTCTAGTAATAGCTGTTCACATTTTATTGCTTCACTGCTTCAGCCAAAGTAAGTTATTTTGCTTCTGACTCGTTTCCTAATATATTTCTCTCGGCATCACCTGATATAGATTGATTACATTCCATTGCATTTGGACTGCTAGTCCTCGTCAAAGATATATACAAAATATGTTGACTGTTCAGCATAACAGTAATAGATAATACATGGTACTAGTAGAAAGTAAAATAATAAAAATGTATGTTGGATATTTATATCATAGTTATCGTGTGCGTTATGAATTATTTCAGTAGCTCCTTGCTACTGCTTCAGTGAGTGATCAAGATTTGCCATAGATTAGAGAGAAGATGTTTTTCTGCACTAGTTTTAAATTTCACCTGTTATTTGGGCTATGTAACGCAGCATTTTGCAAATCCTACACTGCACGAGCAGAGTACTCAATATAAATATGATGTCAAGCCCAGAGGTTGCTTCGCTGAAACACAGAAAATACTCTACCGGGAAAATGTCGATGCCCTCGAGAAAAAGTAACAGCAGTGGTGTTCAGCCGTACCTGCACTCACTGTAAACCCTCCTCCCCTGGCTACAACACAGGAAGGTATAACAGATGTTCCCAAGATCTTGCACCGCTAATAATTCGGCTGAGATTCTATATTATACAATACGATTGTCAGTTGACGTTTGTTACGTTTTCACAATATCAGTCTCAGGAGAATGGGTATGCACTTATAAAAGATCTGGTCATATTTCTGACATTTGTTCTACACCATAAAGACGATGTCGCATGACAGCAGCAGTATCTGGACATGCATTGTCCTGCTGGAAAGAAAAATCTGCACCTTCCTGTTTAAAAGTGGCAGTAGGACGGAGATAAGATCCTGTTGCATTTATCGGTCCATTTGGATGGTGTGCATCGGCCGTTTATTTATGATGACCGGAAAAGGTGATCACTCAATGGTAATCTGATTTATCATAAATGCGTTTCTATTGTACGATTAAGCTTAATCAATGAATGGGCCACCAATTGAAGATCTCATAACAAAACCATTCCTTGTCAAAAATTTCAGTTTTCAGGGGAGTGAAAAAAATGTCTTAAATATTTTAATATCGTATTTTAGTCAATTATATTTACATTACTTATTCTGAATGCGTAAAACATTTTTATTGACTCTGTACTAACTTACATTTCAGTATAGCCAATAGTATTTCTCTTCCAAAGTACAGTTTTGAATGACATTGGCTGCGATTATGAAGGAATGACTTTAGTTGCACAAATTATACTTTAGTAACCTCATAATACATTTCATTCCATTCCATTATGGTGGTGGTGGCGGCTGGTGCAGCAACAGTGTTGAATAATTACAAAATGCTCAGTCTCTGTTACAATATTTTATTCTCCAATGACGCGTTTCGCGCTGTTAGCGCATCGTCACATTGGGCGGAGATGGAGCCACAGAACTATCTATAGATGTGAAGGAGGTATTTTAACAATTTTTGTTGTCATTGGGCGCCATAGCAGCAGAGGATTCGCTGTCGCGGCAGGTCCATGTTTACAACTGGTTTGTTGTTTTCTACACGAGGTATTCACGGTATCCGAATCATCAGTCACTTCAGTGATCTTTTTCTTACGTGAAATTAAGGAGATATGTTGATCAGTTGTAAACGTGGACCTGCCGCGACAGCGACTCCTCTGCTGCTATGGCGCCCAATGACAACACACATTGTTAAGATACCTCCTTCACAGCTATAGATAGTTCTGTGGCTCCATCTCCGCCCAATCTGACGATGCGCTAACAGCGCGAAACGCGTCATTGGAGAATAAAATACTGCAACAGAGACTGAGCATTTTTTAACCTCATAATATGTATATATTTTATAAAACTAAAGATTAAGTTACACTGAAGATATACAAAACTGATCAGATTAAGTTTCACTGGACCTCTCCACTAATGTAGTCCGATTCAATCATATTCATATTCTGAACATCTACTTCCTCTCCACAGACAAAAAGTTTGTTGAAAAAGTTATAGCCGTCACTCGTCAAATAAGGGAAAAGTTCTCTCAGGTTTTCAGCTTTCCACATCTTAATCGTGTTGCATTATTGTATATCTAACAGCAAGTTAACTCGCGTGGAATCTTCACGTTGTTTCGAAATGCAGCCTGTCTAGCTGCCCTCACGAAAATATAGATTGTGCGTGCCTCAATATTAGACATCTATATCCGGTTCAATGTAAAAGTTTTTTTCCGTATTTATTTTGAAGCAGTGCTGAACAGCTTCTTCCATGTTGAATATCATTGATTGGTCTACTTCACAGGTATGGAATTGTATTGGTTTTTTTTTTCTAGACGAGGTATTGACGGTATCCCAATCATCAGTCACTTCAGTGATCTACTTCGTGAAATTAAGGAGATATACGAGGCGCGTTCAGAAAGTAAGTTCCGTTTGGTAATAAAATAAAATTGTACACAGATACAGAAGAAATTTTTCTTGCACAAAATTCTACAACTCTTAAACTACTTTTCCTCATAACTGCCGAAATTTTGTAGGCACTTGTCATAGTGTTTCACAAGTTTCTGCATGCATCCTTTACAGATGTTTGCCACCTGTGTATTCAACCATGTGGTAACAGCTCTTTATCATCGTTGAAGTGTTGACGACCAAGGACAGATTTTAGGTGAAGGAAAAGATTAACGTCGCTAGGAGAGAGGTCCGAGCTGTATGGAGGATGATCAAACAGTTCCCATTGAAATTTCCGTAAGAATTGTTTGGTCACATTCGGTGTGTGGGGTCAGGCATTATCGTGAAAAAAATCTTTTTACAGTAATCATCTTCTTACACCTAAAATCTGTCCTCGGTGGACAACACTGCAACGATGACGACGAGCTGAAAGAACGTGTTACCACATGGTTGAATACACAGGCGGCAACATTCTATGATAAAAACACAAAAAACCTTGTGCCATGCTATGACAATTGCCTACAAAATTTCGGAAGCTATGTAGAAAAGAAGTTTAACAGTTGTAGATTTTTGTACAATCAATATTTTTTCTGTATCTGTACCCGTTCGTTTTATATAATCAAACGGAACTTACTTTCTGGAAGCGCCTCGTATATTGATCATTGGGCCAAAAACAATGAACATTAATCATTTGAGAGTGAGTACTAGAAAGTACAGAATATATATCATGACAAAGTTTTCGTTCTGACCGGCACATCCATTTGAAATGAAAATTAAATCTCTCGTCATATGTTGCATATTTTTCATGTTGCATCAATAATGAGATCTGTTCGTTCTTTCTTTTCTTTTAAGCTCCTACATAAGTGAACATTACGGATTCATCGTTGGCAAGGTCGTGAATGCCAAAAATATAATAGCATAGGTGTGTCGCATCAAATACTACATTATTTGTTAGTTAAGATACGGGAATGTTTGCATCCCTGTCGGGCCTTCTGCTTCAAGTGGGTGCGTTGTAGCTGAATTGCATTCAGCCCCCCTATCACGACGGGCTGTTAACCGGAGATAACGATTATCCCATGTTGATGTCACCTGTGAACGACCTTGGCCTTGCCTCCTTTTAATGTTTCCTTATATCTGAAATCGAGTTCAGGTTCTGTAAATTACACCTTGGTACTCTCCAATACAGCCACCTCACCCAGTGCCTATCCCGCTTCCAACATTCCTATGGCCCTCCATTCGGGTGAATCACATAGTTACCCATTATTCCATTACACAACCTGCACTCTACACTATCCAAACCCAACAGCTTGAGTAATTCGTTTGGTAGAGTAAACACAAGTAAATACCGACCCCCTCCTACGCTACTTGCTTGTATTACTATTACATCGTTTGCCGTAATGTTGCTATCTCCACTCCGTAGAACCAACAGCAAGAAATCGGACCGTGTTAGTTCACTGTGCCGATGACAGTAATTCAGAACCTAGATATCTCAACTGCTCCTCTAATTGTTTGGCCGGTGTATATCGCTTAGCCTTTCATAGACATTTCAAAATCCGTGTGAAAAGTGTTGGGAATATTCTCCGAGGTGAGCAATTTTTTTTTTAGCTGCTACATAATTGGGATATTAAAGGCAATTACTTGGCAGTTCGCGTGGAAGACGTACTTTAGCTGTTTCGAGTGTCGTATAGATAGGAACAGTAATTAACTTAAAATTTTAATTTCTGATGTGCGATTGATGATCTTTAAACAATATACAAAATTTGCTAATAATTTGGCTTCGTCGTAGTTCCAGAGTCATCTGAATTTAATAGAGATTAAGAACATTCTATCACAGTTTTGACGAGTTGAGGTGTGGATTAGCTGACTAAAGATTAAGAGCAGTATGTTCCCCATCGCTTCCTAGCTGTTCGTAACTATAAATTTCAGGCTCTAGAAAAGGTAGTGGTAGATAAAAATCACGCACAAAAACAGTTCACGTAATAACAAAAGTACGTTACCCACAGACAGAAGAAAGCATCCTGCTGCTCCACACCTGCACGACTGTATCACACGTGATTTAGATAGCCTTCCGGGTGTAACGTTACACGAGGTAGGAGTGAGGAATGTGGAGTGGAAGAATTAATTTATTTCTTGAATGAAACTTTTCAATCTGCAGTGGAGTGTGCGCTGAAATGAAACTTCCTGGCAGATTAAAAATGTGTGCCGGAACCGGGACTCGAACCTGGGACCTTTGCCTGGTTCCGACACACAATTTTAATCTGCCAGGAAGTTTCAATTTATTTCTTGATTTACAAGTCGTAATATTTTCTTTACTTTTTAATGCAATATGTTCTTTTTTATGCTAATTCCAGCACATTATATAAGGAAATTGAATATCAATTACTTCTCTATTCATTAAGCGTATCATTGAAACAAATAATGTGTAGATTGTTCATCCATCACAATGTAGGTGAAGAGAAAAGTTAAGTTTCCTGGTGTCTGTGTGCCGACGAACCCGCATTTTATGAACGTGATGTGAAAAGGTATTTTAAAAAGTTTAAAATATATGTGTGAAATGGTCCTTAAAATTACTTGCATTGTGTCAGTGATCAGTTACACCCGTCAGGTCGTAAAGTCGACCCCCCACCCATTGCTTTTCCAAGTGGCGTGACGGTATTGTAGACTTATTTTAAATAAATGTTTCAAATGTTTGTATAGTCTATGGGACTTAACTACGGGTCATCAGTCCCTAAACTTACAAACTACTTATGAACTACTTACGAACTAGGACGGCACAAATAACCATGCCCGAGGGGGGGATTCGAACCCCCGACTGTAGTGGCCGTGCAGACCGTGACTGCAGCGCCTTAGTCTCCTCGGCCACCGCGGCCGGCAGACTTATTTTAACAGTCCGGCTAGAGTACGAACAATACCACCAGACTATTAATAAGATCTGACAAATCTTATTTAAATGTCTTCTTACAGCTTTATCATCCTTTCAACTTGACTTCTGTATTTATTAATTTCTTTTTTATGTATACAGGGCACACGTAATTAGTATGTGCAGACTGCGTGATTGCCTAAATCAGCAAATATTACATACTCCACTTGTGATTCATGTCGGAAATTTAAATTTTGTTTGTAGAACTTATGGGACTTAACTATGGGGTCATCTGTCTCTAAGCTTACAAACTACTTATGAACTAGCTAAGACTAAGGACGGCACAAATATTCATGCCCGAGAGGGGGATTCGAACCCCCGACCGTAGTGGCCGTGCAGACCGTGACTGGAGTGTCTCAGTCCCCTCGGCCACCGCGGCCGGCGATTCATGACGGAGATACGAAATCTACCAAACTTTCCCACATCACTTTTTCTTCAAGGAAGGGTTGGTGTAGGGAATGTACGTTTATTTTACTTGTCGATCCATTTACAATTCTTGGGGAAGTACAACAACTGTTGTAGGTGCAAATATCTGAAAGACACCACTACTTTCCTGGCGGTGGGGAACACGAAGAGAGGTTAGTGTGGGGAGGTGAACGTGATGTGTCTTCTGTGCCTGTCAATCAAAACTGGTTTAGGGCGCTGGGGTGGGAGAGAGAGAGAAAGAGAAAAAGAGATCTTTCTTAGAAAAATGATATTAGACCTCATGTGTGGATCAGTGGAGAGGGGTTCTATAATAGACTTATATGACCTGTCAATCATAATTAGATCACATTTTACTAAGAACTCTTTAGCTTACCAGTATCGTCTACCACATATATTTTTCTTGTCACAGACGGTATCATCAGTGTTCTGCCCTAAGACTGATCTTCACATGCAGCTCTTCAAGTAGTCCGGCGTTTTACTACTTATTTTCTCGTAACTGTTTCCTATACTTAAACAATTAACCAACCTTTCACTAAAACCTCCAGAGCACCTTTCAGCAGACAATCTCTTCTCATCCAGTGCCCAACACAATTAGGTTTCCTCTTTCTGATTACCTTTAAATTTTTTTTCTTCTTCCATTCTCAACACTTCCAAATTTCTCAATTTGTATACGCACTTTTTCCTTTACATCCTCCAACATCATATCTCAGGTGCTCGTAGTTTTTTTTCCTCAGTGTCCACGTCTTAGCGCCATTAAAAGCCACACTCTATATAAAGCACTTTGCCAGTCTCTTCCCCACATAGAAGCTGCCTTTTCTATGCGTTGTGGTATCTCTTATATTCCGTAATTATGCTTCTCAGGTCTTTGAAAGCACTAACTTGCTCTGTTATTTCCCGATCTAGCCTTACAGCTGTTCGTACTTTTCTTGCACTTATAACTATCCATTTAGCCTTTTCTTATTTATTCTAACATATAGTATAGTGGTATGTTTACTATGTAATTTTAAGAGTAGGATCATGTGATATGATTGATCGATAATAGGTTCACTTTCTCCTGTGGGACGAATTAATGTCATTTTATTAATGAAGCCGTTTACCATCGAAGTGTTTACTGTAATGCAAGCCAATATCCCACGGGCATCAGTATCCAGATGTAACAAAAACGCCAAACTATGAAGGCTCCAGGGGCTTACAGTATAAGACCCTGCGCAACAGATACTAAATTTATTGCAAGGGATTTGCTGTTGCTGTTCTCTATTTCAGACAGAACATGCTTTGGATGCAGGTCAGTTCTGCATGCTAAATTACCCTGTGGTGGCCTGTTCGACCCTTAGTGACTAATAAAATGTACAACATTTTGCATCAACTAACTGTATTCATTCGTTGCTCTACATTTCTTACAGATCTCCTCCCCCCCCCCTAAACACACACACACACACACACACACACACACACACACACACACAGAGAGAGAGAGAGAACAATTCCCGTATTCATATCTCGGTTTTCCGCTGCGATTTATACAGCCTCCTCCTTCCACCGAACATACGCACACACGCACACACACACACACACAAACACACACACACACACACACACACACACACACACACACACACACACGTTCAGTATTAATAGGTGATCCCAAGTTTACATCACCCTCTCCAACACACACACATACACATACACACACACACACACACACATATATATATATATATATATATATATATATATATATATATATATATATATATATATATAGAAGGACACACACACACATACGGACACACACACAGACACCTCTCCACTACTAAATACGTTGTTGTCACAGAATGTGTCGTATAGGTGAACCCTCCTTTCTGCCATGTTACAAATTTTTTTCTCTTCATTTCTTTTGAGTACCTCCTCGTTGACAACATGACAGATGAAACGTTCGTAAGTTTGTGAAGCTATAAGGCCAAACTGCAGTGGTCAGATGTTCAAAAGTTTGTAAAGGTTATGGGACTTACCTGCCGGGTCAAAAATCCCTAAACGTACAAACTACTTATCAACTAACTTATATTAAAGATAGGTCGGGGGGTTCGAATCCCCCCTCGGGCATGGATATTTGTGCCGTCCTTAGTTGTAGGTAGTTCATAAGTAGTTTGTAAGTTTAGGGACTGATTACCCTATAGTTAAGTCCCATAAGCTTAACAAACATTTGAACATATTAAAGATAGCACACACGTCCATGCCCGAGGAAGGATTCGAATCCCCGACGCGGAAGGCCGCGAACGCGGTCCGCAACGTGGCGCTCCACACGGCTCGGCTACTCCCGCACGGCTGCAGTGGTCATCATTCCTTAGACTCACAAACTACTTAAACTAACTTACTGATAAGATCAAAACACAGCCGCGGTGGAATATCCGAGCGGTCTAAAGCGTCTCGCTGCTGGACAGTGAGAATTCGAACCTACTATTGGGAGGAAGGTGCATTATAGTGCACGGCCAATTGCATGTGGAGCATGACGTATAGAACAATCTTCAGCGTGTTTCTGTAGCTTTACATTTCTAGCCTAATCACTTTATTGCGCACGTTTCACTTCCATAGACTATAGCACACCAGAATAATTTTATGAAAAATGATCATAAATACCTAAATTTCTGCAATTAGAAAGACGCGATGGAGTCGCAGAGTACTCTAAGGTGTCTTGCTGTGGAGCAGGCGGTTGCATCCCGACGGAGGTTCCAGCCCTCCATCGGCCAGAGGTGTGTGTGTGTGTGTTGTCGGTTTAGTTTAAATTAGGCACAGATGACCTCAGTAGTTAAGTCCCACAGATTTAGAAACAATTAGAATGAATTTAAAACAGTTGATAGGCCGCTGGCAAGAATAACATTCAGTCAGTGATAGATTCTTTACTATACTCGTGCTTACGCGTTGACAAATGACGTACATTAATGTCACAATTTCACTATAAATGCCCTTTATGAAATGGCCATCTCATGCTTTTCAAGTGTGTCGAGTTTTTTTCATGGTGCTCTGAAGATGGGTTTTGCCTTGCACGCATAATCACAGTTACAATAAAGAATCTATCATTATATACATGGTATTCTTGCCAGCGGACAATGAGCTTTTTAAAATTTATTCTAATTACATTGATAATCATGGGTGCATACCTCCAGCAAGACTAGAAGTAAGACTCACAAACTACATTTTTATTCATTTTGAAAACTGCTGGTGCGGAATTCGAAGGCTGGTGGTTAACACAACACATCACTTTACACTTATAACATGCTAGTATTCATTGCATAAAAGCGTGTAATCAGAATAATGGCTGAAGCCCACACACGATCATCCTGAAGACATCTATTTAAGGATTTAAGTATCCTCACAGTATATATATTCACTTATGAAATTTGTTGTTAATAATCCAACCCAGTTCAAAAGTAATAACAGTGTGCACATCTTTAACATCAAGAGAAAGGATGATCTTCACTATTTAGGGCTAAATCTGAATTTCGTACAGAAAGGGCTAAATTATGTTCCCACAAAAGTCTTTGGTCGCCTACCATGCAGAATCAGAATTCTGACAGATAGCCAACTAGCATTGAAAAGTAAATTAAAAGAATTTCTGAATTACAACTCCTTCTACTCATTGGATAAGTTTTTAGATATAAATTAGTAAATGTAATAATAATAATAATAATAATAATAATAATAAAGGTGTCATGTAATATTTTGTGTAACGTAACGTCTTGTACATACACCCTTCATTAACCTGACACGTTCCACATCGTTACGAAGTGTCGTATTCATGATCTTTGGAACAAGTATTAATCTAATCTAATAAAGCATGCACTCAGAACAGATTGACTCCTGCTTGGAGAACTCCGCTATTTTACATAGAAAGATTTTTCTGGAACTTGCAAGTACATCAAACATAAGAAACATGTAGAAGATTCTAGAAACAGTACATACAAAGATATAATGATTCCCTGCCACTTGTGGAATTTGAACCGGAGACCGCCAAGACAGAAATTTGCGACGCCAACCATTGCACCACGTTATTCGTCGGAATGCCTGCGGCAATATTCGACAGTAACGAAATCTGTTCTTCAGAACCGGCTTCCTTTTCGTTTATATCCTTACTACTCAGTCCCTACTTACGTGAAATTTTTTGTTGTACAGGGTGCCCAGAAAAGGACTCCCTGATTTCAAAACTAAATATCTCGAAAACAAAGATCGATAGAGGAATCCAGTAAACGGTATGTTTATTGTGAAAGCTGTAAGAAGTTTATACAGCAGTTCGAAATAATAGTTACAAAAGCTGCTAACAGATGGCGCTGTACGCTGTACAGCTCATATCAGCATACATAAGTGAAATAATCGTATGAAAACACTCTTTGCAAACAATAATATCACAATGCTTTCAAAATGTTCACCATTGGCACTACAGAGTTGGCGCAAACGAAGAATGAAATTCGCCATCACAGTTCCTAGTGTCTCAACCGAAATGGATTCACATGCCACGAAGATCGCCGATTGAAGCTCGTTCAGCGTGGCGGGATGCTTCGGGTAGATCGTGTCTTTCACTGTGCCCCACAAAAAAAGTCACACGGAGTCAAATCCGGCGAATATGGAGGCCAATCCATGCCTGAAACAGTAAATTTTGGATATTCCAAAGCAATGACTCGATTCCCGAAGAATTCCTCGAGAAATCGAAACACTTGTTCGGTCCGATGTGGTCGGGCTCCATCTTCCATAAACCATTCAGTACCTGGTCGATCCTCTAACGCTTGTTATGAGGCGTCAAATTGTTCCCAAATTGCAACGTAACGTCCACCAGTGACCGTTTCTCGAATGAAAAAAGGGCCAATAATGCATCTTCTGCATACTGCAGTCCACACAATAATTTTAGAATACAGGGTTTTCGCTTCACACCAATATAATTTTTCCGAACCCCAAATTCGCCAGTTCTGTATTCACGTATCCATTCAGGTGGAAGTGTGCTTCATCTGTAAACCAGATGCAGCCAACATCAAATCGTTCACTATCAATCATTGTGAGCATCTGATTAGCAAAGACAACCCTTTGTTGCACAGCTCGTACGGTTATGGCCTGGTGCGTTTGAATTTTGAAAGGAAACATGTGTAGGCTCTTTCTCAGTATTTTCTGTGTGCTGGAACGCTTCAAACCAGTCTCAGATGCAATTCTACGGACGGATGACATTGGATTTTGCTGAATAATTCCAGAAACTGTGGCGATATTTTCAGGCTAGCTGCGGTTCGCTTGCGGCCAACATGCCCCACTAGATCATCAGTTACGCTGCCTGTTCGTTAAAATTTTGCGAAGAGCGTACGAATGGTTTTCGCATCGGGTTCTTTTTGAACATGAAATAGTGCTTGAAAACTTCGCCTTCTTACCGTAGGACTCTCTAACCTGTGGTACTCTAGCACCAGAAAAACGCGTTGTTCAATGGAGTAAATGGTGTTAATCTCTTCCTTCGCTATTCTAACCTCCATTCACGTTTCAATAGTGGAACTGATCGCTCTGGACTTCGGATCACTATTTATACTAGGACTTACGTATGGCCATTACAGCGCCATCTGTTAGCAGCTTTTGTAATTATTATTTCAAACTACTGTATAAACTTCTTACAGCTTGAAACTTCCTGGCAGATTAAATTTGTGTGCCGGAATCGGGAGAACCTGGGACCTTTGACTTTCGCGGGCAAGACCGACTGTGCTATCCCGACACGACTCACAATGCCGCCTCACAACTTTACGTCCGCCAGTACCTCGCCTCCTACTTTCCAAACTTGACAGAAGCTCTCCTGCGAACCATGAAAGAATAGCACTCATGGAAGAAAGGATATGGTGGAGACATGGCTTAGCCACAGCTTAAGGGATGTTTCCAGAATGAAACTTTCACTCTGCAGTGGAGTGTGCGCTGATATGAAACTTCCTGGCAGATTAACATTGTCTGCCGGAACCGGGACTCGAACCTGGGACCTTTGCCTTTCGCGGGCAAGACCGACTGTGCTATTCCGACACGACTCACGATGCCGCCTCACAACCTTACTTCCGCCAGCACCTCGCTTTCTACTTTCCAAACTTCACAGAAGCTCTTCTGCGATCCATGCAAGACTATCACTCATGGATGAAAGGATGTTTCCAAAATAAAACTTTCACTCTGCCGCGGAATGTGCGCTGATATGAAACTTCCAGGCAGATTAAAGTTGTTTGCCTGAACCGGGACTCGAACCTGGGACCTTTGCCTTTCGCGGGCAAGGACACTACCGACTGTGCTATCCCGACACGACTTACGATGTCGCCTCACAACTGTACTTCCGCCAGTAGCTCGCCTTCCACTTTCCGAACTTCACAGAAGCTTAACTGCGAACCATGCAAGACTAGCACTCCTGGAAGAAAAGATATGGTGGAGACGTGGCTTAGCCACAGCCTAAGGGATGTTTCCTGAATGAAACTTTCACTCTGCGCTGATATGAAACTTCCTGGCAGATTAAAATTGTGTGCTGTAACCGGGACTCGAACCTGGGACCTTTGCCTTTCGTGGTCAGTCTCATTCTTACAGCTTTCACAATAATCATACCGTTTACTGCATCCTCTATCGATCTTTGTTTTCGAGATATTTAATTTTGAAATCAGGGAGTCCTTTTCTCCACACTCTGTGTATCAGCATTAGTAATTCCTCCTTGTGTTTAGTTTATCTTATTTACAGGAGCAAAACTTTGAAGAAAGTGTTTTTCGCAGGCGATTTAAAACCCTTTCTCCCGTTTCCTGTAATTCTGAAGACATCAACAGGACACATAAAAACAGGCGTTTCTTGCGCGGGCGCGCGGATGTGTACTTTGGCCGGCGACAGCCAAGTTGGCCGCGCAGTTGGTCGCCTTGTCGCGCCGAGTCGCTCGGATTAAGAGCCCGCCCTGGAGGTGACGCCAGCCGCTAAGACGATCTGTCGGTAATTACTTCAGTATATCAAGGGGCGTCGTTAGGCGCGCAGGCGCAGAGCGGCGGCAGCGCGCCGGTAAAAACACGGCCATCCATCATCGGCCTTGCGGCGCCAGCTGCGCGCGCTGCCCTCCAGGCCGAGGCGGCGGCGGCGGCGGCGGTCGCGCGCTGGTTGGCTGCGGCCCGGGAAACGAGGATTCCATTGTCACGTCGTTACCGAGCAACGCACCTCTCTGCCACAGCGCGTGCGGGAAAAAGGACGCCGGATATTTTAATACAACAGCGCGTGTTAACATTTTTCTGCAGCAGTTCCGCTTGTACTTGTGGTAAAATATCTGTACTTCATTTCGCTAAAAGTTTAGGCTGAGCAGATTTTTACACTAATTAGTCTTTAAGTGGTTTCAGTGGATACTCAGCTTAACTTCTTGCCTCTTCATAATTTCCTGTTCCAGAGATATACGAGGCATGTCCACAAAGTAAGTTCCGTTTTCTTATATAAAACAAACGTGTACGGATACAGAAAAAATATTTATTGCACAAAAATATACAACTATTAAACTACTTTTCTATGTAGCTTCCGAAATTTTGTAGGTATTTGTCACAGCGTGGCAGAAGTCTTTGTATGCCTTCTTTGTAGAAGGTCGCCGCCAGTGTATTCAACCATGTGGTAACATGCTGTGGCAGCTGGTGATAATGTGCTAATGTGCTGCAGCACACTGTAAATATATTACTTAAATTATGCCATTTCTCTTCGAATGCAAGCGAGAAATCGCTGTAAAATTACATCCTTTCTCTTGGAATAGGAGCCAGATATCACAATAAAATTATGCCAGTTCCCTTCCAATGCGTAATAGAACGTTAGTAATAAGGATGAAAACGCATTCTGGAGCGCTCTCGCTGCGATAGCTGGAAACCAGCTTCGTGTGTTGAAGTGGGATTCAGCCGCGCTGGTACGTGCACAGAGTGGCGGCGCAGTCATCTGTTTGCTAGTGCGCGTGCGCAGATGTGACGTCAGGCCTGGCGACTCATGGGTGCCGAGACCGACTGCAGCACCACATCAATATTTCTCTTCGCTCTGCGTGTAACGGCTGTGGAAGAATAGTGTATGATGAATATTGCGGCTTACAGAGTCAAGTAGGGCGCTGACTCAGGCGTCTTGCGCATTGTCTCTCAAACCTATCTGTTTGAGGCTCCTATTCAAACACCTCTGAGTCTAAATTTTTAATTTCTGTAAATAAAATTAATATTTTTTAAACTTCATATTTACTACCTGCAGTGAATACATGCAGTTGGTAGCGCTGTTATAGATTACCCTGAAGCTCTTACTGTCAATACAGTATTAATTGATATTTAATTAAAGGCAATCATACAAAAGTTGACTTTTTATTTTAGTATATTTTGTTTCCTGTTTATTTTTGTAATATTATAGCACACTGGTCAAATTTTGTACGAGCCGCCACTGGTAACATGTTCCTTCAGCTCGTTATCATCGCTGAAGTGTCGACCACCATGGACAGGTTTTAGGTGTAAGAAGAAAGTCGCTAGGGGTGAGACTGTACGGAGGATGATCAAACACGTCCCAATGAAATTCCCGTAAGAGTTGTTTGGTCACATGCGCCTTGTCAGGTCGGGTGGCAACGGGAAGGGAAGAAGAAGACTCCTTTCATCTCTTCTTACACCTAAAATCTGTCCTTGGTGGTCAACACCTCAACGATTATGAGCTGAAAGAACATGTTTGACACATGGTCAAATACACAGGCGGCAATCTTCTATGACGAAGGCACATAAAAACTTGTCCCACGCTATGACAAGTGCCTACAAAATTTCTGCAGTTGTATAGAAAAATAGTTGGACAGTTGCAGATTTTTATATTTTTTTTTTATTTTTTTTTATCAGTTCAAGTTTGATTTATGTAACCAAACGGAACTTACTTTGTGGAGATACCTCGTACACTAAAGTAAATATGAAGCATCTTTGACGACAACTGAAATGTCACGAACCTTTATACAGGTTGTTTCGAAAGGAATAGTAAACATTTTCAAGGTAATGATAGTACAGACCAATTGCAATTAGACTTGTCCAATTCTTCTCGAGTACAGCAATACGGCTGCTAGTATGTAATGCAAACAAACGTAATACATAGACGAATTAAACATTTTCTTCGATTCTGCAGTAGGTTCGACGTAGAAAATCGTGATATTGAATCAAAAGCTGACTTTTTTGTAAGACTGATTCCACATTACTTTCACTTGCTCATCGACTGTTACAATATGTGGTTGATGTACAGCAGTCAGTCCCAAATATTTATTTATCGTCGCAAATCTAGATTTAGGTCACGGAGTGTTAAAACGTAGTTTAAAAAATACAAAATATTCAATTTCCAGGTTGAAGTTTACGTAATCTCCAATCTGGAAATTGAAAATTCTGAATATTTTAAACTAAATTTTACGCATTGATAATGGTCATCCAGTGACCGAAATCTAAACGATTACGTAATTTTCAACCTAAAGTTTGAAATATTGCACATTTTAAAATCCGTATTAATCAATGATAATGGTCACACAGCAACCGAAATCTTGAAGACTAATTTCCAAACTGAAGATTGATATATTTTGCATATTTTAAACCACGCTTTCAGCAATGATAATGATGAACATTATCAGACAGTGACCGAAACCTAGTATTGCGAAAATAAATAAATGTTTGCGCCGATTGTTGTTCATCACCCAAGAGTTTATTTCCATTTAGTTAGCCTATTTTTCAACTTGCAGTTCAGAAGAGAGACTTGGAAGCTGAAAATCGGTTAACTAAATGATAATAACAAGTAGAAAGTACACATAATTATGTTTTTAATGCAGTATGTCGAAATTTTACCAGCAACCCACAGACTAATCATTGAAAATTTCTTCGGTTGCCTTTGTTTTAATGTTGTTTGGGTTACGTACTAACAACACAATTTCTCTACTCATTAAAATTGGACTCATGTACATTTTCATTGCACTGCGTCTATACTGTCACCTCCCATGTTACTACTCCTACTGAAGCAGTCTATATACACTTACCGTAAGTATGAAATCTCTGTGTGTGCCGCCCTAACTTCACAACCCAACGTCGGATCTCCTTGTCGTTACATTGTGTGGTTAACATTTATTCCCTTCCTATGAAGTGATTTGTATTGTAAATGCGACATCAATTTTCTTAGGCGACTATGATCAAATTAATCGGTACCGCTGCAGATAAGGATGATGATAATGATCGTATGACATTTACCACGACTGGAATCGTGTTCAACCTGCCTGGTCCAAGTCCTTTTACCTGACGCCAATTAGGCTAATTACTTGTCAATGATGATGAGTACGACACACAGTCCCCGACCAGAGAAAAATCTCCAAACGGACCGACAACCGAACCCAATCCACCTGCGTGAGAATCAACAGTGCTGTACAATGGACTACTGAGGTGAATAGTGCAGCAGAAAAGCTGGATAGGCTGCAATAATTATAGGTCACAATGCAGGCACAGAATGACTTTAACGTGACGCATTTCGGAAATATCCATCGTCAGTTATTCATCTC
The DNA here is from genome assembly GCA_026315105.1 of Locusta migratoria. Classification (NCBI taxonomy): domain Eukaryota; kingdom Metazoa; phylum Arthropoda; class Insecta; order Orthoptera; family Acrididae; genus Locusta; species Locusta migratoria. Next base: position 875,187,853 of record CM048744.1, read on the forward strand.
GTTCGACAGCTACACGTATACAGGTGTAGATACACATATTTTCAGAAAGGTGTTGATTGTACAGTTATATCTAGTATACCTACATCTGATATTTCAAAACTTCCAGTTCTTAATATGTTCTTTATATCTCGATTTCAGTCGCCTGGAGCCGGCGCGGTGGCTCAGCGCGTTCGATGAGAAGGCTGAATGCTCTCTGTAATCTAGGAAATAAATAAATAAAGCTGTCAAGCACTGAACCATAGCCAGCGAACACACGTCCGCAACGGACAGAAGTACCCGAAAGTGAAATAATAATAATAAAACAAATAGAAGAGATAAAAAAGTAGTTTTGGATAAAAGCGCTCGAGTGGAAGCCGAAGGGCCGTGGTTTCGAAACCCAGAATTTTTCACTTTGCGTTTCAACCCAGCCTTCACGTGTCAACGATGTTAGGAGTCTCCAGAAACGACACGTGGTCCGAATCCCACGTTAAACTTTCAGTTACCTTCCCTCGGTTGGATGATTCGAGTAGGTTGAGGAGACGCCAAAGACGCGTACAATCGAAAGACTTGCTCTAAGCGACTGATCCATACGAAATTATCATTATCCCATTTTCAAATTACTGCATATTATTCCAAGCTATAGTGATTCACAATACAGGCATTATATACCTTCGCTTTCACATTTGTCTTGTTCTTTAATCAATTTGTAAACATTATTTTGATAGTATATTCCTATTCTCGATTTTTTTTATTTTTTATTATTTTTTTTTTAATGGTTTGGTATACCAAGCACTATCCTCAGTAGTGCATGACTATTACTGTCTTATGTGACTGTCTGTACTGCTGTATTGTTAGAATGGTGTATTGTTGTTTGTAATTTATCTCTTTACCTTTTTTCATCAGTTGTGTTTTGATTTTTTCGTTTACTATTTCTATGGATAGCGTGTTTTCTATTATAAGCTGCGTACTTCGTTATTCATTTTCATAGTTTTCTTTCATATTGTTAAGTCAGTGTAGTACGTCTTATAGAACCACACTTATTTTATGTCGATCGGTAGATTGGAGATGTGTAATTGTGTTAGTTGCTTCTTCTTTCCTTAAGATACCACATCTGTGCTTATTGTTGTCTATATCGTTACATCCAATAAGAGTATTTTCCTTTTTTTCCGTTTTCTGTGGTGGATTGAATGTTCTTGTGTATACTGTTTATCTGTATGCGCAATAGTTCTATTCTGTTAATTGACAATCTATAGTTTTACGATATTTAATTGATATATGTAAACCATGACATATTTCGTTTGTGACTGTTGCGTTAATTATTGTATTTTCTTATCAACGATAAGAGGAGTCACCAAAACGACACTTGGTTGAATAACTGGGGTGGGCTAGGGACATGCAAATCGCTGAAGTGCCGTCCAATTGAGAGACTTGCACCAGGCCAATGAGCCACGCGAAATTATTATGTGGTTCGGTAAAATATTTGTCAGAGTCCCTGGTGTTGGGGATACCATTGATAGATCATTTTTGAGGTGCAGATTGACGGGTGGTCGGCGTCAGTTGTCATCCCATCATATCCACCACGTTCTCGATTGGAAACAAGTGCATATTTCGTGCTGGCCAGGGAAGGTGCTGCACACATTACAGACCACGTTGAGTTTATCAGCTGACCAGAAACCCAAGTTACAATCGAACTTCTCTAATTTCCACTATACCGAACTTCAAACGATGCATTTCATTTTTCAGATTTTCTAATCTCCTTACCCGAATAATGGATCCAACATTCAACGCTTCGAACCACAGAATTCCAATGTTGTCTTTCCTGATACTGATATCCCTATGAATAATCTTTCCCCCGAAATCCAAATCGTCGTTGCAAACTACTAACACGAATTATTTACGTAAGACTTCGGGGCAGATCAGTTAGGATTTAGCAAACATATTGGAACAAGTGAGGCAATAAACCACGAATTATCTTAAAAGATAGGTTAAGGGAAGGCAAATTTCTTTTTTAACATTTGTGGTTTTGGATAAATCTTTTGGCAAGGTTAACTGGAACACACTCCCTCAAATTCTGAAGGAGCAGTCATAAAATATATGGGGACAAACAGTTATATTCAACATGTACAAAGACCGGACAGCAGGTATAAGAGTCGAAAGTCAGTGGTTAGGAAGGGTTGCGTTTCCCCAATGCTACTCAATTTGTATATTGAATCTAGTTCAGACAGGAAGATGATAGGAGCTTTTGACATATAATGTTATTTTACGTTTTTAAGTTTGTGGAACTTAAACTGCGGGTCCTCAGTCAATAAACTTACAAACTACTTATAAACTACCTTATACTAAAGACCACACAAATATCCATGCCCGACGGGACGATTCGAACTCACTAAACTTACAAACTACTTATAAACTACCTTATACTAAAGACGACACAAATATCCATGCCCGACGAGGCGATTCGAACCCTCAACGGAGAGCGGCCTCGCCCATCGCAGCAGGACGCCTCAATGCGCTTGCCCACTCCGCCGCGGCCATATTATGTTACAGACGAATGTTGAAGATTAGGTGGGTGGATCGCGTAACTGATAATCAGGTACTAAATATAATTGGGGAAAGAGAAATTTCTTGTAATATTGACTTGGAGAAGGGCTGCATTAGTGGGAAATATTATGAGATATCAGGGAATCGTCAGATTAAATTGAGATGAGGTAAAAATTGGTGAGGGAGACCGAGAGACGAACAATCAGTTTCAATTGGATGTACGTTGCCGTTCTTATTCAGTGATTGAGAGCCTAATGCGTAACACGGTTGCGTGGAGAGCTGCATCACAGAACTCTGTGAACTGAAGGCTGAAGATCACACATCGGAAATGACCTTCTAGACTTGGCAGAACTACAATCGAAACAAGCGCTGTACTTCCTAGCGGGAAATGATTGGCTGGCATACCCAGGACGTAGCATTAGCACTGATCATTCGCGTTTTTTTTACATCTTGGTGCTATTTAACCCTCCGTCGGGCGCACCTCCAGATGAAACAAAATCAGGCGCACCCGGCCTGAGAGGCCACCCACATATTTTGTGGACTAGCTCCGCCATGTTAAATTCGAAATGCGTGTTGGCTAATCTTGAATAGCATCTAAAGGAAGGAATTACAGCAAACGTAAAGCATAATTTATTGAAGACAATACACCTTAAACTAAAGTGACCAAAATTACCAATTTCCCACAAAGAGCATTAAAAATTGGTCGAACAGACATCCATAAAAGTAATGAAGTTATTTTTAAAGGACATTAGGCAGCCTATTCTGACATGGAATCATCTTTTCTCGCCACATTTGCAGCCGAAAACCGATGCTATAGCTCCCAAATCAACAGCTGAAACACAGGTATGGCACAGAACGTATATGTCGCTGAAGCAGATTGGTTGATGACAAGATGAACATTCGTGATTCTTCATCCTCCTAACTCTTGTTTCAGCCACGCATGGTCGACGTTTTAGCCATTTGGGAGGTAATGTGGGAAAACTTTCCCGTTCCTTGTGGGGTAAAAATTTTTTTAGTCGAGTTTGCAGCCGAATCGGCATTCCACATATATTCATAGCATACACAGGCTAAATTGTCCTGTTAGAAGTTGATGACACAAGGTTTTGCAATTGGTAGCGTCATTTGTAGCAATATCTTTTACACTGGATGTTGTGTAATAATGATGTGACTCTTCACACTACTTAGACTACTTCGTCGTCTTATCGTTTCCAAAATGAAATCTCCTCAGATATTTTCTTCTTTTCTTCATATTCCCGAGCTGTTCCCTAAACTTCCTGTTCAGTTGCTGAGTCCTCCTTGCCTTCTCCTACCACATCCTGAGGTCTCTCTCATCGACTAAATCTTCGAGCGCGGCTGGATCTTCAGCAGTTTCGTCCTCGAGGAGACGCATTATTTCCACAAGATCATTGGCTTAGAGGCATAATATACTTTTCTGGACATTTCAAAAATGTTCAAATGTTCAAATGTTTTTATAGTCTATGGGACTTAACTGCGGGGTCGTCAGTCCCTAAACTTACAAACTACGTATGAACTACTTACGAACTAGGACGGCACAAATATCCATGGCCGAGAGGGGATTCGAACCCCCGACCGTAGTGACCGTGCAGACCGTGACTGGAGCGCCTCAGTCTCCTCGGCCACCGCGGCCGGCCTGGACATTTCAGCAGAAAATCTGGATGTGATAACGTAGGAAAAGAAAGGAAAACTGAAATTAGAACTCGATCAGGCGCACTCAGTCTGAAGGGCCAGGGTCGTCAACGTCTTCTTTTTTTCCGAAGGTAACGGTGAAAATCACAGAGGACAGACTTAATTTGATTGAAACGAAGTAATAAAATAAAAATATCTTTAAAAATCTCACCTTAAAAACTATAACGTAATCGGGCGCAGACGGCCTGTGATGCCCAAGGAGTTCCCCGTGATCCGCGTAGAAATCGATGGCAGCCTGCGGATCGGCACTGTGTGAGGTTCCCAAAGTTACGCGAGTAAACGGAGAGGCGGGCCACTGGGCCACCACTGTTAAGCACGGGAATAAAAAAAGTGTTTTGCTGGCCTGTGAGGCCGACTGCGCCCGACTAGCCACTAGAATGAAACTTTCACTCTGCAGCGGAGCGTACGCTAATATGAAACTTCCTGGCAGATTAAAATTGTGTGCCGGAACCGAGACTCGAACCTGAGACCTTTGCCTTTCGCGGCAAGCGTTCTACCACTGAGGTACCCCGACACGACTCACGATGCCGCCCCGCAACTTTACTTCCGCCAGTACCTCGCCTCCTACTTTCCAAACTTCTCAGAAGTTCTCCTGCGAAACTTGCAAGACTAGCACTCCCGGAAGAAAGGATATGGTGGAGATATGGCTTAGCCACAGCTTAAGGGATGTTTCCAGAATGAAACTTCCACTCTGCAGCGGAGTGTGCGGTGATATGAAACTTCCTGGCGGATTAAAATTGTGTGCCGGAACCGGGACTCGAACCAGAGACCTTTGTCTTTCTCGGGTAAGCGCTCTACCACTGAGCTACCCCGACACGACTCCACCATATCATTTCTTCCGGGGGGGGGGGGGGCTAGTTTTGCAAGTTTAGCAGGAGGACTTCTGAGAAGTTTGGAAAGTAGGAGGCGAGGTACTGGAGGATGTAATGTAGTAGGGCGGTGTCGTGAGTCGTGTCGAGGTAGTTTAGTGGTAGAGCGCTTGCCCCGCGAAAGGCAATCTCAGCCACTGTTTACTTGAAGCAATACTCACATTCAGCGACAGTGTTCAGTAGACCTTGTTAGCAATGTGATGCAACACTTTCGTGGTGTGTGGAGAAGCCGGTACACCTGTTCTGCATCTTGTGATACGTGCCTGTGATGCCTGGCCTATCAATAAGCAAGAACCTTGGGATTGGGACTGGTCCACTGTGCACGTCTGCGCCTCCCGGCCGCCTCGGCTCGGCCCGGGCGGCGACCGCCGGCTCTCACGTAGGACGCTAAGCACTCGGCGGCCGTGGCCTTCAAGAAGTTACAACTTTATCCTATAGATGGCATCAATGGGAACAATTAAAGCTGAAAAAGTCATTTTCACAAAAAGTGGTCATTATCTGGTTCTTGCAATCAGGTCTTCAATTGCTCTTCCAGGTATTTTGCTGTCTCTGACAGAATTACTATGTCGTCAGCCAACCACAAGGATTTTTATACCCTCTGCAAATTTCTCCTTCCATTCCTTCTCAGCTTGCTCAATATACAGATTGAACAACATTAGGGAAAGGCTGCAACCCTGTCTTACTCCCTTCGCAACTACTGCAACACTTTCATGCCCTTCGACTCTAATAATTGTTGTCTGGTTTTTGTAAAAGTTGAATATAGCTCTTCACTCCATCTATTTCACCTCTGCTACCTTCAGAATCTGAAAAAGTGTATCCCTGTCAACATCGTCAAAAGCTTCCTCGAGATCCACAAATACTAAATACATAGGTTTCCCTTTGAAAATGGTTCGTATTTCTATCATCTTGTTTCCTACCATCATTTAAATTTGAAACGCAACAACACAGTGAACAACGTGTATTAACACGATCAGTATAAATGACAGCTGATAGTATGAGAAATATGTATAGCCTATATATATACCGTGTAAATTGGTTAATTCCCTTGTGTAAATAAATTATCTAAATTATGACTGTTTAAATGTATCCATATTGTACACAGGCACCAATTTAGTAGACACGTTGGCTTAGCGAGGGCAATGTTCGTAGCATCTTTGCGTAGTGCAGTTGTTATCGATGAGTGCAGTCTATGGCGAGGCGTGAGAGAGTTAAGTTGTTGTTGTGCTCTCGAGGTGAACGGTAGAAAAGGTGGACAGCAGCAGCAAACTGTAGTAATGTGGTTTTACGACGTGTTGGTACAAGCAGCTGTTATGGCAAACGGGCACTGGCAAATAATTAACGTGGGCACTGCGTTAAAACTTCAAGAGGAATAATGTTAAGAAGAATGCTGTGGACCCAATGTTTAAACAATATTTCGTCGCCAAGAAGATCCCATTTTTGCCAGTCATTATAAAGTGCCAACAACAACCACCAGCTACACCACATCACCGCTGCAAAGTAAGATCTTTGCAAATAACCGTCTTTAGATCTGTAATGCTAGGCCACCGTTTAGTTTCGCAAGGAGTCAATACCGACCATCTGTGAAATTAATTAGTGTTGATAAAATTATTCACCCGCGGCACTATCCAAACAGGTTTCTATTCCGTTACCTTTAATATTCCGATGCTCAACCTGAACAATAAAAGACGTTACGTAAATCTTACTAAAATCAATTGTATTTCAAAAGGTTTCAGTGCTCGAAGAGTAATTAGTACTGTTACAAAAACTCAAAGTACAGTTAATAACAACTGTAGATCACTGACTATGAACATGTTGTGTAATCATTCAGTATTACCAAGAGTGAATATTAATTTTGCGTTAAATATTCAATTCACACATACTAAAAGACGCACTGCAACACTTGGTTAACGAATTAAACAGAATAACTCCATTATACTGCAAAAAATGTTTGGTGGCAGATTAAGTTGTTAATATCATACAGAACAATAGTTCATGCTGTAATGTTACTTCTCAAAATTAATGTTTGACCCAATTTGTTAAAGGAAGTTAATTGCATAAGTCTCAGTAAAAGACTCACTTGATCAATCAGCTAGTCATTGTAGGCGCAAGTCAATGACAACAATTTGAATTACTATTGCTAATCAAGACATAGTAAAGTGGCTTGGCAAGCATTGTGGTGATGGTTTGATCTGACGTCGAATTTTTGCTTGTGTGCTTTAACATTTAAAAAACTTTGTGTTCCTCAGAGGGATTTGTGTTAATTGTTTCCCCTGCCTAAGTAACCTAAATTTACTTATTTCATATTCCTCTGTGTTCTCTGCTGCTGCGGCGTCTGCGCTTAATCTACTTTCTGTGAGCCCGTTGTTCCAAATTAAGCAATCGGTGATTATTGCTATTAGACAGTACATTTTATTAATTAAATTTGTTGCTCGTACATCGAGTTTGCGTACTTATATATTTACCTATTCAATATTGTTCTCTTGGTACAGTTCGGTCCCTGGCTTCTTAAGTCTAAAACAATTGTTTAAATTTCGCTCAGCAAACGATCGTTATTGCGGATTAAATCGTGAACTGTCGTCTGTGTGTGTAACCTCCACAACATTATTGCATTCGCCTCTGACAGCCTTATCCGGATAATTAATTCATTAGGCACACGGATCATTCTGAAGTCTAATTACCAGCGATTTTTGGTAACGTAGGCTGGTAAAGTTACAGACTGTATTCAAAATGATTGCAATAGTGTTTTGTCAATAGAGTGTTAACGTACGACGTAGACGTTTAAAACGTTTTTAGTTACAATAGCCACATATAGATTACGAATTATGACAAAAATCACGTAATTAAGTCATTAAAAACCTAATATGTTGAAAAGATGCATAAGAAAGTTGAAATGGGTTGGTAAGGTGCGCTGGAATGGTCGCACGGTCTAAGGCATATGGTATACAAACCCGAACCGTATGAGGCACTACAATTGGTAAAAGCCAAAATGTGTCATTTAAAAGTAATTCGATATGTAGACATGGTCGTCACAACGTCGAACTCTTCGATAAAAGACATGTGTTGAAACCTGTCATTTACTAGGCGTTGAACTGCGGAAATGATTCGCATACTAGTTCAGACTTTTTCGGTGTCTCTTTGTCACGGTGAAAGTTGATTATCCATGTTTTACGCTTTCAGATCCTATGGACGCCATTCTTTAAATGATTACACTAATTCGGAGTTACACAACCTACCACGCTGAATGCGTACTATGTTCCCTATGCTGCCTTGTCTCGTCGACGCGAAGGAATTGTCGAGGCGTATACGCATGCCCTTCTATAACCATGTGCCCTAACATTGGTTAATACCTCAAGGAATAACGTCCATGCAACTGCAGACGTAGAGAAAGACTGCAATACAGACAACAAATAATTGAGATACATAATCTTTCTTTGTGGTTTTGGTCTCCTTCTCCGCAGTTCAGTTATAAAATTTGTATAGGCTAGGTGACCGTCTTTTGAAATTGTAAATTAGTATACTTGAGACCAGACGCATTTCGCCGTATTTTAAAGCGTCTTTAGTGGTCAAGTATTTTTATGTTGACCTCTTCATGTGTGTTTTGTAACACATTGCTACTTTCTGTCTCTGTTTATATTTATACTATTTAATATTGCACTTTTTTACCAGAGTTTCTGAAAACTCGCCATTTCTGTGGGCTGGCGGTCTGTGTTTCTCGTTTGAAACTTTTATTTAAAAAGTTGTAATTGTAAATAGTGTAAATATAATCAGTGAAAGTAAGTGGCAATGTGCTACAAAACACACATGAAGAGGAGACCATAAAAATACTTGAACCCTGAAGATGATTTAAAATAAAGTGAAACGCGCCTGGTCTCAACTAGACTAATTTACAGTTGCTAAGACGGTCACCTAACCTATACAAACTCTAGGTAATTGAGGACTTATTGTGCAACTCCAACTCTAAAATGCAGTTGCGCAGGAGATTTTTAGCGGGCAGCGTTAAAGCAGCCATCAGAAAGGAGATGGTGTGATCCATATCACGTGTTCACTCAGCACATCCGTGAATACTCGCTGAGCATCTGTGAACATCTAGGAGCGAGGACTTGATTTGAGATATGTCTTTGAGATACTTACGTTGAAACACAGTCTAGATCGCACAAAGTTTTTTTCATTTAATCGATTTCGACTGCATCTTACGTCATCTTCATGTACGTTTCTGAAGATAATTTTTGATAAGTTCGAAACCGATTAAATGAAAGAACCTTCTGCGATTTAGACTGTTTTTCGACAGAAATAAATACTTTATGTGGCCTTAATATTTTTTTCACTTTAGCTGCGAATACTCCGTGGATAAGCACCCATTAATTTCGAAAATTAACATTATGAAAAAGGCGATGAGACAATAGAAGGATGGAGTTTGGGGCGTAGCTTCCGCGAAGAGAAACTCACTAAGGACTTTGATTCAAAAACCTAAATTAATATATATTTCGTTTTCGTGATACTGTGTTGATTAAATACAGTCTATTTGTTGCACCAAAATACGCTCAAATTACCTGTAAAAATCTTGTGCATGTTCTTGTAACTGTTTCGGAGATGAGCGTGTTCAAACAGACACAACGCTTTCAGAAAAAAAACTTTAATCTCCGATATTTTTTCTTTTTATGCGATATGATTTTTGATGAAATATCAACTTTACCTGTGCAAACTCCATGTAAATTCGTAGGCTAATATTGACCACATTTGTTTTCAGATTAACTACAGCCATGGCGGCTGTATGATTGTATAAATAAAGGAAAGAAACTACAGATTTATGAGTAATCTTATTTTGATGTAGATTTATAATGTCAGGAGAATAAATAATTTTAACTTTGAAGTAAAATCATTGCTTCAGAGATTTCTCATTTCTCTATTTCGTTACATAATGGGATTGCGCCTTCTCAGATGTAAAGATACATAGGTTAGAGACATCCGTACACATCAGAACCGTTGTGGAATACCCAGAAGAACACATAGTAGAATTGATGGTTTACTAATTACGCTGAAGGTCAGTAATGTCTTGTCAAGAAAAATCTCACTTATATGATTTATGAAGAAAAGTGGAATGAAGTATACAGAGTTTTCTTTAATGCTAAGACGATGGAAGCTTTCACATTATGAAATTATGAATATGCTGTAAATGCCGTTATTATAATTACGAATCAAATTCACTAGAAGGAATGAGTGGTTTGTGTAGATAATACTGCTGAAATTGAAGTGTGTGCCTGCAGGGGTAGGAATTCTGAGAATCTCATAAATGTGTCATCGTTTGAACTGCTTTCATGTTGCCATCGGTGGTCGGACACAGCCACAGGAATTTCGTTATAAAGTCCCTATTTCGAATTACGAAACTCGCTTGACTCATATGCATGTTATAAGTAAATAGTTCTTTAACATATCGTGAACAACGACAGAACTGTAGGTCGTAATTTTGTCGTAAATGTGGATAATAGATAAGATGTAAATAACAAAAAGCAAATTTTACAAGGAACAAAACAAGTGGTCCATTATTATCTATTTGTAATTCATGCTTCAGTAATACTGACAAATATACATGAGACTAATGTAAAGAAAAATGTAAACTATTTTCTATTTTCTAAATTGCACATTAGCTTAACAATAAAAATATAATGATTTTTGTATTATTACATACTGAAAGATACTTGCCTTAAGCAACTGTAATACTTTCTTTTGGTGTAGCCTTCTCAGTTATAAATATTTGTTGCTTGGTTCCTTTTGGAATACAACCATTATCAAACACTTGGCCTTAAACGCAAGTTTAAGCACGTTCACCAATTTCGTGACGTACCATCTGTGTAAAAGAGGCTCATGACTTTCATAGTCGAAAAGGCTACAGAGTGTTCGAGTGATCCGCATATGTGCTGATCTCTCGAGTCCTACGTAGCCTATAAGACTGTTAAAGTCATTAGCCTCTTTTAGACAAACGGATATTTAAGAGAGTGGTAATCTCAAATCAAATGTTCAAATGTTTGTACAGCTTAAGGGACTTAACGACGGGGTCATCAGTCCCTAAACTTACAAACTACTTATGAACCCCCGACCGTAGTGGCCGTGCAGACCGTGACTGGAGCTCCTCAGTCTCCTCGGCCACCGCGGCCGGCTGTGGTAATCTAAGCGCATCGATTGCACAGTGGTCGAATGCCAGACTACAACTTGAAAGGTCGCCGGTTCGATCCCCACCGGGTCTTGGGATTTTTATCCGTCACTTTCCATTTCTTTCCCCTCTGGCAGTACTGCTCATGTTAAAAATATCGTGTAGTTTCGTGTTTCGGAACCCACGGTAGGTCCCTCTACAACTGGCTTGGTAAGTCAGTTCGAAGGTTTGGAGGAAGGCAACGGCATACCACCTCCAAACAGGACCATGCCTTGTAAAGCACTGTGGTGTTCAAACCAATCTTCGGATTGTTGACTGCTTTCCCTTTTTTTAATGCTGTTAACACCAAGTGTTTAACGTGTCTCGAAACTAGTCACAAAACATACAGCTACGGTAAATATTACAAATGAAAATCATGTCTGGAGCCAGATATGTGTAAATCCAATGTTGACTAGATACCTGCAGTACGCAAGTACATATCAAGTAGGTCTGCGTTCTACTCACCTTTTACTGATAAAAGTTAATGGTACAACGCAAGAAAAATGTAATTTTGTTTTCAATAGGGTACTTAAGATTCCAAAGAATTTAACATCCCCTTAGTGTAATTGGCTGAGCATAGGATATTTTTAAATTTGATTTGATTTCAATCAACCCGTAACTGTCCCATACGCTACCTTTGATTTAGTATGCTAAAATCCCACAAATAACAGGTCTCCACGTTACAGAAAAGACAACATATGTTTTCAGCGTAAGTATTGACTGGAATCGATCATCTGGATGATACGTATGAGACTCCGTAATTGTCTGCCATACGACGGCTGAGTTCTATATTTGCCTCAAGAGTGCCTACAACATTCCTCTGTAACGAGACTAAGGGGTCACTCTTGTCATGTCAGCTCTTCAAACAGAAAAAATGTGAAAACTTATTGAAACACCAAAGCTCGTATGTTAGAAACTTATGTGACATTTAAGGGGAGTAAATGATGTCACATTAGCAAAAGATTTCACTACTATTGTGTCCAGCGAACGTTTGGATGTTTCACATAACTGGAAACTCGTCATATTGCCTCTTACGCACGTTTCACCCGTTTGTGTAAAGTGTTTGCCACAGATGTGAAGATTGTGACACTTAGCGTTAAAACCATGGTCTTTGCTTATTTATAGTCCATAAAAACATTTAAAACGTACAGCAACTCAGAACAGACTCAGAAAGGCCCCAGGGGCTGACAGAAGGCGTGTAAATGAAACCACCTGTTCCCTTGAAGCTTTTATTCGAAAGAAACCGTTCGCAGTCCGACGACTGACACAACGGTTTTGACACTTTTTCACACTGCTGCCAGATACCGAACGAATTTCTTCTATTAGGACATTGCAGAACTGCAACTCTGTTGAATCCGAGCACAATTTCTTATGTTATGCAGTACTGAGCCACTATGAAGCGTTCAAAACTATTAGATGAAATTTAAACTTGATCTGAAGTAAGTAAAGTTGGTCTTGCAATGACCCAACAAGAACGTGTGAAAATGCGTGAGACCTTTCCAAAACTTCTGATTTCATTACAAATTTCCTTGCTTGCTTCCGGAGGTCATTATCATACAGCACGAGGAAATGATGTTTGTTCAAATGTTTGTAAATCTATCGGACCAAACTGCGTGGTCATCAGTCCGTAGCTTACAAACTACTTAAACCTAGGTAAACTAACCTAAGGACAAACACACACACCCATGCCCCAGGGAGGACTCAAACCTCCACGGCGAGAAACCGCGCGCACCGCAGCGAGACACTTTAGACCGCTCGGCTACTCCACCGCGGCCGAGGAAATGAAACTTACCGCACTACGGTGTAAGCATACAAAAAGAAGATAAGCAGACCCTTCGTGATGTATGTGCTCTGAGTGAGGAAGGCTGATATAAACCAGAAGGTTCTTCATAGAACAGGGGAGGATATTCATGCTTCGAAAGCTTTGAAGGAAAATGGGAGACCGTTAAGACATGAGAAGTTACGTAATACCGTGCGCTTGACATGAGAAAGCCGGTGGTGTATACTAAAAGGAAAGAAAGAAAGTAAAATAAATTCAACAGTTGTAGAGGTAAGGTGCCAGTAATACTGTGTAATGAAGGGTTCTGGAAAGAAGAAAACTTTTGAATGTCACATCAAAATAGTGGAAAGACGGCTGAGCAACAAAAAGTTTTGTTAGTCATGGAGAACCTCAGAAAGAACAGTTTTCCTTTGAAGATTTATGGAGTACGGATTCGAAGAATCTGTAGGGAAACTAATGACAAAGTCTAGCGAGCTCTTCACCCACTACCACCTTCATTTGTACGTTTAATAAAACACTAGAAGGATATAATTCTCGGAAAAGTATTCTGCTTTTGTTATATCACCTCTGCTTTATTATCATTAGCGTGAAAAAGAGTGCAGTAAAAAATTCAGTACCACTGCGTGAGTTGTATTCAGACACGGATTCCAGCTTTTAAGTTAATTAAGGAAAAAAAACATATGTCCTGAGCTTTTAAGTTTACTTTTACAGCAAGCATATTAGCTCGTTCAAGAAAATATACGTCACATTTAATTAAAAATCACATCAGCATGCTGCTGTTAGAGAATTGAATGAAAATATATCTTGCGTCTAAGATAGTACACTTCGGCATAGAAATAAATGTAAACCACGTTTCTTAGTGTATTAAATTTTAGATCAAAAATAAATGAAAATGCTATAGAAAAAAATATTTGTGGTTTAGTAATTACCGTTACGTGATATACAAAGAGCCATATATCTCCTCATGTATCTATACTCGGTAGGTTCCCCTACATTAGCATTGGAGAGCGAATACTGTTATCATTTCGTCCTTATTTCATTAATTACGAGACGAGAAAAATCGCTTCTTAGAAACTGTGCTTTTGACCTCACATTTATCATATTTTGTGATTATAGTAATTTCATGTGGGAGAAACTATCATGTTGCTTGATTTCTTATTTCGATAATTTGCATACGTCGAGGGATTAGATAAGGCTGTGGAGTAGATATTACAAAAATAAAGAGTGTGCATCTTACGGTATGTACATATCCCGCAACAACAGATAAAAATAGGTACGGCTTCCTATTTACAGTAAACCATTTCGCAGTGGGAATATTTTGCGGTAATACTGACTGGGCTGATGATAGTCGAGGCAGCTTACATAATTCCGTCTATTCATCCAATAATTTCTTGATATTCATTCCGTTAGGACTTCACAGGTTCGACACTTTTCCTCATTCTTGCTGTTTAGGTCTTCATTTCTAAGAGTTGTATGAGCGAGCTCACCACGTTATCCTGTACAAGTAACCTCGGATCCGAAAATAAAACTAGTACAGATTCATTTGAACCTGCTTAGTGCACTCGTTTCGCGGCCAGATTGTATTTGTGACTCCGTATACTTCCCTCAAAACCTAAATTTGACCATACCTTGGCGTTTCACAATATGTCCTGTTAATCACTCGTACTGTACTCAAGTTATGCTTTGTACTCAAGTTATGCTTCAAGTTTCATTACTCCCCAGTCCCGCTTCCTCAAACTTCGGCGTTCTTTACATCTACATGGGATACTCTGCAAATCACATTTAAGTGCCTGGCAGAGGGTTCATCGAACCACAATTATACTATTTATCTCCCATTCCATTCTCGAATAGCGCTCGGGAAGAAAGAACACCTGAATCTCTTTGTTCGAGCTCTGATTTCTCTTATTTTATTCTGATGATCATTTCTACCTATGTATGTGGGAGTCAACAATATATTTTCGCATTCGGGGAGAACGTTGGCGATTGGAGTTTCGCAAGTAGCCCACGCCGCAGCGATAAGCGCCGTTGTTGTAATGATTCCCATCCCAGATCCTGTATCATTTCCGTAACGCTGTCTCCCCTGTATCGTGACAATACGAAACAAGCTGCCCTTCTTTGGATTCTTTCGATTATTAGCATCACGTTGCCAAACGTTGTATAAAAATCAAGTATTTGTAAATCTTTGGGGTTTTACTACTCTCGTTACCCGTTCCTTGGCCTACAAAAAATTAAGCTAAATTAAATTAACCTAAGGATAAACACAAACACCCACGACCGAGGAAGAACTCAAATCTCCTACGAGGAGCAACGGCGAGCTCCTCAGCAAGGTGCCTTAGAACGCTCGCCCACTACAGCGCGGCTAAAACTTCTGTCTGAACTGCTTATTGTAGATGTTTCACTCTCGTACAAGGGTAACCTTTACAAAATGCTTTCAGAAATGATGTGTTTAGTGATTAGAAATGAGTTATTTCCTGTTCCTCAGGAATCCTTTCTTCTCATTACCATTTCGCATTTACTATCTTCTCTAAACGGCCATCATTATTTATTTAGTGACCAAATACCGAAACTAATATTCCACCTTTATTTTCAACATTTCTAATCTAATTCACTCAGCAGCATCTGACAGCATTCGACTACATTCCGTTAGCCTTCTTTCTCTCATGTTCATCTTATGCTCTCTTTCAAGACATAGTCCATTCCATTCAAATGCTCTTCCAGGTCCCTTTTACTCTGCGACAGAATTACACTGTGTTACTGAGGCGCTCCAGTCACGGTCAGCACGGCCACTGCGGTCGGGGGTTCGAATCCCCCCTCGTGCATGGATATTTGTGCCGTCTTTAGTCTTAGCTAGTTCATAAGTAGTTTGTAAGCTTAGGGACTGATGACCCCATAGTTAAGTCCCATAAGTTGTACCAACATTTAAAAGAAATTACACTGTCACTAACAAAACCGCGAAGTTTTATTTTCACTCTTTGAATTTTAATTTCCATATCAAGTTTTTCCTTGCTTTCAGTTGCATCATGAATAACGTTAGAAAAAGGTTACAAAGCAATACGTGTATCATTGGTCAATTCTCCCTATGATTGAAAATACTGCTCCTATAGAGAGTACATAATGTAAGTGTACTACTACATAGTATATGTCATATAATACAATATTTAGTGATGAATTTGCAAGAACTAGTCCTGTTAATCCTCCTGTTGTAAATATGAAAATTAATCCTAATGCTCATAATAAAGGTGGATTAAATTTGAATTTAGTTCCGTAAAGGGTTGCTATGCATTTGAATAGTATAATTCCTGTTGGTACGGAAATAACTGTGTCCCTTTATGGCCTTCAACTGTTAGGTTTGTACAGATTCTATACAACAATTTATTTAAATTCATTTAACACCTGTTACTTACACACTATGGAAAAGTGTATTCCTGTCAACATTATCATAACTTTACCCAATTCTACAAAAGCTACAAACGTAGGTTTTTCTTTCCTTACACTATTATCTAAAATAGCGTGAAATTTTCAAATGCAACTATGGTTATCAGTTACAAACTAACAAATTACTGAAACTAGTTATACTAAGTAGTTAAACTAACCTAAGGACAACACACACGATTTTTACATTTTATGCTTTAACATTTGGTATATACCAGCTTTTAGAATCTTCCGTAGCAGTGGGTGGAATCGGTAACTAAATAATATTACCTACATAGTTTAATTCTAGTTACCGATAGCAGTTTTTCATATATTTATACTGTAATATTTGGTTGGTATTGTGGTACTGGTAACTACATTTGACGTATATAGTTCAATTCAAATTCGATGCAGGTTTTCGTAGTTTCTACAGGAGCGTTTGGAAGCGGCAAGTAGAGGTCATTCATAGATTAATTCTAGTTACGGATACTAGTTTTTCTTTCTTTTACACTGGAATATTTGGTTGCTATCGGTAGCTAGATTTGACCTAAATAATTTAGGTAAATTTATCTTCAGATACCAACCTTATGATTCTGCAATAAAATTGCGAAGAGCTGGTATTGGTAACATGAATCAATCTAAGTAGATATATTCTAGTTATCGATACCGTGTATGTAAGTTTTGTTAAATTTCGAATAGCTGGTATCGGTAATTTGAAATGACGTAAATAGCTCAATTTCAGTTGTCTACACCAATTTTCCTACTTCGTATCAGTGTTGTTATTTTGGTAGAAATATTAATGTGTTTGAATTATTTTGCCATTTTATAATTTTTAGTTCAGTATGTCCGAGCCCAAAACCCAATTTTCCCGCGGTACTTTACATCCGTTGAATATTTCCTTGATTTTGTGCGTCATGATGTACGTAGTGACTTTGGATCAGATATTACGTCATTTTCAAATCAGACTGGAACTATCAGCAACCACACTTATGCAGAACTTGACCACTAAGAAACTTAACAATTGTTGGTACCTATAAGTGACAAACGGAAGTATTTCCGAGACTTCAAAACAGGTATCTTTTGATGAAACTATTAAAAAGTGGACAGACGTATAGCAAAGTCAGGATCATTATAAACTGTTACATTAAAAATGGCATCATGCTGAGAATAAGTATAGGTTTACCATTCCTAAAATGCCTTGTTTACATTCGGTCGTTTGCAGGGTAATAACCTGCAATTACGCACCTGATCCCAAGTATTTCTCCACGAATTGTTGTAGCTTATATTACGGCGTGTCTTCCGACGGAACGCGTAGTACAATGGTTATCGTCGCTGATCGCTATGCGGGTGCTCCCCAGTTCAAATCCCGCCACTCGTACAAAAAAAAATTATTTCTTTGTATATACTATTTATAGAATGCTCTACATGTTACTTAAGTTTGATATGTTTGTAAGTTTTAGGAAATACTTTCTATGTATAAAAAGGAAAGCATTCCAAGCAGGAGTAAGCCTATAGTGAGTGTATGCTTGTGTCAGCAGTAAACGTGTTCTAAGTGTAAAGTGTTGTGCTCTATTAACGACCAGCCTCCGAATTCCGGATCACCTGCAGTTTTCAACATGACAGTATCAGTGAATCAGTGATATTAATTTTACTTTTACTTCACGATAATCCTAAATCGATATCCATACTCCGCAAGCCACTAAATGGTGTGTGACCAAGGGTATTATACGTACAAGTGTCAATTCCTCCCAATCGCATATCCTGAAAAACACCTACATCACCGTGGCTCCGGAATACAAAGGGTATACTCAACTGTCACCTTCCGAAGCTGCGTGTCGTCAAAAGACCGATGGATACGAAAACAGTGGAAAGCAAACTGCACATCAGACACCCATCGGTGTTGTCAGGAGACGCTGGACAGGACTCAAACAAATGGCTGAAAGGATTCTACCGAGTCGCCAATAGGTGGGATCATTCGATGTGCTTGGTGAACGTATATTTCTACCTGGGTGAGACAGCCAAACAATGGATTGAAAACAACGAGGACAAGCTCGATAACTGGGACAAATTTCAGACGGAGCTTAAGTAGACGTTTGGAGACCACCAGTGCCAAGTCTGTTTATCGGAAAAGCAATTTAAGAACAGGGCCCAGTGACATGGTGAGTCAACTCACTTTTGGCCCTATGTCACGTAGTTAACACAGCTGAGACGGAGGCTGATAAAATTTCATACCTGATGAAGAGCATTGCGGAAGACTTGTATGAAACTCTTCTATTAAATTACGTTTCGACGACATAAGAGTTTATCCAATGGTGTCAGAAAATTGAAGAGATGCAACATAGGAGAGATGGACGAAAGTAGTACGACATACTGCCACAGTCCCTATGGCCGTTGTGGAAGACCAGCAGAACATAGCTTCCCTCATACGACAAATTGTGAGAGAAGAACTACAACGGTTTATGGCAACCGGGCTGTTAGACCAAGTGAGCACCAGGTTATGGGTATGAATGTTCGTCTTGTAAGTCATGCGGTCGCTGACGCTACTGAGGAACAAACAGGTATTTCAAACATTTGCGCTCTCAGCCCCGCCAGTAGTACCCAACATGAAGAATGACCTTGCCCTGCTATGACTTAGGCAGCATTATATCTCTTTTGTGACATGACACTGTGATAAGTATTTTGTAACACCTAGCTCTGAGACGCTGTATTAATATTATCACTTCTATCCTCGAATAATATTTATATCTTGGGCTACAATAGAGGCAGTACACGTAAATAAAATTTTCCGTGTCTGCAACTTTCTGTTAGCTATTTTCATGAAATCCTCATGAAAATATATCTTGTGTCACGAAAAATAGTCGTTGTAACTCCAGTTACTTAATTCTTTCAAATGCCTTAGAGAAAACAAAAGTTGTTTTTCTCATTATATATAAGTGTCTTGAGAAAAAAAAACACAATGTTTATACGTTAATCAATAGAAGCAAGGAAACTACACTGTTTGCTCGTTAAAATGATTATGAGTGAGCAACATACATACATTTCAAGACTGTCATCAATTGATTTTTCTTTTTTCACAAGGAAAACATAATAATTTCCTTACATTTACAATGTCTTTATCCACACAGACGCTTATCTTTGCCTTCTTTTATTATTTTCTTTCTTTTTTTTATCGTGATCTCTGTCTCTTTGTTTTGGAAACAACAGTATTAAAGAAATTTCTCTTGCAACAGAAGTCAATGTTATATGCAGTTACTGATTTTATACGTAAGATCTGTTCGATGTACATCATTATTAAATCTGTATTTAATATTCTGTAGTCCATCTGTGTACGTTTGGAATTGATATTATGGAACCCCGTAATGTTTACAGTTCTGTTCACACAAAGTGAGCTCAGTATGGATTTTCATTAATTATTTTCGCTCTCATAGTGAAATATCATTTTCGAGTTACATTTAAAAGCTGAAACTCTGAAAACATAACGAAACCGCATACGGACCGTTTGTATGGAGATTATTCATCCGTGTCGGAGCCTGATGCTAGGAATTGCACGCTTCAAATGTACCACATTAATGAAAATGCGTACTAGTGTTCAAAGTAGTAATATTTCAAAATAGTTATAAAATTTTTGATATCAGTATGCTAATGTAGATCCTTAGTATTGAAAACCTGTAAATAACTGACGTGTGCCATTTAAGATATTCTTTAGCTTTATCATCTCATTACTTGGCTATTTAGCAAAATCTATTGTTTCATCCACCATAAAGAATGACTTACTTTTCAATGAGTTATTTGAGAAAAAAGTTTTCCGTCTACCTATCGCGTTCAGTTGTGCGACCATCCGACTGTTTGTTACAGAACCCGTTTCGATCTCGAAAGGCCCAAGGGTTATCAGTTACTGTTCCGCCGATATTTAGTTTGTGTATGCTAATCATAGAAGCTCGTCTTCGGACAATTCAAAATGCCCGCATAACACGGTAGTGCTGAGACTGAATCGGAGTCGTATTTCGTCCGTGTACACATCTGGTAAGCCTTCCTCAAGCTGAAGATGTGATTTAATACCGCAGTGCCATCTCCACCTGGTCTTCCAGAAAGTGTACGTCATTGTCGATGGCCGAACAACGAGCTAAGACACGCATACTGTAAATATAGTCAGACCTGCAATTTTACGTATACTCGAACAACTGCGTAATTCGACTTTTTCACAATAACCAACAGTTGCTAGTAATTAAAGATGCAGTAAGTTTCGGAAAATATGTAGGTCACGAGGATGGATATCAGAACCATACTTTGATGATTTTATCCCCGCTCGTATACTGAACAATGCTTTTTGTGTATGTCACCTTAAAACTGAACTTATTTGTATGCCGTGTCTAATAATATTCATGCTATTCTCTTGTTCTGAGTTTTTAATTTCAAGTTCCGTTCCTGTGATTTTCACAATGTATTGTGTAAGTCTGACACACTGGGAATCATTTTCACTTTATTTCCTTCACGTTCAGTCGTGTACGTGGCGCTTTTTTTAATTTTTTTTTAGTAAGTACCTTTTGAAATTAAAAGAAGATGCGCTAAAATATCTCAATATTTTTTTTTTTTTTTTTTTTTTTTTTTTTTTTTTTTCGTGAAAGAATCTACCTTAATCTACTTTTCTACATAATTTCCGTCAATATTGAGGCACTTGTCATAACGTTGTACCAGTTTTCGAATACCCTCCTAATAGTACTCTGCTGCCTGACTTGCTAACCACTGCATCACAACTGTTTTGACTTCGCCATCGTCTTGAAGACGCTGACAGTCCAGGTATTTCTTCATGTGCAGGATCAGATGGTAGTCACTGGGCGCCAGAACGGGGCTGTACAGAGGATGATCTAGAGTTGCCGGCCACGGTGACCGAGCGGTCTGCGGCGCGTGTTTAGGTTTCATATTTTATGTGTAAGCTTGAAAGGTTATTTATTAAGCTGAAATCATGCCGTCGGCCGCGGTGGCCGAGGTGACTGAGGCGCTCCAGTCACGGTCGGCACGACCACTACGGGCGGGGGTTCGAATCCCCCCCCCTCTGGCATGGATATTTGTGCCGTCCTTAGTATTAACTAGTTCATAAGTAGTTTGTATGTTTAGGGACTGATGACCCCGTAGTTAAGTCCCATAAGCTCTACAAACATTTAGATATTTCATCTAGAGTTTCCCATCGAAAAGATGTGATAAGATCTGTGGTCTTATTAGCCACATGCGGACGGGCATTGCCTTGCAGCAAAACGATGCCATTGCTCAACTTGTCACGTCTTTTGTTCTCAATTAAATGGCGTAGATTGTACAGTGTCGTACAGTAAGCTGCTATATTGATTGTCTCATTACGAGCCAGAAATTCCACAAGCAATACTCCTTTTCTGGCCCAAAAAAATCTGTGCACATGATTTACCGGGCAGAAATTGTTTGCTTAAACTTCACTTTTCTGGGTGAACCTGAATGCCGCCATTCCATGGACTGTTGCGTTGATTCTGGTGTGATGTAGGTTACCCATGTTTCATTGCCCGTCACAATTTGGCTTAAGAAATCTTCACCGTCGTTGTGGTACCGCTCAATGAAAGTCAATGCACTGCCTAAACGTTTGGTTTTGTGCACATCCGTCAACATTATCGGTACCCAACGTGCGCACAATTTTCGGTAATTCAAGTGTTCCATCACAATGCCATACTAAACACGAGGAACATTAGGAAAGTCATCTCGCATGGAGGAAATCGTAAAGTGTCTGTTTTCAATTACCTCGTCATACACTGAACTTTCATTAACGACAGAAGGACGCCCACTCCGTTGTTCATCATCTACATTTGTGTGGCCAACTTTAATTGCTCTCACCAAGTTTCTTACCATTTCATCATTCATAATGTTTTCTCTATAAACTACACAGATCTCAAAATGAATATCGATCGCATTTAGGCATTTAGCATTAAGAAATCTTATAACAGCCCATACTTCAGTCGGCGGGACTCACGATTATCGGAGGCATGTTAAACACTCAATACACAATGTAAAGAAGGAAGAATCAGACCGTAATGGCGTCAAGTGTGTGCATGCACAGAACGTCGACCGCAACGCTGCGGTCGCGGTGTGGAAAAACCATTGATCTCTATACCTACTAGATGTTGAACTTCAGGTGTCTGAGCGTGCCAGCCATAGATGTTAATATTTCGTTTCTTGCTATATTCAAAAATGGCTGCTATGAAGTATTACAAAAATAAAATAAAATAAAAATAAACGAGAGGAAAATACATTTCGATTAGGTTTCCATATCAGCCTGCGGTTCTATTCTCAGACACCACAGTTACACACCCAGTTTGTGTAGAGATCACTGGGCAAAACGGTAATTATTAAAAAAAAAAAAAAAAAAAAAAAAAAAAAAAAAAAAAAACCCACGCCTCGAATTATTGTATGAACACCTGTATATTGATTGTAATTTTGTAGACTTTCGGGTCACGCAATGTACATTTTGCCTTTCCTTTCGTAAATAATTTAGATTTATTGTACAGCTGACCGATAAAAATATATTTATGTATACAAACCTGGTTCATTACTTCTGTTATGAAAGGGTTTTGTTCATTATTTTCGAATTCCATGGAAAAAGAATATTTGTTTGTGTATATTGGTATGGCATTCAAAATTTACTTATCTTATTTTCCGTTCATTTTGTGAACCACTTCCGACGATGTTTAAAGTTATTTGCACGTTTCGTTATTTTACATATGGAATTTAATAGGATTGTATTGACCCCAAGGGATGAGAGTATATCGTTTTTTTTCCTACAGATATTTGCAAAGTAGTTTTTTTCTAACAGTTCATTTCGTTTACTGCTGATAAGCTTAAATTTCGAGTTAATGTCCATGTATGCTCTCTCGACGAATGCAGTTCATAATTTTTGCACTTCTAGCCGGTTGGTTTGGAGAACTGCTAAAAGCTTGAGTACCTTCATGAGCCACATTTTGATTTTTCACCATCTTTTAGATTCAGATGAAAATGGAAGAGGGTAATAGCATTTGCTTTATAACCTAATAATTTGCTTAGATTTTATGACGAAATACATATTATTTTTTTCGAATTTTATTGCTCTCTAATTAACTATCTACAGTTTAGAGCAGGAATGAAATTCTGTTATTTCTAAGCTTTCTAAACTCTCCATTTCGTCAGTAAGTACTTTCCATTTGGTTATATAAAACAAACGTGTATAGATACAGAAAAATATTTATTGTACAAAAATCTACAAATGTTAAACTACTTTTCTACATAGCTTCTCAAATTTTGTAGGCACTTCTCATAACGTGGCACAAGTTTATTAATACCTTCTTCATAGAAGGTTGGCTCCTCTGTACTTAACCATGTGGTAACATGTACTTTCACATCATCATCATCGATGCAGTGTTGACCACCAAAGGCACACTTCGGCAAGAGCACTAAGTGTAAACTTACGGTTCAATTGTGTGAACCATTTCGTCAGTAAACACAGATGAAATTCCACTTTGTTATTTACCGTGAACTTTAACACGACCTTCATTGAACAGTCTGTCACATCTTCTAACCATTGAAGCATTGGTAGCATTATGTCCGTAAATCTGGCAGATTTGAGGATGAATTTCCTTTAGTTTTTCTTTGTGTTTTAATAAGCATGTAGAAGCTGATATATTTATTCATTTAATTATATTTAGAAAGTCAACCGAAGAGAGCAATGAATCATGTGAGTCAATAGTCAACTAGAGATTGCATTGCCGTACCTCTTTCTATGTATGTGCAAAGCCTGCTCACAAACAGATAAACAGTTGGGACAATGAAGAAGAAAGTAAAATATTTATACTGCTCATCTCATTCACAGCAATCTAATATGTATAATTAAGATGTTGCCTGACCACACAAAACGAAATTACTACAAATTGGCAGAAATGGGACAAAATATTCAAATGTTTGTAGCACTCATGGGACTTAACTACGGGGTCATCAGTCCCTAAGCTTACAAACTACTTATGAACTAGCTAAGACTAAGGACGGCACAAATATCCATGCCCGATGGGGGATTCGAACCCCCGACCGCAGTGGCCGTGCAGACCGTGACTGGAGCGCCTCAGTCGCCTCGGCCACCGCGGCCGGCAAATGGGACAAATATTTGTGACAAGAAAGGATATAAATGTCAATGTTGGTCCCATGATCTGTTACAGAAGCGAAGATGAAAGGGAAGGAAAGAATCTACAGCAGAATTCGGCTGGTCTAGGAACTTAGCAATTTAACTACATGGGCACGCCTCAAGGCCCGTACTCACAACATTCCTTCCACCAGTACCTCGCCCTGCTTCCAAACTTCACAAGTCTCTCTCGCCGGAAAACATCTGAAAGTTTGGAAGGTAGCAGGCGAGGTACAGGATAGCTTCGGTGGTAGAGCGTATTGCCGCCACTGTTCGATGTATATTACGAAACGTTGAGGGATGCTAAAGCGTGGGTGGTGTCGGAGGATTGAATTGCAATAGTGTTTCATTTTTAATTAGCTATGGGAGTCATAACCCTAATGGCAATTTGATTTTAATTGAATTACAACTACGTCTAAAAATTATTTCAAATATAGTATGTCTGGGAGGCCACAGAGCACTGATATTTATCAAAGAATTTATATTCTCACTGACGTCTGAGCCTGTGCCAACATAAAAATGGGACACACAAGTGAAACGTTAAGTGGAAGCATTTGGTAGTCATTCCTACGAAATCAGTTACTTTCCCTCTTGTTTGTGTCATTATAAACATTGGGAGTACATGGAAATCTTCTATAGCACAATAAAACAGCTCTAATGGCATTGGAATCGCCAGACAGTCAGATATTCCTAAAACTGGACATTAAGACAGTGAGAACATAGCATTACAATTTCATATTCTGTCAATAAAACCTCCACAGGTACACTGTGAGTAGGTTATTATTTTTTATGCATTCCTTAGGTTCTGTCTTCTAAACGTCCTAGACTTGTTGCTCCAAGAACAAGATGCTTTCAAAGTATTGGTGAACTTTATATCTCTGTAACATTCCCGATTTAATAAACGTTTGGAACGCATTTCTCCGAATTATTTGTTTTCCTAAATCTGAATGTCACGTTTTGTATACTAATATTACCAAAATTGAATGAATGTTTTGTAGTAGTTAGTCCTGCGGTATTTTCATGAATCAGTGCTTCAAAATTAAGAAAAATTTCAATAGTTCAAATTGATTAGCTTTTTTATGTACTGGTAATTGAAGAAAGCCGAGCGGTCTGCGGCACGCCAGTCACAGTCTCCGCGGTCGCTAAGGTCGAGGGTTCGAATCCCCCTTCGCGCATGGATGTTTGTGTCGTCTTTAGTATATGGTAGTTCATAAGTAGTTTGTAAGTTTACGGACTGATGACCCAGCTGTTAAGTTCCTTAAGCTTAACAAAGATTGGAATTGAAGAAAATTGAAATTTGTGGTTGGAAATAATTAGTGAAGGATAATGATATTTTCTGTTACCTACATGCATAGAACTGTTGAAATATCATAAAACAGTGGAACGTAAAAATGTCTGTCTAAATACCGCAATTAGATTCTTAGAATACAATTAGATGAAATATGGTGCTTCTAAACTTGAGCGAAAAATCAGTACATGACAGTAATCTATATCTATATATAAAAGGCTTGTGTGTGTCCGTGCTGACAGACTTTTCTACATGACCACATACTGCTACCCACTCGTGGTTGTGGTGGTAGATAGCCCTTGGTCTAATGATGTTAGTAAGGGTGTTTGGTCGAGGTGCGTGGCAGTGGGTGAGTGTGACGAGAAAAAATTCGCAAAATATGCAATAAATATTCTTAGGAAAATCTATATACTCTGTGACTTACAAACTTTACGGTACGAGTCAAAGTCTCTTTATTCTTTCAATCATCAGACAATGCGGTCCTTTCAGACCTTAATAACGACGAGGAATATCAAATACGCAATTTCTTAAATAGATCACATGTTTCCGTCAAGCACACATTACCGATTATGAACAGAGACACAAAACAAAGATAAAAATCCAGATAGACTCAAAGATAAAAATCAAGCAGTATTTATCTACACTCTGTGTGGTTCGGTCATCTTTGCAACGATTTTATATCGTGTTATTGATGTTTCCAACAAAAAAAACACGAGGCAACTAGGATAGAAAGTAAAATTTTACCGAATCAGATACATCCGTTGTTGTCACATCCCATTATGACCAGCACTTTCACGCGAAACTCTTTTGTATAGAGTCTCATGATTCACACAGTCTTACAATTAATTCCAAATTCCTATTCAAGAAGATATTTGTGAAAACCGTTACAAATCAGTAATCGCACTTATCCAATATCGTTTTCAGAAATGTAATTTGCCAGGCGCTTTCGGCGCTGCTGTTGCAATGTGTTACAAAATTGAGAATAACGACGAATAATATCAAATATATAAGTTTTTAACTTCTCGGCGCGTTTTCCTCAATCACACTTTACCGACAATCAACAGAGACAAAGATGAAAATGCAGATAGGCTAACAAATGAATAATAGAATGCTACACTACAGTCAAAGTCATACTTCTATTAGTTGGTGTGGGTAATTTAATATTGCTCATCGCATAACTCCATCAAAATGCCAAAGCTTAAGACTGTGTTCACACAAACTTACGTGAATTCGAAACGAAGAAAACTAGCACGACGAAACGAAACGGAAGAGGAAAGACAAGGGACACTTACAAAATTGCGCGAAAGGATGCAACCAATTTGAGACGGCAGAAGTGAACAAGAAAGAGCAAAGGATTCCGAAGCAACGAGACTTAGAAGGTTCGTTCCAGCAGCTGCCAGATTGCTTGACGCGCATGCGCAACGCTGAAATTTTGTTCCAGCAGTGCCTTCTCCCGCTTCTGGCTACTTGGAGTGTGGCTGTTTGGTGTTCCAGCAGTTGCCGCAAGCTGCCAGACGCTACCCGAAAAAATATTTCTGGCGCGGTCAAGCTGCCAATTTGCGCATGCGCAGGAAGGTCTGAGTTAGAGTGGGGGGTAGCCATCACGTGATACGTTTGTGTTTGTAGCGTGTTTTTCGATTATTTCGAAGTCACTGCAATCCCACTTGAGATCAGATAATTATCGTTTACACTTCTTCGTTATTAGGATGAAAAGTATTTTAATTATTCCTGTAAACTCACCTTCGCCTGCAACCAGAAACAGTGCAAAAAGCGTTCCAGCAGTACAAGTATCAAACAAGAGTAGTTACGTCATAAAAGATGCGCATGCGTAGTAACACCTAAACAGGTGTGCTTGAAAGTAGCCGTTTGGCAGCTGCTGGAACGAACCTAGAATGTCTTGATAAGAAACCGTGAATCTGATAACCAACGTCAAATCCGAAATGTACAAAATAGTGACAGAATGGCCAATATAAGTCATGATATACGCAGGAACTACAATTTACACCTTGAGGGGCTGCGTTATGATGCCACGAAGAAATACAGTGAATATCCAAACATCGTCATCGGAAAAATGAGCAAAACATGCAAGTACTACTCTGCAAAAAAATTTAAAGCTGAAACACCAGGTATGTGCTGTAAAGTCAAATTCTCACCTTTAAAAGTGCCACCACCGCAGCTATACTCTTATATGATCGGAATGGCAACGGATTCTAAGCACTTCCTACAAAATATACGTCGTTACAATTCTTGCTTCCAGATGACATCGTTCGGGGCTACATCAGTATGCAATGACGACAATTTCCCACCAGTTTTTAAAATCCAAGGATACGTTTATCATCGATTAGGGTCATTAATACTTCCACTTAATGAAACGCCAAAATTTCTGCAATTATATTTCGTTGGTGACGAGCAACAAAAATTAGATCAGCGTTGCACACATATTCAGGGACTTCAACGACCTATCGTACAGGAGTTACAGAGTCTACTCCATACTCACAATCAACTAATCAAACGTGTTCGAGACTTATCTACAACAAATGGTTGCAGACAACTATAGAATTGTTATTCGGGCTCATAAACGACCACCCGGTGAGCATGAACGTTGATATAATACACCTCAGGTCAATGAAGTTGAGTAGTAATTGTAGCCAATGAATACAGTCATCGAGATATCATTATACAACGCCGCAACAATATAATATAATATAATGACCAGAAAACAAAAGGGACAGACGGTCTTTATACCACGAATACCCTTTTCATCATCTGGGTTACCCTTCACCTTAAGACGACTGCAGTTTCCAGTTAAAGTGGCATACAGTATGACCATCAACAAAGCTCAGGGGCAAACATTCAAATAATGCGGCGTTAATTTAACGGAATCGTGCTTTTCTCACGGACAATTGTACGTCGCGTGCTCACGAGTGGGATCTCCTACACTTTTGTTCCTTTACACTCCCAACAAGAAAATTGCAAATATAGTGTGTAATCAAGTATTTTGAAGAAAAAAAAAATGTTATACTGATGTATATGAAATGAAAATAAATGCCTTGAGAAATATAGTAACGTCCAATCTCTTCCAGCTTCATTTAAATACTATTATGTTAAAACAATATTACGAAACTTTCATTGGCCTCATATATTTTCATATATCCGGAGTTCGTGTATTATTTAGCTTCACCTAAGATTATTTATTATATTGTATTATATGGATTTTCGCCCACCACACTCACCCATTAATACACAACGCGGCCAGAATACCTTAAGCACGATAACTGCTTCACAATATCTCAGTTAAACAGTATCTATTCATCTCATATTCAGAAAAATACTCAAGCTGTCTCTCATGCCATATATTCTAACCCAAGCAACGCTGGGTTTCTCAGCTAGTTATATTGATATTTGTGTGAAATGGAATGACAAAGGACAAATTAGATTGTTGATGGTGTCCCTCTTTCTAACAGTTGAATGCCATGCGATTCTTTACTATCGCACTTGGTGACCTAGTACGTTTCAAACGAAGTGACAGTGTGCTTACATAATACAAACTACAACAGATTAGTAGATTTTTTTAAACGATTTAAGTCAGAGCCGGGAATTTCAATTGAGAAGCTAGGTACGCTCTTCATACGACAAACGAATCATTTACAAATTTTGCAAAGGGATTTAATAGAAGAAACAAAAATAAACTAAATTCACACCTGTTTTGAACCATAATGTGTCTCTCGTAGGTGCTATAGGTTTTATTAAACTCAAACGTATTGGATATAAAGACAGGCAGCACGGCGCAAAGGATACCGTGCTTACAGATGCGGTTCCTCTAGGGGGATGCTTGTCCACTGTTGGTCGAGCTGATCTCTACGAGTTTACGAGAGTAACTCGGGCGTCCGATCCTTGATTGTCGTGAGTGCACTCGTGCTCTCCCGATAATCCAGTTGTACTCTGGGGCAACGTCCCAGAGATAAATTAAATTGGTCCCAATCCCCCGGTTCTGACCAAGGTTTTCGGGAGGTTTTCCTTGGTTTTAAGGCGCATGCCGGAACTGGTAAGCCCTTCCCATTTATTCCCAATTGGGATCTCCACTTTGACCCACTATCATATTGTCTGATAATTGGCTGAATAGAACCGCGACCCTTTATGAGCCGGATCTCAAACAGCGCTCTCCACTCCTCGGATTGGAGAATGAAAAGAAAAAGTTTTTTTTTTTTTTTTCAACAGGGAGCTTGATATTCGTTTTTTATACAGTTTTAGTGCATCTCCGTCTTTAGACACTATTCATGTTGTAACTATTTCAGGAGCTGGCTTGTGTCCAACTAACGCAATTCTAAATTATGATGTTGTATTGTAATTGTGTATACACAGCAGGAGGAAACTTACTGGTCTAAAAAAAAAATATAGTTACAAACTACGGTGAGGACACACTTCATTCAACTAGTAAACGAAACAACAGATATTCTGATAAAGGTTATGACATGTTGGATATGCCTCCCTACCGTGGTTGATGATGTGGGGCAGACGAATAGCGTAATTCTGTATGACACGCTGTAGAATCGGAACATCAATTCTGTCGATAACCTCCTGAAAGAATACTATCAGCTCAGAAACGGTTTTCGAGTTGTTGCTGTAAACCTCGTCTTTAGTATAGCCCCATAAAAAAGAGTCGCAGTCGTTCAGGTCCGGGAAAAATGGCGGCCAATCAAGGCCCATGCCAGTGGCCTCTGGTTATCACACAGTCAGAATGTGGTCCACACGGTGTTACCTCTAAACCTCAAAGATGGCTTCGAGCTCCGTCTTAATAACCATATCTTTTGCGAAAGCAGGGCCACTTTGGATCATGCCGTTGCATGGCACTCGGAGCTTAAAGACTGACAGGTTTGAATATTGTATAGAAAGAAATGAAGGTCTTCAGCCACAATTTGTCGGAGTTTCTATCAGTTGAATCTCATCCGTAATGCAGCTGGTCTGATCGAACTTTTGGAGCTTGCTTGAAATACAGCTAGTGTTTTTCCATGTTTTCTAGCAATTCTACCGTTTTTGACGACCGACAACGTCAGCCAGTGTGGGTGCCTCGTGAATGAGTCGTTCATTGTGAACACTTCAATCCTATGCAGTAGGGGGAAATCAGTAATTTCAGTGAACTGGTACGTCAAACACTTCACAGTTATCACACTTCATACCTTTCGCACAAACTAATTTCACACTCCGCGCGGTGGCTATTTGGAGCTACCGCAACAGTATTTCCCATTTACGGTTGTTTCCAGGAACCACCGCAGTTGTACCAAAATAGTTTGCACTAACAATTCATTTTTTGGCTATAGCAAACTCATTCATTTTCGTTTCCCTTTCACTCTACATCGACGCTGTTAGAGACAGATGTACCTGAAATCATATTTATGCTTTTACATCTTTAATTTGTATTATTATTATTATTATGGACAAAACTAAAATAGGACAATTAAAGAACAATTAATTAATGCATGCGTATATTTTGTCCAGGAAGAACAGCAAACAAGGTTTCACGTATTAGATATAAATTTTGTTCAGTACATAACGAGAAAATGACGAAGAGTAACGTATTTATCTATTTTTCTTGTGCACTACAGTAATGATTTACTTACATGTGTAACGTTAGGATCGTTTTGGTTAGGTCTGGTGATTTTCGAGTTGCAGATATGTGGGAAATGGGGTGCACAAGCCGCGCGGTAGTTGCCGAGCGGTCTGGAGCGCAATCTACATCTACATCTACATGGGATACTCTGCACCTCCCATTCCATTCTCGAATAGCGCGCGGGAAGAATGAAGACCTGAATCTCTCCGGTCAGGCTCTGATTTCTCGTATTTTATTCTGATGATCATTTCTACCTATGTAAGTGGCAGTCAACAATATATTTTCGCATTCGGAGGAGAATGTTGGCGATTGTAGTTTCGTAAGTAGCCCACGCCGCAGTGATAAGCGTCGTTGTTTTAATGTTTCCCACCCCAGGTCCTGTATCATTTCCGTAACGCTGTCTCCCCTGTATCGTGACAATACGAAACGAGCTGCCCTTCTTTGGACTCTTTCGATGTCCGATGTTACGGATGGCGCAGTCTCCCGCGTCGGAGGTTCGAATCCTCCTTAGTTTAAGTAGTTTGTAAGATTAGGGTTTGATGACCAACGTAGTTTCGTCCCATAGGATTACAAACATTTGAAAATTTTTGTTTGGGGGGGGGGTGGAGGGTAATGGCAGACCCTTCTAACACTTACAGCTTACTGAAATGTGCCCTAAAAGAGGTCTGGTCTCTTGACAAATAAATATCCACCAAAATATAATAAGAATAGAGTATCTAACTCGTGAATCAGACCTAGGGTAAATTAAAAATGTACTTAATTTATTTCACAAAACAGTTAGTACTGACGAAAATAGGAACAGTTCTGAGAACATCTAAAAATGTCAAACAATTTCAGATAACAGTGCATAAATAATTTTAAAAAAATACGCTAATAAATGACTGATAAGTTCCTGCTATAACTGTAGTTTCGAACAGCTGTAAATAACTCACAATACGAAGTAGACCAAGGGAGCGTGATATAATAACGAGCGCTATCGACATAAAACGATGTTTAAGAAAACCATCAAAAGGAAGAATCCTAACCCTCGCGCAGATAAGTAGTTGCAAGCAAAATTTAATCAAATGCTGCTGGAGCCGGCGTCGTTGGATCTGGGACGGCGGCGGCAGGGCGTTGGGAGTGCTGCAAATCGCGGTCTGACCAAAAAAAAAAAAAGCTACTCAAGACAGAAGCGTGAGTGCCATACTCTCAGCCTCTGTTTCCACGGTAAGCACAATGTTTAACAAAACCACAGGCTCGACTTTGTCTCGCCAGCTCAGACTATGTTTACTGGGGGAAAAAAAAGTTCAAATGTTTGTATAGTCTATGGGACTTAACTACGGGGTCATCAGTCCCTAAACTTACAAACTACTTATGAACGACTTACGAACTAGGACGGCACAAATATCCATGCCCGAGGGGGGGATTTGGACCCCCGACCGTAGTGGCCGTGCAGACAGTGACTAGAGCGCTTTAGTCCCCTTGGCCACCGTGGCCGGCAACATTGTTGAGTACGCAATTGACACCAGATCTAGGAATAACTATCAGCGCGTCGATGCTGCTGATTCACACTGTCTGTGCCTATTCACACATCTATGATACTAAGATCGACAGACACAAGTTTCAGATTGTGCTTTAAAGGTGAATCTAATGATCCAAGTCCACAAAGCGCATAAGGTGGAAAAATAACGGAAGTCTCGAAATACAATTAAGAACATAAGTCGAGCCGACCCTACTCATCGGCTACGAAAGAAGGAGTAAAAACTCATACGAGTAGACACATAAATGGAGCAGACCGTACTCGTCGGCCGTCTAAGACGGTCCCTTATGAAGCGCTGCTCCAAACTCTACTCACAAAACGCGAGGCTACCCCCTCACTAGAAAGCAAGAGCCAATCGCTCTCTAGTCGCCAATTTTCCCCCAATGCGCGGACAGGACGCCAAGATATCTTCGAAAGCCTATCCTTCCGCTGATGACCGTTCCCGCGTAACACGCCCCACATAGCCGTTTGCGCGGTATGTATTCCTCCGCGGGTCAGTCACTGACCTGACCCTAACGTTACGTCTTGGTGTGGCTCTACCGTTCCCAAGGTGACCACGACGCAAATTTCGACGCCCCCGTTCCGCGCCACACCGGTGCATGTTCCTGGACCGAGGGTTCGGCTACCGGTGCCAACGCAGCGGGGCCCGCTCACCGCCACACCGGCCCTCTCTCTGTGTGTAGATGGCTTCCTTCCCCAAAGTCTCATTCTCTGTTTCACATGCACTCGGCGGATCTTTCTCCCTCTTGCGCCACACAGAAGCGCCTTAGGAACGGGCAGGTTTCACTGGCTTGGCCTCCCCGTGGAACTAAACTGCATGAAAATATCAATACCCGTAAAAATTAAAGTTGGCGGCAGTTCTCGAGCCGGCCGCCGTGGCCGAGGGGACTGAGGCGCTCCAGTCACGGTCTGCACAGCCACTACGGTCCGGGGTTCGAATTCCCCATCGGGCATGGATATTTGTGACGTCCTTAGTTGTAAGTAGTTTGTAAGTTTAGGGACTGATGACCCCGTAGTTAAGTCCCATAGACTCTACAAACATTTGAACTTCGTCGTTCGTCGTCGGCCAAGGGTGTGTGTGTTGTCCTTAGGTTAGTTGGACTTACTTTACCTTTTTCGAACCCTGTGTCCACAAATGTGTACATAACTTCTTCGGTGTCTAAGATGGTTTAGAAGCGTTTTTCTCAATAGAAAGAACATTTATACGACACCTGAGTGTTCAATCATTTCATCATGCACAATTACTACCATCTGCGGAAGATTACTATAAAAGTAAGAAGCGAGTGTTGCACTGCGCAGCAGTTTGCGAACTTCAAAGAACACGGAAATTGTGGGTTACTTGTATGCCACTCTATAACTGAAAGTAGTAGTTATTTTGCGATGTAGTTATTGAACGTTCAGTTTATTTAGTACAACAGTTGGTACTACAAAATTAATTAAATTTATTCTTTAAAAAAAGCCTTGTTTTTCAGTATACGCAGTGTTGTAGAATGAAAATAGATGCATATAATTGCATGAATCTTGCTTCTAAAATCATTGAAAATTTAACGTAAGAATACTACAGCATTAAAAATAATTTCCTTGACAGAGAAAAAAATCATGTCTGAAAGGGTTAAGTAGTGTTTTTAGCTACGTACTAATAACCAAGCAGTTAAGTCCCATAGATTTACAAACATTTTAACATTTGAAAATATTGGTGACATTATTGGGTGATCGACGCACATTGAAGGTAAGCGCTGCCGAATGACAAACTGGGCAGATAT
Source organism: Locusta migratoria (assembly GCA_026315105.1). Classification (NCBI taxonomy): domain Eukaryota; kingdom Metazoa; phylum Arthropoda; class Insecta; order Orthoptera; family Acrididae; genus Locusta; species Locusta migratoria. Next base: position 875,222,666 of record CM048744.1, read on the forward strand.
CATTGTCACCGTTCTTTCAAAATTGCGCGCTAATTCTCGATTGTTATCACACTTGGACCGGTTGTCTTCAGCTTGAACTCTGGCGCAAAACTTCCTTCGAGCCGAAGTTGGACAATTATCGCTCGCATAGTCTGCCTTCACAAATGCTAAACGCCCAGACACGCTGTGGAGTGACATTTTCGCGTGTAAACTGCCGACCACGATAAGACGCGTGCGCATACGCATGTGCATATCACTTCCCATCATGACCGACGCCTACGTGTACAGTTTGAACGTCCTAACGTCCTAATATTCAAAAGTTATGACGATTTTGTTGCAAATAGTGCAATAATTGTTACCCTGTATCAGTGACTAAGCTATTATATGTTTTTTTTTTTTTTTTTTTTTTTTTTTTTTTTTTTTTTTTTTTTTTTTTTTGTGGAATTTACACGAACATAATTATTAGTGGATGCGTATTTCCGTCTATTGCAACTGAATGAAAGGCGATTTTTGGGTCATACGCGTTTCGCTTCTTCATTTGTGAAGGATCATCAGTGGCCCGTAATACATGTTTGTTTCTTTGTATAATATTGCGATAGAGTTGCAAATAATATTTAGCTGTATTTCTCACTATGACGGTTACCAATATTCTTAAAATTTCTTATAACTTAACAGTTTAGAAATAACTTGTGTAGCACACGCATTTGTGAAGTTAATTTAATTTTTCAGTACTACTTACGGTATGTGTGTCTTCATAGAGCTGTTTGTGTGTTCTCGGGCTGGATGTATGTTTTGGTTCTTGATTTAACACATTTACATCATCAAGACACCATGTATTCGTTCTGTGAGGGTTTATTTACAATGTGTAGTGTTGTCAACTGTTGCCTTTCGTCTGACATTTCTTTGTGTTCCTTGTATCTCTGAGTGTATCAGCTGTTTCTGGTTTGTTTTGTCCTCTGTGTAGTTTTGTGTGTGTGTGTTTTGCCAATTGTGATAGTTTTGTGAGTGTGAGAGTTGGAGGAGGGGGAAAGAGGAGAGAAAGAAAGAAATGTTCAAAATGTTCAAATATTTGTCAATTTTAAGGGGTCATCAGTCCCTAAACATACAAGCTACTTATGAACTACCTTATACTAAAGACGACACAAACATCCACGACCGAGTGGGGATTCGAACCCTGACCGTAACGGCCGTGCAGACTGTGACTGGCGAGCCGCAGACCGCTCGGCCACTGCGGCCGGCAAAGAAAGAAAGAGCGAGGGCATTTCATGTTTCATTACTGTTTTTGTGGCCGGTTTGATCAGTGAGTTGTTGCTTATGTCCATCTGATCATTAATCACTTTCTTATTCATTGCCAGGGCTCTTTGTATATGGACGTTTTCCTGTAGTGTCAGGATATTCCTAACTGTATTGTTGATCCTGACAATTTCCATGTCTTGTTCCATGTTGGATAGTTCCTGTCCGTATTCTATCAGGTGTTCTGCGAAGGTGGAATGGCTAAGATAGAGGTCAGGTTTTGTACAATTGTTCGCCAATCGATGGTTATAAATGGAACTGTAACAACACTATACGAGAAAGAAGGAGAAAAATAAGAAAATGCTTTGTTTTTGTCCACCACAAGAGGTCTAATCGGGCTGAAGCTCGCCCCTCCCAACCATCCAAAGGCTTTTTAATTTTATTATCTCTTATTGTTGTTTTTTATTATTATATTTTCAACAGGCCGGCAACGTAAATTTGCAATAGTACACATGTAATAAATGATACCGTAACTAATAATTTGTCAGGCACAAGTGAGCGTGACGATAGGTCGCCATCGTGATGCCGCCACTGAGATCGTATGCTGCTGTTGCTGTGAGATGTTTTAATGCCGTCGCAACCAGCTTTGATGCTGCCGCTATTGTTACTGGTATGCTGAAGTTACGAGCCGATTGCTTATATGCTGAGACCCGCTGATTAGCAGGTCAGCAGCGCCACCGCGTGGAATCATATGAACAACAATAGTGTTACATCAATTTTTACACATGGAGTCGCATGTTAATTAAACTGTAAATACCTTTTGCTTCGGCTAGTGACATCCGCAATCCACCGTAAGGTCCGTTCCGTAGGGTACATATACTCCATTTCTACATCTACATCTACATAGATACTCTGCAAATCACATTTAAGTGCCTGGCAGAGGGTTCATTAACCACTTTCATAACTTTTCTCTACCGTTCCATTCTCTAATAGCGCGCGGGAAGAAGGAACACACAAATCTTTCCGTTTTCGATCTGATTTCTCTTATTTTATTGGGATGGTCATGTCTCCCTAAGTAGGTGGGTGCTAGCAAAATATTTTCACATTCAGAACTAAAATTCGGTGATTGAAAATTCGCAAACAGATCACGCCGCAATGAATAACGTCTTTCTTTTAATGATTTCCACCCCAAATCGTGCAACATTTCCGTGACGCTTTCCCCCCCGTAACGTGATAAAACAAAACGAGCTGCCCTTCTCTGAACCTTCTCAATATCTTCCGTCAGTCCCACCTGGTAAGGGTCCCACAAGAGGCAACAGTACTCCAGGAGAGGACGCACAAATGTGATGTAGGCAGTCTCTTTGGTGGAGCTCGTGCATCTTCGAAGCGTTCTGCCAATGAAACGTAACCTTTGATTCGCCTTCCCCACAATATTTTCTATGTGTTGTCTCCAGTCAAAGTTGTTCGTAATTGTAACTCCTAGGTATTTGGTAGAATTTACGACCTTAAGGTGTGACTGATTTATCGCGTAATAGAAGTTCAGTGGATTTCTTTTAGTGGTCATGTGTATTACTTCACATTTAGTGTCAATTGCCAATTTTCGCACCAAGTAGAAATTTTATCTAAATCGCTTTGCAGTTGCTTTTGACCCTCTGTTGACTTTACTAACCGATAAACGACAGCATCATCCGCGAACAGTCTAAGGGAGATATTCAGATTGTCTCCTAATCGTTTACAAACACGAGGAAGAGTAGGGGACCTATAACGCTTCCCTATGGAACGCCAGATATCACTTCTGTTTTACTCAATGACTTACCGTCAATTACAAAGAACTGTGTCCTTTCTGATAGGAAATCGTGAATCCAATCGCACAATTGGGAAGATATTCCATAAGCACGCAATTTCATTAGAAGCAGCTTGTGGGGCGGTGCTCCTCTTCCAATTTCAAAATAATGCGAGCCTACTTATTTCATTTCTTGCGCAATTGTTTTCCTAGTATAATTGGTTAAATTATAAAAAGGTGTAAAATAAGTCATAGATTAATAAATTATTTTAAAAAAATTTATCCCCCCCCCCCGAACTAAAATCAGGCTGTGGCACTGGTTTAAAAGTATGCATGCACAATGCCAACGTGATCAAGACGAGTGCAACCGTCAAGTACGTTTGAGCAACTTGCATTTGCAGGGTACCCAGAAAGCTATAGAAAAAACCATATAAAAGCGATATGGATGGTATTTACGTTAGAAAAGTACACTGTAGGCTAGCCAGGACACATGGGGAGGTGATGGAGGTAACAGGCGACGGACGCCATTATTAACTGATTTATCGCGCGGGGGTGTCGCTGCTCATCGTATTAGAAATCAATTAGCGAACCACCGGCCGGAGGCAGAAGGCCAGCGCAAGCGCATTACGCCGCGTATCTGGCTGGGGCGTGTAACGCAAATGGCGACACCTGCAGCGGACGCTAGCCGCCGGCCTGAAATATAGTCCGGCAGAGCGAGCCGGCAGCAGTCAGGCGCGGCGCGCGGAAGCGTAAAACACACCGCCGATGACGCTAAATGGCCTGTCGCATTCGAAAATCAGCCGGCGTTAGTTTCGGCGGGTAAAGGCGGCGAGAAAAGCGCGCCCGAAAAACTGCCGCTGTAATTGCACTATGGAGACACGCGAAATCCTGTTAAAATCTGCTACAATTTATCACCGGCCCGGACACCGCTTATCTGGCCAGCGTCCGTGACGTCACACAATAAGCCCCTGTGATTGACAGCTGATGCCTCGATGGGGAAATGGAATTTGGCTCTGTTTAAATTGCATGCTATCAGCGACACAAAATGTTCGCAGCGGCGGTCGCTCTCGTACACGCCGCTCCACGCCGCACCCCTACCCACCCGCGCGCCACACGGGCATAGCTCACCCCCAGCCACAACCCAGAGCCACCACCCCTTTCTACCCCCAACAAACCACCGCCGCCGCCGCCACACGTAGCCACGTTGTGGGTGGCTTGTATTCAGGTCACAACGCCGCAAGGGGGCACGCAAATGACATCACAATGCCCCGTTGGTAGAACGGGAAGTACGGAAAGAACTGATCATACCAATCTGGCAATTGTTGAGTTGTAAGACGTCTTTCAGTTATAAACAAAGTGCAATCATTCAATGTGTAAAGTAACTTAGCTCTTAGGCTGATCAAACGTCAGCATTCCGCCGGGAAAGTCCCGGTTTTCACATACAGTAAACAGTGCCGGCTCGTACAAAATTTGACTAGTGCCTACAATATTAAAAAAAAAAAACTGGAGACAAAATATACTAAAATAAAAAGCGTGACTGACAATAGAAATAACGGAGCTTAGCAAGCCGCGGTGGAGTAGCCGAGCGGTCTAAAGCGCCTCGCTGCGGAACGCGCGGTTGCTCGCCGTCGGAGGTTCGAGTCCTCCCTGGGGCATGGGTGTGTGTGTGTTGTCCTTAGGTTAATTTACCTTAGTTTAAGTAGTTTAAAAGCTACGGACAGATGACCACGCAGTTTGGTCCGATAGATTTACAAACATTTGAACATTTTTGGAGCTTAGCAATATCCCCACCACGTCATCTGCGTTCTACACAAGTGACCAATGAAACTGCTTGGCTGAAAAGCGCAGTTTCACTCGCATGTTGACTATACATTACTAATGTTGTTTGTGATGGAAGTTTTATTTACAGAAATTAGCAATTTGGTATTTGAATACAAGCGTCACATAAGTAGGTTTGAGAGACAACGCGCAAGACACCTGAGCCAGCGCGCTATTTGACTCTGTATGCTGCAATATTCGTCATATTCTGTTCTTCCGCAAGTGTAACACGCAGTACGAAGAGAAATATTGGTCTGGTGCTGCAGTCGGTCTCAGCACACATCAGTCGCCAGGTCTGACGTCACATCTGCGCATGCGCACTAGCGAACAAACGACTGCGACGCCTCTCTGCACACGTACCAGCGTGGCTGAATCTCACTTTAGCACACGCAGCTGGTTTCCAGCTATCGAGGCGAGAGCGTTCCAAAATGCGTTTTCATCCTTATTACTAGCATTATAATTCGTATAGGCAGGAAATTGGCATAATTTTATTGTGATATCTGGATCACATTCCAAGAGAAAGGATATAATTTTACAGTGATTTATCGCTTGCTTTCGAAGAGAAATGGCATAATTTTAGTAATATATTTCCAGTGTGCTGCAGAACATTAGCACATTATCACCAGCCGCCACTGACAGTAAATGTCTTACAAGGAAAGTACATGGGCTCGAACAGACATATCAGTATAAACGTTTGCTTGCAGGATTTCTATGTACACCTCAATGTGCTGGTGGGTGTCGTTTTTCTGCAAAACTCTGCGATCATGCTCTAGATAACAATGTACATGTAATTGTACACGCCATACGAAATGCAGATATCTTATCTTTCTAATATATAAAGCAAAGTGTCCGTATATTTGTACGTTTTGCATACAAATCTACAGTTTTCTTCCAATATTTATGAAATTTTGTACACTTCAGTTTCAGTCGCCGTAAGTGTAAGAATCACATACGATGTATAGTTCACGGGATATGACGTCATGAACAATGAGATGCGCGAAAAATTGCTGCATTTTGCGACAATGCTGCTCATTTTCTCCTAAGCCATTGGACCGATTTCAACCATATTTGGTACACACATTCCTTACTGTGAGGTAACAATTGCTTCATGGTTAAGAATCACATGCGGCACATGGTTCAAAAGATATTACGTCATAACCAATAGAAATGGCAAAAAAATGCCATATAATGCTGCGAGACTTTCCAAAAGCACTGTATGAGAACGATAGTACTTAGCGACGTGAAACAAACTTTAAACATAATTTCAAACCTTTATTAAACTTTTTCTCACTGGCAACCATAGTAAAATGATGAAAGGAAATAAGTTTCTAGCTTACTTTTCCGATGTTTATGGAGTAAAACTACTGCTCTTGGTATGACGTTACAATTTATAATTTGAACACTACAAATTGTAGCGACAGGAAATTTTACAGACAGTATACACATATATAGTTGAATGTAGCTTCTAAATTTTATCACATTCCGACACGTAATTCATGATATATGAGCACGTAGCCGGCCGCGGTGGCCGCGGGGACTAAGGCGCTCCAGTCACGGTCTGCACGGCCACTACGGTCGGGGTTCGAATCCCCCCTCGGGCATGGATATTTGTGCCGTCCTTAGTATAAGATAGTTCGTAAGTAGTTTGTAAGTTTAAAGACTGATGACCCCGTAGTTAAGTCCCATAAGCTTAACAACCATTTGAACATTTTTTGAGCACGTAAACTGTAACGTTCATGGAAAACCACTCCACCATGCACCAAGTTTTAATCTATTATTTCTTTACTACTCTTTGCATTCCCAAGAAATTTTAAAGACATATAGCCCCTACACAAAATAATATATACTTGAAAAATGGCAGGAATAAATAAATAAATACCCGGGCAAGCCGGGTTTTCATCTAGTAATTTATGTAATAATCATCGTACATGTACTCTAGCGTATTGTCATCAAAAGCCGTGATGATAGTTGCAACTTTAACCTTCTTCTCCGAAGACTTTTGGTATTCACTGCCACTGCTTCCATCGCCTCTTCCCGCACTTACCGTAGCACTACCGCTTGTAATAAGTTGTTCGTCATTATCATCCCTATTATCATCATTATGTGTTAGTGTTACAACAGTATCTAACTTACGCTCATATTTCTGTATCATAACACATACGAGAAAGCATCCGAATGATTCATCTTCTACACTAATACCATCTTCACGAAGGAGGGTTCTTCGTAACTTAATCTCAACCAATCTCAATACATTAGCAGGATTGATTACCAATCGCTGCCCCATCTGACGCTTCACCACACAAATAAAGTCACAAAACGCATCATTGGGGACACAATGCACCGTCCCTACTGGCGAACCGACAGGTCAAAGTGCAATGTGGCAAGGCACACGCAGAGGCCTCTAACGGACGACTGCAGTGTTTTGCAGATGCGGGAGTATCGCTAGAGCAATAAGGGATCTATACATTATCTCTCATACGATTTTGATGTATATGTGTTTGTTAGAGCCCAAGTACTTTCCTTGTTAGTGTCCCGAGAAAATCGTTCGGTATCCACAATTGTCCCAGCTTTTAAATGACAAGGAGACTACATGGGTATTGGATTTTATAATTTTTTATATTTATGGTACGTGAAGTTCATAACACAAATAACAATCGAGCAAAGCCATTCGACGCAACTCTGAAAAATTCTCGAGAAGATCGCTTTGAAGTTTTACAAGCACACGTAAGTATCAATAATTAATACAGTTGCAGCACCTGTCAGCGTAACTCAGGTTGCAGCGTTATGGCCTCACAGAGTCCATGGTTTTAATCTCGCTGTTATAGATATTTTTTCGTTTTCGAATTGAACTGTATAAAATATTTTGTGATGTCTAATTCTAAGTGTCAGTTTTTGTTTCTGTGTATGTAGACAAGCCAGACAACTTGTTACTTAAAACGATGGTTGAGTAGGTTAGCTGCTTGGAAAGCCATTAGTAGCTATGACGATGACTATCCAGAAACAGCGTCGAAGCTCTTCACAAGTTGAACAATCAAAGACTGCCGTCGTAAACTAATACAGACGCCAATACTGTAAAAAATTTTACTGATGATTTTTTTATTGAAACCATTAAAATTAACAACGTTTTATAAAATATAGAAAATTAGGAATATAGAAAAATACCAGGTGAGTAAGTGTTTAAATACAAAAATAAATAAATAAATAAAAATTAAAAAAATCCGCGGCAGGATTCTATGTTTTACGGCCCCAACGCTATCACCTCGAGAATTCTTGAGAGTTGCGTCGAATGGCTTTGGCTGATTGTTAGTTAAGTTCTGAACTTTACGTATTATAAATATCGATAAATTCTAAAATCCGATACCCATGTGGTCTCCTTGTAAGAAAGGAAACGCAATGATATTTCTCTTATAAAGTAATCCAATCTGGTGATAGAGCGTTGCTCGTTTTATTTTTTATTTATTTATTTATTTATTTCGTTTGTGTTGCATAGCGGTATTGCTATATAACCATTTTGCAACACTACCTATATAGGTATTGTAACCTTTAAACGTAAATAACCACAAATGTACTCTGTTCAGTGCCACTGTAAATGTTGATGTCCCGAAGTTCATAGATATTTCGAAGTGCACGGATTCACTACAAATGCAGAAACTGTTTCAGTTCGTTAGAGCAGCCGAAGAAAACAGTATCTAACATTTAATGTCAAAATGCAAAATGTGATAAAAAATTTTAGTGCAAAACGTTAGAGTTGTATCGTAGGTATACGAAATAAAAATGGATAACATTTATTTATTTTGGAGAATCGTGTTGTTTCAGGAATGACGTCTATACGCGCAAGTTAAATAAGCGAAACCAGATCTACATGACAAACTTAACAGAAATCCTCAAAACAGTTTCTGAGATTAATTTTTGTCATATTTTTTGAAAATCGCGGTTTTATGAAAAATACAACTATGTAGGTAAACTTCGAAAGAAAAAGACAGTGTAAATACAAAATTTCATCGAAATCGTTAAGGCCGTTTCGGAGACAAATAATATATATAAGAATTTGCTAGAAATAGAATGTTACAGAAATATGTGTCTATTTTGGATTCGTCTACTCCAGTGCACTCATTTTAATGTGTCTCCTAGGTTTTTGTCTTATTGTGGTGTTTTTCGGTTTGCTTCCATATGATAATTCAAAATTCGATAAGTATGAACACGTTAAGGACATAATGTAGCAGAATATGAAATAATGGGTCACGAAAGAAGTGCCTCTACAAGAAAGATGGTCTGCAAAATTTGTTATGATTCTGTATAAAATGTATATAAGTTTTGCATTGTCTGCCACGTAGAAATGCTGCAGTTCAAACAATTTTCAGTTTGATTAACGTGTGCTGGCTTGATGAGAAAGATCGTGCTAGTTTTCATACAATTAAAGCGATTGTTATCCAGAAAACCCATTTGAATTTATCTTGCACAGAATATTATGAACTTTATTTAATTTTATAATATATTGTTTCCAAGAAGGAACTGCTAGAGTCATTTATCCTTCTGTCAAATAAAGCAAAATTCCTAGAATAAAATTTGGAATTTGTAAATGATTACCCAATAAATGCAGAAATGAATCCGTACCATTACAGTAAAGTGTGTATATCCCTGTTTTTATTTCTGAAGAAATGTCTAAGTACCAATATTTTCGTTTCTAATTCACAAAATAGAGATAATTTCTGGTTTTGGTTGTTCATTTGCTGCATCATAATAGGCCTATTACATATCTCACAATATGATAACTGAAAAATAAGCGTACTATATGAGAACTATAACTTGGTACATGGACACCCAAGTTGTGATTGGTAGCAATCGGAAGACTTGGTGCCATACGTATTTGCAGATGTTCATTGCCATCTGTGCCGCGTTCTATTAGCAGACGCTGGATACTTTGTCAATGAGCCCGGGTGCCGTTGTGTTTCGTTGCGGTATTTACAATACGTAGGGTGGGTTTTCAATATTTCACATGTAAGTACAAATAGTAAACAAAACTTTAATAACACAATGTTTTTGACAATTAAACCCGTCATTCACACTGCTACTTTCTTAGAACCTCTGTGTCCCCTGCACAGTGTTTCAGATGAACATGGAACATGGAAGCAGAGCATGCCCCGTCCCTTCTACAATCTTTCATTTCCCCTCTAGCCACTCCTGCATAGCCAGTCTGCACTTCCAGTCAACCTCATTTTCAGACATCTGTACTCTCCTTTGCAGCATTCACTTGCAGCATTTTTATATTTTCTCCTTTCATTAATTCAATATCTCCGGTAATATGCAAGATTTTCTATTCGTTCTTGTCCTTCTGCCTTTATGATACACTGCAGCCTTCATTACTTCATGGCTCAGAGTTACCCACTCATCTTGTATTATTTTCTGCCCCCATTTCAGAAAATCTTTGACTATTGCTCCCTCTCAAATTGTGATCCACCTCCGGTTCCTTCAATTTGTCCAGATTCTATGTTCTTGATTTTATATTTTTTGTAGTCTCGTAAGTTTTAATCTACAGTTCATAATCAATGCATTATGGCCAGAGCCTGTATGTTCGCCCCTGGAAATGTGTTCCAGTTTAAAACCTGGTTTCTGTTTTCCTTACCATTATAACGTCAACCTGATACCTCCCAGTGTCTCCTACTGTCTTCCACATATATACTGGTTTCTGTTTTCCTTACCATTATAACGTCAACCTGATACCTCCCAGTGTCTCCTACTGTCTTCCACATATATACTCTCATTTCATTATGATTAAAGCAACTATGTGTGAATGTAAAATTGTTCTTTGCAAAAATTTCTACAATGCTATCTCCTCTTTCATTCCTTTTTCGCAGTCCATATTCACCTACTACATTTTCTGCTCTTTCCTTTCCTACCCCTTCACAATCAAGTTTTCCTTTTCCTCTATATGTCTGAATAATTTCTTTTATCTCTTCATACATTTCTTGGATCTCATTATCATTGACAGAGGTACTTGACATATAAACTTGTACAGTGTTGGCCTCCTCTACATCTTCCCTAAGGTAACGTCTTCACTATGCTGTTCATTGTAAAATACCAGCATAGCTATTTTCTTATTCATTATCAGGCCTTATATTCTCCCCACCCCTACATCAACAGTCGATATGTAACAACCGGAAATGCTGACCTGTGTGCCTAACAATTCCAATTACATGGTAAGGCTATTGTTAATGGGTATGATAATGTAGCTGAGGTATTAACCAGAATGTTGCTGCACCTTTTTAGTTGGCAAGAACGATTGATAATTGATAAAGAAAATAAAATTTAGAAAAAAATATGTTAATTAAAATTCTGAAGAAACAGAGTACGGTACATAATATAGAAAATAAATAAATAACAGATTTTATGGTCGCTAGCTCGATGCACGATCAAAACAGTTTTAATGGAAATTTAATAACAATAATTAGTGATTTTTTAAAAAATACGTGAAAATTTGGGTGGGCATAGGAATCAGAATTTGTGAGTCAACCCCTGGCTCAAAAGGCACACATATCGCATTAGACACTGGTAGTGAGTTCATTAACACAGAAAATGAAAACACTAGACAATGAAATAAATTCAAAGGGAAAGCAATCTTCACATGCAGCACAACATGCACATCTCACCTTTATACTTACCATTTACAGCTTCAAGTGGTCAAAATATTAGCAGCTAGTCATCTGCAAACACAAGCATGTCAAGTTCTTTCAGAATGTACGGAACGTAATTGAACAACTAACTGCACTGGTTACATTTAAAAAAATAGTTAATGTTCTGCCAAGGTAATTTTTTGATTAATTTGAAATAAATAATTTAACTACGTAATCAAACTTCGTTCTGCTCTGAAAGTAAAATTATCAATTCCCTGTCATGGAACTAAAATTGAAAACAATCACTCTTCGCACCAACTGGTGCTTGCAAGAAAAGTTTCTGTTCTAAATAAAATACAATGAAAATTAGTCTTTCTTTTAGTATATCCGAAAAGAACTATGGCCAGTAAATGTTATTTTAGCACTTGCAATCTGACTCGTGAAATTTTTTATTAGTAACACTTATATTGTTAACTTAATTAACAGACAAAACTGGCAAAGTGCATTTAGTTAATCTTCAGTTTTAAATAGTTTTTGAATGATTCTGGAAAAAAAAATTAGATAAAGAAGGAACTGCCTGGACAGTGACTATGATGTCTGTAACACAGGTTCACAATTAAAAGGTTTTCATTATTGAAAAATTAGCACTACTACGCTAGTTAGCTGTACATGCTACATCTGTTAAACTGGTCGGATCTTACTTCTTTAGCGTACGAGATGAAGACTATGGCACATAACAATTGGCAAACACGCTCTTCTTAGGGAAGAAAATAATTACAAGTTTGGGACCACAGAATTCCTTTTGATGCTTACTTGATGATTATTTAATATTATTTATATTTATTTATTATTTAACTATAACCGTTCAAAATTTGGGGGCCGAGGCTACGACAGCGTAGCTGACTGGCCGATTGGCTAGCCCCAGGAACAAGGCGTACTGTATCATGACCTCTAACCAGTGAGCTACGCTGTCGTAGCCTTCATCCGTCAAACTTTGAATGTTTGTAGTTGCCAAACTAAACGACATAAAATTGTTATTCAAAATACTTTGTACACAGTTGGTGTCAAAAATTCCAGTGCATGATAGAAACAACCATTGTTCCATTTGAAAAATTGTATGTTGGCATAAAAAATACACTTTATAAGTATTATTACAATCTGTTTATTGGCTAACAATACGAGTCCTTGACTACCAATCATTCTGAAGTGACCTGACCAGAAATCCTGTTCATCCTGCCACGGAACTTTACTAATTCCACCCATATCTACTTTAATCTATACATTTCTCCTTTCGAATTTTCTTACCTACCTCCGTTTCGTAGAATGCCTGTTTCCTTGAACATGCCTGCATGTCCTCGGGAAAATTAACGATTGTAGTTTCCTCTTTCTCCGCAGTAACTGGATGGAATAGCCATGGAAAGATCACTCAATCATCCAGGCTGTTGCCCCTGTAACTACTGAAAAGGCTGCTGCCACTCTTAGGAACCACATGTTTGCCTGGCGTCTCCGCAGGTACCCCACTGATGTGGTTGCACCCACAGTATGGCTATCTCTATAGTTGACGCATGCAAGCCACACAACCTCTCCGGCGTCTGTAGTTCATGAGGATGGATACTCTCAACGATTATGTCAAATACGCAGAGAATTCAATCACGTATTTCTTGTTACGCAAATATTTTGAAACTGCTTATGTTTAAGAACATACAAACGCAATGTTCAGTCGCTTGTAACGTGTCAGCGTTGAAGTTTACAACTATATACGGTTCATGGTTGCTAATAGAAGGTACGTCATTAGACGGTACAGTAACTTACAGACATGCAGTCAACGAATGGCGCCGTAAGGTATTGTAAGGAAAAAGACCAATGAGTGTACACAGGAAAGTTTCGCCACAAGCGCTATACTGGCTGGAAGAAATTTATCGCCTTCAAGAGAAATGTACGAGAAACTGGGTCTGTAAAGCTTCAGTGAACTGGCCAAGTTACAGTACGAAGAATTGCTTGCACAGCACAACTGCTTCTGATGTTTGGTATTGCGTTTTCCAGTAAGCACCCGCCAACCTGCACACAAAATGCGCACTGTGATAAGTATACATTTCCTTATTTATTGTCGATTTAGCCAAATCGGCTCATGATCTTAAGATATTCCTTTACATAGCATGAGACTAATACTTGTACAAGAGTGCTTTCATGTTCAAAAGAAACAGAAGTGAAAGAGGTAAGGAAGAAAGCTTAGGGTTTAAAGACGCGTCGACAGCTTGGTCGTTAGAGATGGAGCTAACGCTCGGATTTGTGGGTAAGGTTGGGGAAGGAAATCAGTAGTGTCCTTTTAGAAAGGAGCCATCCCGACATTTACCTGGAGTGATTTAGGGAAAACACAGGAAACCTAAAAATGGAGGTGGATGGAACCACCGTCCTCCCGAATGCGAGTCCAGTGCTTTACCACTGCGCCATCTCGCTCGGTCCTAAGAGATAGGAAATTCATATTAACAGAACATGTTCATCAGCGTGTTCTGAGGAAATGAGCACATCACTCTCCTTCGTTTAGCATGTGACCTGTTGATAAATAGGAACAAGATCCGGCATTTGCCTTGAGAACTCGTTCCATGCCTGATATAATCAAAGTTAATAAGGTGCAAATGGCGTCTATTGACATAGCCATCTAGTCAGCATTCATTTGTGGTAGTTGGCATTCTCCATTCATATGTGATAATTGGCATAGGGTAATACAGCAACTCACCCGCCGATTTATCATCTCCAACATATTTTCAATTGGCGATAAGTATAGTAATCTGCTCGCTAAGGGAAAAAAACTGACGTCCTAAAACATTAAGAAGATAACATGTGCTCATACATTCTCTTCATTAAAAACTTTTCGTCTTCGACGTCATACAAAATGGTCATGGCTTTGTGTCGCAGAAGATTATCGACTACTGGCACACTCCTAATTGTGCCTGGTCACGCACTGATTGGAATTTGTGGTTGTCCGAATAGTACCTCACACCATGACGTCTTTAATTGGTTCTTTATGCCTTGTGCGAATGCATTCAATAACATTCCGCCCCCACTCCTTGTGGGGTCGAAAGTGGTGTCCATAATTTTGAGACAAAGAGATATTGCATTCCTCAGAAAATTCTATCATGTTCCATTCCTGTCCCCAGGAACGTCAAAAAGGGATACAATTTCTAAACACAGCAATGAGAGGAAGCGAGAGAAATGTCCTAAAGAACCTATTAATTTGATTTGATCCATTAGAAAATGGTTTTCTTGAAAGCCTGCGAGTCAAAGATCAAATAATTTGTTTATTTTGCACGATGCTTTTTCCTTTTCATGTTTCCTTGTTTCAAAGATATTTTACTTACTTGTGGAACAAGTCATTTATTTTTTTCCTGCACACGATTCGAAGGGCATCCAAAACACTTTTGACCCAAGACAACATGGAGCATAATATAGTGAAAGGAATTTGGAGAACACTTGGAAGATACAGCAGTTCTACAAAAGAAACTGCCTACACAATATGTGTGTGTCCTACTTTGGAATATGGCTGCGCATTGTGGAATCCACATCAGCTGGGACTGACGGACGATTTAGAAGAACTTCAGAGAAGGGCAGCTCGTTTTTCATTGTCACGAAATAGGGGGTAGATGCACGAGTTGGGGTGAAAATCATTAAAATAAAGGCGTCATTCGTTGCAAAGAGATCCGTTTGCGCAATTTCTTTAACCATTTTCTCTTCCGAACGTGAGTATATGTTCACCTACATATGGAGATTTGATCATCATTATAAAATAAGGGAAAGACTTAGGTTGCATTTCAAAAGTGAAAAATGAAATGTGAGGGTTAAGCAACGCACATGCATATAAAATGTATTCATAGAAAACGGCAAGTCACCTGCCAAAATTTAGATCTGCAAAATAAAGCAGTTTTTACATAAAGAGCAACTGATTGCTGCAGATCACCAGTTTGGTGTTGACTTCTCCCGCGAGGTATTAGAGAATGGAACAGTACAGGAATATGGATGAACCTTTGTGACGTTTCATAGGAAATATAAAAGATCCTAAGTTAAAAAAAAAACTCACGATAAAACAGTCACTACTAAAATTATTTTTAAACGAGAATATTGTAAGTTTTATGAACCTAACAGTTTCTCTAACGATTATATCAGTTTCGAACTATTTACGAAAAACTAGAATTGCCATCTATTAAGTTAACTAGTACGAGGCGTTTAACTCGACTGACATGGTTGTTAACTGTATAGGGCCCCTCGCTCGATTGACTGTGGCAGGAGTAATATTCCCCGCCTGTGACTACATTTTGGCGTCAACGAAACATTCTAGGGCGTTGTGCCTGTCATCTTTCTATTACACTAATACATAAATAACTTTTTTGAATAAGAGAAATATAGCTTACTACAAGATAGCACTGTATAAAGAGACATATTTTAATCCTAGTCTATTAAATATCAATAAAAATGCAGGAGCTTTTTGGCGGACTAATGTTACTTGTGGGAGCTAATCCCAGTTTAGAGGGAAATGTGGTCGGAGTTTTCCCACAGGATACTTCTTCGCCAGACCATATGCTTTATGTTTTACTCATACCACATATTACGCTATGCTCTTCCAACACGGTAAATAGATCTTGCAGAATAAAAAAAATGAAAGAGCAAGTAAATAAAAACGTAGTACTTTTATTTATAAACAAATCCGCTGAGTCTATTAATATTAATTATTAAATATTAATATAAATAATATCATTAATGATATATATATATATATATATATATATATATATATATATATATATAATTAAATTACTAGTTTATCATAATTTGAAACTACCATTAGCACGGATATCAAAATATGTTAACGGCGTGTGACAAACATAGTTTCTCTTGTCAGTAACCACTGACAGCATTTAAACAATGACCACGGTTCACAAGAAGCACTTCTTCGAAAAAGGAAAGTGAAACACCTCTACATCAAAATGCAAATACATACTCTACAATTCTCAGCGGAGTGCGTTACTGAGAGAACCTCGTAACTCTACTGGTCAAAACGAAAACTTGTATGACTGTGTGAGAGGCCAAATTTCTCTTTAATTTGTTGCATTTTCGTGAAATGTAACAATGCGGCAAGAAATATTCTGTGGTCATCCACCTAAATTTCTACAGGAAATCGTCGCGTATCCTTCGGCGATTCTGTTTTTATGATCTTACTGGGTGTAAGATTTCTAAAAAGTGACATAAAAAACTTCAGATTTTCTTTTTCTGTCTTATATTGCTGCCCCATTAAGTTCTGCAGAGCATTATAAGATGGCACTATTTTTAGAATGAATATAATCACTGAGGCATGGTAGTGGAATCCTGAAGATATTACAAGACTGTGGTCGATACATCGACCTGTGAAGAAGATCAGAATATGACGAGACACTATGAAAGAGACAATTTTATCATCAATGGGATACATACAATAGTATCGTTATAGAACTATATTTCTCAAGACTGAGACCAATAAACTTTTCAAACAATCCGAGAGGTTCTGCAACACGAAGACGTGCCTCATCAAAAACCATGCAAGTAAGGTGTTGTCCCGTCGGTGTTATAACTCTACCGTTATTTGTAAGTGCGTATCATGGTGCCTACGTCTGTCAGGTACCTGCTTGAAATTGCCCATAAACTTCACACTTCGCCGAAAAGTATCGATCACATTTTCTGTCTAAGGTCTTGGATAGAACATGTCCCTTGTTCTTCAGAAGATATGCCACCGCTTTTTCGATGACGCCGAAGATGCTGTAGTACTTTCTAAAAAGTTACGTTGTCGTTGAAATAACGCTGTTACCACATCATTAAGTGTGGACAAATCAAATCGTAGAGAATTTCACTTGTTAGATTGCACTTATATTACTTTTCGTTAACAATCAAAAATTCAAATGTTTGTAAATCTAAAGGACTTAACTGTGTCGGTTTTCAGTTTCTAGGCTTATAAACTACTTAAACTAATTCATGCTAAGGAGTACACACACACCCACGCCCGACGGAGTACTCTAAATTCCGACGGAGAGCAACCGCACGCTGTGCAGCAAGGCGCCTTAGAGCGTTCGGCCACTCCACGTTATCAATTACGACAGAACACATTACTTTCATTGGCACTGAATTTGACATAGTTCTTATCGTATTCAGAAATACGAGAACCATAATCCCAACGAAATTTGATAACTGCTACCATGCCACCGACATACGATAATTTATGGATGAGTCTCTTCACACATTGCATCGGTAAATGTTCCAATTATTGAGTTTCGTCTCTCGAAAATGTCCCTCCCACAACAGCCAAAGACTAGGATGTATTACGTTACCTTGTTTACAGAGAGGTGACTATTCTGCTTCCTACTTCATGTCCACTGCCACGTTAACGTAAGTTGCACCAGCCCGTACCAGTATGCACTTGGTACTCCTACGAAATAAAACATAACAGTTTCGGCAATTTCAATAAAATCATTTTATATTTGATATGTTGTTTAAAATAAAAGTATTACACTGTACCCTGACAGAAATTTATAGAAACTCAGGCACATATATATATTGCGTAAACGATATGGTTCTCTTTAACACGAAGCCAAGTGGTATTGCAAGACTGCTATGGCAACTGGCAGTGTAACAGATTGCAACAAGCGGTGTTAGCGCAGTGTCCAGAGACGAGGATTACGCAGTTTCTGGCACATGAAATAGTGTTTCGTGCTGTCGCACTCCTTTGAATGGGAATTCACAAATTCGGTCGAGATATTGCAGTTTATAAATACGCTTCTATAACCGACGGAAATAGAAGCAAAAAAGTATCGACGCACAAAGGGGCTATCGATATGGAATATCTCGTGGTCTTTTTCTGTTGCGCGAGGCAACAAGCTACCTCCTTTTTTTTATAGTCACCCATTCGATACGTGGTGTCTTTTTTGTCATAAGGTATTTTAATTTACGTTGGCGCCGGAGTATTATACTTTATCCATATTCGATGAAGCTTTATGTCAACACGGAAGCAAGGGCTTTGGCTACCAGTGGATTAGCTCCCAAGTTTCATTCCAGTTTACCTGTTAGATCTTTATCAAGGGTATAATCATTGTGGAATGACAGCCACGATATTATTATCAGAATTAGCTTTGGTGAATGGTAACAGACGTCAGTGGTCCTAAAAGGATAAAGTAACTTTACTATAAGTAAATTATTCCTGAGTAAGATAAGAGAGAACTCCTTTTACGACCAGAAATATGCATCTGAATGTACACTTTTGTTGAGACCTTTCAGCTAAAAACGAAAGTATGAAGTGGACTTATTACAGTCTCTCTTTTCTGACCGTTAACGTATCAAGGCATGATGTACGTTTTACTCACTTACATACTTTGAATGCATTCGACCCGTTATGTCTAGTTCAAGAATTCAAATGAAAACAAGTAATAGAAGACATTTGAAATAGATACTACAGATTTTTTTTAAATAAATACGTGAATTTTTAATACTGAATCCTTTTTAATGAATTGCATTATCTATTATAAACTGATAAAATATTTCTGATTATTGTATTGACGAAAACTAAATCATTAACAGAAAGCATGAGACTGAGTTTTGCACTTGTAAGACACCTAAGCATTGAGGTCACTGCACACATGTTTTTAACCTTCGGTATAGTACCTTTTTCTCGTCTTTAAAGCATGGCGCAATGAACACATTCTCTTCTTCCAACCTTTGAGAGATACGAAAATTCTTCTCCATATCTAGATATATGGATGTATTTAGAAAATGATTTGATTAGTCATGAACAGATAATCTACATTGAATGTCCCTTGGTGAAAAGTTTCCTCTTATGGAAATGTCCGTCATGATATGTGAAATGATGCACAAAGAATACATGCATTTTTACCGCACACGTCCACTATGTAGGAGCAAAAAGCCGTGTGTCACCGTTTAGTCTTTTGTGATTTTTTCGGGATTCGAATCCAGATATCCCATTCCGGGCAAGCGGTCGCCTTAACCAATTAGGCTAGCCAAATACGCTTCTCTTCCAACCCAAATTCTTAACTTATAGCTGACTATGATGGTAGTGCCACCTGCGATTAGTTCCTCTTGCTCGCAGCCCATACTGGATTCCCAAAAGTAGCCGAGCGTAGTAATGTGCCAGCTTTGCAACTGTCATTGTTTGTTGTGAGCATATTTACAGTTATTGATATAGTATAAGTACAGGTTTGCGAGCAAGAGGAACTAATGTGCAGGGTTCACTACCATCGTAGTTGTCACACCATAATGCAATTTTTATGCCTATGTTATGAATTATAATTTTTGTAATATTTACGTGACATGATTTATCGATTTAGTTTGATGTTTATGTATCTGTTAATATATTATATTTGGATATGAGAGTTAGGCTACTGAAAATCTGAAACCTGCTGATGTAAAGTATTTATAAACATTGTTGTCCTTGAAACATTTACTGTGTTAATTGATGATCTTGTAGAGGATCTGACTTAGGACTTTCGTAAACCGTATCCATGTGTGAAAGATGGGGAACATCCCCGCATCAAAGGAGAGTAATGAGGTGGAAGTAAAAAGGTGGGAAAAACGAGCAGCGGTGGAGTAGCCGAGCGGTCTAAAGCGTCTCGCTGAGGAGCGCGCTGTTGCTCCCCGTAGACGTTCGAGTCCTCCCTGGGGCATAGGTGTGTGTGTTGTCCTTAGGTTAGTTTACCTAGGTTTAAGTACTTTGTAAGCTTCGGACTTATGACCACGCAATTTGGTCTGATAGATTTACAAACATTTGAACATTTGAATTGGGAAAAGCGAGCCAGGTGGCTAGTCTGCGATGCGAAAACGTCAGTTGCGAGAATGTCGTAGTCTGGACGCTGATGAGTGAACAGTGGGGGTGTCTCGTGGCTATTTTGCTTGAGACTGTACTTTTCAAGAAGACCAATAAAATGGACACGTATGGAGAATATTGGCATATTTGTGGCTTATTATTGAAATTATTTCGACGCTAAGGAGACTAAATTTTGTCACATACTGCAAGAGCCAGTAATGGAATATACGAACCGCACCGCAGCGCCAATCTTCCACCATATGCAAAGTAGACAATTTGGGCCCACTTTAGGATACGGTAGTAACACTAAAATGGGTCTTTGCGATCTCCTTTTGACATCTCGAAATTAAAATGAAAATAATGCCTTAACCCTTCATCTGACACGGAAACTGAATACATGAGTTTGTAGAGGAGAAAATTCTCTACAACTAGGCTCTCTTTTTTAATATCTTTCATGGTTGCAAAGGTATTTACAAAAAGGGGAAAAACAAGGAAAGATAACGGCGATATCATGATGTCTTTGTCTTTAACGTGTTCCCACATTTTAGGTCGACCGTTCAATCGATCGGTACCAAATTGTATAGACATAGTTGTTGGCTGCCAGAGACCAGAACCTGGCTTTTCCAAATATTTCGGTCAAAAAATACGTTAGTAACACTAAAGAAAGCCATTTGTGATGTAATTGCAAATAAACCGTTAATCTGATACGAAAATTGAATAACCGAATTTGTCGAGGAGAAAATTCTCTACAACTTTGCTCTCTTAAGTTTTTTTAATATCTTGCATCATTGCCTAAATATTTGCAAAAATAACGGCGATTTGACTATGTCTGTCCGTCTGTAAAGTGTTCACACTCTTTAGGTCGAACCATTCAATTGATCGGCACCAAATTTTACAAACATAATTGTTAGCTGCCAGAGACCAGAACCTGACTTTTTCAAATATTTCGGTCAAAAAATACGTCAGTGACACTAAAAAAAGCCATTTGTAATTGTAATTGCAAATAAACCGTTCATTTGATACGAAAATTGAACGATTTAACACCGTCCATCGAATTAACGAAAACCATTCATTCGGAGATGTCATGCCGGCCGCGGTGGCCGAGGAGACTGAGGCGCTTCAGTCACGTTCTGCACGGCCACTACGGTCGGGGGTTCGAATCCCCCCTGGGGCATGGATATTTGTGCCGTCTTTAGTATAAGGTAGTTGATAAGTAGTTTGTAAGTTTAGGGACTGATGACCCCGAAGTTAAGTCCCATAAGCTTAACAAACATTTGAACATTTGGAGATGTCACGTGACATTTCACGCCCAGAACTCTCTCTCTGGCATACGCCATCTTGCGTTACGTATTGGATTATTATTATAACGTACACGTTGTCATTTCAAAGCAATGGCGCACTGAAGAATTAACAAAAACACGTCTTTATTCGTACTATATGTATGACATGATAATCTAGTGTCCAAAAATGCCTTATTAGCATCAGTTAACAAATGCCATCAATAGTACGAGACTAAAAGACTAATTTTATAATTGTTCGCCGTAGTATAGTGGGCAGCGCGTTGGTTTGTAGCCGGCCGCGGTGGCCGAGGGGACTGAGGCGCTTCAGTCACGGTCTGCACGGCCAATACGGTCGGGGGTTCGAATCCCCCCTGGGGCATGGATATTTGTGCCGTCCTTAGTATTAGCTAGTTCGTAAGTAGTTTGTAAGTTTAGGGACTGATGACCCCGTAGTTAAGTCCCGTAAGCTATACAAACATTTGAACATTTTTGTTGGTTTGTAATGGATATGGTTGGTAGTTCGGAACCCGCCACTACGAACAATTTTTTACTCCGTTTTTCCTAAAATAGGGGCACTTTAATTAATTACATAGAGCTATGTTTTCAATATTTAGAGTTGTACATACGTAATCATGCTCCTGCTAAAATGTGCGTTTGTTCTATTTCGTGAACATGCCGTGAAGTACGTAACGACTAATTGACCAATGGTCTTCTGAAGCAAATGCACGTAAACTGGGAGGATACAGTAATAATGAATATTCTGAACAACGTGCTGATACTGGTAGTTTCGTATATAAATGAAGATTTCTGTGGCAAGTGTAGTTCCTTAATGAAACGGAAGGAAACTGTATACATTGCAACAAATTCCCTTGTTTATTTTTTCTAAGCAGTTATTCACTATTTATGGAATATATTGGAAGTCATTAATTAGAATCAATGCATCTACTAAAATGTTTGTCTTTGACATGGTCGCTATGGACGCTTTTAACGTAGATGGTATTACCCTTCCTGTAGTTCAGATATTACGTCGTTCATATTACTTTGTTCTGCGCTAAAATAAAGAGCAAGTATTCTATTTCAAATAGTGATTACGTTTCAATTTACAGCTAAAGTCACAAACGGAATAAGTCTGGTAATCCTGAATTCCATATAAATGCAGTACTTAATATATATACAAAGTTGGCACTATCATTACGTCATTTACAACAGTCATTGTAACGGTATCTCCGTAGTATATGTACATGTTTACAATTAGTTGGTATGTATTTCATGGCTTGTTCTCGAAAAAGAACAAATGCAGTTTTCACAGGAAGCGCTGATGCCTTTGAACAACTCGGAATTTTGTAGAATATAGTTGTGTTCAGTTAACAAAATTGCGAAAACCTTTTAGGAAGCAAGAGGGAAAAATTGTCAGTTATTTATATATATTCATCAGGGAGATCGATGCTTTGAGGTTGTTTGTTCATGTTCTTTCATGTTCGTTCCTGGTTGTTCGACGAGAATTTTACACAGTTTTTTATTACAGATGACGTTGAACCAACACCGTCCGAAGAGAAGGCCTGTGCTCTGCCGTGCCACGTCACGTCATGCTGAGTAGGTGAAGATCGCGTAGCTAACTGGCTGGCTGATGGGGCACACCCACCGCCTCGCATCGGCCAGTAAGCAAGGCGATCGTGACCTACTCTGCGTGACGTGTCACAGGAGCGGACAGGCATTGTCTTCTGAGGGTGTTGGTTGAACCCTCTTTCTTTCTTTCTCTTTAGATTGGTTCTTCGGTTTGATCCGTGGCCAGCGGGTTTGATCGGTACTTGTGCACGTTGGTTTGTTTTGTTCTATTTTGATCGCTTCGTCCATCACTCAGTTTTCTAGTTACAGAGAGCTTCGAGCTACCATACAGGCAACCCACTGACCGAGAGCTCTGAGACACCACGCCCTAGAAAGTTTCGAACCACCGTCTAACATGTTCCTACATCACAAACTAATTCCTTGCCAATTATGTTATGGCGAACAGCTGTGAAAGTAATCCTTAAATCTCGTACCATCGATGGCAAGTGTTACTAACATTAGATTGTAATTCATTTTCCTATGAACAACGTGTTTTTGATGATTTTCAGTGCTCCATTGCTTTGAAATGACAACGCTTGAGTTGTAATAAAAAAAATCACCAAGTAGAGAAAGCAAAATGGCGTACGCAAAAGAGATTTTCGGCTGAGGGATGTCACGTGACTGATTTACTAACGCCAAATGTACGCTGTGTTCCATCCACGCCGTAGTAACTGGTCCGAACGCCAAATGTACGCTACGTTCGTTCCAGGATTGCGTCATTCGTAACCAGTACAGGCAGAGAAAGGAAACTTTGAACAAACTACCAAGGCAAGACAGCTGATAATGTTTTAATGGAAAAATATAATGAAAATGTGGGACAGGTATTAATGATAGCTTAAAGAGATAAAAGTTGAAAAGGAGCATGTTTGTCAAAGCTAAACTCAAATATCATAAAAATTTGGCTGTTTGTTAAAATATAGTAAGAAAGAATATTTCGTTTTGGGTGCTTAGATATTATCACAATGGCAGAGTCATAAATGTTTCACTATAATTTTTATTATTTACATTAATATTTTTGTCCGAAATATTTGCAAACAATTATACAACAAAAAGTCTGAAGTGGGCCGAAAAACACGTCAGTGCGATTTGTTTTGTATTGTAACTACAGCCTGGACATTCCAGAGAATAATTTTCTCAATAATCAGTGGATTGGGACTACAGCTGATAAATTTGAAAGTGGAAGAAAGTACCAGCAGCTGTATAGAAATTATTTATTCAATTACGTGACCGGTTTCCTTGTAACATTAACGCCAGCTTCAGGTCCCTGTTGTGTAACTTCCACTACTAGCACATTTGGAAAGGGTCGAGGTTGTGTTTCTGACATGAAGAGACTAACAAATTCATGATTACCGATGTCAACGTTTTCAAATGTGCTAGTACTGACAATTACCTAACGAGGGCATGAAGATGGCGTGATTGTAACACCGAAACCAGTCGCGTCACAGAATAAACAATTTTTGATTAGAGATTAGATTAGTTGTACTTTTCGTTCCAGTAGATCCGAATTGAGGGAATCCTCTTGGATGTAGAACATGTCAGAACAAAATACACAATATATACATACAAAAAGAGAGCATATGTGTTAATGTACCTTGCACAGACCCCAAATGTAATTGCCCTTGTGGATGTGGAATTGGTCAGGAAAAACAATTATATTAAAAATATTTACATTTTACAGGACAGAAAACCTATTACTACTTACTAATTTACTAGGTGCTTATTAAAATTCTTAGCAATTACTTTCTCATTCTTTTTTACTTTTCTATTTCTTTCCTTTATTTTTTTATTTTTACACTGATTTAGAATGATTACATTACTACACAAAACTTGTTCTGAAATCAAACTGAACACAGTATTCATATTTGTGAATCAGTTACTATCAAACACTTCTGGTAAGAAATTTATCAATGGAGTAGAAGGAGTTGGCCACCAAAAATTCCTTTAGACTCTTTTCAAACTGTACTTAATTTGAATTAATTTTTTATGGCTACTGGCATGTTATTGAAAATGTGTACTGCTGAATATTTGACACCTTTCTGAGCCAAAGTAAATGACTTTAAATTTTTATGCAAGTTGTTCTTGTTTCTAGTATTGATTCCATGGACTGAGCTATTTGTTTGAAAAAAAGATATATTTTAACGACAAATTTCATTAGAGAATAAATGTATTGGGTAGCAGTAGTAAGTATCCCCAGTTCCTTAAAAAGCCCTCTACATGAGGTTCTTGAGTTGACACCACAAATGATCCGTAACGCACGCTTTTGTGCTCTGAAAACTTTTGCTTATCCTGATGAGTTGCCCCAGAAAATAATCCCTTATGACATTATGGAGTGAAAGTATGCATAATATGCTAGCTTTTTTTATTTTTATATCTCCTATATGCGACAACATTCGCATAGCTAACAGGGGCTTGTTTAGGCGCTTCAGCAGTTCTGTGGTATGCCCCTCCAAGTTAAATTTATTAAATGTCTGTAAATCTATCGGACCGAACTGCGTGGTTATCAGACCGTAGCTTACAAACTACTCCGCAGCGAGGTCTTTAGACCGCTCGGCTACTCCACCGCGGCTTAAATTTATTATCCATCTGTAATCCTAAGAATTTGACACTTTTAACTTCTTCTATTTCCTTGTTGTCATACTCGAGGCATATACTGGCAGGAAACCTTTTACAAGCCCTAAACTGCATATAGTGTGTTTTTTCAAGATTTAGCGACAGAGAATTGGCTAAGAACCATTTCTTAATGTCCATGAAAATTTCATTAGCTGATCTTTTTAAGGCTATATTTGATTTAATATTTATTGCAATATTTCTGTCATCTGCAAATAAAACAAACTTGGCCTCCGTTAATGTCGATGATGAAAGGTCATTGATATATACAGCCACCTTCACATTTGAGAGAATAGGTACCAGGCAGCATGCTACCCAGGATCTCGTAATAAAAACAGTATCGTGTACTTTTGTCCTATCTGCTAGGTATCGGATATTTCAGTAAATGACACACTCTGGCGGTTGCATTGTAACGTACAGTCTCATGATGCTACCTCTGTCCTACGTTAGTCCGTGGTTAGCAGAACTGGTGCGAGAGGGTGACGAAGTTGCTGCCCCAACTCGGGCTACCAGTTGATCCGAAACCGGAGCGCAGACAGGATGCAGATCATATCTGGCAGAATGGGAGAGAGATACTCCGTTTAAAGATTTTAATGAAATTGGCAGTGTTGAGAACTGCTATATTTTCAAAAAATGTTCAAATGTTTGTTAAGCTTATGGGACTTAACTACGGGGTCATCAGTCCCTAAACTTACAAACTACTTATGAACTAAGTACTAAGTACGGCACAAATATCCATGCCCAAGGGGGGATTCGAACCCCCGACCGTAAAGGCCGTGCAGACCGTGACTGGAGCGCCTCAGTCCCCTCGGCCACCGCGGACGGCTGCTATATTTTGCCAAATAATCTGAAGAGTTCGTCGTACTCTTGGAAAGAATTGTAGATACCTTGCAATAAACACATTTTGGCGACACTAAAACAGATACCTCGTTATGGGGAAGTATGGAGAGACAATATGGACGACTTTGAGCTTAATAAATTGTGCTACCGGAACTCCACGAAGGAACATTGTTACACCCTTTTCTGGTGCGAAAGGGGCCTACTCGAACAGGCAAAACTTCTATCTTCTTCTTTCAATTATTAATGAGTGAAGTGGTTCTTCACACAAATAAAAAGATCAGTAAAATAGTCGTTTTTGCCTCGACGTTGGAGAGATACAGAGGACCCACTGTTATGGTTTTTATAAATGTATCTATTTATCCTATAAATTAAGCTGTTATCAAATTTAGTGTTGCCACAAGTTTTTATGTGTTGCTGATGTCAATAAATTACTGATGAGTTTTGGTTTGTTCGTTTGGAAAGGGTCGAGTTTGTGTTTCTGACATGAAGAGGCTAAGAAATTCACAACTACCAATGTCAACGTTTTCAAAATGTGCTAGTACTGACAGTTGCCCATCAGGGGCCTGAAGATGGCGTGATTGTAACACCGAAACCGGTCGCGTCAAAGAATAATTTCTGTACGTCCATCTTCACATTCGAGAGAATAGCTACCAGGCAGCATGCTACCAAGAATCTCGTAACAAAAACACTATCGTGTACTTTTGTCCTGTCTGCTAGTTGGAGACGTATCGGATATTTCAGTAAATGATGTACTCTGGCTGTGGCATTGCAACGTACAGTACAAGCTTCCTAGGGTTTTATTGCTTTCTCCCACAAGTCCCCTAAAACCTCCACATCCTTTCGGATGCTGTTGTGTAGCAGTGTGCGTGTGTACCGCCCTACAGTACGCACGAGGTGCCGTATTTGCTGTCCAAGTCTTTATGGAAAGCATAGTGTTCTGTCTAACCTGTTGTCTTCTATAGTTGCCGGCCGCGGTGGCCGAGGTGACTGAGGCGCTCCAGTCACGGTCAGCACGGCCACTACGGTCGGGGGTTCGAATCCCCCCTCGGGCATGGATATTTGTGCCGTCCTAGTTCGTAAGTAGTTCATAAGTAGTTTGTAAGTTTAGGGACTGATGACCCCGTAGTTAAGTCCCATAAGCTTAACAAACATTTGAACATTTCTTCTATAGTTGTCTCCACAGCGCAGAGGTCGTTGGTTCTTCTACAGCATACAAGTGAGGCTAAAATAAGTTCTGTATGATGGAAGCATAAGAAGCGACTCGCGAGCTTCTTAATTTTCAGGGATGCCATTTATTAAATAAATAATTAAATACGAACAAGTTTTGTTAATATGACATGGCCTATGCTGCCCATAGCTCAGGTTGAGACCTCGACTGTTATCACTATTACAGAAATCTTTACTCATGACCGGCGCGATCCGGCGCGTATAGTGCTCAGCTCGAGATTGAGACTGCGGCGCGTTGCGAGAGGGCACCTGACGCTCTATTTCGCGCCAAAACAGGGCCGTCTCGCGCCTTCTGCAAAATCGCTCTTCTCTTGTTACAATAAGAGAAGTCACCTTAAACTTTTTAAACTGTCAAAACCTAGCCTGTCCTTGAGAGATATTAATTACAAATTATCAGCTCTGAATAATTAATATTTACTTTATAATAAACAAAACTAATATCTAAAGAAATCACGTGACATGAAATGCAGCAGCCAATGCGAGGAGAGCACCAGTAAAATAGGCGGGCTTTCCCACGGGAACCAGCACCTACTGTGCCATATGCTACTGCTCCCCACCCCACATTTCAAATATGCAGCACTTCTGTCTTTCTTCCGTGTTTAAGACACGTACGATGTTAGCAAAGAAACGGCCAGCGGCCAGGAATATCACAAAAGTCTCAAGATGCTACCTCTGTCCTACGTTAGTCCGCGGTTAGCAGAACCGGTGCGAAAGGGTGACGAAGCTGCAGCCCCAACTCGGGCTACCAGTTGATCCGAAAGCGGAGCGCGGGCAGGGTGCAGAGCATATCTGGCAGAATGGGAGAGAGATACTCCGTTTAAAGATTTTAATGAAATTGGCAGTGTAGAGGACTGCTATATTTTGCCAAATAATGTCTGAAGAGTTCGTCGTACTCTTGGAAAGAATCGTAGATACCTTGCAATAAACACATTTTGGCGACACTAAAACAGAGACATCGTTGTGGGCAAGTATGGAGAGACAACATTGACGACTTTGAGTTTAATAAATTGTACTACCGGAATTCCACGAAGGAACATTCTTACACACTTTTCTGGTGCGAAAAGTTCCTACCCGAATAGTAAAACTGCTATCTTCTTCATCCAATTATTAATGAGTGAAGTGGTACTTCACAGAAATGAAAAGATCAGTAAAAGAGTCGGTTTTGCCTCGACGTTGGAGAGGTACACAAGACCCACTGTTATGGTTTTATAAATGTATCTATTTATACTATAAATTAAGCTGATATCAAATTTAGTGTTGCCTCAAGTTTGTATGTGTTGTTGATGTCAATAAATTACTGATGAGTTTCGGTTTGTTCGTTTGGAAAGGGTCGAGGTTGTGTTTCTGACATGAAGAGGCTAAGAAATTCACTACTAATGTTAACGTTTGAAAATGTGCTAGTACTGAGAGTTTCCCAACGGGGGCCTGAAGATGGCGTGATTGTAACACCGAAACCGGTCGCGTCAAAGAAAAAACAATTTCTGTACAGCCACCTACACATTTGAGATAATAGCTACCAGGCAGTATGCTACCCAGAATCTCGTAATAAAAACAGTATCGTGTACTTTTGTCCTATCTGATAGGTGGAAAGGTATCGGATATTTCAGTAAATGACACCACAGTCTAATATATACAGTCGCGACACTCACTGCTGTGAAAGCTGTTACCGTCTGACATTTGGAGCGACACTAGCGCTCCAAGCGGTCGTAAAGCCGGCTGTCCCTTAACGCCGTATACGACACATTAACAATGGCCGCTTGTAATTACTTTTCTGTGTGGTTTGCTAAATATTGTATATATTCTTGCATTCCAAGCTTTATTTAAGTATCTTGACACGTGACTGAGCCTAAATGAAACTTAAACCGAGTAAAAAGTCGTTGTGATCTGATACAAACTGCAATATATTACGAAGTACTTCTTTAGAAATTGCTTGCAGCTTACCTTGCTGGTAGTGATAGATAAACACAGTATTTTGCGCAGCCAAGCCTATAATTGAACTTCCAAGGGATAGTTAAATGTCAACCTTACTTTGCTGGTAAACACAGTATTTCTTTCATGAGAAGCATGTAATTAGCCTTCCCGGTGTTAAAAGGTGCGAAAAAAGGTTTTTTCCCCCTGCTTTTTACTTATGAGAACACCCACTGGCAATGAAACTTTCATCTAATATAAATTTCCTACGAGGCTACTTCAATTGTATGTTATTTTAAGATAATACGTCGATT
This sequence comes from Locusta migratoria, assembly GCA_026315105.1. NCBI lineage: Eukaryota > Metazoa > Arthropoda > Insecta > Orthoptera > Acrididae > Locusta > Locusta migratoria. The sequence continues at coordinate 875,252,704 of CM048744.1, forward strand.
ACACGACAGTTTAAACGTCATATAATATGGATGATCCTCAGTCATTATCACCGTCTGTCATATGGTTAAGAGAAAAGGGGGGAGTGGGAGGGGGAGGGGCGACAATCGTCTGTAAAATAAGGTAAATAGGTTTCAGGTAAATAGGTTTATGTGTTAGATTGTGGTTTCCATTAGATAAAACAAAAAACATATTTAACCTTTCAATCATTAATAACGGCCACACTGAACACTTCTTTTCCATACATTTGCCCCAGAAGTAAATTATTTCCGAATGCCTACACAGAAAGGCTCAGCAGTAACAAAAACCAACACACGTATACGATACAGAACAACGTGGCTTTACGTCCCCAAGGAGCGCTGCAGTCGCCTAGTGTAACAAAAATCATCGGTAGTGTCGCGACTGTATATATTAGACTGTGATGACACACTCTGGCGATTGCATTGTAACGTACAGTCTCAAGATGCTACCTCTGTCCTACGTTAGTACGCGGTTAGCAGAACCGATGCGAGAGGGTGACGAAGCTGCAGCCCCAACTCGGGCTACCAGTTGATCCGAAAGCGGAGCGCTGGCAGGATGCAGAGCATCTGGCGCCGGCTTATTGATGCTCCCAATTATCGCCGGCGCCTCCCCGCCAGCAGCGCCTTATTATTCATCAGTCGCCGGCGCCTGGCTGCGAGTCTCGGCCGCACGCACACACGCGCGTGCGTGCTCCTCACTGCGCGGCCATATTTCTAATCAGCCTAAGTGCGTAAGCCAATAACGGCCCCCGAGTTAATTGATGGCGCGGCACCTGAAGCCCCTCAGCCGCCGCCTGCGGGCTTTCTTCCGGCCGCCCCTCATTACACAAATGGCAGCGCGGCTGCTACCACTGTGCGCGGTGCGCCACCACCAACCACGGGCAGCTCCTTCATCTGGCGAAGAATTTATATAATTTTCTTTCTAATAAGGACTAACGTTATATCCTGGTCATTCAATAATTAGACAATTCGAAGGCATGAGAATGAAAAGTCCATAACGACCAATTCACTATTTCTGAATATATATATATATATATATATATATATATATATATATGTGATTCGAAGTGCGGCAGTCGGAGGGGATGGTTGTATGACTGTGTTGTGTGCCTGTGTGATTGCGTGAGTGCTCTATTTTCTGAAGAAGGCCATGGCCGATAGCTGAATGTGTTGTATGTGTGTGTCTTTTGTATGTGCCTGTCGCAGCTCGTCGCCACGTCTTTCGGTGAGTTATAAACTGTCCTCACTATATTATTAATTCCAAGCTGGACTTGACTTTTATCATTTTACGTTACCATTTAGTATTTTGTATCTATATTATTATTTTTTTTTATTGTCACACCAATGTTACCGAAATCTTTCTACAGATTTTACTAGCAAAGTAAACAGTACTTCAACCTTAAGTGAGTTATTACTCCCATGGAAACCTCTATAAAAAATTTCCTGTATTACCGAATTAAAGTTCGGGGTGAAGTATTAAAAACATTGCGTTTTGCCGACGACATAGTAATTCTGTCAGAAACAGCAAAGACCCGGAAGAGCAGTTGAACGGAATAGACAGTGTGCTGAAAGGTGCATACAAGATGAAGATTAACAAGAGCAAAACTAGGGTAATGGAGTGCAGTCTAAGAAAATCAGGTGAGGCTAAAGGAATTTGATTAGGTAACGAAACAATAAAGGAAGTAGATGAGTTTTGTTACTTGGTCAGTAAAATAACAAATGATGGTCGCAGTACAGAGGATATAAAATGCAGAATGGCAATGGGTAGAAAAGCGTTCTTGGAAAAGAGAAATTTGTTAACCTCGAATATTGATTTAAGCTTAAGGAAGTCCCTTCTGAAGGCATTTGTATGGAGTGTTGGGTTGTATGGGAGTGAAACATGGACGATACGCAGCGCGGACAGTAAGAGGATAGAGGCCTTTGAAATGTGGTCCTACAGAAGAATGCTGAAGATTAGGTGGGTAGATCGCATAACAAATGAAGAGGTACTGAAGAGAATTGGTGAGAAAAGGAACTTTCTGGCATATCTTGACTAATAGAAGGGATAGATTGGTAGGACACATACTTAGACATCAAGGAATCGTGAATTTAGCATTGGAGGGAAGTGTGTGGGGTAAAAACCGCAGAGGAAGACCAAGAGATGGATACAGTAAGCAGATTCAGACAGATGTAGGTTGCCGTTTTTATGTGGAGTTGAAGAGGCTTGCTCAGGATAGGGTATTGTGGAGAGCTGCATCAGTCTAGTCTCCGGGCTGAAGACCACAATAACAACAACTAAGGACTAACGTTATATCCTGCTCATTCAATAATTAGACAATTCGAAGGCATGAGAATGAAAAGTCGATAACGACCAATTCACTATTTCTGAGAATATCAAGAAAAACGATTTTTATCATTTTACGTTACCATTTAGTAATTTGTATCTGTATTATTGTTATTTTTTGTTGTCACATCGATGTTACCGGACTCTTTCTACAGATTTTAGTAGCACAGTAAACAGTTCTTCAGCCTTAAGTGAGTTATTAATTACACAAATGGCAGCGTGCCTACCGCCACTGCGCGCGGTGCGCCACCACCAACCACGTGCCGCTCCTTCATCTGGCGACGAAATTATATAATTTTCTTTCTACTATGCACTACACATTGTAGCCTTTCTCCAATGTTATTCAGTTTGTACAATGAGCAAGCTATAAAGGAAAGCAAGGACAAATTTCGAGAAGGAATTAAAGTTTAGGGTTAAGAATTAAAAACATTGTGTTTTTCTGACGGCATAGTAATTCTGTCAGAGACAGTAAAGGACCTGGAACAGCAGTAGAACGGGATGGACAGTGTGCTGAAAGGTGCATATTTATTTATTTATTTATTTATCGTATGACATAAACACTTGGACACGCAAGATACATTGCACAATGACACTTCCGCAGGTGGGAAGCAGAGACAACAAACAGCTTATATCAAAATTTAAGTGCATTAATTACGTATACAGGTATGCAGTAAAAAGTTCACTACTAAGTGTGATGCAGTAGAATTTCGAAAAAAAAAAAAAAATATTTCTAAAATATAAATACAAATTTATGAAAGATATATTACATCTTAAAATAATATGAACAATTGAATCAACACTAATATAAGAATATTAAGTTAGGAAACTAAAATAAGTAATAGAAAAAACAACAATGACATGAGCAGTAAATTTACACAATTTACATTAACTGAATTGAGAAACATAAGCAGCGAACATGGTCCTTATATATTAATGTCAAAACCAGCCAGCCGTGAAAGTGCATCATCTGTCACTTTATACAGGTCTGTTTTTGGACCTGGATAAGACCTGCTGTTGCAGTCATACACAATACGGTCTATTGTCTGACGCGAAGCACCGCAGTCGCACGGAGGACTTGTCAATATGCCCCACTTGTATAGAGAATCCTGCCAGACTCCGTGAGATGTTCGGATTCTGTTAAGTGCTTTCCATTGTCGGCGGGGAAGTTCGAATCCAGTAGGTTTTTCTGTGGGGTCGGGCCAGAGAGCTGTGAATTTGACAGTGCTCCAGTCCGTTCGCCATTGCTCAGTGATGCTGAAATCCACGTCTTGTAGTAGTTGCGCTAAGACTAGTGGCAGCTTCCTGGACTTCAACCTCCTCAGAGCTAGGTAAGGAATGTCCTTATGCAGCGGTAGGTCTGGGTCACTTTGGATCCTCTTCAGCTGTCGGACCAAGCAGCCCTTTCTTCGTAGGGGAGGTGGAGCAATGTGATTCAGCACAGGTAACCACTGCACAGGTGCATATAATATGAACATTGACTAGAGTAAAACAAGGGTAATGGAGTGCAGCCTAAGAAAAACGGGTATGCCGAAGAAATTAGATTAGGTAACGAAACAATAAAGGAGGTAGATGAGTTTTGTTACTTGGGCAGTAAAATAACAAATGATGGTCGCAGTACAGAGGATATAAAATGCAGATTGGCAATGGGTAGAAAAGCGTTCTTGGAAAAGAGAAATTTGTTAACCTCGAATATTGATTTAAGTCTAAGGAAGTCCTTTCTGAAGGAATTTGTGTGGAGTGTTGCCTTGTGTGGGAGTGAAACATGGACGATAAACAGTGCGGACAACAAGAGGATAGAGGCTTTTTAAATGTGGTGCTACCGAAAAATTCTCAAAATTAGGTGGATGGATCGCGTGACTGATGAGGAGGTACTGAACAGAATTGGGGAGGAAAGGAATTTCTGGCATATCTTGACTAAAAGAAGGGATCAATTGGTAGGACACATTCATAGACATCAAGGAATAGTGAATTTATCATTGGAGGGAAGAGTGTGGGTAAAAACCGCAGAGGAAGACCAAGAGATGGATACAGTAAGCAGATTCAGACAGATGTAGGTTGCCGTTTTTATGTGGAGTTGAAGAGGCTTGCTAAGGATAGGGTATTGTGGAGAGCTGCATCAAACCAGTCTCCGGACTGAAGACCACAATAACAACAACTAAGGGCTAACGTTATATCCTGGTCATTAAATAATTAGACAATTCGAAGGCATGAGAATGAAAAGTCGATAACGACCAATTCACTATTTCTGAGAATATCAAGAAAAACGATTTTTATCATTCTATGTTGTTGTTGTTGTGGTCTTCAGTCCGGAGACTGGTTTGATGCAGCTCTCCACAATACCCTATCCTGAGCAAGCCTCTTCATCTCTATATATAAAAGGAAGTGTCCCGATTGATTGACTGACTGACTGACTCATCATCGCCCAGCCCAAACCACTGAAGATAGAAACTTGAAATTTGTGGAGGGTGTTGATCTTACTCTGAAGGCATCATTTAAGAAGCGATTTTTCGATATTCAGTCCGTAAGGGTTGAAATAGGGAATGAAACATTTTTTGAAAATACGTAGCTATTTAGGCAATTTTGAAGCTAGAACTAAAAAATTTCGGATTTTAATTCAGGGTTCGAATTTAAGAGACACGTGTTTCAGCATTTTTTGAAATTCGACAAATAGGGGGGGGGGGGTAAAATATGTGAAGCAAGAAATTGATTTTCAAAAATATGTTGCTCTTAACTCAAATTTTAAGCTACAACTACGAAACGTCGGATATGGAATCTTGGTCTGGATTAAAAATCCATGATTTTTAGTATTTTTGCAAATTCAACAAGTAAGAGGGATAAATAGAGGATCTTTTTATAAACACGTTGCTATTCATACAATTTTGAAGCTAGAGCTGCAAAAATTGATATTTGTATAGTTGGTTAGACGTTAAAAAATACGTGTTTCGGTATTTTTGGATATTCAACCATCAATGGGGTTAAATTGGAGAGGGGTTGTTTTTCGAAAATATGTTGTTATTTAGGCAATTTTAAAGCTAGAACTACAAAATTTCGGATTTGGATTCGGGGTTCAAATTTAAAAGATACGTGTTTCGACATTTTTTTCAAATTCAACCACTAAGGGGGTAAAATAGAGGACGCAAAAAATTGGTTTTAAAAAATATGTTGCTGTTAACTCAAATTTCAAGCTATAACTACGATACTTAGGATAGGGACTCTTGATCAGGATTAAAAAGACACGAGTTTCGATATTTTTGGAAAACTAAGTGGATCAAAACTAAGGGGATAAAAGGGGTTATCAATAATTCTTTTCGATAACACTTTGTTGTCAATACCAATTTTGAAGCTATAGCTGCAATAATTGGTATTTGTATTGTCCGTTATGATTTAAAAAATACGTGTTTCGGTATTTTTGGTAATTCAATCATCAACGGGGTTAAATTGGAGAGGGGATGTTTTTCGAAAATCTGTTGTTCAAATGTTCAAATGTTTGTATAGCTTATGGGACTTAACTACAGGATCATCAGTCCCTAAACTTACAAACTACTTATGAACTAACTAAGACTAAGGACGGCACAAATATCCATGCCCGAGGGGGGATTCTAACACCCGACCGTAGTGGCCGTGCAGACCGTGACTAGAGCGCCTCAGTCCCCTCGGCCACCGCGGCCGGCGAAAATCTGTTGCTATTTCGGCAATTTTGAAGTTAGAACTACAAATTTTCTGATTCGGATTCGGGGTACAAATTTAAAAGACACGTGATCCGTTATTTTTGGAAATTCAACAAATAAGGGGGTGAAATTCGAGATGCAAAATTGATTTTCGAAAATATAGTGCTTTTAACTCAGATTTCAAGCTATAACTACGAAACTTAGGCTATGGATTCTTCATCAGGATTAAATAGAAACAACTGGTGCAGACCAACCAGCCTACGCATGTGAAGCGGCGGGGGTTCAACTAGTCTCCACATAAGAACTGCAACCTACATCTGTCTGAATCTGCTTACTGTATCCTTCTCTTGGTCTTCCTCTGCGATTTTTACCCCCACACACTTTCCTCCAACGCTAAATTCACACTTCCTTGATGTCTAAGAATGTGTCCTACCAATCTATCCCTTCTTTTAGTCAAGGTATGCCAGAAATTTCTTTTCTCCCCAATTCTGTTCCGTACCTCCTCATTAGTTACGCGATCCACCCACCTAATCTTCAGCATTCTTCTGTAGCACCATATTTCAAATGCCTCAATCCTCTTCCTGTCCGCACTGTTTATCGTCCATGTTTCACTCCCATACAAGGCAACACTCCATACAAATTTCTTCAGAAAGGACTTCCTTAGGCTTAAATCTATATTCGATGTTAACAAATTTCTCTTTTTAAGAACGCTTTCCTACCCATTGCCATTCTGCATTTTATATCCTCTGTACTGCGACCATCATTTGTTATTTTACTACCTCCTTTATTGCTTCGTTTCCCAAACTAATTCCTTCAGCATTTACTGATTTTCTTACACTGCACTCCATTACCCTAGTTTTGCTCTTGTTAATGTTCATCTTATATGTACCTTTCAGCACACTGTCTATTCCGTTCAATTGCTCTTCCAGGTCCTTTGCTGTATCTGCAGAATTACTATGTCGTCGGCAAAAGGCAATTTTTTTTTAATTCTTCGCCCTGAACTTTAATTCCTTCTCCAAATTTTTCCTTGCTTTCATTTATAGCTTGCTCAATGTACAAATTGAACAACAATGGAGAAAGACTACAACCCTGTCTTACTCCCTTTCCAACCACTGCATCCCTTTCATGCCCTTCATCTCTGACAACCGCTGTCTGGTTTTTGTACAAGTTGTAAATAACCTTACGCACCCTATATTTTACTCCTGCTTGCTTCAGAACTTGGAAGAGTTTATTTCAATCAACATTGTCAAAAGCCTTCTCCAAATCTACAAAAGCTAGAAATGTAGGTTTGCCTTTTCTTAATCTATCTTCTAGGATAAGCCGTACGGTGAGTTTTGCCTCCAGTGTTCCTACATTTCTCCTGAGCCCAAACTGATCATCCCCGCTGTCGGCTTCTACCAGATTCTCCATCATTCTGTATATAATTCGTGTTAATATTTTTCAACCATGCCTTATTAAACTGATGGTTCTGTATTTTTATTTTATGTTACCATTTAGTATTTTGTATCTAAATCATTATTAATTTTTGTTGTCGCATCAATGTTACCGATATCTTTCTACATACTTTAGTAGCAAAGTAAACAGTTCTTCAGCCTTAAGTGAGTTATTAATAGAAAATTTCGATGGACTTACCCCGTTATCATACTCACAAGTAGTGTTGCAAGACGTAGGAAATTTGCCCTACACGTAGGTACTCTTAAGCATTAAAATCATGTAGGGAATTTTCATCCAAACGCCCCCAACGCGTAGGTACTTTGGTAAAATTTTACAATCGCCGACACATGCGTAGCGGGTAATGTTGGCAACAGAACAGTTTTCAGCACGCGTGAATGAAGCCGACCAATTGTGGCAAACTTTGAAGTGGTCAATGATATTCTCGACGGCATAGTTGTTTTCTGTTCATAGTAAACAATGTTAATTTGAAAGCTCAGTTTCGGGAACATTAAAATTGATGAGAAATGTGATGATTTCAATGTATATCAGTGGAATGGAGAGTCGGTTTGTAAATAGTGTTAGAAAATGTCAGCACAAGGTAAATTAATTGTTTCCATGAACAAAACACATTTTATTACCTTGACTAGACTGTTATTTATTTACGTCAGAACGATGTACTAGTTAGTACTATAAATGAAAAGCTGGTGACAAGAAAACGCTAAAACATTTTAGACAGCCAACTTTATAATGAACAAAGCGTCAGATATTCGTTGTCATCATAGCATTACTCTTTGAAATCATGAATCATGCAGACTGACGAACATTCTTTTTTGTGCTGACTGTGAGCTAAATAATTACTGTTGTTCCTTCTCTATGGTTGATAGTGTCTTGATGTACCCTTGTCCGACCGGTAAATCAGCAATCATCTTGTAACAGAGCACTTGGAAATCGCGGCATAATCTACACTTTACTCCATCAATCAGTAACGATCAGTGAATGCAAAAACATATCTAGCAAGTGAAGCATGATGCCAAATATTTATTGTAAAGTTTTTTCAAAATAGTAACATGTCACATTAATGAATTGGTTAACCTCTGCTGGCCAGACTCCAAGATTCAGGCGCTCCCAGAGGGAAATCCTGGCTACGACTCTAATGTAGGGGCATTAATGAGGTGTTAGGGAAAAAGTAGGGAAAACGTAGGTACATTTTTGTGAGACTGTAGGTATTTTCTCTCTCTGCTATCTAGCAACACTTCTCACAAGTACATGGGCTCGAACAAACATATCTGTATGAACGTTTGGTTACAGGATCTCTGCGTACACCTCAATGTGCTGGTGGGTGTCGTTTTTCTGCAATGGTCTGCAACCATGCTCTAGATAGCACTGTAGACGTAATTGTAGACGCCATACGTAATGCAGATATCTTAATTACAACTTATGTAATAATCATCGTACATGTTCTTTAGCGAATTGTCAGCAAAATCCGTGATAATAGTTGCAACTTTAACCTTCTTCCCGAAAGACTGTTGGTATTCACTGCCACTGCTTCCATCGCCTCTTCCCGCACTTACCGCAGCACTACCGCTAGCAATGAGTTCTTCGTCATTATCATCCCTAATATCATCATTATGTTTTAGTGTTCCAACAGTATCTAACTTATGCTCATATTTCTGTACCACAACAGATACGAGATAGCATGCAAATGATTCATCTTCTACACTAATACCATCTTCACGAAGAAGGGTTCTTCGTAACTTCATCTCATCTAATCGCAATACATTAGCCGCCCCATCTGACGCTTCACCACACAAATAACATCACAAAACGCAACTACGGAGGCACACTGCACCGTCCCTACTGGCGAACTGATAGGTCAAAGTGCAATGCGGCATTGCACACGCAGAGGCCTCTAACGGGCGACTGCAGAGTTTTGCAGATGTGGGAGTGGCACTATTGCAATAAGGGATCTTATCATTAACTCTTATACTATTTTGGTGTATATGTGTTTGTTCGAGCCCAAGTACTTTCCTTGTCAGTACTCAATCAACATTGTAACTATTCCCAGCACAAAATCATGTCGTCTCCTAAGGTATTAAATTGAAGATTTCTACTTCTGCATATATAGTCCGCAATCCTCCGTATGGTGCGTGGTGGAGGGTACAATGTACCACTAATAGGCATTTCGTTTCTTATTCCACTCCCAAATAAAACGAGGGAAAATAGAATGCCTATATGCCTCCATACGAGCCTAATTTCTCTTGTCTTTGTGATCATTACGCGAAATGTAAGTAGGCGGCAGGAAGATCGCTCTACACTCAGCTTCAAATTCCTACCGTCTAAATTTCCTCAATTGAATTTCTCGGAAAGAACGTCGTCTTTCCGCCAGCGATCCCCATTTGAGTTCTCGGAACATTTCCGTGACACTCGTGCATTGGTCCAACCTACCAGTAACGAACCTAGCTGCTCGCCTCTGAACTGCTTCCATGTCTTCCTCTGCAGGTCCGAAACAACTGAGCAATACTCAAGACGTGGCCGAAAAAGTGTTTTATACACGGACTCCTTTATAGATGAAGTACATCGTCCCAAAATTCTCCCAATAAACGTAAGTCAGCTGTCCCCCTTACTCACAACTGTCCTTTCAAGTGGTTTCACTACTAAGTACTTTAATCTGTTAGGAAACTGTACATTCTGAAAAAAATACAAATATAGCTTGGTACAGGGCTAACATACAGAGAACAGTAGAATTCTGCTAGATACCCCAACACATCCCCCAGGAGACCCACAGCACTTTTGTATGTACGTGTGGTGTGCATGGGTCCCTGAGCCATCGCGGCGGTACTTCCTACTTCCCTAGGCCGCATTTCCTCGTCGGTTCCTTCCGCTCACTAATCCTCTACAATACCCCTCTCCAACCCCGTCTTTAGGTGTTCTCGCATTGACGGCCTAGCTTTTTCCACGTTACTTTTGGTTATTGAACTGTTTTTCCTTGCTGTTTCCACCAATTTCGGCCCAGTTTGGTCCCCCTAGGGGTTTGACCTCCATTCAAATTTCAGTTTTAGTGTGAGCCATTTGGGAAAGAACTCCCAACCTAGCCCCTACAGCGCGAATACCTACCCTTTCCTTCCCAACTCCTTCATCCTCGCCGTAGCCTCCTCCCCCCACTAGGTCATGTGTTGGCAGTCCATGTGGTGGGTCTGTTATGTACTCTCATGGTTCATGGTTGAGCCCTCTCAAATGCATTGCTGATTGCTGAGCTGCGACCTTCTCACGAATGCCAAGGAATCGATGCTTGTCTCCCAGCAACGGTCATCCCGCCAGGTGGCGTTGCTGTGGCTGGGTGGTGCCCGTGACGAGATCCCCTGCTTTGGAATGGGTGGCATCGGGATGGACTTCTGGTAATGAAGAGGAATAAAACCTCTGAAAATCGTGTCCCAAAATCGCGCTGAAAGATATGACGCCAAATCGTTTCCTTCCCTAACTCCATCATTGGGGGAATGTGGGGCCACAAAGCAAGCTGAGCCATACTCATCACCCATGGCACCTCTTCCGCCATAGACCCTCTGTGTGTAGTGCAGGCGTATGTCCGCTCCTTAATCCTTAACTGGTGGGTTCATGATGACCTTTTGGAAGCGACTACTTTCACATCTTCCTTTCGCTTCCCCACCTCCAACACCATGCACTCGTACCCCACTAGTCCTTCCACAGGGCCGACTTGGCAGCATACACTTCAGCTGCAATGCTGGATACCCCCCTCTCCCTGCTGACACAATAATGGCTGCTCAACATATTGTTTCTGCGGTCGTCTCTGCTGCCGAGTCCACTATACCATCCTCTTCTGGCTTACGCCAGCGAAGGCCAGTGCGTTAGTGGTCATCGGAGATAGCTGCAGCCATTCACAATCGAAACAGAGCTCTGCAGCAGTACAAGAGCCACCCCACTGTAGACCACCTGGTTGCCTTTAAACGTTTTCGGGCCCAAACACGATCTCATCCAGTAATGCCAGGAAGCATGCTGGGAAAATTTTTTTCCACCATTGGACCCCGTGTCACTTCTACTTCTATGGACGAAGATACGCCGAATATCAGGCTACCACCCTCTGGCAGAGATCGCGGGTACTATCCGTGCCGACCCGGCTATCATCGCCGAGCATCTTGCAGCGCACTTTGCTCACAATTCGGTATCCACCGCCCACTCCCCAGGTTTTCGTACCTTGAAACAACAGGCTGAGCGAAAGCAGATTGTGTTTGACACAAACTGCCGGGATACATACAACGCCCCATTTAGCGAGTTGGAATTTCAAAGTGCTCTTGCCAGTTGCACCAATACATCTCTGGGAACGAACCAGATCCACTGCAGATGATACAACATATTTCTGTTAACTCCTAAAGCCATCTTTTGGATCTTTTCGATCGTCTTGGGATCAAGGGAGCATACCCGTCTCAATGGCAACAGAGTATCATTATCTCTCTATTGAAGTCAGGTGGAGATCTACTGAACGTTGATAGCTACCACCCTATAAGTCTCGCAAACGTTGTATGTATGCTCTTTGAACGTTTTGTTAGCCGGCGGCTGCTGTGTGTTCTCGAGCATCGGGGTCTAATCTCCCCACAACAGGGTACTTTCCGGCTTTCTGGTAACGAGGGCGTTGACCATCTAGCCAAACAGGCTAACACTCGCAGCCCTCTGGCGATTGGCATCCCAGAACCAGACTTCCGCTCTCTGCTTCGCAATAAAATAATTGCGCAAGGCCGAATGGTCTGCTCTGGACGTGCCCAATAACCTGTGAACGATGAAGGAAACAACATCTGTCTGGAAGTCCTGACAGCTGGGGTCCCATAGGGACTCCATGACCCTCTGTCGTCTCCGCATTGACCACACCCATCTGACGCTTGGTCACCTCCTCCTTTTTAGAGGATCTGCCCATGTGCCAATGTGTCGTTCCACTGACAGTGGCCCATTTTCTGCTTGAGTGTCCCATTTTAGCTCCACTACGGCATTCTTTTAACCTTCTGAACACACTCCCTTTGGTGCTTGGTGACGATGCCTCTGGCTAATTCTGTTATACGATTTCTTCATGATTTGAGTTTTCTGGTTGGTCTTTTAGTTCATTATGTTCCATTACATGCGTCTTCCGACTACAGCTATGTGATTTTCTCCTCATGGTCAGTCATCCACATTCACTGGCTGTTTTATCCCCTTTTTATCTCGTATCTGTTACCGTGTTTTATCCCCTTTTTATCTCGTATCTGTTACAGTGTTTTTGGCGTCTTTTGTATCGTCTCTTGTTGACTTTCTCAATATTTGATTGACATTGGGTTCTTTCATTCTGCACTATTTTAAATCCAGCTCAGGCACATTTATCAATGATTCAGTTTTTCTACATGTCGCCTAGCTATTCAATGGGGGACTGATGGCCATAGTAGTCTACTCCTCCTAAAAACGACCAAACCAACCAACCAACCCAACACATCAGCAAGAGTCCTTAGTCTTTAGTGATTTAATTATTGCCTCAATCTCCCCTTTGGAAGTATCATGGACGACCATTTCAGGTAACTGCTTCGAAAAGTTATTTCCTAACAATGTTATATCATCACATATAGAAACTAGGGTTCTGTTTAGTTCACCGGCTATATTCAAAATGTGATTATTGAATACTGCACATATATCTAACTTATAAGTAACAGAAACATTCCTACTACACACTGACGTTATATCCTCTACCTCATGCTACTGAACAGAACTTCCTTCAGGACTGACCAGATGGTTTTAATTTTATCTCCTTTTTGCATACCACATACCTTTGGCCTTCTTAATGGCATTTTTCAAAACCTTACAGTACTGTTTGTAAACAGCTACTGCATCTTCATTCTGCATGTTTCCAACATTTTTATACAATTCCTGCTTTGTACTACATTATCCTCTTATCCCCTTTATCAGCCACCATGGATGCGTATTACTGGAAGTAGCCTATTTTGAGCATTCTAGCGGAAAGCAACTTTCAAACAGCAGAAGAAATGTGTTCAGGAATGCATTATATTTATCATCTGTATTTTCAGCATTATAAACATCCTGCCATTCTGCTTACTTAATTGGGTTTAAAAAGGTCTCAATTGCAACTGGATTAACTTTTCTAAGTAGTTGATAATTATATATCACATTTTTCCAGAATGAAACTTTCACTCTGCAGCGGAGTGTGTGCTGATATGAAACTTCCTGGCAGATTAAAATTGTGTGCCGGAACCGGGACTCGAACCTGGGACCTTTGCCTTTCGCGGGCAAGCGCTCTACCACTGAGCTACCCCGACACGACTCACGATGCCGCCTCACAACTTTACTTCCGCCAGTACCTCGCCTCCTACTTTCCAAACTTCACAGAAGTTCTCCTGCGAAACTTGCAAGACTAGCACTCCTGGAAGAAAGGATATGGTGGAGACATGGCTTAGCCACAGCCTAGGGGATGTTTCCAGAATGAAACTTTCACTCTGCAGCGGAGTGTGCGCTGATATGAAACTTCCTGGCAGATTAAAATTGTGTGCCGGAACCGGGACTCGAACCTGGGACCTTTGCCTTTCGCGGGCAAGCGCTCTACCACTGAGCTACCCCGACACGACTCACGATGCCGCCTCACAACTTTACTTCCGCCAGTACCTCGCCTCCTACTTTCCAAACTTCACAGAAGTTCTCCTGCGAAACTTGCAAGACTAGCACTCCTGGAAGAAAGGATATGGTGGAGACATGGCTTAGCCACAGCCTAGGGGATGTTTCCAGAATGAAACTTTCACTCTGCAGCGGAGTGTGCGCTGATATGAAACTTCCTGGCAGATTAAAATTGTGTGCCGGAACCGGGACTCGAACCTGGGACCTTTGCCCGCGAAAGGCAAAGGTCCCAGGTTCGAGTCCCGGTTCCGGCACACAATTTTAATCTGCCAGGAAGTTTCATATCAGCGCACACTCCGCTGCAGAGTGAAAGTTTCATTCTGGAAACATCCCCTAGGCTGTGGCTAAGCCATGTCTCCACCATATCCTTTCTTCCAGGAGTGCTAGTCTTGCAAGTTTCGCAGGAGAACTTCTGTGAAGTTTGGAAAGTAGGAGGCGAGGTACTGGCGGAAGTAAAGTTGTGAGGCGGCATCGTGAGTCGTGTCGGGGTAGCTCAGTGGTAGAGCGCTTGCCCGCGAAAGGCAAAGGTCCCAGGTTCGAGTCCCGGTTCCGGCACACAATTTTAATCTGCCAGGAAGTTTCATATCAGCGCACACTCCGCTGCAGAGTGAAAGTTTCATTCTGGAAACATCCCCTAGGCTGTGGCTAAGCCATGTCTCCACCATATCCTTTCTTCCAGGAGTGCTAGTCTTGCAAGTTTCGTAGGAGAACTTCTGTTAAGTTTGGAAAGTAGGAGGCGAGGTACTGGCGGAAGTAAAGTTGTGAGGCGGCATCGTGAGTCGTGTCGGGGTAGCTCAGTGGTAGAGCGCTTGCCCGCCAAAGGCAAAGGTCCCAGGTTCGAGTCCCGGTTCCGGCACACAATTTTAATCTGCCAGGAAGTTTCATATATCACATTTGTTTGAGAACAAATACTTCTTAGAGTTAAAATTTGATCATCATGGCATTTATTATTCTGGTGCCCCTCTAAATAATTAAGGATGAGCAAAAATATTGTCAATGGTAGAAATGCTACTGCCTTTCCCTCTCTTTGGAGAGAAAACTGTTTGCATCAGATTATAGGAATTATGTAGATGTAACAGCTGAATTTTTATTTAGCTATCACTTACATATTAAATGTGAAATCTCCTCACTCAACAAAATTTTTATACTTCCCATACGTTGAATCCAGGAAACAATACTAGCTTGGGCAGAAATATTTTAAAATCTGAGTCAGGAGATCTTTAAATAACACAATTAACTGATTAGTTCCACTAAAATAAACAACTTCTGCACAACATTCAAATATCTTTTCTGTGCAGTGTTCAGAAAAATCGATTGAATCCGATGAAAAATCGTTTATAAAATACATGGCCACTTCCCCACACTGTAAGGAACTCCTGGAGAAGAAGGCAGCCAACCTGTATCCTGGCAAAGGAAGTCTCTGAATTTTCACATCACTTTACAAGTGCTCTGAAATAGCAATAATGTCAGAGTCAACAACAATAAACAGTTCATTAACT
The DNA here is from genome assembly GCA_026315105.1 of Locusta migratoria. Lineage (NCBI taxonomy): Eukaryota > Metazoa > Arthropoda > Insecta > Orthoptera > Acrididae > Locusta > Locusta migratoria. The sequence continues at coordinate 875,268,303 of CM048744.1, forward strand.
TTAAGTCTGATGCCTTGTACATTTTGATGAAATAAAGAATTTCCCATGTTGCTTAGATTCTTAAACTTTGTCGAAAGTGTTTCCCTTGTTAGAGGGACTTCCTTTAAGCAGGGATACCTAGCAGCTGTCTTCAATCTAAGAAAGGGTGCAGCTTCAACACCAACTAATACACGAGTTTCTCCATGAGTGTTACCCCCTCCCCCTACTACACTGTACCCTATGAGCTTTACCAACCTACCCTTCCCGTACCTATTGAGGTGCAGACCGTGCCTAGTGAAATCCGACCTTTGGGTAGTCTCAACTGGCACCACTGCTATGTGATCTACGCCCTCCGTCATCAGCGCCTCATCCTCAAGTCTCGTGTTAATATGCCTGACAGCTGTATTAACACGAGGCCTATCGTGATGCTGAAACAGCTGCACGAAATGCACATTTGTGTCACCAGTTTGAGGTGCTATCCCTTCCAGATCACCACCTATATCATATTCCCCATCTCTATCAACACTATCCCCGGACCCACCCATTATCACTAGCTGACCCACTTTTGAGAAATTCCTGCATACGTCCCCTATGCTAAAAGTAATCTGAACTAACCTTTGCCTGGTCTTCACTACGCTGGTGACCTGGTACTCACTCTCAAGTACTCCTGCAACTGCTGACCAACACCTCTGCCATGAGAACTGACTAATAGCAAAACCTTCTTCTTCCTAATAGACTTCTCTACAGATTTCTGCTTCCTAACAGTTGAGTTCTGCTGCATACTTCCTACGCCTACAGCTACAGGAGGTTCATCTACTATCAACTCCGACAGTTGGTCAAACCTATTTTCAACTTGCAACGTGAAGCTATCTGAATACGGCCTCCTAGCTACCTTCTTACCCACTGCCAGTTTCCATTTCCCAGACCCCCTTCCCCTCCTCAGCCTACCTAGTTTCTCTTCGGCGTTTTTCAACTGCACCTGAAGGGCGCACATAAAACGCTCCTTCTCCTCTATCAGCTTATTCCTGCTGCATATCCTACAATTCCAGTAGAGAACCTCACCACAGTGTCCACTGGCTACCACATTGCTCCCCCCCCCCCATGAAAGTATTTAATAGAAATCCCATACTGCTGCCCACTACGCACGAACCTACGACAGAGCCCACACTTTTCACTCATGGTAAAATTTAACAGTTACTTGTTAAGAAAAACTAGACGTCTATGTTCTGTAAGTTATGATTCTACGAAAGAAAGAGGAAGTACCTTAACTACAGTAATCAACTAATCTCAGTGTCTACAAATCAAGTAACAACAACAAATACTACTACTACTAGTATCAATTAAGAACACATAACACCACCACAAAAACCTTACATTGTTGCTTGTACAAACAAATTCAAGCGTCACTAATAAACTAAATAAACACAACGAGAGGCAAAGGAGTTATCAAACACCGTAACGGGAAGTTTCCCTACAGCAATTACGTTAAAACTAGCCAGAAAACGCCGGTTGAAAAGTACTAAATCTAATAGACAACTAGCATGCTAACACCTCTTCAAATCTACTAACGTTAATAATTTAACTACAATACACAAACACTTACTGGAACGTATCATCCGGAGACCGCTACGGCAGGATCTAGGCGCCACAAGATGTAAACAAAACACTAAGATGCCGATGGCAGCGCACACGCGAACACAAAAACTCAAAGCAAATACAGAACAACAGACGCTAACATGACTGACACTCTCCACTAGAACACCTCTAGATTAAACATTATTACGAATAACAGTTAAATAATTATATTAATCCTAAAACTAAATAAAAAATCGAGAGCGATGTGCACAGCAGTTCAGAGCGCGTGACGTCACACCAAAGAGCCCAAGAACAATACTAATACCAATGTCCTATTGCAGCCTTCGAAAATGACTGAAGTCAGAACGCGTAAGTCATAAAGAAAGTGATGTGGTTGCGACATATTACTTTGTAGCGCTTCCAAATGGCCACTACGTCTCACCAGAGACTACCTTATACTAAAGACGGCACAAACATCCATGCCCGAGGGGGGTATTGACCTCGCGCATCGTAGCATAGCGCCTCAATTGCTCGGCCGCTCCGCCGCGGCGATTATAAGCCGTAATAAGGCGCCGAGTTGCCGGGTTGTGAAAATCCGCGTCACCCGCTCGATGGAGGTGGCATAGCGAACACAGGAAGAAACATCAGGAATCGAGGTGCGGTGTTCTGGGCCTGTACTAACACGTGGAAGTGATTCAGCTCCTCGCCTTGGTGATCAGCATCGGGCAGCCGCATCCAGTGTCCGAGGACTGGTTACGCGACGACACAGGGAGCTGTTTGAAACGACAATATGACAGTGGCCCTTCCGAGAAATGAAACTGCAAATATCAAATATCGCCGTTGTGTGTGTGTGTGTTGTTCTATACTGGTCGAATGCCTACATGTAGCTCCAGTCCTTAGTGAAATACAGTCATACTAGTATAACTAATACAGTATACGCTACGTTATTCGAATTAATATTCACGATTTAACTGAAGTCTATATGCATATAGTATGTGGCTCTAGACCAATGTGGCTTGAAGTCGTACAGACAAGGATCACATTCGACTTGAGGCGTCCAGAATCGCACGAAACAATGATTGGACTAACAAAACAACAGGGTGCATAATTTCAATGGAAAACGCCACACTTGGCTGCTAGCGCCACTAAATGGATTAAAAGAGCCTATTGTTGTGTGATTCTTGGACAGGTCATACAAATCGTATCCTTATAGATTAAATTTTTCAGTACAAAGCTGTTACGCTGAAGATCTTGTCACTGAGGACAAAAAACACTGACAACGCATTACTGTTTACGCCATTCGTCTATGGTGTTACTACTGTGGTATTCAGTGTGGACACTCGTTTGAAGGAGCTCTCCATCCTATTCTATCCTGAGCATGCCCCTTCTAATCCTCATACGGACGGTAACCGATATCCATTTGAATCTGTTTATTGTATTCATCTCTTTGCCTCCCTCTGCGATTTTCCCGCCATCCATTCCTCTCCAATGCTTCATTCGCGACTCCTTGGTGTCTAAGAAATCGTACTATCTATCGGTCGTGATCCCTTCTTTTAGTCAAGGTATGCCACAAAATATTTTTCTCCCCAATTGTGTTCAGTACCTCCTCATTCGTTACGCGATCCAGCCACCTAAATTTCAGCAGTCTTCTGTAGCCCTACATCTCGAAAGCCTCTATCCCCTTCCTGTCCGCACTGTTTATCATCCATGTTTCACTCCCACACAAGGCAACACTCCACACAAATGCCTTCAGAAGGAACTTCCTTACGCTTAAAATTCTATGTTAAGCAATTTCTCTTTTTCAAACACGCCTTCCTTCCCCTTGCCATTCTGCATTTTATATCTTCTGTACTGCGAACATCGTATGATATTTTACCGCGCAAGTAACAAAATTCGTCGATCATCTTTATTGTTTCGTTGCCTAATCTAATTCCTTCAGCAACGCCTGATTACCATAGATTCCTCTTGTTCTGATCTTGTTAATGTTCATTTTATACGCACCTTTAAATTCACTATCCTTTCCGTTGAACTGCTATTCCAGATCTTTTGATGTCTCTGGCAGGAAAACTCACTGTTTTTGTTTCTTCACCCTTAACTTTAGTTCCTTCCCCAAATTTCTCCTTGCTTTCCTTTATATCTTGCTAAATGTACAAACACTGGAAAATGGTTACAACCCGGTCTTACTCCCTTACTAATCTCTGCAACCCTTTCATGCTCTTCAACTCTTGTAACAGTTGTCTGGTTCTTGTACAACTTGTAACTAGCCATCTGTTCCCTACGTTTTACTCCTGCTGATTCCAGAACTCAAAGATGGTATTCCAATCAACATTGTCAAAAGCTTTCTCAAAATCTACAAAAGCCAGAAATGTAGATATGTCTCTTCTTAATCTATCTTCTAAGATAAGCCGTAAAGTTACATTTCCCGAGGTCGCATTTTACCAGCTGTCCCATTCCTCTGTAAGTAATTCGGGCTACAATTGTGCGACCACGACCTATTACACTACGTACAAAACTACAATCGCCAAAATATATTGTTTACTACCTCTTACATAGGTAGAGAAGATCATCAGAATAAAATACGAGAAATCAGAGCTGGAACGGAGACATTCGGGTGTTCTTTATTTATTTATTTATTTGTTTGTTTGTTTTTTCTGTTCCATAGGACCCACTTGAGGAGTAAGACTCCATGGTCATGGAACAAGTCAATACATTGTTACACAAGAATGGTAATAGAAAAATTTTAAGTAGTCCTTTGCACACGACAATCTTAAGACAAAGTGAAAAGAATCAACAAAGAAAAAATGAATTAGCTTAATTGTTTAACTTTTCTAGGAGCTCCTCGACAGAATAAAAGGAGTGAGCCACGAGGTAACTCTCCAATTTAGATTTGAAAGCATGTGGATTAGTGCTAAGATTCTTTAGTTCTTGTGGCAGCTTATTGAAAATGGATGCCGCAGAATACTGCACCCCTTTCTGCACAAGTGTTGAGGTGGTGCGGTGCAAATGTAGATTAGACATCTGTCTAGTATTCACCGAGTGAAAGCTACTAACTCGTGGGAATAAGCCGATATTATTAACAACAAAAGACATTAAAGAAAAAACGTATTGTGACGCCAGAGTCAAAATTCCCAGACTACTGAAAAGGGGTCGACATGACGTTCGCGAACTTACACTAGATATTGCTCGAACCGCCCGTTTTTGAGCCAGAAATATCCTTTTTGCATCAGGCGAGTTACCCCAAAAAAACAATGCCGTACGTCATAAGTGAGTGAAAGTAAGCGAAATAGACTACTTTTCGTGTAGAAAAATCACTTATATTAGATATTGTTCTAATGGTAAATATAGCAGAATTTAGTTTTGGAACAAGATCCTGAACATGGGCTTTCCATGACAGCTTACTGTCTATATGAACACCTAGAAATTTGAACTGTTCAGTCTCACTTATCACATGCCCATTATGTGTAATCATAATGTCAGATTTCGTCAAATTATGTGTTAGAAATTGTAAAACCTGAGTTTTACTGTGATTTAACATCAACTTGTTTTCTATTAGCCATGAACGTATCTCTTGAACTGCATTATTTGATACTGTGTCAATATTACGAGCAACATCCTTCACTACCAAGCTGGTATCATCAGCAAACAAAAATATTTTACAATCACCTGTTATATTCGAAGGCATATCATTTATATAAATAAGAAACAGCAATGGTCCCAAAACAGACCCCTGGGGCACCCCATCCCGTGCGCTATTCGGAATGGGAGATAAGTAGTATAAAGGTGCTTCGACGAACCCTCTGCCAGGCACTTGAATGTGATTTGCAGAGTATCCTATGTAGATGTAGAAGTATTGTGAGGTTTTAACTTCATTTGTGGACATAAAATTGTTTCCTGCATCGGTGAGAAAACTTCCGCATTTTCATACATTTTATATGGTATGTTTTCACAACTTAGCATATTTATGTCGGTATTGAACACGTATAATGGCTTTACATTAATGCTGTGGAGTATTGAAGTTATAGTTACAATCATTTGTACAGTTTACCAAACTAGAATAACAGATCAAATAACATTAGTAAGAGGATTGAGGATCAGTAATTTTTGTTTATATTTGACATATTCAACTAAAAGTGTGAGAAACATATTAGCAATCATTATTCGAAATATGAACTGCGTATATTAGTGTTCAACTGCACTTGAAGGAATTGTTACAAAATCATTCACCATACGATATAACGAACACATAGAAGTTCAGATCAAAACTGCAGTTGCAACTCATACATATGAGAGCAATCGTAGCCTCTTAAACATCAATAAAGATCTAACAATCTGCCATAGACAACCATCAGGCAGCAAACTCAACATATTAGAGGCATTAGAAATACATAGAAAACAAATCATCCAATCCGCTAACATGCTGAATTAACATACAGACAGGGGAATACGATTACTTTCTGTATTAAACAAGGATTGCCACTTAATGCAACGGCTACGCAGAAAGTAAATAAGACAAGTATGCCCCCCTAACTGGTCTCATGCACAGAAACACCATCTCTCTCTTTCTCTCTCTTTCCTCACTCCCCTTTCTCTCTCTCTCTCTTTGTCTCTTAACTCCGCTCCTGTTTCTGAAGTACTTTTGCTGTGTATTAATGATATCACGCTTGTAGTAATAATAAACTGTAATAATTCCATAAGTCCACATAAACACTTTGTAATATACAGAGTTCATATTTAGAATAATCCTGTATGGTAATAAGTTCACGAAATTTAAAGTAGAATATTTCAAATATTTAAAAAAAAAAAAAAAAAATAAACCACTCTCTTAGTAATGTTATTTATTTTATTCATCTAGTTTGTTAATACAAATTTTACCGATGCAGGAAACAATTTTAAGTCGACAAATCCAGGTAACTCTTCACAATACTTCACTACATGTTTATTCTAAAGTCTATTCACTATCACACCTGAAACAATTTTCTCATCAAAAACTAACATCTGTACCTTTCTTCCACACTTCGGTGAAAAACTGAGGCAGTTGCTACACAATAAAGTCCTAGAAAATTGAATTCTAGCTGCGAAAATAGCCGGACAAGAAAAACATTGTCATATTAGACGGCTTATTATTACCATAAGACATTGGTAAATGTTTATAAGTTCAGAAACCAAGGTATCTTTAATTATTATCTGTAGTCATATGTGGAATTAAAAAAAGTGCCTTTGTGGAATTTTTTTTATTTGCTTTGGAAACCTCTTTTTAGAACGGTAGATTTCCAGAAGTGAAAAACCAGGAATGACAGTTTACGCACGATTTCCTAACACCACTCGCACACTCCTCAAAGAAACAACTATCGGTAACGAATCGCGCTGAGGCACTGCAGTACGATCGATTAGTACTCGTGATTTTATGTGTGTAGATGAGACGTTTATTCATACGCTGGACGCTTACCGCGTGAGCTCCATAATTTGCGTTCACGGCACAGACCAACGGGGACACAGCATCAAGTGGTGTGGTCGGCAAGCAACGCTACGAGCTCTGACGTCACGACCTTCCAAACCGCTCCGCCGTCCTATCAAGAAGCAGCCCTTATTCGAGCTATCGGGCAATTTGCTGACCCGCGGACGAAAGCCACCCCTTCCGCCCCGCCTCCCTGCCCTCGGGCTGCTGCTGCTGCCGTTGCCTGTCCAATTAGCGCAAATTGCCAGGAAACATCGCCCGGTCGCCGCCTGGTCCCTGCGGACTAGGCACGCAAGAGATCCTCTCCGGCTCCCGTCTTGCCTTAGTCACCAACAGACTACCAACAGCGGTACTGAGCGAAGCTATCGCCATGTCTTGACATTTCTAAAACTACGCCGACTGTGTCTCTTGCTGCAATATATCGCGTTGTAATATTCGACTTGCATGAAAATTAACTGTCAATTAATTATCTCCATGTAGATGTCCTCAAGTTTTGAAATTAAATTCTTATTTTTCCCAAAATTAAGAGCTCAAAAAATGAGTTCTACCCTCTTTCGCTGGGTGTTATAGAGGAACTTCCGCATTACGTATGGATTTATTATTGCTACATCCATGTCTGCAGCTACAAGGCCGCTCTGATATGATGAAGTGCGAGGGGTTGTAAAACGTAAAGGTATATACGACACTGTGGGTATAATGAATTCTTCACTCTAAATAAACCAGGCTTGTGCACCAAGTAAGGATTCAGCACAACTATTCCAAGAAGCTGGATTCTCTGTTCCCAGAATTCCACTCGATGTGACAAGAGCCAGTCGTCTTCTGTGTTCTTCAATTCGTCGTCCACGTTGAGGCGCTTCATCGGAGATTTTTATTTAGCGGACCAAACACACGGAAGCCACAGGGCGACATGTCTGGGCTATAGGGCGAATGTTCAAGATGCTCCCACTTGAACTTGCTCAGTAATATCTTGTATGACCCTGAAGAAGTGTGGACGCGCGTTATCATGTAGCAGAACTACTCCCTCCGTGATGGACTTACGTAGGCTGCGAAGAGTCTCACAGTACACTCCACTGTTGTTTTTCCGTACTCGAGGAATACGAAGAGTACCAGACCTCAGATATCGAAAAAGAATATGAGCATTACCTTGCCTGCTGTGGGAAAAGCCTTAAATTTTTAGGGGAAGGTGACGACGTATGTTTCGTGTCCTTAGATGTCGCGCTACGTTATTCTAAAGCTGGATATTCAAATTCTACATCTACATGGGATACTCTGCAAATCGCATTTAAGTGCCTGGCACATAAGGGTCTGAATCTCCCCGTTCGAGCTCTGATTTCTCGTATTTTATTCGGATGATCATTTATGCCTATGTAAGTGGGAGTTAACAATGTATTCCCGCATTCGGAGGAGAATGTTGGCGATTGGAGTTTCGTAAGTAGCCCACGCCGCAGCGATAAGCGCCGATGTTGTAATGATTCCCATGTTAGATCCTGTATCATTTCCGTAATGCTGTCTCCCCTGTATGATGGCAATACGAAACGAGCTGCTCTTTCGATGTCCTCCGTCAAACCCACCTGATAAGGATCCCACACTGGGTAGCAAAACTCCAAAAATTGACGGACAAGCGTAGTGTATGCAGTTTATTTGCAGTTCTGTTGCATATTTTAAGGGTTCTACCAATAAAAAACAGTCTTTGGTTCGCCTTTCCGACGACATTATCTACGTGTTTTTTTCCAGCTTAGTCTGAAGTAATTGTAATTCCTAGGTATTTTGTGGAGTTTACGGCCTTCACTTTTGATTGATTTATCTTGTAAACAAAGTTTAACGGATTTCTTTTCGTACTCATCAGGACGACTTCACACTTCTCATTATTTAGACTCAATTGCCAATTTTTACACCATAGTGACATCTTATTCAGATCATTCTGGTTTTGATATTCAGATGATTTTCACTAGACGGTAAATGACGGCGTCATTTGCAAACAACCTAAGAGAGCTACTTAGATTTTCCCCTAAATCGTTTATGTAAGTAAGGAACAGCAGAGGACAAATAACACTACCCTGTGGAACGCCCGATATCACCTCTGTTTTAGTCGATGCCTTACCATCGATTACTAAGAAGTGTGTCCCCTATCCAGTCGCAAATTTGGGGCGATATACCATAACCACGCAATTTGATTAAAATCCGTTTGTGAGGAATGGTGTCAAAAGCCTTCTGGAAATCAAGAAATACGGAATAGAATTGCGAACTCTTGTCTATTGCACCCATCACTTCGTGTGAGTAAAGACCTAGTTCTGTTTCACCTGAACTATATTTTCTAAATCAGTGTTGAAATTGGGTCAATAGATCATTCTCTTAGAGATAATTCATAATATTTCAATACAGGATATGTTCCAAAACGATGCTGCAAATTGACGTCAGTGAAAAAGGTCTGTAGTTTAGGGGGTTACTCCTACTGCCTTTCTTGAATATAGGTGTGACCTGTGCAACTTTCCAATCTTTTGGTACAGATCCTTCTTTGAGAGAGCGGTTGTATATGGCTGTTAAGTAAGGAGCTATCGCTTCAGCGTAATCACATAGAAATCTAGTGGGTATACAGTTCGGACCAGAAGACTTGTTCTTGTTAAGTGATTTTAGTTGTTGTACTACTCCGATGATATCTACTTCTACGTTACTCATTACAGTCTCTCAGAAACTTGCTGCGTCTTACAACTTTAGTAACATTACCCATTTGAGGTCCAGTCGATTGACTGGAGTCTGATTTCCTTTCTTCTTTCACTCAGCATAAAAGATGATTTTGAAAAACAGGAGACACTTCTGGGTTAGATAACCACCCGTGATCTAGACTGGTTTTAAATTCAAGAGCACTATCCTCGATAATGTTTTCAAAAATACGTACTTTGTTTCCAACCACTGCTTCCGGTGGATCACTTTTCTGTCAGGCAGTGTATACTCTTGACTACAAGTAGCCCCATAAAAATAGGTCAAATATCGATAAACCAGACGAGCGTTGGGTTCGAGAAGATTACTATATTGTGTAGTTTAATGTCTAAGACTAATTCTCGAACCATTTCCCCTGATGAATTTAATTATTCTATTGTTTTCCAGATCACTGGTATATTCCAATATGCGTCTATTTGTCATTAAGAGCTCTTCATTTCCGCAGAATAACCATCTGCAGTTGTGAGGTGTAAGATGGCTACAGTACACGATTTTTTGTATTGAACTGTGTACTTATAAAGGGCACAATCATAGACGTGGTGTTGTGCTTCCGATATTCAGATTACCTGTTGCTTCAACTGTTGATAAGTCGTATTACTTTTTACAGTACATTACATCTCCTAAATCTATTTAACCGGATACTGGTCGTCATCATTCGAACCTATCGAATTTTCTTTGCTGTTTGGAGATATAGTAAATTTACCAGTTTAGAAAAAAATGCAAAATTCACCTTGCGAGTGCTAAAAGAGAGAATACAGTTTTTGTGTTTTCCATGTGGTGCATTGTACAAAGCTGGCAGCAGAAATATAATCTCTGTCATTAAATGGCTCCTGTGAAGGAAACTATCTTACTTCAGTGAAGAGAACAACAGATTTTGCAAAGATTGAAAAGAAATTTTACTATAATAGACGACCAGTTTCGCCGCACAAAGTGACCAGAAGATGGTACCTTAGTGTGTCGAAATCAGTTGTCAACGACAGTATAAATCCTTTTGCGTTATTCGCAAAAGCAAGTGTTCATTCTGTTATTTAATTGTAATTATACCATATCCCCGAAGGTGTTGTAAGAAAGCTGTCAAAAATCCTAAGTTTGAATAATGACAGTAACTCGCATAAAACACCGTTTAAAAGGGTTTATGATACACCATTAACTTTAAAATGCGATACGACACATCGGTAGGTAAGGGAAACGCTATACAGAACATCCTATGCAAAATACGACATGTATGTTTCTCTGAATTACAACTATACAATGCGATAAAACTTTACGGGGTCATTGCAGATATGTATTCCATAACACAGCTCTTTTACCGATGTTAGCTGCACATATCGTAGACTATAAGTAACAATGAATAAAACACTTTTTGATAAAAATGCAATATTACATCAATGTAGGATATCGCTAATTTTGTGGGCTCAGAAGCCACACTGTTAACTGACGAATTTGAAGAGGTCCCTATTTTATTTTATTTATTTATTTATTTATTTATTTATTTTTTTTTTTTTGTTGTTGCTCTAGTTCATGTGGTTTGTCTGACTTCTACTACAGACCAGTAAATTACCGTTGCGCGGAATGGCCGCGTGGTCCAAAGCGTCATGATACGGACTGGGCTACGTCTACCGCAGAGGTTCAATTCCTGCCTTGGAATGGGTATTTCTATGTGTTGTCCTATGTGTAAGTCAATTTAAGTAGTAAGTATGTCCAAGAACAGATGACCACAGCAGTTTGGCCGTACAGATTTACAAATATTTTAACGTCTTTTGTAAATTACTTAAGTGATACAGATGGATATAGGCTTTAGCAGTCGCTAATACCGAAAAACATGCTTCAGTTGGCTTTAACAGTAGTCAATAGTGTGATACCTACATCTTCCGTAAGAATAACTAATCATTACGCAACAAAATTCTCTGCATAGAAAAAAAATCTGTTTCACTGTGCTGCTAGACAGTCATTATTCTGTAAGTCCAAATTTTGAGATCGTCAAGTAAGAAACGTCGAATTATATGATGTAACGTAACAACCAATATACATCCTGTCGCTTAGGACATCTTCTGGATTAACAAGAACTGGAATTCTCACCAAAAGTTTTCCGTAGATATAACTGAATAGGTAACAATGGCTGGTTTGTTCTTCATACTGCAACCAGGGCTTATGAAGGCTGCAACGTATCGGAATAAAATTTTTCTATGTGGGAGGGCATCTCGACGTACGACAATACTCTTTCAACGGAAAGGACCTTGAATTATTATTAAATATAATAACGTTAATATTCACATGGCATGCGCATTCCTATATTATGCAGAAATGATTAGCATATCATCCATGTCGGCCAGAGGGTACAACGTAATCACTGATACCACACCGCAACATCACATACTGGTACAATGTACCCGCACCTCTGGTCGCTATAAACCAAAGGTAATTCATGCGTGTGAAATATTATTCATTTGTGTGACCACGACGTCCATAGTTGCAATGTCCGTCGATTGTAATGGGCTTCTACTTCTTCTTTAGTTTGCTTTTAATCCGTATAGGATGCATAGGCTCTGAATTTTAGTTGGATTGTCCGTTTGAATGGTAGGTTTGTACTATTGCTTTATTGTGTAAAATATTACCGTAGTTTCTAGCAGACAGGTTTTCAATAATACTTTTTAAACTATTCCGGTTTTCTGTTTTAATAAATTAATGCTCCAGAGTTGCAATTTTCTGATTTATGAGAACTTGACTTCGTTCTCTTAGAGGCTTAAATTTCTGAAAACATAACTTTTACGTAACGGTTAAATGTTACTTATTTCCGTTTAGTTCTAACCTGTGATGAAGCCTGTTACAAAAGTTTTTTTAATCTTTGCTCTCACTTAATTGTAAAATGTTTCTAATAATTTCTTTAAATTCGTCCTTGATAAAAAATTTCTTAATTAAAAGATAACCGATTAATATTTCACAGATAACACTTTCAAATATTGCGTTCCTACCCACATGTGTATAGATGATTTTAAAAGTCAGAGATCATCTTTACGTTGTATCCAGTGATCTCTACACTACTGTATTCACTGGTTGTATCTGTTAAGTGAATAACTTTTTTTTTTCTGGGAAAGTAACTGTATTTTCAAAGTTGTTCGATTCGCACGAATAAGACTGTAATAACACTTTATTTAATAAATTTAAATGTAATTATCACGTTTTACTACATTTTTTAACATAATGATAATATCTATTCACAGATTGTTATATCTATAAAAGAATTCCTGACCCCGTTATCTGCCCTAATTAGGAGAGCTGTCTCTAGAGAGGAGACGGGAACACAAAGAATACGGGCACAGACTAGAGATGCGAACATAAAGTAGATTAGAACAAAAAGAACTTCGAACAAAAAGGAAGCAGAGAGTTATCTGTTAATTGTGTTTATAGCAACTCCCAGAGAAAACAGTTCCATTATATGAGGTGCTTTGACCCATTTACCTTTAGACTTGTAACTATACTTTACAATTAATTTTTAATCTGATTTTTATTTGAAATTAATAAAATTAACTCTACCTCCCCTAAAATACTTTATAATGCCTAAAATGTGGTAATACTACTGCCACGATTGTGTTACTCGATTAAATTACACATAACATGCGACTTCTGATCCAAGACGCGATTGGTTTTAATGGCAGTAAAACATTTTCAGTTGTCTACAATGTGTTTTGTTTTTGGGATCGAAAAGTGAATTTTCAAATATTTGTAAACCTATTGCACTAACCTACTATGGTCATTAGTCCCTAGACTTACAAACAATTTAAACTGACTTTCTCTAAGGACAACATACAAACATCCATTCCAGAGGAAATACTCGAACCACCGCCGAGACAGGCAGCTCAGTCCGTAGCATGATTTCTTAGACCACGCGGCTACTCCTGCGAACGGGCAAAGCTGAAAATATGTACGCAGCCGGGATCCGAACCCGGGTTTCCCGCATTCTACGCAGTTGCGATGACCACTACACCACTTGTGACACAGTGATAATCGCACCTGCCAGGACTACCTTCTGTGAGATTACCGTCAATTAGAAATATTGGTAATTAATAGCATTTGTAATTAAACAGTATGAAGTTCACTGCAAACATTGACTATGCCAATGTTCCAAATGTTACACAATTTTAATCTTATTCATTATAGTAGCAATATATGTACGCAGTTGGGTGACAACATTTATAGTTAGGCCATAGGCAGAAATTCTCCACGTTGAGATTTGCTGTGTGCTTGTAGCTGAGGGGAGGCGGCGAGCAGGCTGACGTTGGTGGCTTGTCCCAGCTTAGGATTCTCCAGGTTCTTTCCGGTGAGAAGAGAGAGGGACAGTGGCGATTTGCAGGCGCAGTGCAGTGCACAGCGGGAAATATTCTAATACTACCTGCATTGGAAGTAATACGATGCAGTTAGGAACCTTTAAGGCCCTCACTACAAAATAGACTGTTGACAAATAAACAATACCTTAGCTGATATAGTCACATCTGGCGTAATATGTTTAATTGACAATGAAAAGTAATAAATTACCAATAAATACAAAACAGTTACACAACTAGCATGGCAATGTTTGTTTATAAGAATAATATATTAACTATTTCTCATTTTATTTTCAATTAATCTTGTGTATTTTATCTTGAAATGTTCAGTTAAATCACTTATCTGTGATATAAGAACTTGCACGATTATAATAAATGGTACAAAGAATGTTTATACCAATATAAAAACCTAAGAAGACATTTTTTAATGTGTAGTGTAATTATTTAAGTAAAGTTTTAGAAATGTTTTGGCTGAGCGCTGTACGTTGTCAACTCAGTTAGAACAGCTCACATGGGGAAGTTGATGACGAAGGGAAAAAACCGGCAGTTGGTGTAGCTGGCCGGGCGGCGTCGCTCTGCACAGTCGGCGTGTGGATCTCCAGGTGGAGACTAGAATATTTTTTTGTGTGGCAATTGCCAAGTGTGGTTGCTCGTCGTAGACTGCAGCAAGTTGAATCGAGTGCTACTGTGTGTTGTGAATATTTAGCCGGTGGAACAAGGTGTGCATCGCACTAAATTAAAGTGACTATGTTTTGTTAATGTATCACGTGTCGTCGCATAGGCATGAAAATAAACGGTGGTTTTTGAGACAGGCACATGGTGTGAAAACAATTTGCGACAAATATTCATTTTGTCTGGGGGCTCACGAGCTATAACTTTATTTGATAATTGTGTCGACGTACAGACGTATCAGCCACAGGGTTTTAATATGGCGTAGTAAACAACATGAAGTGAACTTCTAGGTGTTTTCAAAAATAGTAGTTAGTACACCCTTTTCTCACATGAACTTACTTTATTATGAATTTTTTTGTTAATCATATGCAGGGAAGGAAAGCTAGGAACGTGTGATATCACCCACTAGAAAACGAGTCAAACAGTAGCAACCACAGTTCCAGTGTTTTTGCATGTTTAGGAATTTGATTCGCAGTTGGTGGTTGAGTTTAAAAAATTAAATTTTCCATATTTAAACTCTCAGCCCGTACATTCACCCTCGCACTTCGCACGCCTCCCGTAAGACACAAATTTCCAGCTTTACCTTGCCCATAGTACTCAAACTCGTAGTTTAATTCCCGTAAGAGTAAGGCCCCCAAAATTCCCCACCCTTCCCCATTAACGAAAGGATCATTGCCCGTCACCGGCATATATATAATTTCTGAAAGAATAGACGTTACTTCTCATCCTGCAGTTGTTATTCTTTCATATTCACAGAATGTATGACATCAACTGCGAACGGACAGATGCTGTAATCACTGTGTCCCAAGTGGCATAGTGGTCAGCGCAACTGCTTAGAAAGCGGGAGACCCGGGTTCGAATCCCGGCTGGGTACACATTTTCATCTTTGCCCGTTCGCAGTTGATGTCATATATTCTGTCAATATGAAAGAATAACAACTGTAGGATCAGAAGTAATGTCTGTTCTTTCGGAACAGACGCCATATATATATATATATATATATATATATATATATATATATATATATATATATATATTGGTCCATTGATAATGATTCGGCGAAATAACTCACGAAATAAGCATCAAACGAAAAAAGTACAAAGAACAAAAATTTTCTAGCTTTAAGGGGGAAAAAAGATGGCGTTATGGTTGACCCGCTACATGGCGCTGCCATAGATCAATCGGTTATCAACTACATTTTTTAAAATAGGTAACCCCATTTTTATTACATTTTTGTCCAATACGTAAATAAATATGAATGTTTTATTTGGAACACTTTTTTCGCTTTATGAGAACGATGCTGCTACTGCGTGATTACCTGTAATTACCTCATGACTTCAATAAATGCTCAAAATGATGTTGTTAAACTTCAATGCATCTGACAATACACGCAACGAAATTCATCTCAACAGCGAGTAGTTTGCCTACAGTAATGTTCTCACTTGCATTGTCAATGCGCTGACGCAAGTTTTCATGCGTTTTCGATAAATCACGATAGCAAATATCCTTCAATTTACTCCACAGTAAGAAATCATTGGATGTCATATCCGGTGAAGGTGCGGGCCATGGTTTGGTGCTTCTAAGACCAATCCTCCTGTCATTAAATATTCCATTTAAGAGCGCTTCATCCGTACGCGAGCCATGTACCGAACATTCACGTTTAAAGTACATAGCCATTCTGTCATGCAGTGAAACATCTTGTAGTAAAATCAGTAGAACGTTACCTAGGAAATCAGCTTACATTGCACCATTTAGATAGCCATGGATAAAATAGGGGCCTATTATCCTTCCTCCCACAATGCCGCACCATACATTAACCTGCCAAGGTCGCTGATGTTCTACTTGTCAAAGCCATCGTGGATTTTCTGTTGCCCAATAGTGCATATGCTGCCGGTTTACGTTATCTCTGTTTGTGAATGATATTTCGTCACTAAACAGAACGCGTGAAAAAAATTTGCTTTCATCCCTAAATTTATATTGTGCCCAGTGTCAAAACTGTACACTTCATTCAAAGTCTTCGCCATGCAAATCCTGATGTATGGAAATATGGTACGGGTGAAATTTATTTTGATGTAGAATTCCCAACACCGACGTTTTTGAAATTCCCGATTTTCTTTCAATTTGTCTGCTTCTGATGTGCGGATTATCCGCAACTGCAGCTAAAACACTTACTTGGGCATCATAATTTCTTGCATGTCGTGGTTGGTGTATCACTTGTGGCTGATCACTTCCTGTCCGTTTAAATAACGTAACTATCCGACGAAAGGTCCGGACACTTGGATGATGTCTTCCAGGATATCGATCAACATACGTAGCACAGGCCCATTTGGCATTTTGATCACAATAACCATACATAAATACCATATTGACCTTTCCTGCAATTCGTAATCGGTCCGTTTTAACACGAGCAAATACCGCCCGCACTTGCGATGTCTTACGCGATACCACGTATTTATACCTTTATGACTATTATTGCGCCATTTATCACAAAGCGAAAACATTCATATTTATTTACGTACTAGACGAATATATAGTAAAAAATGCAGTGACATCTGTTTGACCTATGGCAGCGCCATCTAGCGGGGCAACCATAGCGCCATCTGTTTTCCCCCTTGAAGCTAATTTTTTCTTTTGATGCTTATTTATAGAGATATTTGGCCCGGTCGCTGTCAATGGACCACCCTGTGTATGAAAGTACTGGTTTGTTACTTACTGAATTTTCTGTTTGTCTTGAGGAGACGTGCGCGATGACTCACAGACGTTTGCTCGAACTCTACCGTCAGAAGTCAGAAAATACGAATTACAAAGAGTGCACATTGTTGACATGAGACAATGTGATGCATCCATCCCGGAACCTTTTTCACGTGTGAGGCGAGACATTTCGGCAATGCGACGGTTTTGTACAGAACACGAAAAAATGTGTCACCTCGCACCACCCAGTCTCGAGAAGATACAACATTTCATCCCAATGGTATTGCAGGCCATATGTGCGTTCTCGTCAACTCTGGCTGAAAGCCCGTTTCACACTATCGACTTCGTGGTGAAAATTGGCTACTCGTAGTGCGTGCGCTTTCGTACCTGCAACTAAGTAAGCAGCCAACCCCATCGCCAATGCGTCTATGACGTCAATGATGTATAGATTGCGCCGAGTGTGCTGCAGAATGCGCTTGGGCAGAAGCTAGTAAAAGTAATGCTGTATGCTAACATCGGAAGTTAACCTATTCTGGTCGAGCGCATTCATATTACAAAACTACTTTCGGATCTTCTTTACTCGGTTGTTGGCTTTGTGTTCTCATCGCACCGAAAAAGTTGCACCATAGCCTAATATTGTTTTTTCTTCTAGTTTTGTCCTACAAAAGAAACGAAATTTCTGGAAGCAGAAAGATATTTTCGTTTTACGGGGAAAAAGCCTAGACTCTGTATATATACGAACATAAAGAAATAAATGTCTACAATTTGCTCATGGCAGGGAGCGATCTTATAAAAGTATTTTGTAAATAATGAAATGCCAAGATCGCAGTATTTCGTCTTTATTTATGAGAGACGAAGGTTTTCGATGTACACTGACATCATCTTAGTGCAGAGACCAAAAGATGATGTCAGTCTCTTATAAATAAAGACGAAATACTGCGATCTTGGCATTTCATTATTTACAAAATATAAATGTGTTTTACCAAAAATTATATCAACAGAAGAGTCAGAATTATTAAATAAGAAAATAATTTTCGATGTTATTTTGACCGTTAGCAAGAAAATAAGACATGAAAAGTAAATAGTCGCCTTTTACTGCATTATCATTATTGTTTCGGGTGTTTGCCAGAATAAATTTCCTTCAAAAAATAAATGTGTAAGTTTTCAAAAGTTTGGATTACACTTTTCCTGTTATTTAGGTTCTCAATTGTGTTTAAAAGTTGCTATATGGCAGTTTAAATGTTCAAATGTTTGTAGAGTCTATGGGACTTAACTACGGGGTCACCAGTCCCTAAACTTGCAAACTACTTATGAACTACTTACAACTAAGGACGGCACAAATATCCATGCCCGAGGGGGGATTCGAACCCCCGACCGTAGTGGCCGTGCAGACCGTGACTGGAGCACCTCAGTCCCCTCGGCCACCGCGGCCGGCATGACAGTTCAGATCGTTTCTCCTTTGCCATGTTCCAACATATGCAAGGTCGGCATTGTTGATTGGGATTTGCTGTGTTAAATATTTACAGTATGGCCAGATGCCCTTCCTGTCGCCCCCAACCCCTCCCCATGCCCCTTGGGAGGAAATGTGTACCACAAATATCAGCGTATAGAGTTCTAAGTGTGAAAGTGTAAAGTGTTACGAAATGTTTGTGAATGGTGTAACTGGTAACTGGGTACCAGCCCAGTATTCACCTAGTGGGATGTGGAAAACTGCCAGGTAAACCTGATCGAGGCTAGCCGGCAGTCCGACCCCCTTCGTTAATCCAACGGGCGGATTCCAACGGGGGCCGGTACGCCTCCCCGTCTCGGTCCGTCAGACAACTCGGCTAACCGAGCCTGTTATTTGAGGAGAATATCGACAGTAAATTTCCCAATCTTCCTGTCAATCTCATTTCTTAGTCGTCTGTACTCCATTTTGCCTGTTTCATCGATTAAATTTAGTATCTCCTGTGATATCCAAGTATTTTTTGTAGGTCTTGCCTTCCTATTTATTTTGTCCTCTGCTGCCTTCTCTATTTCATCTCTCAATGCTACCCATTCCTCCTCTACTGTTTCATTTTCCCCTGTTTCTGTCTAATGTTGCCTAAAGCTCCCTCTAAAATTCAGGTTCCTTCAATTTATCAGGTTCCTTCAATTTATCCAGTTTCCATCTTCTTATTTTCCTACCTTTTTGTAGTTTCTTCAGTTTCAGCCTACAGTTCATAACCAACAAGTTATGGTCAAAGTCTATATCTGCCCCTGGGTACATCTTACACTTAACCTGGTTCCGAAATCTATGTCTTACCATTATAAAAGCTATCTGGTATCTCCCGGTGTCTCCTGGTCTCTTCCACGTATACAAACTTTTTTTTGTGATTCTTGAACCAAGTGTTTGTTATAACTAAATTATGTTCCGTGCAAAATTCTACCAGACGGCTTCCTCTTTCATTCGTATTGCCCAGACCGTATTCACCTACTATCTTCCCTTCCCTTCCTTGTCCTACTACCGAATTACAGTCTCCCATAACAATTAAGTTTTCCTCTCCCTTAATTGTCTGAATAATTTCTTTTAGCTCCTCATATATTTCTTCGATTTCCTCATCATCGGCAGAGCTAGTTGGCATATAAACCTGTACTACTGTTGTCGGTGTTGGCTTCGTATCTATCTTGACAATGATTATGCGATCGCTGTGCTGGTCATAGTAGTTTACCCGCATTCCTATTTTCTTATTCATTATCAATCCTAATCCTGTGATACCCCCAATTGATTTTGTATTTATAATCCTGTACTCACCTGACTAGAAATCCTGTTCTTCCTTCCACCGAACTTCACTAATCCCCACTATATCTAACTTCAACCTATCCATTTCCCTTTTTAATTTTTCTAATTTTCCTACTCGATTAAGGGATCTAAAACATTCCACGCTCCGGCCCGTAGAATGCCAGTATTGTCTTTCCTGATGATCACATCCTCCTGAGTAGCCCCTGCCCGGAGATCTGAATGGGGGACTATTTTACCTCCAGAATATTTTACCCGAGAGGATGCCATCATCATATAGTCATACAGTTAGAGCTGCGTGTCCTCGGGAGAAGTAACGACTGTAGTTTCCGCTTGCTTTCAGCCGTTCGCAGTAACTGCATGGCAAAGCCATGTTAGCCGATGTTACAAGGCCAGCTCAGTCAATCATCCAGACTGTTGCCCCTGTAATTACTGAAAAGGCTGCTGCCCCTCTTCAGGAACCACACGTTTGTCTGGCCTCTCCACAGATACCCCTCCGCTGTGGTTGCACCTATGGTACGGCTATCTGCATCTTTGAGGCACGCAAGCTACCCCACCTCGGCAATGTCTGTGGTTCATGGGAGAGGCAATCTTCATTAATAAACTCAATTATCCTTCCTTGCTCGTAAGTAAAAAGTGCCCTCCTTCTTAATGCAGTTGCGAAACTAAATAGCAGACAGGTCTACAGTTTTTGTTTATACGCCTACAGCCCAGACGTATGGGCGCTGCAGTAGACCCACAAGTCTCGAGTAGTCAACTGAGACAAGAAAGTTTGTCGTGTAAAAGGGGCTTAACAGTTTACGAGTCACGATCGTGACTGATAGCAGAAGAGTTATTTAGAAAGAAACCCACTGATCTCACAGTCGTAAGATTTCAAAATCCATTTTAAAACGGATTTGATGATGCTACTGGAGCCGGACACAGACGGCAGGAGACCATGCATACCATAAACGCGTCAAAGCCCTCTCGCGTGGCAGAAGTTCTTAGGTGAATCCGGTGATTCCTGCGCCACAGGACACATGATTTACCGAGGTGACTCAAATGCCTTCAAATGCCACTCATTTGTTCAGGACATAAAAATCAACTTATCTTTTGAATATGAACTGTATCTAGTACATCCACATGTTTCGTTTCTCCCTCCCTCCCTCTCTCTCTCTCTCTCTCTCTCTCTCTCTCTCTCTCTCTCTTTGCATGCGAGTGTAGCACTGATAATAATTTTGCAGTCAACTGAAATCTAAGTATTAATTGAATTTGTGAGGATCAAAGCAAACATTAGCTGTCCTAGAATATAACACAGTCGCGAGGCTTAATAGAATAAAATCTGACACATGTCTGAAGACCTGAAGACATTTTGTATATCCAAAGTTGTAGCACGTTTCTCGTGGTGGAAGCCTGCTTATCTCGGATCAGTGTCGTAATTTTCCAGATGGTCATCCACAGGGGGTATCTAATAGTCTCCTCCTGTTTACGAGATACGATGCCTCCAGATCTGACCAAATGGCCGAGACAACTGCCCATAGCAACTCCACCCGGGCCCCCCTCCCCCACCAGAAGATGCTTCACAGATAGCGGGCGACACACGCCCCTTCAGGCCTCGGCCAGACGCCAATTATGTCTAATTAGTCTGGCAAAGTTACGGCCGATAAGGATCCCACTAATACCTAACAAGGTAGCGGCTTAATTACGGTACGGCCGTAATTAGCGTCAGGCGTCGTCGGGAAGACTTGCGGCGCGACCCGCGGCCGCCGGGTCGACGTCGACGGCGACGGCGGCGACGCCAGCGCCAGGGCCGGCCGGCGGCGTAATGCGGTTAGCGTGGCGGACAGAGTGTCCGACCGGCGGACGCCTCAGCGCTCTGCTGTGCCACAAAGGCGGCACCCACGCAGCCACCGAAAGCCTGTAATGCTGGAGACGTTGGCTGTCGAGGTCAAGGAAGGGGCAAAGTACCCACACTGCCAACAAGTAGACGCGCAACACACTCAAGACACGTGTGGATGAGAATGTAGCCTAGTACCCGCGTTACAATATCGATACAGGGGTGATGGGCACACTAAGACGAATTATTTACAGACGAATGGAAAAACTGGTGGAATCCGACGTTGGGGGAGATCAATTTGGATTTGTGAGAAATGAATGAACATGCGAGGCAATACTCACATTACAAATTATCTTAGATTAAGGGTAGGTAAACCTACGTTTTTAGCACTTGTAGATCTGGAGAAAACTTTTGAAAATGTTGACTGGAATACAGTTTTTCAGATTCTGAATGTAGCAGGGGTAAAACATATGGAGAGAAGAGTTATATTCCAATGTTGATTATTTCTTAGGTTTACAAATCAAGAAGTTTGACAACTGCATTAAAATAAACCAGTCAGCAAATGTGAAAAGAATTTTAGAGAAATTTGGTATGGTGGGCTTTTAGCCCTGTCGCAGGATTTGAGACAATGAGATGCCTGTTGAGTGTATAAGGCAATTTGATGTGAGGACAGCATTTCTTTATTTTGAATGAAGAAATACACATGTTTCAACCAGAAGGTTTTGACGACGGTACAGGACGTGTATGCAAATTAGTGAAGAGTCTATATGGTTTAAAGCAAGCCTCAAGATGTTGGTATGATTCTCTTGTAAAGTTTCTTACTGAATGTAATTTACGGGTGAGGCATTCATATCCATGTTTGTTCTATGGTAACAAAAAAACCTAGTACTATTGTTTTATGTTGATGATGGACTGGCTATAGGTTCTACTGGTGCAACAGCCAACTTTATAGTACAGTTGAGTAAACGTTTCCAGATTACTGCGGAAAAGGTTGATTATTTCTTAGGTTTACAAATCAAGAAGTTTGACCACTGCATTAAAATAAACAAGTCAGTAAATGTTGAAAGAAGTTTAGAGAAATATGGTATGTTGGATGCAAAACCATTATCTTTACCCATTGAACCAGGATGGATACGAGGTGAATCACCTCTTTTTAATAATACCAAGCTACATCGAGAAATGGTTGGAAGTTTGGTGTATTTAACACACGCTACAAGGTCAGATATATTATATGCTGTTAATATTGCATCAAGAGTTGAAGACTCCCCAACACAGGCACATTTTGCATAGATCCAACGGATACTATGGTATCTGAAGTCAACAATAACAGGTGGTATTCAGTTTATGAAAGATGACAACTGTAATATTGAAGCTTTCAGTGATGCAGATCATGGTGGGGACAGAGGGACTGGACGGTCAACAAGTGGCTTTCTGTTGAAGTTCCGTGGAGGGCCCATTGTTTGGAAGAGTAAATTACAGAAGTGTTACTCTTTCTTCAATGGAGGCAGAATAAGTGACTGCATCTGAAGCCTTTAAATCACTTGTGTGGTTGGGTCAACTTCTGAAAGAAATTGGAGCCGTTGATGGGGCTTCAGTTCTTCTTTTACAAATATATAACCAAAGTGCTATCAAATTCATGAACTGTTCAAAGTTTTATGAACGTCTGAAACATATATAAACAAGATACCATTATATTCGTCAACTGGTTAAAGATAATAAGGTCAATGCGAGCTCATACCAACTAATAGAAAGGCAACTGATATTCTGACAAAACGACTACTATTTACAAAGTTAAAATTGATGTTGGAACTTGTTCGTATGGCGTGTACTTCACAATATATATGAAAATATTCCTGGAGAGTGTGAAAGTATATGATTTATTTATTCAATGTGATATATATATATATATATATATTCCGAATGTAAAAGTATCTACAGGAATGTTTTCATGTATCCTACATCCCTACCGCAGTCTGTCTAGTATTACAGCATAATTTGTTGAGACGTGCTGCGAGAGAACTCCACAATACAAGGTGCATTCAACTTAAATACAAAAATCAGCAATTATTAGAGTCGATTGTCATGAAATGTTCGCAGTGGAAGGGAAGAGAGTAAGACAAGGGTGCAGACTTTCCCCAATGATGTTCAATCTCTACATTGAGCAAGAAGTGAAGGAATCCAAAAGGATTCATTTGGAGAAGGAATTAAAGTCCAGGGGGAGGGACTAAAACCTTGTGGTGTGCTGACGACATAGTAATTCTGTCAGAGACGTCAAAAGACCTGGAAGAGCAATTAAACGGAATGGACATTTCCTTGAAAGGGAAGGTATAAGATAAACTTCTACAAGATTAAAACAATGGTAATGGAATGTAGTGTCAGAAAATCAGGCGATGCTCAAGGATTTAGAGTAGGTAATGAGACAATAAAAGTAGTAGATGGATATTTTGTTTAGGTAGCAAGATAACTTCAGATGACCGAAGTAAAGACGATATAAAATGCAGAAAGGCTGTGGGATGAAAAGCGTTTCTTCAGAAGCGAATTTTTTTTACACCAAATATTAGTTGAAATGTTAGTAAATCCTTTCTGATAGCATATTTCTGGAATGTAGCATTGTATGGGAGTGCAACGTGGACAATAAGAGAATAGAAGCTTTCGAAATGTTGTGCTACAGACGGATGATGAAGATTAGATGAGTATATAGCGAAATTAACGAGGAGGTTCTCAACAGATTTTGGGAGAAAAGGAGTCTCTTAGATATCCTGACTAAAAGAAGGAGTATGTTGGTGGGACACATTTTGAGATATCAAGAATTCGGCAACTTAGAATTAGAAGGCAATGTGTGGGGTAAAAATCGTAGAGGGAGAGCCAGGGACGAATGCAGTCAGCAGATTCAAAAGGATGTTGGTTGCCATTTCTATTCTCAGATGGAGAGTCTTGCACAGGACAGGGTAGCGTGGAGAGCTGCATCAAACCAGTCTGCAGACTGAAGAGCACAACAACAACAACAGGCATGTAAATGGACATTCTAGAACGACGTGCAACTACCTCACTGAACCGACTTTGGGGTGGGGCTGGGGGAATCTGAGCAGAAATAGATTCAACACAGTCGTTGTAGAGAAACAACATTTTCCTACAGTCTCGTTTCCAGCTGTTTATCGCGGTATATGTTCCTGCTGTTGTGGCAAACGATTGCACATCTGGCAATGAAATCCGCATCATCACTACATCAATGCTACAGAATAGTTACGGTGACGAAGAATTGCAGAACTGTTCACAACACTCAGTCCAAAAAATGTTAATGCCACAAAAACATAAATTTTAGAGATAATCTCAATCACTGTAAAATGTTATGAGACTTATTTTTATGATTCCACTTGATTGGATTAATAAATTATCAACACAAAACGAAATTTGTTTTATAAACGTATACAAACGTTGTATTCTAAGTGCCTGTCGCAAATAACTTATGTGTCAATATACAACTTTTCAAAAATTAGTATATGATATAATACATAAAAAACTAAGGGACACACATTATCATTAGCGGCGGTATAACTTATCTAAGGGGTGAACCAATCCAATTTTTTTAAAACTTCTGCTAAAGAACGATAATTAGGATACATATAGTAATCAACAAGACAAGTTAACAACAGCACATCTCATATATATATATATATATATATATATATATATATATATATATATATATATATATATATCCTTTTGTCGGAATATCAGTTGCCTGTATTTTAGTTGGTATGTAACTCAAATTGACCTTACTCTCTTTAACTAGTTGACGAATATAATGCTACCTTCTTTCTATATGTTTTGAACGTTCATAAAACCTTGAACCGTTCATGAATTTGATAGCACTTTGGTTTTCTATTTGTAAAACAGGATGTCTTATCAACGGCTCCAATTTCTTTTAGAAGTTGATCCAATCATACAAGTGACTTACAATCTATATTTTCAGCCACATATTCTGCCTCCATTGAAGAAAGAGCAACACACTTCTCTAATTTACTCTTCCAAACAACTGGTCCTCCTTGGAACTTCAGCAGAATGCCACTTGTTGACCGTATAGTCCCTCTGTCCCCATCATGATCTGCATCACTGTAAGCTTCAATATTGCAGTTGTCATCTTTCATAAACTGAATACCATCTGTTTTTGTTTTCAGATATCTAATTATCCGTTTGAGCAACACAAAATGTGCATGTGTTGGCGAGTCTTGAACTCTTGATGCAACATTAACAGCATATAATAAATCTGGCCTTGTAACGTGTGTTAAATACATCAAAATTCCAACCATTTCTCGATATAGCTTGGTATTATTAAAAAGAAGTGAGTCACCTGGTATCCATCCTAGTTCAATGGGTAAACGTAATGGTTTTGCATCCACCATAACATTTTTTTCTAAAATTCTTTTCACATATGCTAAGTGGTTTATTAAATTGCAGTGGTCAAACTTCTTGATTTGTAAACCTAAGAAATAATCAACCTTTTAACAGTAATCTGGAAACGTTTACCCAACTGTTCTATAAACTCGGATGTTGCATCAGTGGAACCCACAGTCAACATAAAATAATAGTACTAGGTTTTCACCATAGAACATACATGGATCTGAATGACTCTCTCGTAAATTACATTCAGTAAGAAACTTTACAAGAGGCTTCATTTAACCAATATAGACTCTTCACTAATTTGCATACACGTCCTGTACCATCATCAAAACCCTCTATTTGATACATGTATATTTATTTCTTCAAAATACTGTCCTCACATCAAAATGCCTTATACACCAATCATGATGAACTGCAACACTCAGCAGGCATCTCACTGTCTCAAATCTTGCAACAGGGCTAAAAGTATCGACAGAATCTATTCCAAAGCGCTGAGTGTATCCTTTTGCCACAAGGAGAGCCATATACCGAACCACTTCATTATTTTCATTTAATTTTGTAGCAAAGATCCACTGATTTTCAATTAGCTTCTTTATAGTTCCTTGGTGTTTCACAAAGTAACATCATTCATTGCTTATGGTCTGAATCTTCACAGTAACAAGAGGTTTCTTCAGCTTTCGTCGATCACGTAAATTTTGGCTTCCTTTTTCTTCATGTCTTGCCTCCAAGTTAGTTTCAGCTTGTTCCTCAGTGTCATTCAAATTGTTGCTAACACTTTCACCACTTACAGTTACACCTCGGTTAACAGAATCAGTTTGACTGTCTTCTTAAAAATGAAAATTTTCACATTCATATTCTGCAGTATCTTCATCTATATCTGATACAACGACAACATTTTAGTCTTATGGGTAAGTGATTTCTGTAACTGCTTGACTGCAAATTTTACATCTCTGCAAACACACACACATCTTTTTTTTTAGGAAAATAAATACGGTACCCACAAACATCATAACCAACCATATATCCATTAGAAGATTTAGCATCAAACTTCTTCCTTTTTTGTGTATGAATCCATGCATAATGTTCTGCTCAAAATATCACTAAATTATCTGAACGACCTTGATTCTTCATAAATATTTCAATTGGAGTTTTACCTTTCATTTTGGTGGGAGCAGTTCGGTTCATAGTGTATGTAGCAGCCAGAATAGCCTCGCCCCATAATGATTTTGGGAAGTATTCTGCAGAGCAAAACCAAGAACGTGCCTTCTCACAAACAATACTGTTTTCCCGCTCGGCAACTCCATTCTGCTGAGGAGTATATGGTGCAGTTATTTGTTTCGGGCCAATTGAGTCCGCAAACATCTGTACATCTTTGTTGTGAAATTCCTTGCCACCATCTGTACGTAATTCTCTTACAGTAACATTTGTATGAATCTTCATCACCTTAATGAATACTGGTAATTTTTCTTTAAGTTCCCTTTGTGACGCAGAACGTATGTTACTCTAAAACTGGAAAAATCGTCCTTAAAAACAGAAAAGTATCTATGACCCCGCAAATCAGTTTCCTCCATTGGTCCACAAATATCTGCATAAAACAATTCTCCAGGCTTTATTGGTTTCTCCACTCTTTCACCAAATGCCAGGCGATTATGTTTACCATATACACACCTTTCACAAAGGCTATTATCAAACATTGTCTCTATACCAGATTATTCGAGAACTGGTGCACATAGCGTTCATTTTGATAAACCATTCTTTTGTGCCACATCTGTAAAGTGTCATCAGTTTCAGCAACAACAAAGGACTACTTTACGAACAACTTTCACATCTAAACGATGAAGTTCATTTTCAGCAATGAATGTAGCAGCAGCTATCGGAATATCATTTTTGAAAAATACCCACGATTTTCTCTCATTTTCGATTACTTGATTTATTCCTTTTTGTGCTGCCTTCTTAACAGAAAACAAGTTTCAGGATCCATCAGGACAAAACCAAACATCTTAAATATATCGTTCTGTCCACTTCCGTCCATTAAAAACTTTTACGTCAATACGTCCTGTGCCAAGTGCTTCAATTTGCACACCATCCTTGGCACTATCCATCTCACTTGGAGTTTTAAAAGGTTCATAGGTATTGTACCAGTCACGCTAATTTAATATGTGAAGCGTCGCACCACTGTCAATGTACCACTCATCACAGTCAAACGTATTTACATCCACAGAAAACTACTGTTGCGTTTCACCATCACAACTTAACATAGCACAGTCTTCATTTTTGTTCACGCAAATACTCGCACATTCATTTGAGCGATGGCCTCTTTTCTTACATTTGAAACATACTAGGCCTGTTTTACACTGTTTCGATAAGTGACCTACTTTACCGCAAGAAAAGCATTTTCTGCCTTCATTTCTTTTATGATTGGAGGTTTTTAATGCGCCTGTTTCGGTAGTTTGTTTATTAATCTTTCTTTTCGACAACATTGCAGAAGAAATGCACGATCTGCAATTCTCAATTCACAATTTAAACACCGTTTATGCAGTTTATTCCACGTCTTCTCTTCAGCAGATAAATCGTGCCATGTTATATAAATGTAGTCAAATTGTTTTGGCAAAGTTTGCAAAAATCGAGCACAAAGGTCACCATCGTCGATCGGCTTCTGTAGCAAAGCAAGTTGGGTTTTTATTTAATTAAATTTCGCTAAATGCCCTTGTATACCGCCAGATGCTTCCCACACAATGTTGTGAAAATAATTTCGAAGCAGATCAATGTTTTCGGCTGAGTGAACATTGT
Source organism: Locusta migratoria (assembly GCA_026315105.1). Taxonomy (NCBI): domain Eukaryota; kingdom Metazoa; phylum Arthropoda; class Insecta; order Orthoptera; family Acrididae; genus Locusta; species Locusta migratoria. The sequence continues at coordinate 875,297,480 of CM048744.1, forward strand.
AAATCTTGTGTAGTTTATCCCAAATCTCTTTGGCAGTCTTACATTCACCAACACGAAGTAAAGGCTTAGTATCAAGCGACAGAATTAGCCGTTTCCTTGCTTTTGCATTTACCTTCGTCCATTTCTTAATATCAGATTCATAATTATTTCCGCCTGCTTCTTGTGTAAGCAGCGTGCCATTTACGACGTCAAAGATTTCGTCACATTCCAATATAGTTCTCATTGCGATTCTCCAAGTCGCCCAATTTTCTTCGCCCGTTAGTTTCTCAATTTTTTTGTCTTTCTTCGTCCATGGTTTCATCTTTCTTCACATTTAGATAGTACCTTTAAACTCGGCCAAAATTATCGTTCTTCATAAAAACGTAAATATCAACAACCGCGCACATCTGATACCATGCTGATTAAAATTCAAATGCAATTTTATCGAAGAAAAAAGAGATTTATTAAAAATTCCACTAAAGAATGATAATTAGGATACTTCTAACAAATACCAAGACAACTGAACAACAGCACAGCTAATTAAAACTAGTTCATGGAATCTTCAGTTGTCACCCTCAAAGAGTAAGAACACATACACACATAATATTGAATAAATAATTCATATACTTTCACAGTTATTCGAGGAACGAAAAAAAGTAATAATTTGTGGCTACGATCATGGTATTATGGTCAGCATTCAGCTTTATAAGAATCTCAGAGACCAAAGGAGCATTACTATCCCAAAAGATGCAATAGAAGCCATGAACATAGGAGCTAACAGAGATTACGTCAGTATTTTCCAGCTGTAATTAGAGATGTGGCACATCACAGCAATTATAACAGACGACTAAATCTTTCAGACTCATCCTGCACATGTGCCGAACTTTTAAGTCGTCAGGTCAACTCTGGTAATATGAAATCTGCACTGAACGCCCATAGTCACATAAGCTTTTTCTTTGTGAGCTTCTAAAGTATAAATGTGTTGCACTTTCGCTTTCTGTCTCCTCAGCGCCCCACACGTTATCTTACACGCCTACACTTAGAGGAAGTGTGTGTGTGTGTGTGTGTGTGTGTGTGTGTGTGTGTGTGTGTGTGTTTCAGATAGAAAGAGAAAGGAGGAGGCAGTGCTAAATGAACGGAAACAGGAGAGAAGGACTGAAACGAAAGAAAGCGGTAGAGTGAGACAGGTAATTAGAAAGGAAGAAATAGAGAGAGAGGCAGATGCAGAATGAGAAGTAGATAGAGACTTAGCACGCAGAAGCAGTCACTCGTTCGTACGGTGTGCTATTGCCTCACGCTCACAAACACAACAAAAATACGAAGCGAGATTAACAGCTACTCTGAGAGGAAACAGGAAGAAAGAGAAAAAAAAGGGAAATCACACAGACGTGGTTATCAAAGACGGCAAACAAATTGAAGTTGTATGGCATTCCCCTCTTTTCTAAATTACTTCCGTACAAATTTAGCCACTCGCCTTGTCTAAAGGGATGTAACGAGTTCTCGCATGTGAAAGCGCACCGCGGTGATTACGAAAAAGGGCAACTTTAAAAGAACGCGCGTGCAGAGGTCGCCCACCCTCTAACGCCCCATTCTGCGGCTGCAACTACTCCCACGCGTTCTCTTTGTTCGTGTATTCTTGCCGCTCCGTGGCGAGCGGATCGAATTTCATTCACGGTTTTGATTGCCGTCTGAACTTGAATGAGATCTGTCATCATTCGAACTGTCCTTTAGTAGGCTGTGTCAACTCTTACTTTATCCTTGTAGTGCAGTTTAGACTGCAACAGTTAATAATTTATTTAAACAAAGGATACAGGAAAGAGTGCAACAATTACAGAGGTATCTCTTTATGTAATATTTTGGGCAAAATCTTCTCATACGTTACTCCATAGTTCGGTGGCCTGGTGTAGCAACAGTGAATCCATATTTGAATTGAAAAGTAGTCTCTGTTGCAAATTAAAATATTTATTTCATTTTTTAACGCGTTTCGCGCTTTTGGCGCATCATCAGAACACTGTAACAGGGAAAATAAACAAATCTCAGTTTTATGCCGCGGACCTATCCACTACAATGTTAGGATACAATGAATTGGGGGCGTGAACATACCCCAGGAACAACTGGATGACATTAGTTGGCGTAAAAGCACACATTCTCAGCATTTTGGACTGCATAAAATGTGAGGATTTAATCAAAAGCATCCTCAAGAGTTATAAGAGGTGGCACAAAAATTTCCTAAAATAGAAGTTAGAGAATTAAAAAAAAAAAAATCGTGAGTGGTCAGTGGTAAGCAGAGCGAGTGTGGAGATGTATAACTTACCACATCAGCAGCGTTGTGTTGGATAGGTCCGCGTTCGCAGAATGAATATTGGTACATCACTTTATCAAACGTGACTGCACGGACAGCTGATAGTCATGTGTCGTGAGGTACCGAATTGTAGCAAACGCCGCTAGACGGTGCTGATAAACGCCGGTATGCGTAACTAAGATTTGGGCGGTTAAATGTGAATGATAAAATCGATCAACATGGTTGCAAATTAGGAAAGTATGGAATTAATAACAATGGATGGTAGTAATGAAGTATAAAAGTACTTGTAAATCATATTGGATGACAGTAATATTGATAATGTATCTTAGTAAAACAACCATATAATTATATAGTTCTCTATATGGAAATTAATTATAAATGTATGCAGTCATAAACACTAAAAGCAAATATGATTAAAATGCAGAAAGATTAAGTTGTTGTTGTTGTTGTTGTTTGGATGTTTAAGGGGGACAAAACTCCAATGGTCATCAGTCCCCCAAAGATTAAGTAGTGTGAGCCGGGTGGTGGTTAAGCTACAGGATCGAGCTCAAGCTAAGACGACAATTTGGTGGTGAAGGAGAGGGGGAAGGGCTTATTAAGGGGGGGGGGGAGGTTTGCGACTTTTCAATAACAAGATCAGGTAACATTTTGTAGGGCTAACATCATTATATCATAATAGTACTGATTTTTATTTTTCAGTTGGTCGTTGAGGCTGAGAAATAAATATTATAATTTGCAACAAAGACTAGTTTTCAATTCAAAAATCTTCTCAAGTTGATGGAAGAAGAGTGCCATTTTTACGGTGGGTTTCGGCTGTCAGGACTATATATTTAGCATACGGCAGATAACGGAGAAATGCTATGAGTAGAAAAGGGAACTGTATGTATGTTTTATCGATAAAGAAATGGTTTATGTCCGTTTTCCTAGGTGGAAACTATTGTCAGTTTTGCAAGTCCATGAGGTAGAGGACAATTCTATAGGCAAATAGGTATATACGTAGATTGTCCGGCAGCAGTTTATAGTAAATTGCGTTCGTGGTTCTTGGTAGTTTCTGGCGTAAGACCAGGCTGTAACCTAACACTGTTGTTCAGATTATTTATGGATGATGTGTTGAAAACGATAGCCCTACAGGATGAGATTTAAAAAAAAAAAAAAAAAGGTGAATACAACATAAGCCATCTCACATATGCAGACGACTTAGTGTTAATAGCACATTCAACTGATCGGTTGCCATCTAATATTTCAGAGATTAGATCACGCTTGTAAGGGTTAGTGTGAGAAAATCATCACTCCAAAATGAATGTAATATGCGTGGTCAAGAGATTTAAACAGGTTGAGTGCCAAATAGGAAGAAAAAAACAAGGTATGAAAAAAATAGATGAAGTAGTTACAGCAATCAGGCTTAGATTGAGGGCCATGTAATCAGTGGTTTGCATAAGTGACCGTTAATCAGCTTCTCATCCTGTGATTAACGCAACATTATTCTCTGGTTCATGCTAAAGTGATTCAAATTGGTATGTATCTTATCATAAAGTTGTTGTGTGCGTGGTCTTCAGTCCGGAGACTGGTTTGATGCGGCTATCCCCCGTACTTATGAGCAAGAATCTACATCTCCCCATAAGAAAGGCAACCCAAATCCATTTGAATCTGCTTGCTGCATCTGTCACTTGGTTTCCCTTTGTGATTTTTACGCCACACACTTCCCAAGATTTAAAAATACTTTGTGTATAAAATGTGTCTTACCAATACTTCTTTTAGTCAAGGTATGACAGAAATTCCTTTTCTCCCCAATTCTGTTCAGTAGCTCCTCATTAGTTAAGCGATCTACCCGCCTAATCTTCAGCATTCTTCTGTACTACCACATTTCAAAATCCTCAATCCTCTTCCCAGCTGAATTATTTGTCGTCCTAATTTCGTTGTTGTTATGGTCTTCAGTCAGGAGACTGGTTTGATGCAGCTCTCCACAATACCTTATCCTGAGCAAGCCTTTTCATCTCCTCATAAGAACGACAAGCCACATCCACTTGAATCTGTTTACTATACGCATCTCTTGGTCTCCCTCTGCGATTGGTACCCCACACACTTCCCTCAAATGCTAAATTTACGATTCCTCGATGTCTAAGAATGTGTCCTACCAAGCGATCCCTCCTTTTAGTCAGGGTATGCCAGAAATTCCTTTTCTCACCAATTCTGTCCAGTACCTCTTCATTAGTTATGCTAATCTTCAGCATTCTTCTGTAGCACCACATTTCAAAAGCCTCTATTCTCTTCCTGTCCGCACAGCTTATCGTCCATGTTTCACTCCCATACAAGGCAACACTTCACACAAATGCCTTCAGAAAGGACTTCCTTACACTTAAATTAATATTCGATGTAAGCAAATTTCTCAAAAATGATTTTCTTCCCATTGCCATTCTGCATTTTATATCCTCTGTACTGCGACCATCATTTGTTATTTTACAGCCCAAGTAACAGAACTCATCTACCTCCTTTAATGCTTCGTTAACTAATCTAATTTCTTCAGCATCACCCGATTTTCTTAGACTGCACTCCATTACCCTAGTTTTGCTCTTGATAATGTTCATCTTATAAGCACCTTTCAGCACACTGTCCATTCCGTTCAATTGCTCTTCCAGGTCCTTTGTTGTATCTGACAGAATTACTATGTCGTCGGCAAAACGCAATGTTTTTAATTCTTCCCCCTGAACTTTAATTCCTTCACCAAATTTCTCCTTGCTTTCCTTTATAGCTTGCTCAATGTACAAATTGAACAACATTGGAGAAAGGCTACAACCCTGTCTTACTCCCTTCCCAACTGATGCTTCCCTTTCATGCCCCTCGAGTCTAATAACTGCGGTCTGACTTTTGTACAAGTTGTAAATAAGTCTCTCTGTATTTTACCCCTGCTGACTTCAGAAATTGAAAGAGTGTATTCCAGTCAACATTGTCAAAAGCTTTCTCCAAATCTACAAAAGCTAAAAAGGTAGGTTCGCCTTTCCTTAATCTACTAAGATAAGACGTAAAGTTAGTATTGCCTCCCGGGTTCCTACGTTTCTCGCGAATCCAAACTGATCTTCCGCGAGGTCAGCTTCTACCAGCTTTTCCATTCTCCTGTAGATAATTCGTGTTAAAATTTTGCAACCATGACTTATCAAACTGATAGTTCTGTAATTTTCACACCTGTCTGCGCCTGCATTCTTTGGAATGGAGATTATTACATTTTTCTTAAAGTCTGAGGGTATTTCGCCTGTCTCATACATCCTACACACCAGTTCAAATAGTTTTGTCATGCTTGGCTCTCCCAGAGACTTTAGTAGCTCTGAGGGTATATCTACTCCTGGGGCCTTGTTTCGACCTAGGTCTTTCAGGGTTCTGTCAAATTCATCTCTCAGTATAGTATCTCCTATTTCATATTGATTTACTTCCTACAACATTGTCTCTAAGTTCATTTCCATTGTAGAGCTGCTCTGTGTACTCTTTCCACCTTTCAGCTTTCCCTTCTTTGCTGAGAACTGGTTTCCCATCTGAGTTCTTGATATTCTTAGAGTTGCTTTTCTTGTCCCCAAATGTCTCTTTTATTTTCCTGTAGGCGGTATCTACTTTTCCCCTTCTTATACATTCTTCTACATCCTTGCATTTGCCTTCTAGCCACTCCTGCTTAGTCTTTTTGCACATCCTGTCAATCTCATTTCTTAGTCGTCTGTACTCCTCTTCTACTGTTTTATTCCCCCCTGTTTCTGTCAATTGTTGCCTAAATCTCCCTCTGAAATTCTCCCATCTCCTTATTTTCCTACCATTCTGCAGTATTTTCAGTTTAAGCCTACAGTTCATGGCTAACAAGTTATGGTCAGAGTCTGTATCTGCCCCTGGGTATGTCTTACAGTTTATCACCTTGTTCCGGAATCTATGTTTTACCATTATAAAATCTATCTGATACCTTCCGGTGTCTCCTGGTCTCTTCCAGCCTTCTTTTGTGATTCTTAAACCACGTGTTTGTTACGATTAAATCATGTTCCGTGCAAAATTCTACCAGGCGACTTTATCTTTCTTTCCTTCTGCCCAGTCCATATTCACCTACTATTTTTCCCTCTATTCCTTTTCCTACTACCGAATTCCAGTCTCCCATCACAATTAAGATTTCTCTCCCTTAACTATCTGAATAATGTCCTTTAGCTCCTCATATATTTCTTCGATCTCCTCATCATCGGCAGAGCTAGTTGGCATATAAACCTGTACTACTGTTGTCGGTGTTGGCTCATAGTAGTTTACCCGCATACGTATCTTCTTATTCATTATCAGTCCTACTCCTGTGATGCCTCCAACTGCTTTTGTATTTATAATCCTGTACTCACCTGACCAGAAATCCTGTTCATCCTGCCACCGAATTTCACTAATCCCCACTACATCTAACCTCAACCTATCCATATCCCTTTTTAAATTTTCTAATTTTCGTACCCGAACTGTTGAATGGCAGTATTGTCTTTCTTGATGACAACATCCTCCTGAGTAGTCCCCGCCCGGAGATCCGAATGGGGGACTATTTTACCTCCGGAATATTTTTCCCGAGAGGATGCCATCATCATATTTTCATACAGTAGAGCTGCATGTCCTCGGGAATAGTAACGGCTGTAGTGTCCCCTTGCTTTCAGCCGTTTGCAGTAACTGCATGGCAAAGCCACATTAGCTGATGTTACAAGGCCAGCTCAGTCAATCATCCAGACTGTTGCCCCTGTAACTACTGAAAAGGCTGCTGCCCCTCTTCAGGAACCACACGTTTGTCTGGCCTCTCCACAGATACCCCTCCGCTGTGGTTGCACCTACGGTACGGCAATCTGCATCGTTGAGGCACGCAAGCCACCCCACCTCGGCAATGTCTGTGGTTCATGGGGGTGGGTCCTTATTTCATTCCCGTAAAAGTCAGCACTCCACACAAATGCCTTCACAAAAGACTTTCTACCATTTAAATTAATATTCCATGTTAATAAATTTCTCTTGATAAGAGACGGTTTTCTTTCCATTGCCATTCTGCATTTTATATTCTCTGTACTGCAACCATCACACGTTATTTTACTTCCCAAATCACTGAAATCATTTACCCACTCTATTGTTTCGCCAGCTAATCTAATTTCTTCAACATCACCTGATTTTCTTAGACTGCATTCCATTCATCTTGTTTTGCCATTGTTAATGTTCATCTTATACGCTCCTTTAAACTGTCCACTCCTTTCAATTGCTCTTTATGGTCCTGTGCTGTCTCTGACGTAATTACGATGTCATACTCAAAACGCAATGTTTTTTTTTTTTTTTTTTTTTTTTTTTTTTTTTTTTTTTTTTTTTTTATTTCTCCACCCTGAACTATAATTCCTTCTGCAAATTTCTCCTTGATTTCCTTCTAACCTGGCCCAATGTACAAAGTGAATAACAATGGAGAAAGGCTACAACCCTGTCCTACCCCTTTCCTTATAACTACGTCCTTTTCATGTCTTTCGACTATTATAACTGCTGCCTGGTTGTTGCACAAGTTGCAAATAATCTTACTCCTGCTGATTTCAGAATCTGTAAGAGTGTACTCCAATCAACATTTTCAAAAGATTTCTTCAAAGCTACCAAAGCTAGTAATGTAGGTTTGTCTTTCCGTAATGTAAGGTAACCCGTAAGGTGAGTACTGATCCCAAGTTCTTACATTTCACCTGAATACAAACTGATCTTCTCCAAGATCATCTTCTACCAGTTTACGTAAAACTTTCTTGTAAAATGTTTGCAGGCATGACTTATTAAACAAATGGTTCTGTAATTTTCACACCTGTCTGCGCCTGCTTTCTTTGGAATGTATATTATTACTTTTTTTCTTTAATTCTGAGTATACTCCACCTGTCTTATACATTTTACGCACTAGGCGGAATAGTTCTGTCCTCGCTAGAAACTTCAGTAGCTCTACGGGAATGTCATCTACTCCAGGGGCCTTGTTTCGATTTAGGTCGTTCAGTACTCTGCCAAATTATTCTCTCAGTAAAGTCTCTCATATTTCATCATCATCTACTTCATCTTTTCCTTCATACAATACTGTCTCGAAGTTAATTTCCTTTGTAGAGTCCTTCTGCATAGTCTTTTCAACATTTATATTTCTCTTATTTGCTCAGAATTGGTTACCCGTACTTATCAAAGATGTGAAAGTTAAAAAAACTGAAGAAATTGAGATATGGCTGTACAAAGGAAATATGAAAAGGAAGGAGATTAAAACTAGATTGGAGTTATTATACTGCGACGTGAATTTGACAGAGCATTGAAAAATTTAATTCCAAACCACGGGCCAAGAGAAGATGATATTTCGTCTGGTCTGGTGATAACTCTGCGCATATGCATCAAATTTTGCATGAGTCTCAATAAATCCTTACAGAGACACACCTAATAGTACATTAAGCATACGGTGATAATAACAACAACCAAACTGGGTCTTATGAATCCTGAATGTGTTTTAAAAATGGCCGGACGTAGGTTAAAAATGACCGTCGTTCAGGAGGCCCATCGACTACCGTCGACGCTCATGTCAGGAACGTCAACGAAATTGTGCATACAAATCGAAGACTGATGTGCGAGAGATTTCAGAAGAGTGTAATATTTCAGTGAAGGAGGAGGCGATATGTGAGAAGGAAACGGTCTGAGCTGTGACGATAAAATTCATGGCTCTTGCATCAAGAAAACGTAGGCACACATTCATCACTTGCTATGTGCGACTATTGCACAGAAGGCAAAATCACTGTGCTGACAGTCTGCGTACTCTCTGCAGACCAGGTCCAGGAGGAGAAGTCTCCGTCGAAATGACAAAGACTTGAAACGACAGACAAGACACCAGAAAATTCGCAAACAGATTTAGTGCGGAGTATTTCGAGGGAGACCATGCACAAAGTAAAGAGTAAGCTAAGAAAAATTTTGGGAACAAAAGTCCAGAATTATTTGAGAGACCTCGTACACTGGTCTTCATACCGCGCCCGTATAAACTGATTCTTTCCGGTTTCTTACCCTCATTCCCATTTATTTCTCAGCTTCGAGCCACAACCGATAGTTTCCTGATCGTCTGCGTTAAAGCAGGCTCATGCACTGCTGGGACTGTTCATCGAGGTCTGTCTCTACAAGTAAGGGAGTAAGATAGGGTTGTAGCCTTTCTCCATTGTTATTCAGTTTGTGCATTGGGCAACGTTAGAAGGAAATCAAGGAGATATTTGGAGAAGGAATTATAGTTCAGGGTGGAAAAATAATTATTATAACAATAATAAAAACATTGTGTTTTGACTATAACATCGTAATTCTGTCAGAGGCAGCACAGGACCTTAAAGAGCAGTAGAATGGAATGGCCACTGTGTTTAAAGGAGCGTATAAGATGAACATAAACAAGAGCAAAACAAGAGTAATGGAATGCAGTCTAAGAAAATCTGGTGATGGTGAAGGAACTGTATTAAGTGACGAAACAATAAAGTTGGTAAATGAGTTGTGTTGTTTAGGAAGTAAAATAACGTTTGATGATCGCAGTACTGAGGATATAAAATGCAGAATGGAAATGAAAAGAAAGGCGTCTCTTAAATTTATTAACATAGAATATTAATTTAAAGGGTAGAAAAACTTTTCTAAAGACATTTGTGTTGTACGGGAGTGAAATAAGGACGACAAATAGCTCAAATAGGAAGAGGTTTGAGGCTTTTCAAATGTGGTGCTACAGAATAATGCCGAACATTTGGCGGGTAGATCGCTAAACTAATGAGGGGCTATGAACAGAATTGGGGAGAAAAGAAATCTCTGGCTTACCTTGACTAAAAGAATACTTAGGATGAGGGACGTGACCAGGTTAGCCATGAATGTTCTCTGAGTCGGTCCTGATCCAAAGTATCTTCAGAGCTAGTATTAGTACAAAAATTAGTAGCTACAAATGTTTTAGGAAACCAGCGAACAGATTTAAGACTACCACGACATTGGTTTTTAGCGAAATCGATTTTATTTACGAGAAATACTCAACAGTTCAGCCATTACCCGTTAACAATGCCCATAGTCTGATGACTATGTTGTGAACAGCTCTGTACAGCGTGTTACTAAGTATGATGATGTTGTCTCTCATTTGACAAAGAAGTCAGACGATCTTGGTGGTCTTGAAACTTCATGTAACCCCATAATAATCTTACTTATTAAGCAGCCGACATTTGTAGATATTACCAGAACATCGTAAAATATGGTATTAACATTTGACAGACATAGACTTCCACTTACTCATAAATTTATTAGGCCTATATAAACATACACGAATAGTATTTGGCTGAACCACGTAATGATTAGTAAGCTAGATGTGCTTTGGTCTCTTAAGTCGAACTGCTGCCTTATTTAAATTGCTAATTTGCTGTGTTCTGCTAGCGTCACTATCTAAACGTACGTCCCGTGCGTAATCTGGTAAAAACATGGCGGGCACCTGCCGATTGGCCACTGTCCCGCTTTATAGGCTCTCTATGACAGACCTATACCGCGCAAACTCTACCGTCCACTGCGAAATCCACCACTACCCACCCGCTGCCACCCTCCAACAACTTCGATACTTCCTCTGTTTACTGCTGTAATGTTCTTCAAATTTGAGTTTTGCTTAAACACATATGAATTTTTGATAGTGGGTCATTTAGGATAACCTTGTATTCTGAAGCTTGCGCTTCGGAGGGTATAGAGGCGCAGATTTTTTTTTTTTTTTTTTTTTTTTTTTTTTTTTTTTTTTTTTTTTTTTTTTTTTTTTTGTGTGGGGGTTTGGTATAGACGGTTCAGTCCTCTTCCTGACACGTTGAACACTAATCTCCCTTCATTCCTTCAACTTCTGTAGGTATGTAGGGGGGAGGAGAGGGGGATTAGCTGTCTCTTATACATGAACATTTATGTCAAGGAGGGATGTGGGGACTTGGCCCAATATGTGCCGCTGGGAAAGTTCGAAGCGATAGTGGCGTGCATGTTACTGTCATCAACTTGTGGAGAGCAGCGACGTGTAGCTAGATATTTGTGTGCCACAGGACTCATTGCTGTGTGTAGCGTGTATGTATGTTTTACGGTCGGCAGCTTTGTGTGCAAGAGGTCCCAGTAAAGTTTAGTGATTCGGCACAGCTGTAACTCCAGTGGATATCGTAACCGATGATGCAGTAGCTTCAAATGATCAGCGTGTATGTAACGGTTAACATTAGCAGGGTGCATACTTTCCTATTGTGTGGTGTGAATGTCGTTATGTTAGCGCTCGCTCGGTGCCAGAAGCCCATTATAAACAATGAACGAGCTTGTAATAGATTGATATTAATTTGCGTTAATGACGGCCGTCTGTCGTTTGGACGTTGGACGTTGGACGTTGGACGTTGGACGTTTGGACGTTTTGATCGCGCAAGAACCGACGCGCAATTATCGTAGTGGTGAAGAAATAGAGCCAGTCCTGAATTCGATTCTCGTGGGTTCAATGCGCATTGCGCAATCTAACAGTTGTCTGGTGCAGTCACGTCTGTGAGCAATTTTGCCATTTTGCTCCCCAGTTACGAGTATTTTGACTTAAAGTCTGTGGTCGTTTCATTGTCACAAGGAGCTTACTGAGCAAGTGACTGTATTGTATTTTTCGTAAATATTTTCACGAAAATGTTCAGACTTTGTAAATTTCGTAATTGTTTAACGATGCGCTATTCTGAAATCACGACTATAACTATTGTGGTAATGGAATGTAACGAAGCCGCTATTACACTTTCAATAGAGGCGTATACCGAAAAGCCAGCTCTTCTTTGATGTTGCGAACAGCCTGTTCGAAAATAACGTGCTATTGTTTCGCTCGTGGTCACACAATCTCATTTATGAAGGCTGAAATAGCAGCATCGGATTTCTTTACGTTGTTACAGTATGCTAGAAACTAAAAACTAGGTATAATTCCGTAATTCATTTCGATCCTCCGACAGTAATTCTCTTATTACCATGCTGCATGCGTCGCGGTTTTCTTCTTCTTCTCTCTGAATCCATTGTGGCATCCAGCACTTTTTTTTTAATTCCGCGTTGTATCCGGCTTCTAGCAGACGTCGCTGTGGCTAAGGTTAACGGTATTGAGCTCATTTCCAGAAAATGTACTACTTACGTAACACTCTGCAAATCAGCAACAAACAAGACTCTTAACACATTCGCCAGTAGCATTTCCTCTTTGTTTACGTTTATCGTCTAAACACGAAGCCGTAAGAGCGTGCATGCATTTATAGTTCGGGGCTAGAACGCTACGAGTGCTTTAGTAGATCGTTATCTATCTTGTCCACTTTTTTTCACAGTTAATAAATGGCTTAATAAAGATAACCACAAGGGTCAGTGAATGATGACGCACAAGTGCATGAATTTCTGAAAGACTTTTTCAGTGGTCATGAGTCTTCGGGGGTACTATAAAACGTCCGTAATAGGACAAGTCTCTGCGGAGTGGAAACATACTTATTCAATAGTACGAAAAGAATTAAGTGTCAGTCTGCTGGGAATGTGCTTGTGAGACTGTTCAGAGACATTTCTGGTGTGTTATGAATGGACTTTACTTAATTCATGACCATTGCAAAAGCCGTAGACTTCTTAAAGACACAAAAACTACTTACAATGGTGCATGGGGCATGCGACCATTCTGGTTAAGACATTACTCGAAATCAATGGTGGTTGGTCTCTGTATGTTGTATTAATACAACCTCTTTATTACCAATTTCTGGCTTAGCTGTTCATCAGTTAATCACTGAAAATGCACACTCATGGTATGAGATTACCGCCTAAGAGAAATACCGGTAATCAATAGCATTTGATAATTAAACAGTATGAATTTCACTGCAAACATTGACCATACCAATGCACAATTTTAATCTTATTAATTATGGTAGCAATGTATGTAGACAGTTGGGTGACAACATTTACAGTTAGGCCATATGCAGAAATTCTCCACGTTGAGATTTGCTGTGTGCTTGTAGCTGACGGGAGGCCAGTGAGCAGGCCGACGTTGGTGGCTTGTTCCAACTTAGGATATTCCAGTTCGTTTCCGGTGAGGGGAGAGAGGGACAATGGCGAGTGCCAGGCACAGTGCAATGCACAAATATTGTAATACTACTGGCATTTGAAGTAATACGATGCATTTAGGAACCTTTAAGGCCCTCATTACAAAATAGCCTGTTGATAAATAAACAATACATTAGCTGATATAGTCACATATGGCGTAATGTGTTTAATTGACAATGAAAAGTAATAAATTACCAACGAAGACAAGACAGTTACACAACTAGCATGGCAATGTTTGTTTATAAAAATAATATATTAACTATTTCTCATTTTATGTTCAATTAATCTTTTGTATTTTATCTTGAAGTATTCAGTTAAATCACTTATCTGTGGTATAAGAAATTGCACGATTATGATAAACAGTACAAAGGATGTTTATACTAATATAAAAACGTAAGAAAATATTTGTTTAATGTGTAGTGTAATTATTTTGATTTTAAGTAAAGTTTTAGAAATGTATTGGCTGAGTGCTGTACGTTGGTAAATCGGTTAGAACAGCTAACATGCAGAAGTTGATGACGTAGGGGAAAAACCCCGGCAGTTGAGCTTTTGGCGCGCGCGCGCACGAGGGCAGGAAGTGAGGACTCCGGAGCACGTTGTGAGCTGGCTGGGCTGCGTCGCTCTGCAGCAGTCAGCATGTGGACCTCGAGGTGGAGGTTATAGATTTGTGTGTGGCACTCGCCACGTGTGGGTGCTCTTCTTAGACTGCACCAAGTTGAATCGAGTGCTACTGTGTGTTTGTAAATATTTAGCCGGTGGAACAATGTGTGCATCACATTGAATTGAAGTGACTGTGATTTGTTAATGTAACACGTGTCGTCGCATAGGCATGAACATAAACGGTGCTTGAGACAGCCACGTGGTGTGAAAACAATTCGCGACAAATATTCATTTTGTCTGGGGGCTCACGAGCTATAACTTTATTTGGTAAATGTGACGACGTACAGACGTATCAGCCACAGGGTTCAAATATTGTGAAATGAACAACATAAAGTGAACTTTCACGTGTTTTCAAAAATAGTAGTTAGTACACCCTTTTCTCTCATGAACTTGATTTTATTATGAATTTGTTTTGTTAATCATATGCAGGGAAGGGAAGCTGTGAACGTGTGATATCATCCCCTAGAAAACGAGTCAAACAGCCGCAATCACAGTTACAGTGTTTTTGCATGTTTAGGAATTTGGTTCGCAGCTGGTGGTTGTGAGTTTTAAAAATTAAACTTTCTCTATTTTAAACTCTCACCCTGACCTTCACCCTCGCATTTGGGGGCTCGTACGGGATAAGTTCACGTTGGACTTGCTCGGCCGGAGAGATTAGGGTGTGTATAGGACAGTGAACAGTTACGAACGGTTGCAAGCAGATACGCAATCTCGTCGCGCGGTTAACGACGGTTGGCTGCTGGCAGGGTTCGGGCGTGGGCATCCGTAACCGGCGATCGACGGCGCATCGGACCGGCAGCAGTGAACGGCGGCGCGCGGGTTCAACGCACTCAAATTTCATCTTCTGCAACGGACGGCAGTGATCGTGGGGACTTCGCAAGTCGCCAACGGAGCGTCGGGGTCCAGCAGCTTCGATTCTACAGAGGATAAGGGATGCAGTGAGGACATATTCCAGCCACAGCTTCTACAACAGACGGCAGCGAGCGTTGGGGACGTCGCAGCTCGGTGCAGCAACTTCTGGATTAAAAGATAAGTAAAGCAGCTTGCGCTATAAATTCTTGTGTGTTAATCAAACTTTCTTGTGATACCGATAATTGATAGGGTTTTTAAAAAGTCGCCAAGCGACGTAATTTCAGAGAGTAGCATACCAGAAAGTCCAGAGAGGGTAAATACTGGGGGAATGTTGTTGACACCGGAGATAGTCGCAGCCATGTTAGCGAGTTGTAGCTCAAGTTTAGAAGCAAAAATAGAAAATTCATACTCACGTTTAGAATCAAAAATAGAAAAGTCATATTCACGTTTAGAATCAAAAATAGAAAATTCAAACTTACATTTAGAATCAAATTCAAGATCAGAAATAGGAACTGTAAAATCAGAATTGAAAGTGGACTTTAAGGCAGACATTGGGACATTACAAAATTCAATGTTTGCATTAAAGGCAGAAATAATCACAGACATTGACAAACAGATAGGAAGTCCAACAGAACGGTTTGAAAACAGGGAAAAGGAGATACATGCCAGAATTGGTGCTATTGAGGCTGAGGTAGGAGGCAAGTTAGATGCTGTGAAACAAATATGTGATCACAGGAATGAGGGCACTATGCAGGCGTTAGCTGAGGTTGACAAGAGGATGGTGGCAGGTATTGAGGAAACAAAAACTTTGTTGTCAGGAAAATTAGAAAATACAGAATGTAACTTTAGGAAAAAGATAGAACAAGTAGTGACAGTAAACTATACTGCGATTGAGAAGGTGAACACTAGAATAAATAATCTAGAATTGTGTACTGCATCAGGAAACACTAATTGGTCCATGGTGCAGACACCTAATGGAAGAAAGTTTTCAGGGGTGGGTAATTATCATCCAGTGGATTTTTTGGCTGCATGCAAGGACCAATTTGTGCCTGGTATGTCAGACCAGTGTAAAATGAAGTTAGCAAAGAGAATGCTTGACTGTTCTGCTCAAACTTGGGCAAGTCAGTGTGCTGATAAATTTGAAACATTTGAGGCGTTTGAAACGTTGTTTTTAAATAAGTATTGGGGGGAGGCCAAGCAAGCTAAGATACAAAATGAATTATTGAACGAACCAAACTATATGAAAGGGAACCCAGAATTTGAAGTAATCATTGAGGAGGAGCTGTTTATTCAAGATTTATTTGTCATAAAGGGACTTTGTTTAAATCTAATGTTAGGAAGTGATTTCCCGTGCAAATATGAAGCTCAGTTGAAGTATAAAGATAAAGTGTTAGAATTGAGTCTGTAGGAATGCATGAAGAGGGTGAAATTCAAAAATGTTCCAAGTGATAAAGATTAAATGGCATGTTTACACAAGTAACTGCCATAAACCAGTGTAAGTCATGAAGTATGAGATTCAATGCATTGTAAATAGTAGGTTAAAAAATTGTGTATGTTTATTCCGTGGTCAATGTTAGTATCTACTTGTGTGTTTAGATTTAAGCATTGGGGTCAAGTTTACAAGTGTTCTTTGTAAATGTTTTTCTTTTGTTGTTTGTGTTAAAACATGTGCTTGTATCAGATTTGCAGTTCAACAGTGGTACATGATGTAAATATGTATGTATGTATGTATGCCAACACCAAAGGATAGAGGAAGTGGGAGTGTACTGTTTATGTGTGTGTATATGTCAGCAGGGCTGGATATGTGGTGTGAGTTGTGGGGTGACTCGGAGAATGAGAAAGTGGTGGACATTGATGCAGGCAGTGGGGTCTGTGGCTAAGATAAATTGTGATGAAAATGTCAGCTGACATTGTTGCATATGTGGGTGTGACTGACCATATGGGTCAGAAGTGAGGAATGTATGTTTGTTGTGGCTGTTTTGGCTAAAGGTGGGTTGGATTGAGAAATGTTTCAATGATAGAAAGTGTTTGCTCTTTAATGTCTGGCTCTTTGAGTGTTTGGTAGATAACGTATCTAATATGGAATGCTCTGCATTGTTATATTAAACTGTTTCTGATAACACATTTTGGTTTCTTTAATGGTGCTCAACTGTTGACTGAACAATTTCTGCAACAACAGTTGACGAGAACTATTTTTCTGTCCAGCCTGAGTATCAATAGGGTTTGGTGATACTTTATTTAAAAAAATGTAGATTTTTGTGAGAAACTAATTTTGAAATTAGACTTTAACCTTAGGTATTTTATTGTGGGGAGTACTTGTGGAAAGCACATGAGGCTGATGACAAGGATCCAAATTTAATCTCACACCAACAAAAATAATTTTTTTGGTGCGAGGGGGTAGGATTTGTATTTATGTTTGTAGGTGTCATTATGATAGAAGAGGAAATTCTCTATGATAACATTCTTTTGGTAGTATTATTTGAGCTTTAAGATATATTTTTGACACAGGCAGGTTTTTTTTATTTGATGGAGTAATACTCCAAGTGGGCCACATATTCTCTTGTCTGTTTCATCTGAAGCTATGGCTGATGAGAGTGCAGGCATGGTGGTTTGGGTTGATCTGATAATGACTAACACAAGCCACTTTGAGGTCTTAATTCTGTTGATTTGCCTGTTACTGTACATGTCTCAATACTTAGTTTAAATTGCACCAAGTCTGGATGGCAGAGGGGTGATACAAATCCAACCAAATCCTGGTGTCCAGACAATCTTTCGTCTATGTTGACTCATGAGTGCCTTCTGCTCTTCCTGTTCCATGTAGGGTGCATATGACGTGTGTGAACAAGAACGCTTGATCCAGTGCCATGAATCTAAGCTGCAACAGCATGTTGGTTGAAATGACAGAGATATAGGACCGTACACCATGGACCAGAGTTGCTGCAACGATGACTCTGGTGTTCTCAGTGTCAAAGTGGTGAGAGATTTCCTTTAAACAAGTGGAGTGTACACCGTCAAAAGTTTTTATAGTGATAATTCTAGTTTTTCCACGTAGAACAAGGTTAATACTATTATAAATTTGGTGCCAATTCTGTATGTAAACAACAGGCACACTTAAAATTCATGGATGTAATTAGTTATAAGGATTCTTTTCTTAAAAATATGCACACTCTACAAGTGATCTTAATGGTACAAATATTGGGAAATTTTCTCACTGCCCTGTTTATTTTTTATCTATCTATTTATTTATTTTTTGCATTAGTTGAGGTCATAATTGGCATAGTGTTTGAGCCAATCCGATTCAATAATTTTGTAATTTAAAATTTTTCTCATTTAAATGTATTAATTTTGGTGCTACTTGCGTCATCCTGCACATGGTTTGGATGCCTCAAGTGGGGGTATTGTGAGATTACCGCCTAAGAGAAATACCGGTAATCAATATCATTTGATAATTAAACAGTATGAAGTTCACTGCAAATATTGACCATGCCAATGCACTAAATGTTACACAATTTTAATCTTATTAATTATGGTAGCAATGTATGTACACAGTTGGGTGACAACATTTATAGTTGGGCCATATGTAGAAATTCTCCACGTTGAGATTTGCTGTGTGCTTGTAGCTGACGGGAGGCCAGCGAGCAGGCTGACGTTGGTGCCTTGTTCCAACTTAGGACATTCCAGTTCGTTTCCGGTGAGGGGAGAGAGGGACAATGGCGAGTGCCAACGACAGTGCAATGCATAAGTATTGTAATACTACTGGCATTTGAAGTAATACGATGCAGTTAGGAACCTTTAAAGCCCTCATTACAAAATAGCCTGTTGATAAATAAACAATACATTAGCTGATATAGTCACATATGGCGTAATATGTTTAATTGACAATGAAAAGTAATAAATTACCAACGAAGACAAGACAGTTACACAACTAGCATGGCAATGTTTGTTTATAAAAATAATATATTAACTATTTCTCATTTTATGTTCAATTAATCTTTTGTATTTTATCTTGAAGTATTCAGTTAAATCACTTATCTGTGGTATAAGAAATTGCACGATTATGATAAACAGTACAAAGGATGTTTATACTAATATAAAAACGTAAGAAAATATTTGTTTAATGTGTAGTGTAATTATTTTGATTTTAAGTAAAGTTTTAGAAATGTATTGACTGAGCGCTGTACGTTGGTAAATCGGTTAGAACAGCTAACATGCAGAAGTTGATGACGTAGGGGAAAAACCCCGGCAGTTGAGCTTTTGGAGCGCGCGCGCACGAGGGCAGGAAGTGAGGACTCCGGAGCACGTTGTGAGCTGGCTGGGCTGCGTCGCTCTGCAGCAGTCAGCATGTGGACCTCGAGGTGGAGGTTATAGATTTGTGTGGCACTCGCCACGTGTGGGTGCTCTTCTTAGACTGCACCAAGTTGAATCGAGTGCTACTGTGTGTTTGTAAATATTTAGCCGGTGGAACAATGTGTGCATCACATTGAATTGAAGTGACTGTGATTTGTTAATGTAACACGTGTCGTCGCATAGGCATGAACATAAACGGTGCTTGAGACAGCCACGTGGTGTGAAAACAATTCGCGACAAATATTCATTTTGTCTGGGGGCTCACGAGCTATAACTTTATTTGGTAAATGTGTCGACGTACAGACGTATCAGCCACAGGGTTCAAATATTGTGAAATGAACAACATAAAGTGAACTTTCACGTGTTTTCAAAAATAGTAGTTAGTACACCCTTTTCTCTCATGAACTTGATTTTATTATGAATTTGTTTTGTTAATCATATGCAGGGAAGGAAAGCTGTGAACGTGTGATATCATCCCCTAGAAAACGAGTCAAACAGCCGCAATCACAGTTACAGTGTTTTTGCATGTTTAGGAATTTGGTTCGCAGCTGGTGTTTGTGGGTTTTAAAAATTAAACTTTCTCTATTTTAAACTCTCACCCCGACCTTCACCCTCGCAATGGGCACACGACTTTTTCACAATACGGCATGAAACGACATCAAACTAATACCTGCAAACCATTGTACATATGTCATACGATTAAAAGCACTGACATGTACCATACGCATCCAAAGAAATCAATCGAGTGCATGACAGGACTTTTATTACATAAAAGTGAAATTCATAATCTCTGTGGTGAGGCAAACTTAAGCAGAACAATCGCGTTCGCAACGTAGCACTTTCATATACCTAATATGTCTATGTTTGGTCGTGCATTTCGTGATAAACTCCTTAAAATTAATGCTGACGGTGTCAAATTTATTTATGACACATCTGATTCCCGTGGTACTGCTCCTTGGGTGGAAGGTGTTCTAGCATCTACCACATTCTTCATAGCTTGCACCGCCGGATGTTCATATTTTTGGAGCCATGAAGAAATTCCTCGCTTCGATAGCATTGCGACATTTGTGGATTTCAAATCAGCAATCTGCAGGCGGTTATACTCCAATCAACTGAACTTGTACAGGCAGGGTATATTGAAAATGGCAGAACGATGGAAGAAATGGGATTACCGCTTTGATGTATGTTAAAGCCGTAAGTTCTTTTGTACTTATTTTTCTATTTTAGTCTAACCTGATAAACACTTTTGTATAAAAAATATCCTTCATTCCTTTTCTATCTTCCGTCGTATATAAGCAGTTAAAGACTCAGATACTGAGACACGAGCTTCGAAAGCAACATTGAATGGATAAAACAATCCTGATCGGGTCCCTTTTCTTCGATAAATTTCGTGGAGTTGCTTTTTAATGTCAGTGTTCAAAATATTCAAATGTTTGAAAATATATCGGACTCAACTGAGTGGTTATCAGTCCGTAGCTTAGAAACTACTTAACGTAAGGTAAACTAACCTAAGGACGACACATACACCCATGCCCGAAGGGGGAATGGAACCCCCGACGGCGAACGGCCACGTGAACCGTAGCACGACGCCCCAGTACGCACGGCTAATTCGCCGCGGCTGTTAGTGTAATGAGTGTGAAGTACATCGATATGCCACACAATCGATTCATCACTAGCCTGGGAAATGAAAATTTGCCTGAAAGTACGACTGTCAAAAATATCTTTCACTCAGTTTTTGGTGAGGATTGCACTCGAGTCCCAAGTTCCGCCAAACTTAGTTTCTCAGGTCGCGGATCTCAGTCTACCTGTCTGCATATCCATCGCGAAGTTTGCATACTTTTATCGCTTTCCGCCCCCTTTTAATGCATTTTAACTGTGTTCCTGTCGATCTGATAACATTTTCCTACATCGGGAAATACCAAAACCGACATTCTTTATATACTACAGAAAATAACACTACTCTCCCTAATGAAACAAGAGAAACAGACTCAAGATAGTAGGTAACTAAATACCTCAACGTGTCAATAGTCTCGCCTCCATTTCTCATCTTACGTACCGTAACCAATTATAGGATTGTGAATAGCGAACAATACACAGCCAAGGTGATGATAAGTTGACTTAGAGTTCGTAACCTCTTAAAAGATACCACGTTGTACGACGTCTCAAAAACCAAAACCATGAACTAACAACAAGTTACAAAATACTGACAAAAAAGTAGTAATACCGCTTAGCATATTCGACTTCACGACGTTCACATTACAAACTCTGTACGCACCCCTTACAACACGGAAAAATCGACCATACAGTAATTCATTCGCTTACTTTCGTCAATGCCTTTCTTGCATTGTATAAGGGGGGGAGGGGGAGCCGGAAATATTTACTTAAGAGCGACATGAAAATTCGTTAGTTTCCATACGTCGCCTTCACGTTTCTCGTTTTCTTGGTTAATTTTCAGTGGCCCCTGTTACCTTCTTTCCTTATTGTTGCGAATACAAGCACCATATAGCAATCTTCACTTCGATTTTTACAGTCAAAAGCGGAACAACTAGGTATTTCTCTTGATTATGTAATTCACATTATGAATTACACTCAGTAAATCACTGCAAAACAGCATTTAATCTTAAAAATTGCCGCATAGTTCTATAGTCTTGTCAACGACCGACCAATTTATGCAAATAGAACAGACAGAATACGTGAAAAAGTACAGCAGTGTCTACCGTAGTAAATAACTTCGCAAAATCGCTAACAGCAGCACTTTTGACACACTAATGTACAGAAATGCGCATACTAGCTAATGGCACTTGTACAAAGCTTGTCAAGTTTGGTAAAAACATGGCGTCCTGAGCTTTCAGCCAATCAGCAGCGACATCACTCTTGGCCACTTTCTTCATATACAGACTCTTTAGTCGGTCATTCCGTTTCACTACCACATGTGAGCACAAGGTTTCAAAGTTTTCTGCGCTATTAAGTTCGCGCGAAAGGTGAGTAGCAAATTGTAGGTGCAGCGGGCGTTTTGTACCAATTTCGGGATTGAACCACCAACCCGCAAAAGCAGGAGCGGTTGGTTTAAGTAATTGAAACGGACTAGAAGTGTGTGAAAAATATAAAGACAGACCGACCGCTAGTGTAAAAGGTCCAACGAAAGAAAGTTGTGTGCACAGTCAGAAGGTCTACCAAGATAGCCAGTCAAGAACTTGAAATATCCCAACCAACAATATAAAAAGTTCTGAGATGGCTTTTGGTGTACAACCCCTACCATTTAAAACTTTGCATGCTTACAAATCCAGTGACAAAGAGAAACGTGTGGCACTTTGTTGTTATGTGCTAGCAAAGATGAGAGACAACGCTTTTCTACAGCGTGTGATTTTTTAGCGTTGAAGTGACGTTCCACATTATTGGAAAAGTCAACAGTCACAATGTTGTTATATGGAATTTGAAAAACCCATATTCACTATTGCCGTACGAAAGAGGCTCACCGAAGATCAGTGTGTTCCGTATTGTATCCAATAAAAAGGTTTATGGATCACTAACTGAACACCCGGCGTTGTCCGGGTATTTATTTATTTATTCCTGCCAATTTTCAAGTATATATTCATTTGTATAAGGGCCGTATTTCTGTAAAACCTCTTGGGAATACAATTAGTAGTAAATAAGTAATAGATTAAAACTTTGTGCGTGATGGGGCGGTTTTTCATGTGTGTTACTGTGTATGTACTCATATCTCATTAACTACGTATCGTACTGTAATAAAATTTAGAAGGTACACTCAAATATATGCGTGTATACTGGTTGTAAAATTTTTTTCAGCTACAATTTCTAGTGTAGAAATTATAAATTGTAACGTCATATCGAATGCCGCAGCTTTAGTCCATGAACAGCGGAACGTTACTGTTTATGTGCTCATATCTCATGAACTACGTGTCGTACTGTGACAGAATTTAGGAGCTACATTCAACTATAAATATGTATACTGTCTGTAAAATTTCCTGTGGCTACAATTTGTGGTGTTCAAATTATAAATTGCAATGTCATACCGAGAGCCGTAGTTTTACTCCAAAACAGCGAAAAAGTAGTAAGCGAGAAACTGTTTTCCTTTCATCATTTTACTATGGTTACCAGCGAGAAAAAGTTTAATAAAGGTTTGAAATTACGTTTAAAGTTTGTTGCAAGTCGCTAAGTACTGTCATTTTCATACAGTGTATTTCGAAAGTCTCGCAGCATTATATGTCATTTTTTGCGATATCTATTGGTTATGACGTAATATCTTTTGAACCATGGGGCGTATGCGATTCTTAACCATGCAGAAATTGTTACTTCACGGTAAGGAATGTGTGTCCCAAATTTGATTGAAATCGGTCCAATGGTTTACGAGAAAATGAGCAGCATTTTCGCAAAATGCAGCAGTTTTTCACGCATCTCATTGTTTATGACGTCATATCTAGTGAACTATATACCGTACGTCATTCTTACACTTACAGCGACCGTCATCGTGGATTGAAGCTTACGTGTACAAAATTTCATAAAGATTGGAACTAAACTGTAGATTTGTATGCAACACTTACAAACATACGGACACTCTGCTTTATATATTAGATTACTTTGCGGAACAACTGCAACGACAATCACGTACCCGAAAATGTTGTAACAATGACTGTTCCCTCCCCATTGCCACCGTGATGTACCAGGGTTTTTGAATGACTCCCTTCCTCAGCGTTGGATCGGCCACGGACATCTCCTGATCTCAGACCCCGCGACTGTTCCTCATGGGGTTGTGTGGAGGAAGAATTTTACATCCCGCCTCTGTCAATCACTCTGAATGGTCTGCGGAACCGTATTACTTCTGCCGTGCACTCAATATCAGTAGATTCGCGTTTCCGTTCCTGGGACGAGTTTGGATACGGCGTCGATGTTTGCCGTTCACCCAGTGGTGGCCACATGGAACGTTGTAACATTTCCCACATTTTTAATTATTAAATAATTCCAGAATGAAACTTTCACTCTGCAGCGGAGTGTGCGCTGATATGAAACTTACTGGCAGATTAAAATTGTGTGCCGGAACCGGGATTCGAACCTGGGACCTTTGCTTTTCGCGGGAAAGCGCTCTACCGACTGAGCTATCCCGACACGACTCACGATGCCGCCTGAGAACTTTACTTCCGCCAGTACCTCGCCTCCTACTTTCCAAACTTCACAGAAGCTCTCCTGCGAAACATGCAAGACTAGCAGTCCTGGAAGAAAGGATATGGTGGAGACATGGCTTAGCCAATAATTATTTAAAACTAATTAATTATTACAAATTATTAATTTTATTAAACGGATTTCAAATATAACAGGAAACACTTTGAAACTTCCCCTATTCCGTGGTATAATGCTTTTTCACTTTGGATTTGTACTTTAGTAAATACGGTGATTCTAAAATTGATCTATCATTTAAAATAACACTGTATATCGACATGAAGTTGCAAAGTTCTAGCTAGAAAACTAGGAGATAAAAAGTTGCTTGGCATTACTCTTTGATCCTTCCCCGTAAATAAATTATTTTGAGTCCCCCTGTGAACTCAAAATGTTTTTCGTCATCGGGATGCATCAAACTCTCTCCATCTTTGACTATATTTTTCAGTTTCTCGTAGGCCATATTTATCGTGTGAAAGCGTTGTTCATCAAAGTAAACTGACTTGATTATCAGCGATTGTAGTTCGGAATATGTAGAGTGGATGTTCCAAATATTGACCCTGAGATTAATATCACCTAATCATTCCCAAACTTCCATGGATGCTGTGTATGAGTTTCTCTAGTGAGTTTTACCTTCTGGGTGTTTGCCACAGCCAGCACTAGTTCCGAGTTTCCTAAGAAGACAGCACATACAGTATGACACCTGAAGTGTTACAGAGTGTGGGAATAGTTTTACTGGCTGCAGTGAAATGAGAGAACTACAAGGTAGCTGCTTTAATAACTTCGTTTAAACCACTAGAAAATATGTTAAATAATGATCCTGTCGTATAATATAGTGTATAGATGCTTCGCGAGAAATTTCTGGTGTATATTTGCGTTGATTATAATATGTCCTAATATCACCCATCAAATGGGTCTTAATATCATACCTAGGTGATGTTGAGAGTGCCTAGTTTTTTAAGCAATCCAATACATAATTTGTCCCAAGGTTATTTCTATTTAAAAATAATTTCAGGTTATTCAGATGCTTATGTACTTCCACCTCATTCCATTGTGTTGCTGTAACCAATATTTCAAGAAACAACTCACAAACGAAAGCGTGAAAAGAGCGTTTTGTTGACCATTTCTCTGTGAAAGAAGATCCTTGAAACATTTTTAGGCTTCTAAACGCATAAATAGTTGCTACTGAGGATTAAGAATTGGATCACACGAAAGAAGTGTTGTGCCACCTACACAAGAAAGTGAGAGAATTTATGACTGTGAGATTGATAGTGAATCTTTTCCAGTAGACACCAAGGTTGATCTCGATCTCTATGTTGATGACCAACCTGCAGATGTAACCTTTGCATTTTATTACACGATTTTCGTCTGAAGTAACGGCTTCTTTCTTCCTGAATCAACTGGAATCCCACACATTTTTTGTGCAATTAGTGATTTATATAAATCACTCACGGATTTCGTTCACATAAATCTGATGTAAATAATCCAGTCTTATTGCTCATATGTGTTATAGTTTCAAAGAATTCTAAAGCATTTGAATTTCACTTACATTTAATTAACATTCATTTAGAGAAAATGTTTCAAAACCACTTCGAAAAGAGAAACATACATGTACAATTTTAAAGGGAAGTACTAATTTCGTTAGTTGAGTTATGATCAGAACTGGAGTAGGGAACGCCTCTAGGAAAATCTTGCGTGTTGGCATGAAGTGTACAAAACGACAGATTAACGAATCGATAGACAATCAGTTGCTGCTTTCGACACCAGTACGGGTCTTGTATGTAGAAGGAAATAATTTCTAGCCGGCCGCGGTGGCCGAGGAGACTGAATCGCTACAGTCACGGTCTGCACGGCCACTACGGTCGGGGGTTCGAATCCCCCCTTGGGCATGGATATTTGTGCCGTCTTTAGTAGTAGCTAGTTCATAAGTAGTTTGTAAGTTTAGGGACTGGTGACCCCGTAGTTAAGTCCCATAAACTCTACAAACATTTGAACATTTTTTTTTAATAATTTCTACTGAGGTACATCACATAAACTGTCGACAAGTATATCGCTGAAATCGTGCAACAAGACATCTAAAACAAACGTTTATTAGTAAAAGTACTTATTCCCTTATGAAGGAGACACCAACAGGGGTGTGGAAATCTTGATTAACTTTAAGAAAAATATCACCTGCCACCGAACGGCTTTGTGCTTGTTAATCAAAACCTTCCTAAATTTTCTAGAATAACTCGAAAAAGCATAGTTTTAAAAGCGATTTCCCGGTTTGAAATCAGAGGAGAACAGATTCTACTACTGCTATGAGGATTGCGCGGCCGCCCCTGTTGAAGGTTTCAATCTTACCTTGGGCGTGGGTGCGTGTGTTGCCTGTTAGATTAACTAGTTTGAACGTTTAGTGACCGGTGAGCAGTTTGGTCCCTGAGGTCTACAAGCATTTGAACATATGAACGTTTTCTACACATCTTCAATACGCCTGATAGCGCAGACAAAGAGACTGATAATGAGGAAATTAATTAGGGTAGACTAGGTTCATGAGATCTCCTACCTAACGAGCGTGAAATTACTGGGGTATTTATATGAAACAACAGGTATAGCATTACCTTTAAATTTGTTTGGCAGTCGCGGTGCCTGAGGAGACTGCGGCGCGTCAGTCACGGTCTGCACGGCCACTACGGTCGGGGGTTCGAATCCCCCCCCCCCCCCTCGGGCATGGATATTTGTGCCGTCCGTATCGTGTTAGCTAGTTCATAAGTAGTTTGTAAGTTTAGGGACTGAGGACCCCGTAGTTGAGTCCCATAAGCTATACAAATATTTTTAATTTGTTTATTACAATTATATCTGCGACGCTTGTCGTTACCTTCCGTACTCGCAGCCAGTCTCTGATTATTTCGTTTCAAAACATTTTCAAGCTGTCTCACACTTTTTTTTTTGGAGGGGGGGGGGGGAGGGGGGGTCAGGTCTGGAGGGAAAACAGAATCGTTCGTTGTCTTTCGTCTTCTTACTGTTAGATCTGATGTATCTCTTTTTGGTCTCTCCACATTGGCTATGTAAATGTGACCTTATGATTTAATTGCTGCGTTGGAGCGCTATGCTGCGATGCGCGAGGCCGCTTCCCGTCGGGGCTTCGAATACCCCCTCGGGCATGGATGTTTCTGCTGTCTTTAGTATAAGGTAGTTCATAAGGTGTTTGTAACTTTAACGACTGATGACACCGCAGTTAAGTCCCATAAGCTTAACAAACACTTTAATATTTTTATAATCTAATTGCAATAAATACCTCAGTTCATTTAAAATAATTATTTCATTCAAATTGCCTTTCCCCATTTTCACTAATTTTGTCATCTTTGTTTCCAGCAACACGCATTATTCGTAAAATGATGCTTAGCCATTGTCGGGAATCGCATCGCGAGTGCGTAAAAACATTGCAGATGCGATCTTCACAAACGAGCAATTTATATTGATAGTTATTTCAAAGCCTGCAGTAAATCTTCTTTTCGTTAAAAGAAATCCGGTATTTTTGCAATTTAACCACTAATTGTAATTGGAATTATATGTGCCATGAAACTTTAGTATGAGAAGCTTACTTAACCAAGCATCAGGTTACAGTGACAAAACTAATTATTCCTTACAGGTTAGACTACAGTGATAATGCACGTTAACCGACTGCCGGCGTGGCGCAAGTGATAGTGTACCGATTTCGATGATGAAGGTAGCCGGTTCAATCCAGTCTGTTATATTTGGCGACTCGGTCGAACCCTTTTAGGCATTTTTTGGGGTTCCTATCCAGCGCTCCAGAGATCACCGACGGGTGTCTGATGTGCAGCTGGCTTACCGCTGGTCTCGTGTCCATGGGTCTTCTGATGATACGGACTTTAAGAAGGATATACTCGATATATCCCTTGTATTCCGGTTCTAGTCCGTGTAAGCGACGGCTTTTACGTTGCCTAATCTGAGCCACGGTGATGGATCTGTAGCACGCGATACCCGACGCCTCCACCAAACAATGTCGCGTTGCAATTGAAGCAGGCTTGACGTCGAAGGCAGGGTTGTCAAATGAACACAGCACTTATACTGAAAGCAGGTTTACTGTGAACTGAAACATACACACAGCACTGACCGCCTCTCGGGCAGAGTGCTCTGCTATTTATACACAGACAGAATGTACCAGAAATTAGAAGAGTAGTTAACATAAGAAACATGTTGAAATTACAAGTGAACATAAGAAGCATGTAGATCATTCTGGAAATGATAATTACAAAGAAATAAATTTTTGCCAGTGGACGAAACTGAACCAGCGACTTTCAGCACCGCAATCGGTGACGCTACCCCTTGCGCCGCGGCTGGGGTCTCTTGGCTACAGTACAACCTGATTTCTTTAGACAGGTGAAGAGCGGAATCTGCCACGTTCTTTTGTAACGATGCTTTCTGGTGTTGCCTTTATACTAACCACTAAATCCTGATACCGAACTCTTTCACGATTTTTCAGCGGTGCTATCTTCAAAATAATTATTCATTGCAATATTTCCGTTTGTCGAATTCCAATAGCTGTACTTACTTTAACCTTGACGCCAAAACCACCGAAAGAGAATAATTACAGAAGAATTGGCGACCGTGGCAGGACTCTAACCTGTCATGTTTAATCTTGGCGACAACACCAACGAATGAGGTTACACAGGCCTTTTCAGGAATTGTTGGTCGTTAGTAGAATCTACATCTACCTCTACATGGGATACTCTGCAAATCACATTTAAGTGCCTGGCAGAGAGTTCATCGAACCACCGTTATACTATTTTATCTCCCATTCCGTTCTCGAATAGCGCGCGGGAAGAATGAACACCTGAATCTCTCCGTTCGGGCTCTGATTTCTCGTATTTTATTCTGATGAACATTTCTACCTATGTAAGTGGGAGTCAACAATATATTTTCGCATTCGAATGAGAATGTTGGCGATTGTAGTTTCGTAAGTAGCCCACGCCGCAGCGATAAGCGCCGTTGTTGTAACGATTCCCATGCTATATCCTGTATCATTTCCGTAACGCCGTCTCCCCTGTACCGTGACAATATGAAACGAGCTGCCCTTCTTTGGACTGTTTCGAAGTCCTCCGTCAAACCCACCTGATAAGAATCCCACACTGGGCAGCAATACTCCAGTTTGACTCTGAAGTAATAGTAATTCTTAGGTATTTTGTGGAGTTTTCGACATTCACATTTAATTGATTTATCATGTAAACAAAGTTTAACGGATTTCTTTTCGTACTCATGTGGACGACTTCAAACTTCTCATTATTTAGAGTCAACTGCCAATTCTTACACCATACAGATTAATTATTCAAATCTTTCTGCAGTTGGTTATGATCTTCAGATGATTTTACTAGACGGCGTCATCTGCAAACAACCTAAGAGAGCTACTTAGATTTTCCCCTAAATCGTTTATGTAAATAAGGAACAGCAGAGGACCAATAACACTACCCTGTGGAACGCCCGAAATGACCTCTGTTTTAGTCGATGCCTTACCATTGAGTGAATTTTGAAACGAAGTGTACATCTCCATTATGAAAGGATTCGTTCTCAAGAAGCCGAAGACTATTTACCTCTTTAATGACGTTACCATTTTCACACAGTACAGTCCATATTGCTTAAGAGCGACCGTCGATTTCCCCAAAGAATACTGATTAGAATATCACTGATTGTCGTCCGAAGTCGCTACCTTCGAGCTATAAGGTCGCCTAATGAGCGTACACGTACGCGAGACCTGATTTGATTTAATTTAAATCGGCTAATATCGGACATAAATGGAATCTGCCAATATTGGAGACCTTACGTTGACGTTCTTAACCCTCCAGCAGGCGCGTCAACTTTCATGACGTCACTAGTCGCGATGTATCTCCTGGATACATACGATGATTTTTGTGGTTGTTTTGTTTACAGCTTCTTTTTCTTTTGTTTTTGCTTCAAATTGCAGTTACCTTTATTGTTACAGATTTGGCAAATTCATAAGTGACCATTAGGCTCACTACACTTTCAAATTAACAGAAATATTTCAAATATTGTAATATCCTTTAAAAAGTGACTTCATTAAATATAAAATAAATTATTGTACTAATCACAGCATGTGTCTGTGAATGGATTGCTCTCTACAGAAAGACATTGTTCTCAAATTATCTTTGCGTGCTTTTGCAAACGGAGATGTCTACCGCATTTTTCACATGCATGCTTGCTGAGGCAAGTCTTGTTTGTCTCCCTGTAACGTGACTGGCATCTTTTCCTTTTCTTATTTCCTGAGTGCAAAGATAGTTCAGCGTTTTTTTTTTTTTTTTTTTTTTTTTTTTGCTCTTTTCCTTGAGGTTTGTACTTTACCAGCATCGACTTTATATCATATGGTTGAGTCACAATAAGAGCTCTTCTTTTGATATCATCTTGCAGTACTGTCAGAGCCAAAGTTTTGAGGTACTCGCGCCTATTTGAGTATTTATTGTTGTTGCCCAAGGAAACTACACTTGTTTGATGCCTGCAATGTTTTTTATTATTGCAACTGAAAGCATTTTAGTTGTCTTTTTTACTCACAGAAATCGCAATGTTTATCAATTTCTTGCACTTCATTATTTTCCTCTTCATCAAATTCATAATCTGTGCCTGAGTCTACAGATCTTGTTTCGAGTACGTCTTGGGTTTCCGAATCAGTTTCTACAAGATCATTTTCAATTGATACTTCACCGTCGAAAAGAAGGCGATGTACTTGTTCCAAATACTTAGGATTTTCTAAATCATATCGTTTACTCATTTTGAAAGAGAGTACATGTAGTTACAACGAAACGTTGCTTCATCTAGAAGGCAACTACGCAATTTCCATCTAGAGTACGCTGCAAGCAATGCTACGGCTTCTGTCGTTAGCGGCGACAGTGCATTACCCTAGAAGGCGTGCTGTATCTGGCAGATACAGAAAATACACGTGCTAAGTTCTGAGTCATTTATTGCCTTGTCAGTGTCGGGATAAGGCTGAAACTCTTATGAGGGAATAAGAAAGGTATGACACAAGAAGTCGTAGGTCATCGAGCCGTTATCACTGTTCATCGCGGTAAGATCAGAGAAAAAAATCGCACTGACGTGTTGTACGGCCCACTTTGGATATGTAGTTTTATAAGTTTTTGCAAACGCTTTGGACCAAAATAATAATCTAAATAATAATAAATTAATTAATAAGAGTGTCTGAAACCCTTTTAGGAAAAATAATTTAGGTATTGGCGGCTTTCAAGCCACCGACCTTTCGTATCACAGTCCAGCACCTTGCAGTACACGCTACGGCTGTAAACCAAAACGGGAGTTCTGTCTCATACTATTGATGGCCGTTGTTAACTGATGTTAATATGGCATTTGTAGACATTAGATTAGCATTTATCGTACGAAGAACGATGTGTTTTTGTTAATTACTCAGTGTGCCGTTGCTTTGAAATGACAACGTGTAAGTTACAATAAGGAAACCATCAAATACGGGAGGAATGTCACATGACATCTCCGAATGGCTGGTTTTCGTTAATTCAATGGAGGGTGTCAAACCTCCGTTATTTTTGCAAATATGTCTGAAACGATACCAGATATATATATAAGGAGATAAGTTGTAGAGAACTTTTTCCTCTATCAATTAGGTTATTCAGTTTTCGTATCAGATAAACGGTTCGTTTGCAATTACAATTATGTTACAAACGGCATTTTTGTTTTATTACCGTATTTTTTGTCCGAAAAAATGAAAAACTGAGGTTCTGGTCTCTGGTGGTCTACAATCATTTCTGTAAAATTTGGTGGTGATCGGCTGAACGGTTCGTCTTAAAAACAGGGAACACGTTACGGACAGACAGACGGACGGACGGACAGACAGAGAGACATGCAAATCAAAATCGCCGTAATGTTTGTAAATATCTCTGAAACGCTACGAGATATGAAAAAAACATAAGAGAGCAAAGTTGTAGAGACTTATCTTCTCTACAAATTCGGTTATTCAATTTTCATGTCAGATGAATAGTTAAGCCGTTATTTTCGGCCGGCCGTGGTGGCCGAGGGGACTGAGGCGCTCCAGTCATGGTCTGCACGGCCACTACGGTCGGGGGTTCGAATCCCCCCTCGGGCATGGATATTTGTGCCGTTCTTAGTATAAGGTAGTTGATAAGTAGTTTGTAAGTTTAGCTACTGATGACCCCCGTAGTTAAGTCCCATAAGCTTAACAAACATATTATCGCAAAGGCTCACTTTTAGTGTTACTACCGTAACCTAAAGTGGGCCAAAATAGGTGATGTATCTCAGAGATACACACGCGACTGTCTAAAAGTTAAGAGGTATAGGGGTAGAGAACGCTGTCGGTTGTGCGGTGCTCGAGTCGGCTTTCGGCAGTGTTGGTGCGGGGTTCACGTGTGGGGCAGAGGGCGGCTGCGAGTGGCCACACGCCTGCGCCTCCCCGTGGGAAATCAGAGGGCGCCGCGCGGCCGCCGACGCTAATGCGCGCGCCCTGGGCCGCGGACGAGCCACCCCGTCCCACCACACGGGACGGCATTTGGCTCTGTCGCCGGGATACAGCCGCGGGTCACTCCACCCGCCGGCGCGTCTTTCACTCGAGTGTGTCGCGAACCGCCAGTCCCAAGTGCGGTGGCCTCCGATACAAAAGACATCTGTCGCCCTGCGCGGCAGTCACGTATTTGGGAACAGGAGAGAAAAAAGCATATCAGTAGCAAAGGCAGACGAAGTGGATGGTGTGAGATTACCGTCCACTTGGTCATAAAATATAAGACCTAAATAGCATTAAATACACTGCAGACCCTTTCCATGCCAATGCACAAAATGTTATACTTTATCTTTCATTTAATGGTAGCAGTATATGTATTAAGTAAGATAACATTTACTGTGGAAGCAACATTTGTAGTTAGGCCATGGACAGAATTTTCTCATATTGGCGTGCGCTGTGGGCTTGAGGCAGAGGAGAGGCCAGTAGGTAGTGGTTTTTCCCAGATTACGGAAGTCCAGGCTAAGTCCTACCAGGAGGAGTGCTGGACAATGGGAGCTACCGGGCGAGGTGTAGCGTAGAGCGCAGTATAAAATATTCAAACATTACTTGAATTTGTGGCAATACTACGTACTGAGGAACCTCTATGGGCCTCACTGATAACATGATACTTAATAAATAATTTAATGTACGATAAATTGGTAAATTGAACTGGAACTCAGGCATGCAGAAAACATTATATAAATATGTAACGATTTTATATGCTAATATTTATACAACTGTTATACAAAGACGAGCGTGGGCTAGCATTATTCATTCTGTCTATGTGCATCTGCTAATATAAAATATATTTTACGAGAGGTGTTGATCTGTTGGAGAAAACGCATTTTAATTATGAGAAAAATAACATTCCAGTCGCTACCATATTTTTATCCATGACAATTACACAATTTTTGCATACAAAGTTATTTCAATAATTATTTCATATGATATCCCTGTAAATAATATGTAACTTTTTTGTTAAATATTAATTTAAACAGAATACCAATTGTATGTGCAGGTATACAATATAAATAACTTATTCAAGTATGTGTATGTTCATGTAAGTGTACAAGCAAATATTATTTCATGTATTTCATAACTATTGCAATTTTAAAACAAATGTTAGAAATGTATTTGGCTGAACTCTGTGCGTCTTATGATGTTCAAAAGTGAAATTACATGCCAAAGCTATTCGACGTAACTATCAAAAATTCTCGAGAAAATCAACTTTAAATAATTGCAAGTACATGTAAGCATATATGTTGTTGTTGTTGTGGTCTTCAGTGGTCATCAGTCAATAATACCTCATCCTGAGCAAGCCTCTTCATCTCCACATAAGAACGGCAACCTACATCTGTCTGAATCTGCTTACTGTATCCATCTCTTGGTCTTCCTCTACGATTTTTACCCCACACACTTCCCTCCAACGATAAATTCACAATTCCTTGATGTCTGAGAATGTGTCCTACCAATCTATCCCTTCTTTTAGTTAAGGTATGCAAGAAATATCTTTTCTCCCCAATTCTGTTCACTACCTCCTCATTACTTACGCGATCCACCCACCTAATCTTCAGCATTCTTCTGTAGCACCACATTTCAAAAGCCTCAATCCTATTCCTGTCCGCACTGTTTATCGTCCATGTTTCACTCCCATACAAGGCAACACTCCATACAAATGCCTTCAGAAAGGACTTCCTTAAATCAATATTCGATGTTAAAAATTTCTCTTTTTCAAAAACGCTTTTCTACCCATTGCCACTCTGCATTTTATATCCTCTGTACTGCGACCATCATTTGTTATTTTACTGCCCAAATAACAAAACTCGTCTACGTCCTGTATTGCTTCGTTACCTAACCTAATTGCTTCAGCATCACATGATTTTCTTAGACAGCACTCCATAACCCTAGATTGGCTCTTGTTAATGTTCATCTTATATGCACCTTTCAGCACACTGTCCATTCCGTTCAATTGCTCTTCCAGGTCCTTTGCTGTATCTCACAGAATTACTATGTCGTCGGTAAAACGCAATGTTTTTAATTATTCCCCCTGAACTTTGATTCCTTCTCCATATTTCTCATTGCTTTCCTTTATAGCTTGCTCAATGTACAAATTGAACAACATTGGAGTAAGGTTACAACCCTGTCTTACTCCCTTTCCAACCACTGCATCCCCTTCATGCCCTTCAACTCTGACAACCGCTGTCTGGTTTTTGTACAAGTTGTATATAACCTGACGCTCCCTATATTTTACTCCTGCTTGCTTCAGAACTTGAAAGAGTTTATTTCAATCAACATTGTCAAAAGCCTTTGCAAATCTACAAATGCTAGAAATGTAGGTTTGCCTTTTCTTAATCTATATTCTAGGATAAGCCGTAAAGTGAGTATTGCCTTCCGTGTTCCTACATTTCTCCTGACCCCAAACTGATCTCCCCCTATATATATATATATATATATATATATATATATATATATATATTTCGTAAACCACATCAAATACTGACAAACCGATTCCACAGAACGAAGGTGAGGAGAGGAGCTAGTGTAGTTGGTCAATAAAAACCATAAAAAATGCTTGGAAGTATGTTTTTTTAACACAAACCTAGTTTTTTTTAAATAGAACACCGTTAGTTTTGTTAGCACATGTGAACATATAAGCAAATACGTAACCAGTGATGTTCCTTGCATTGTAAAATGTTAATTACATCCGGAGATGTTGTAACCTAAAGTTGACACTTGAATACCACTCCTCCGCTGTTCGATCGTGTGTTTCGGAGGGCATCGAATTAAGTAGGGATCCAAAGGGAACGGTGATGTACCTTAGGTACAGAAGAGACTAGAGCAGCACATTACGTCCACATGCTTATTGGTCTTTTTCATTGACGCACATGTACATTACCATCCCCCCAGGGGGCCCACAGTTCATTTGTGGGTATGTGTGTGGCGCGCACGGGGCCCCGAGCCGGAGCAGCCTTTCTTCTGCCCCAGGCTGCTTCACTTTCCCTCCCGGTTTATGCCTTCGCCCGGAGACGGGCATATTTCGTTAGCTACGGTGGTTCTTGTTGTCGTTTTTCTTCCTTCGTTCCTTCCTTTCTTACCCTTTGTTTCTGTCTTTCTCTCCTTGTCCTCTCCTAGCCTTCTTCTCCTCCTCATTAGTCTCCGCCTCGGCGTTTGAGACACTTCTTTCCTTCTTTCTCTTCACTTCCTCTATTCTTCTTCTTTCCTCCCTGTGCGTGTCTGAAGGCCGACCCACGCATTATCATGCGTAGCAGGTGACGGGGTAACGCGTAATTCCCCGCCCCGGGTAGACAAGTAGGGCACGTACGTACCCCCTGGTAAAGGCCAGGCCCAGGGAGGGGTGATTACCCGAGCTGGTACCTTCCGAACGTGCCGATTGGTCCCTCCGTCAGTTCTCGGGAGGTGTGACCTGAGGTGCGAACAATCACCTAAGGCGGGTAAGCCCTCGGAGAGGACCCCCACTAGGAAGGAGCGCGCCATCGGAGACGCCGGTAATCACGGGGGACACTTCCGCGATGACTTCCTTCTCTTCTTTAGTGACGTTGACCCAGAAACGTAAGTTAGATTCGCCTCAGCAAAAAAAGACTCTGCCTAATGTACCTAAATTTCTTGTTGTCTCTCGCACTGATGGAAAGGATTTCAATTCTGTCAATCCTTTCGTTATACAGAAAGGTGTAGATGCAATTGCTGGCCCTGTTAAAACCTGTTCACGTCAGCGCAATGGCACATTGTTGCTGGAAGTGGAAAGTGCCTTCCAAGCTCAGAAACTACTCCGGACTACACTGATCAAGGTGGAAGCACATCGCACACTCAACTCGTCACGGGGGGTAGTCTTCACGAGATCCCTTGACGGGTTGTCTGATGAAGACCGTCCGTGAGGATTTTCTGCGTTCTCAGGCTTCCCAACCGTCAAATGCCTCTTCCCGCCGTCACTACTCCAGAAGAACTGACAAGAAAAAGAGTTCCTCTCCTTCCCCGCCGAGGCGTGACCCAGCCGTCAAGCCGTCCAACAGTTGCCGGCCTCGGCCGTCTTCTGTTTCACCGGGTCGCTCCGTCTGCCGGGCACCCGGCCCTCTACCGGCGGTGGAAACTGCCCCTCCTGATCAACTCAGGGAGGTGGCAGGCGCGTCGGTCGAACCTATGGACCACGACCCTTTGCCCCTGGACAGCGATAGCAGTGCTCCCTCGAAATCCGGTCCTCAGCGGCCGTCGAGGTGACCCCGCTTGCTAGTTAGTTTTTATCATTTCTTCTCTCATTTTTATCATGGCGCTCCTTCAATGGAATATTCGCGGCATTCGTTCTAATCGGGAGGAGTTAAGACTACTCATTCGATTGCACTGCCCGCTTCTAGTCTGCCTCCAGGAAACTAAGTTGCGTCCACGTGATCGTGCAGACTTTCCACACTACACCTCTGTGCGGTTCGACCTGCCACCCGTGGAAGGTGTCCCAGCCCATGGAGGGGTTCTTATGCTCCTTCGAGACGATGTCTGTTTCCATCCCATTTCCTTGCACACTCACCTACAGGCAGTTGCCGTCCGCATCACTTTATCCACATTTACCTTCTCCCTCTGTAATATCTATTCGCCATCGTCATCTGCCCTTACTAGGGCAGATGTGCTACACCTTGTTGACCAGCTCCCTTCACCTTTCGTGTTGGTAGGCGACTTTAATGCCCACCACCCCCTATGGGGCTCTCCGGCACCTTGTCCGAGAGGCTCCCTTTTGGTGGACCTTCTCCAACACCTCGATCTTGTCTGCCTCAACACCGGTGCACCAACCTTCCTTTCAGACACAACACACACTTATTCCATTATAGACCTCGCAATATGCAATCCTCAGCTTGCCGGTCGGTTTGAGTGGTATGCACTTTTGACACGTACTCAAGAGACCATTTCCCTTGTATCATCCACTTCCTGCATCATTCCCCATCTCCTCGTCCCACCAGTTGGAACATTTCTAAAGCCGACTGGGGGCTTTATTCTTCCATGGCTGTTTTTCGCGATCAGAATTTTCCCAACTGTGACAGTCAGGTCGACTACCTCACAGAGGTTATTCTCACCGCTGCTGAACGTTCCATACCTCTTCTCCACGTCGTGTCCAGGTCCCTTGGTGGACTGTGGCCTGTCGCGACGCGCTTAGAGCCCGGCGCCGTTCTTTACGCACCTTCCGCCGCCACCCACCTTTGGAGAATTGCATCAATTATAAACGTATGAGAGCGCAATGTCGTCGTATCATAAACGACAGCAAGAAAGCTTGCTGGACTGCTTTTACTAGTTCTTTTAACCGTTTTACTCCCTCCACGGTTGTTTGTGGTGGCCTACGCCGTTTATCCGGCATCAAGGTCCACTCCCCGATTCCTGGCCTGACCGTGGAAAACGCAGTCCTCGTGGACCCCGCTGCTGTTTCCAACGCATTGGGCCATTTCTTTGCGGAGGTTTCGAGCTCTGCCCATTACCACCCTGCCTTTCTCCCTCGCAAACAGGTAGAGGAGGCACGGCCGCCGTCTTTCCACTCTTTTAATAATGAAAATTATAACGTCGCCTTCACCATGCAGGAGCTAGACCGTGCTCTCGCCCTGTCGCGATCTTCTGCTCCCGGGCCCGATTCCATTCATATTCAGATGCTGAAGAACCTCTGTCCTGCGGGCAAGTGCTTTCTTCTTAGTACCTACAAGCGCATATGGACTGAAGGTCACGTTCCCACGAGTTGGCGTGAAGCCATTGTTGTCCCCATCCCCAAAACAGGGAAGGACAAACACCTTCCTTCCAGTTATCGCCCCATTTCTCTGACGAGCTGCGTCTGTAAGGTGATGGAACGCATGGTTAACGCTCGTTTGGTCTGGCTTCTCGAAACTCGCCGCCTCCTGACTAATATCCAATGCGGTTTTCGTCGACACGGCTCTGCTGCTGATCACCTCGTTACGTTGTCGACCTTCAGTGTTCTTCGACTTGGAGAAGGCATACGATACCTGTTGGAGAGCGGGCATTCTCCGCACATTGCACACATGGGGCCTTCGGGCCGCCTTCCTCTTTTGATGCAAGCGTTTTTGGCAGATCGCAAGTTCCGGGTACGGGTGGGCTCTGTTTTGTCAGATACCTTCTGCCAGGAGAATGGGGTACCAAAGGGCTCCGTCTTGAGTGTGGCGCTCTTTGCCATTGCAATCAATCCGATCGTAGATTGCCTTTCAGCCGACGTCTCCGGATCTCTTTTTGTTGACGATTTCGCAATTTATTGTTGCGCCCAGCGGACGTGTCTCTTGGAGCGTTCTCTTCAACGCTGTCTTGACCGTCTATATTCCTGGAGCATCGCAAACGCCTTCCGATTCTCCACTGAGAAAACTGTGTGCATAAACTTCTGGAGATACAAG
This sequence comes from Locusta migratoria, assembly GCA_026315105.1. NCBI lineage: Eukaryota > Metazoa > Arthropoda > Insecta > Orthoptera > Acrididae > Locusta > Locusta migratoria. The sequence continues at coordinate 875,336,763 of CM048744.1, forward strand.
GAATTTCTTCCATCTTCTCTACATCTCGGCCCTGTTGCTCTCCCTTTCGTGGAGACTACGAAATTCTTGGGACTCATGTTGGATCGTAAACTTTGCTGGTCGACACACGTGTCCTACCTGGCTGCCCGTTGTGCCCGATCCCTTAATGTTCTTCGTGTCCTCAGTGGCACGTCATGGGGAGCGGATCGTACCGTCCTGCTTCACCTTTACCAGGCCATTGTTCAGTCGAAGCTCGACTACGGAAGCCTTGTATACTCTTCTGCACGACCGTCGATTCTCCGCCGTCTCAACTCTATCCACCATCGGGGTTTACGTCTTGCGACCGGTGCATTTTATACCAGCCCTGTTGAAAGTCTGTATGCCGAGGCTGCTGTATTACCCTTGACCACTCAACGTGACATACTCTTGTGTCGGTACGCTTGCCGCCTGCGGTCGATGCCCAACCATCCATCTTACCGATTATTTTTTGACGACTCACTCGATCGCCAATATCAGTTGTCTGCGATTGCCTTGCTTCCACCTGGAGTTCGGTTTCGCCGCCTACTACAGCGGCTCGATTTTACCCTTCCTTCCATCTTTCGGTTGAGCGAAAGCCCATTGCCACCGTGGCATCAGGCCCAGGTTCACACTCACCTCGAACTTAGTTCGCTCCCCAAGGAGAGCACTCCGGATTTGGTATACCGCTCGAGGCTTGTCGAACTCCGTTCGCGGTTCGATAATGCCATATTTATTTATACTGATGGTTCCAAGAGCACTGCCGGTGTCGGATCTGCCTTCGTCGTCGGGGACAACCAGTTCCAATACGAGCTCCCTGACCGGTGCTCGAACTTCACGGCTGAGCTTTTTGCCCTCCACCAGGCCGTTTTGTATACCTGCCGCCACCGCCAACCTTTCTATGCCATATGTTCTGACTCCCTTAATGCCCTGCAGAGTCTTAAGGACCGTTTCTCGAACCATTCTCTCGTGTATCGGATCCAACGCTCCCTTCAGTTGCTAGCTGATGACAGTTGTCACGTTTCCTTCCTTTGGGTCTCTGGCCACGTGGGAGTGCCCGGGAATGAGACCGCCGACATAGCAGCCAAGGCCGCAGCTATTTTGCCTCGCATGGCTACCTTTTGCGTCCCATCGGACGATGTTCAACGGGCTCTTCGCCGGAGTATCGTGTCGCAATGGCACTGTGCGTGGTTTTCAATGTACAACAATAAATTGAGAACTGTAAAACCGATCCCGACCGCTTGGAGGACCTCCTCACGCCCCTCTCGGCGGGAGGAGGTCTTCCTGGCCCGGTTGCGGATCGGTCACTGCCGTTTCAGCCACCGTCACTTGCTCTCTGCCGACCCTGCACCGCTGTGCTCCTGCGGTGAACTGCTGACAGTGCGACGTGTTTTACTGACTTGTGTTAATTTTAATCATCTCCGTGTAGCCCTTCACTTGCCGTCTACTCTGGAGGAAATTTTAGCTGATGACACACGAGCAGATGCTCGAGTTTTGCGTTTTATCAACTTGGCCAACTTATCCAAGGATATTTAACCCTTTTAATTGTCTTTTATCTTTCGTTTTTAGCCTCTTGTTGATGTTCTGACAGTCACTATGTTCTTGGCTGGGCGCTAATGACCATAGAAGATGTGCGCCCTAAAACCACAACAAAAAAAATGTACATTACCATGAGGGGTGAGCTACACGTACTCACGTGGTTTCCGTTTTCAATTAGGGAGTGGAATACAGTGTGTGCGGACATGTCAGTCCAATAGATGTTCAAAGTGGTGGCCATCACTTGCTGCACACAATTGCAATCTATGGCGTAACGTATGTCGGACACGCCGCACTACATCTGGTGTAATGTCGCCGCAGGCTTCGACAATACGTTGGTTCTTATCCTCTGGGGTTTTAGGCACATCACGGTCCACATTCTCATTTTAAGGTACCCCACAGAAAGAATTCCAGAGGTGTAAGATCAGGAAAACGGGCTGGTCAATTTATACGTCCTCCACAACCTATGAAACGCCCGTCGAACATTCTGTCAAGGGTCAGCCTAGTGTTAATTGCGGAATGTGCAGGTGCGACATCATGCTGATACCACATACGTCGACGCGTTTCCAGTGGGACATTTTCGAGCGAAAAATGCGTTGTATTTTGAAGCTGTTTGGGTCCCTGCAATGAAGTGAAGACTAATGAGGTGGTCGCCAATGATTCCGCACCATACATTTACAGTCTACGGTCGCTGCCGCTCTACCTGTCGGGGTCAGCGAGGATTGGCCACGGACCAGTAATACATGATCCGTAGATTCACTGCCCTGTGGTTTGTAAACTGGTAGAACTGCAACGCATTCTCTGTTAATGCCCATTGACAGAATTGCACTCGATGGTTAAAGTCATCACCATGTAATTGCTGATGTACCGACACATGAAACGGGTGAAAGCGGTGACGATGCAGTATGCGCATGACACTACTTTGACTTAGTCCACCGGCTCTCGGACTGTCCCGTGTACTCCTGTGTGGGTTCACGGCAACAGCAGCTAACACACCAACAACCAACTGCACCCGCTTCTCCTGTGACGGGCCAGTTACGGACCCGTTTGCGTGCTACGACCATACCTGTTGCATACAGCTGGCGGTAGATGTTTTGAAATGTGCGGCACGCTGGATGCTCTCTGTCCGGATACCGTTCTGCATACACCCTGCAGGCTTCAGCTGCATTTTGTCTACACTCCCCATAGAAGGGTATCATCTCCGTCTTTTCAGAGTTCGAATACACCATGTCACAGTTCCTACAACATTACACTATCACAGACGTCTGGTAACATAGTGTACTACAGTTAGTCTGCGTGCAAAGACGCATGCAGAATAACAATAGCAGCCAGCGCTACATGCGGACACTGCGGCTACAGACCAAACCACAACAGTGCACTATAGCCACACTCGTAAACACGGTCGTCATCGTAAACATGTCCCTGCAGATGCTGATCGCCGACCGTGGCGCGTGTTTGTTACAACACGCAATTGAACGTCAGAAGTTTCAAGCGTCAACTTTAGGTTACAATATCTCCGGATGTAATTAACATTTTACAATGCAACAAACGGCACTTATTACGTATTTGTTTATATGTTCAAAAGTAACAGGGTTCCATAAAAAAAGTAGGCTTGTGTTAAAAAACATACTTCGGTGCATTTTTCATCGTTTGTATTAAACAATTACACTAGCCCCTGTAATCACGTTCGGTCTATGGGATCGTTTCAACAGTATTTGATGTGGTTTACGAAATATATCCAGTGGTAATGTTAGGTGACTCGTGTGTGGATGTGTGTGTGTGTGTGTGTGTGTGTGTGTGTGTGTGTTTGTCTGTATGTCCTCTATGTGTTCTTAAGACATTCATTCGATTGCAATGAAACATTGGTGAACTGTTCACTGTAAGCCCACGAAGGATCTGACTCAAAAACAAAACACGACTTATAGCTAAGGAGATATGAGAGACCACCGCGGGAGAATACCAAGATTTATGCGTCAATTATCGGAAAATGAGAGTAGTTAGGGACCTGCAACAAAGTTTGCGTGTAATTTCGAACGGTTATGAAGCGTTTTGTAATTGATCTCATACCCACGCCAGACACACACACACACAACATGATGAAACGAAGAAAAACTGTACTGCTCACAACAGTTTCGCTGAAGATGCCGTAAAACTGTCGCATCAGGCATGACCTCGTATCAAATAAACTTAGAATTCAGATTCTCTGGCACCCAAAATTTAGCTATCTGTTTTCTTAATCTAATATATAAAGCAGAGTGTCCGTATATTTGTACGTGTGGCATACAAATCTACAGTCTTGTTCCAATCTTTACGAAATTTTGTACACGTAAGCTTCCATCCATGAGGACGTTCGCCGAAGTGTAAGAATCACATACAACAAAGAGTTCACGAGATATGACATCATAAACAATGAGATGCGCGAAAAACTGCTGCGTTTAGAGACAATGCTGCTCATTTTCTCCTGAAGTACTGGGCCGATTACAACCAAATTTGGTACGCACATTACTTGCCGTGAGGTACAAATGCTGCAGGGTTAAGAATCACGTACGATACATGATTCAGAAGATATGACGTCATAAAGAATAGGATTCACAAAAAACTGCTAATTAATGCGGCGAGACTTTATAAACACACTATATGAGAGTGAGAGTACTTAGCGACTTGCAACAAACTTCTAACATAATTTCACACCTGTTAAACTTTCTCTCGCTGACAACCATAGCAAAATAATGAAAGGAAAAATGTTTCTCGCTTACTACTTTTCCGCTGTTTATGGAGTTAAACTACGGCATTCGGAATGACGTTACAATTTATAATTTGTACACTACAAATTGTAGCCGCAGGAAATTTTACAGGCAGTATTCACACATATAGTTGAATGTACCTTCTAAATTGTATCACAGTGCAACACGTAGTTCATGAGATATGGGCACATAAACAGTAACGTTCATGGAAAACCACCCCATCAAGTACCAAGTTGTAATCTATTTCTTCTTTACTACTAATTGTAATCCTAAGAAATTTCACAGACATACAGCCCTGATACAATTGAATATATACTTGAAAAAGGCAGGAATAAATAAATAAATACCAGGGCAACGCCGGGTTTTCAGCTAGTCTCTATCTAAAATAAAACGCGAAAGGACACTCATTCACTGACTAAACACGAAATCTCAAAAAATACTTCACCTATGAAGCTAAAATTTGACAGGAATATAATTTATAGGTAGAAAACATCAGCTAAGAAAGTATTTTGTGGTAGGTGCATGGCAGAGCATACTTGTCCTACAGGCTCACGAAACCCAGAGTTTAATTCCGATTTTCACGAAATTTCGCACGCTTGACCTTCAAAACAAGAGGGAGGTAACCGTCTACCTTAAGATTTGTACGGTGCATGGGGGAGGGTACTTTGAAATTTAAAAATGGATTCTTTGGTCGCGCCATATCTTGAGGACGGCTCGACCAGTTTCTCAGATCCCATTTTTGTTGTTTTCGTTATTTTCAGAATGAAATAAAACTTGAATATTGGAGAACAACAAAGTGATTTTGTTAATGAGACCTTGCGATTCTATTGCATAGAAAGCTGTAATTTTGTTCCGATATTGATGAAATTTTGCACACTCTACCTTAAAAACAAGAGGAATGTCACTCTCTGTATAAAATTTCGTTCGGTGCATGGTGGAGGGTACCAAGCTTCCGGAATTTTACAAAATGCATAGTTTTGCTCCAATCTTTATGAAGTTTTGCACACATGACCTTTAAACCAAGAGGAAGATCACTGGGTACATAAATGTTTGTATTGTACATGGCAAAGGGTACCTTGCTGAAAACATTGCTGAGGGAGGGGAAGGTGAAAACGAACAGAGAGATGGGGGAGAAAAAGGTGGATGCAGAGAGAGAGGGGGAAAGGGGATGTAGACTACGAGACTGTAGGATAAATAACACCCGGGCAACGCCGGGTTTACAATTGCAGCATGTGTTGGTGTAGCTCAGGTGCTAGCGTTCTGGTCCCACACCATAATCAGTAGTTCGAATAACATTGTGACAGACTTTGCTGTTGTTGTTTTCGAATACTTACACCATATTTAATGCCTAATGTTAATTTTTTTGAACAACGAACATCTCTCATTCGTACTCTTGAAATTCCACTGCAAGAGGGTTCTTCAACATCATCTAATGCCGTCGAAAGAACCACGCAAATAGCCGTAGAACCTGTAGTCCTTTGATTTCCATAGGCAAATTGCTTTTAAGGCTATGCTACTTCAACATATCTTTGAAAATTGAAGAAGTGTTGAAGGTATATTTTCAGTGAGAAGGTGCCTAATAACTCCTACTCCTGTTCATACATCGTCATCCATCTAGAGAAATTACGAGCACCAGTTTTCTGCTTAAGAATGAAAGAGTGCATATTGGTTTCGCTTTTGTAAGTAAATTACAGTCTCGTACTCCAAATGTAAGAAAAAAAAAGATTTTAATTAAAAGTAAGAAAGAACCAAATGCTTTAGACTTTATTGAAAAACTGTAATACATCTCTAAAATTAGATGGAATTACTTACATTAGAATTGTGTAAAACAAATTGTTCAGTTATTCATTCAAACAAAAAAAGCGTATAAAACTTTTTTACCTCTCCCCTGGTTGCCATAAAATTTGCAATAATGGTTGTAATACTAAAAACACATAAATAGTCGAAATATACATTACTCAAAATCCCCAAGCGCATCTCTAGAATTGTCTTCCAGATCGAGATCGTCTATGGTGTCCACCAGTAAAGGGTCACTATCATCTTTACTGTGACAGGAACATGAGATTTTAGATTTTCTTTTTCTCCTAATGTTGGTGACAGATGTCCTCTTTCGTGTTGTCATATATAATGAAACTTAACCTGAATGGTTAGTGGGTTTACAGGTATTTAAAATTCCCAGCTGTTTCTTATAAGAAGAACTGGTCAATAAAAAGCGCGGTCCACGCTTTCATTTGTGAGATTCTGGTAGAAAGTTTGATACGACATGTCTTTGGGCGAGACTCAAAGATGTGGTGACGCGGAAGCATGTGAGTTACTGATTAAAGTCGATCCATGTGAAGAAGAAAATAATTTTAGGGAAAACTGTGAGCTGGATTAGTTTACCCATTAAAGAACTCGAAACACGCACATCCACGCGACAGTAATTAAAAACACCTTTTCTCACTATTATTTATGTGACTGGAATAATTTGGTGACGAACCAAATAATTAGACGTCGCTAGTTGATACATTCTCCAATAATTCGGATGCGATAGTGTGTACGCCATCAATCTTGGGAAGCTTGCAGCTAGTGTTAACTTAGGAAAACGCCCAGATGCTCAAGGTTACAGTTGAAACTTACAGATAGTATGTTTAGAGGCTTGGAATACGAGTAGTGTTAGACGTATGATCGATATTTGGGACAGCATTTCAGAAAGAGCGGTACATTTGCAGAGCTGTTGGTAATTGAGGTGAGTAGGTTTCAAACGTGATTATGGCCATGTCACACTAATCAACAGATTTTTGGTAGTTTAAGCTAGATTCATTGGATATTCAGTTTCGAAATTAGTACGGTATTTCAGCATTCTGAGTAACCCAGTGTCAAGCGTGTACCAAGAATACTTCACATTTCGGGCTATTGCCACTCACCGCGGGCAAGGTAGAGGGCGTCACTTGTCGACAGCAGCTGCCTCTGGGTTAATGGGTGGTGACAGCTAAATACCGACTAGACTGCCTTGGTTGACAGTTCTTGGACAAAGACCTCAATCAGTTAACGTGAAGCGCGTGAATACCACCATAAGCTAATTGAAAACAGTGGATTTGTAATATCGAACTGGATTTCAACTGTTAAGTGCTGATGGTAGGATTCGAGTGCGGCGCATATCCTACGAAGCCATGGATCAAGTCGTCCACGCTTGTGGTGTCTCCATAATAGTGTTAGTTTTTATTTCGTAGAATAGACTGCGTCCTCTGGTCCAACATAATTGAGAACTGATTTTAAAATTATTATATTTTAATTATCGGTGATGGATTATGTCCGCAAACATATATGAAATTTTTTTGACTGACATAGTGATATATCACTAGGTCAAAATTGTTTGTAGTTGGTGTGAAGAACATTATGGGAATACACCGCCGTTTGCAGGCCTGTATTACCGTCAGAGATGTAATGTCCTATACTGAGGACATTAACCACTGGTATGAATGTGTGCTGAAGAAGTAAAGAAAAAGAAAACCATGTCTACCATTATGCATGTTGCAGTTGTTTCAGACCAGAAGTCTTTACATTGTTTGTAGGTTACTACCATATGGTGAAACTGTTTTGTTCAAATGTTTGTAAACCTCACACACACACACACACACACACACACACACACACAATGCTGGAGAGAGGATTCGAACCTCCGACGGCAATTGCCTCCCATTCCTTAGCATTCTTCACTGTTTAAATTGCAAAACTTCCGTTTGATGGTTTAATTTTGGGCACTAGTACATATTTTTTTAATTATTTAAACGTTCTTCAACTAAAAGGAATTTTTTACATCCTACACGGAGGAGAGGTGAGGCGGGGCGCGGAATACTATTGCTGTGGCATATGAATTTATTGATCTATATGTCAGTGTCGTTTATCTGTACTGGGTATATTCCACAGTGCTGTTGATAGTCGAATACTGATCAATTTTGCCTCAGTTTCATAAGGACAAAGAAGGTTTTAAGGGTCTTGCACGGTAGACTGTGCTGAGAAATAAATCTATATCTATAAATCTGAATGTCTGTTCGGTTTACGTTTATCATTTCTGAACCTCAAGACATAAAGAGCTAAAAATTTGTACAGTTACTAGTGTCTACCGGGGAAGGCTTTAGGTACGGTTTTATGGTGATCGGATAGCTATTTATCTATATATATTAATTTGAATGTGTGTTCGGTGTACGCTTATCACGCCCGAACGACAAGACGCAGAGACTTAAATATTTGTACAGTTAGTAATTTATACTCGAGGATATATCTTAGATATATCTGATAGATATTTAGTAATCGAAAAATGTAACGCGAAATGCGGAACAATAATTACTCTTTGAAAATTATACTTACTCTTTGAAAATGGTTTTATTGGTTGCATTGTTGCTTCATAATGATATAAGGGTGGAGTATATTGGGATGGAAAGTTATCGGTGTATATAAAATTCTACGTGTGTCTGTTAATATTTCGCTCTGCAGCGAAAACTATAGAACGCAAACAAATGGTCTGTGTGTAATTGTCCGAAGTCCCTCTTTGTACACCATAGCAGTTCCATGCCGATTTTTATAAGGATGTGTTAGATATGTTGGTTGAAAGTTGCCAAATCATAAAAAAATTCGGACTGAAAGCCAGTGATGACATTTGCGATTCTATAGCAAGGAGGTTACATAGAGCGAAACGTGATGCCACAGACCATATCTTGGTCTATGCGTTCTACAATGTCTTCAGCTCTTTCTCTGTAAGGATAAGCATACGAATAAGGAAATATAAGAATAAATAAATAAAGCAGTAAAAAAGAAGTTTCTTTTAGTACATCTCTTTGAAAAAATCAATCTAACGTTTCGCGCGTTATCTATCATAATCAACCAACACGCGAGCGGAGCCGCGGGTTTAAGCTAGTGCTAAATAAAATCGTACAGTGCGTCGTTTCAATACCTAAAAGAGATAGCTATTTTCAATAACTACCATATATGAGTTAGATGTATCCGAAATACAGTTTTGACTTATTGTATCTAACAAAAATTTTGTTACGTACCTTATCAAGAAAATTTTCATTTTCTATTTCTGTCTTTCAGTTATCTTTCATAGGCGATCATAACTCCAATAGCACACAAACCATCACATTTTTCCTTCTCTATTTTTATACTGATCACACACACACACACACACACACACACACACAAAAGAAAGAAGAAAGAAAGAATAAAAGAATTACATTTTCTGTATTTTTTAAACAATGAAATGCCAAGATCGCGGTATTTCGTCTTTATTTATGAGAGACGACCGGTTTAGATGTACATAGACATCATCTCCTGGACTCTGCACTAAATAGTAACATTAATACGTAAATACATATTGTAGGCAGTTGGATTGTGCTGGTGGGTTGTCATACATTAAAATTATCCGTTTGGTTGTCAGATATAAAACTCGTATAGTCACAAATAAATAAAGAGCCACCATATTGTACAGTTGTACAATTTGGTGGCTCTTTATTTATATGTGACTATACGAGCTTTATATATGATAGCCAAACGGCTAATTTTAATGTATGACAACCCACCAGTACAATCCAACTGGCTACAATATGTATTTACGTAATAATGTTACTATTTAGTTCAGAGACCCTAAGATGATGTCTATGTACATCGAAACCGGTCGTCTCTCATAAATAAAGACGAAATACCGCGATCTTGGCATTTCATTATTTACAAAATACTTTTATCAGATCGCTCTCTGTCATGAGCAAATTGTATAATAAATTTACTGCATTCAGCACAAAAGGGCTTACCCACTTTTGAATTGGTTTTTCGAATAAATAACTTTAGCATTTGCTATACCTCTCTTTCAGTCATCTTTCTTCAACATTCATAATCGTCCCTCCTCTATTCTGATACTCGACTGGCTAGAGAAACCTTTTCCCTGTGCGGACCTTCTCGAAGCATATAATCAAAACACCTGGAAGGAGAGGAAGCAGTGATGCGCTGCCTGGTCACAAAAAAAGGAGGAAAAGGGGGAAGCAAAGTCGATTTTTCAGCAGTAAAACTTTAATTGGCGAGTCGGATAATTACTTTAATGGCGGAGTTCTCCGTGCCGCCTGACCGCTGGTTTCGCCCCTCGCCCTCGCCCTCCCCCAGCCGCCTGCAAGGAACGGCCGCTGTTCAGGTCCACGTAAGCGCGCCGCGCACTTTTAATTGTGCAGATAATGGCCTTAATTCTGTGTTGAGGGGAGTTCGGGCGCCGATCCTTGCCCAGACTCTCCTGGCCGTGGCGGAGCTCCGTGAGACATCGGCCCTGCAGATGGCGAGTAAATGAAAGCATCCAGTTTTATTTCACACTAGAACGATTTTACACAGAATACGCGAAGGAACTTGTTCCCTTCTTGCAGCGGTATACCGTTGGTCTCTAGAAGAGCACAGTGTTCCAAAAGATTGGAAAATGTCCGTTTCCAAGAAGGGACATGAAAGACGTCATGCACGTTAGTGATGTTTTCATGCTTCCGTTCTCTAATACTTGGACAGAATTAATTCTGATATCATTAATCATGTCGCTGCGCGTATTTGCATTCAGTAATTAGAATTGTAGACTATGTAGCCTACTTCTTATCTAACATCTTTAATTATTACATTACTAATTCATTAACTAACACTGCTTATTGGGAAATAGTTTAAACAATATAGAAATGCGAAGGCTCAGTCTTGGTCTGAAACGTTTTGCTCTGCGTGAATGGTGCGAGAGGCGAGCTGCCAGAAAGCGCTAGACGGTCGTAAAATAAGGGTTCTCTCATTGCAGTGAAACGCGGCACGCCGCTACCGCCCCAGCTGCACCCCAATAGGCTGAGAGACGTTTACCTCCGCATTTACAGGGTGTCCACAAAAGGGCTCCCTGATTTCAAAATTAAATGTCTCGCCGCGGTGGAGTAGCCGAGCGGTCTAAAGCGTGTCCTTGCGGAGCGCGCGGTTGCTCGCCGTGGAGGTTCGAGTCCTCCCTGGGGCATGGGTGTGTGTGTTTGTTCTTAGGATAATTTACCTAGGTTTAAGTAGTTTGTAAGCTACGGACTGATGACCACGCAGTTTGGTCCGATAGATTAAAAAAACACTTATTTTCTTCTGTTTTCAGCTCATCGACGTCCGTAATAGTTTAATGTTCAGACACCATTACAATCGCTTGGCATTGTCTGCAAAATTTCAATCAATCAATCATCCTTCTACTATACTTTGCTTGAATTTAGAACCTGCAGTCATTTCTTTAGTAATTTCACTGCGTCCGATCATTTTTTTTATATTATTATTCTATCATTACCAGTAACTTCATGTTCCACCCACGGTCACACAACAATGAAAAGCGAAGTGAACATTCTGAACATTGAGTACGGAAAGAATCTCCAACGTTCACATATTTAAAAAAAGTTATTATTTCCAGTTTCTACGATATGAAGCGCAGGATCCAGCTAGATGCTTTCCGTTATTCTTATAATGTGCTGTTGCTTGTATGGTGCTCGACTTTAATATGCAACCCGCGGTTTATTTGCTTTAATGTTCATTTTGTGCTGTACTTTAACTAACTTATTTCAAAATTGAAAAAAAAAATCGGTACCATCAATTCCTTGTCCAAAAAATATAATCGCGGAATCTACTTTAACAATTGTGGCATCATACGAAGCAAGGGCAACGTTATATCTAGAAGAGCCTAGTGCTTCAAAAGATTGGAAAGTTTCCATTTACAAGAAAGGACATGAAAGACGTCATGCACGTAAGTGATGCTTTCGTGCTTCAGTTCACTAATACTTGGACAGAATTAATTCTGATATCATTAATTAATCATGTCGCTGCGCGTATTTGCATTCAGTAATTAGAAATGTAGACTATGTAGACTACGTCTTATCTAACATCTTTAATTATTACATTACTAATTAATTCACGAACACTGCTTATTGGGAAGTAGTTTAAACAATCTAGAAATGTGAAGGCTCAGTCTTTGTCTGAAACGTTTTGCTCTGCAGATGGTGAGTAAATGAAAGCATCTAGTTTTATTTCACACTAGACCGATTTTACACAGAGTACGCGAAGGAACTTGCTCCCTTTTTGCAGTGGTATACCGTTGGTCTCTAGAAGAGCCTAGTGTTCCAAAATATTGGATAATTTCCGGTTCCAAGAAGGGACACGAAAGACGTCATGCACGTAAGTCATGCTTTCATGCTTCAGATCTCTAATACTTGCACAGAATTAATTCTGATATCATTAATTAATCATGTCGCTGCGCGTATTTGCATTGAGTAATTAGAAATGTAGACTATGTTGCCTACTTCCAATCTAACATTTTTAAATATTACATTACTAATTTATTCACTAACACTGCTTAGTGGGAAATAGTTTAAACAATCTAAAAATGCGAAGCCTCAGTCTTGGTCTGAAACGTTTTGCTCTGCGTGAATGGTGCGAGAGGCGAGCTGCCAGGAAGCGCCAGCCAGTCATAAAATAGCTGTTCTCCCATTACAGTGAAACGCGGAACGCCGCTACGACCCCAGTGGCACCACAGTCCAACATATACAGTCCGGACACTCACTGCTGTAAAAGTTGTTATCAACTGACAATTGCTGCGACACTAGCTCTCCTAGAGGTGGGTAAGCTGCCGAATTAGTGATGTTTGTTTATAATTGCTTTAGTACGTAATGAAAGAAATACTTACTATAATTTTTGCGTTACAGGCACTATTAAAATATCGAGAGACAAACATAATACGGAAATTAATATCAAAATAACTTCATTTAAATGATTCAATCGAATAAAGAACAACTCTGTCATGAACAAATACTTAACGAATATTTGTATATTTGCAGCTTTCCCGCTGAAAGTATGTTGCATATAAACATTTCTATTATGGTCTGTTCTTACTATGACAGCCAGTTTGTGACGTGTATCAATTCGGTACGGAGTCTAATGATTCTCACGTTTTTACACGTCACTCGTCTTTCTTACACTAGCATATTCTTTTAAGTGTATATACCTTACCTTTAAAAAACTAATGTTTTGATGATTCTTGCCGTTTGTGACTCAGATGTAGCAACAGTTGTGGAATTGGGTTCTTCTTTTCTGGAAAACAGTTTGGTTGCTTTTATCGTTATATTGCCATGTCTGTGACGTGTTTCCTTCAGCTACAGCAGTGATGGTTGATTTGGTATGTTAAATACCGAATTTATTGCGTTCTATATACGTTTCCTATCTTCCACCCTCAACGATTTTTCTGGAATTGTAATGAAGAATACTTAACATTCCTGCGTATAAATTGACGTCTCTCTGCTAAAGGGTATGTCTCCTGGTGTTTCTGAGGCATTTTTATTTTTAATAGAAAATGAAACTACTCATTTAAAGCCTGTATGTTCCATGATGATTGAAAATTAACTGTCCTGTAATATACCGTTTTTTACCTTGTGAGGGATCTTATAAAACCTAAGAAAGACAAATGGGGAGCTATTTTTTTAATTATTATCTATTTATAAGGCACTACATGCGTTCCCTAATGTAAAAAGTCAATCTAAACGATATTATTTGCACTCATCAACTATCGTATTCAGAAACGTAGCTTGCCGGCCGCTTGGAACGCTGCTATCGCAGCGTATAACAAAAATCTGTCGGAGTGTCGTGACTGTATATGTCAGACTGTGGTGGCACCCGTCAGGCTGAGAGACGTTTACCTCCGCATTTAGGTCACAAACAGTTTTTTTTTTTTTTTTTCTGATTGGCTCAAACGAAGTGACATAGGAAAGAGCAGGAACTCATCAAGACCAAACTCTCCGCTGTAACGAGTCCTGCTATTGGCCGTCTGGTCTGCAGAGCTAAGCAAACTCGTGCACCCAACCTAAGGCCACCTACCATTGGCGAGTTCATATTGCACGCTTGTGAAAAACAGTGGCGGACTGCTTTTTGGAAGGAAGGAATATATCGCCTCAGCGGCCTTCATTCGCTCAACAGCGTTCGTAGGAGTAAGTCGCTTGCTCTTGTCTGTCTCGGGTGACTGTCTTTCTGACCATACATTTATTTTATTTACTTTGTTATTTAACCTGACCAGATTAGGGCCATAGGGCTTTCTCTCACATCTGATAAGGAACAATATATATGAATAGGGATCTATGCTGATGAAAGGATAGGGAAACATTTATGGGCGGGAGGAGGAATTAAAAACAGTGTGTTACAGACTGCTTAGTGGAGAAAAAGATGGCTATTGTGACAGAAGGTGAACCCTTAGCTGTCTTTTAAAGTTTTGAATCGATTTTATCTCTCTTACCATTTGAGGAAGATTGTTCCACAGACGTGTTCCCGATACAAAAATTGATTTACACAAGATTGCAGTGTTATGTGATGGTACAGAGAGAGTTTTATTTTGGTCAGAGCGTGTGTTTCTGCTGTGCTGTTCAGATAGTAATACAATCGTTGAGGATAAGTAAGAAGGTTTGCAATGATTGAGAAAGCGATGCAACGAACATAATGAATGATACCTTCGACGCTTATCTGCATGTAACCAAGATAACTGCTGGTATGCGGGACTGATATGGTCGAAGAAACGTAGATTACAAATGTATCGGATACAAGAATTCATCGCCAGCTCCAGCCTACGTGAATTTTCGTGTGACAGCCATTGCAGAATAGCATTACCATAATCTACTTTGGGAAGTATTAGTGGCTCAACGAGCTTCTTTTTCAGCTGTAAAGGAAATGCATTTTTTTAGTTGTAAAGGAAATGTATTTTACAATATGCTGTGTTCGCTTGTACAGTAGGCAGACACTTGTTTGATCACCTGTAAGTGCGACCGGCGTGAGATGTTTATTGATCCATTTATCGAAGCCCCACTGCAATGTGCACAAAGTTTAATCGAGCTTCACTCGGGATCACGCCATCAAATTTGGTTAACATTAATTGCAAGTCCTTGCAGTTGAGTTACATAATCATGTTTGCTTGCTTCTGGTCGCAAACCGTCGTCCGTATTAATTCAAATGTTTTTGAACAGGGTTTTCGATTAATTTTATTTCAGCTTAGGGCAGGTTTTATATCGTACAACGATACAGATCGCTGTGATCTGTAACCGCAGGTCACACCTCCGACGTGCTGCTCCGACCACGCCACGCCAACGAGCACTGTTGGAAGTATGATAAAGACGGGCAATGCAAATCACGCTTCTAAATGTCTGTCTGAACTCATTTCCGAAACGTAATAATGCACGCCGATCTTACTTCCTTAGTCTTTCAGAGAAGAACCTTCTGAACGCAGATTCTCATTGTAGTTTCCGCTTGCTTAAAGTCCTCCCCATTGATATCACTGCACTCACAGTAGGATTCCTAGTTCCACGTCAACAGCCGCAGTTGTTCTTGTAAACATTTTTCTTTTATACTTGCCGATTTCATTTTGTATTATTTGTTGACCATAGTTTGTTAATAAATGAATTATTTGATTCCAGTTACATATTTCAGTGGTAGATTGTCTCCATGAACGACTTATTTTCACTTCTTGTGGTGGTTAATCAGATTGCTTTAATTAGGAACCATTTTCAGTTTTATATGTCTCTTTGCAAACATTAACTACCAAAACTAGTTGACAAGGGGTATTTTTACTGGTTTTCTGGGCCAACCATAACATTCCTTCCGTTGTGCATCATTCACTCAAAGAAAAGGAAAGGTGGAAATAGAAAACTACAAACCTCCTTGAAACAGATATGCAGAACTATAGGCCTGTTTCTCTAACGTCGGTCTGTTGTAGAATTTTGGAGCACGTATTATGTTCGAGTATAATGACTTTTCTGGGGACTAAAAAACTGCTCTGTAAGAATCAGCATGGGTTTCGAAAAAGGCCATCGTGTGAAACCCAGCTCGCGCTATTCGTTCACGAGACTCAGAGGGCCACAGACACGGTTCCCAGATAGATACCGCGTTTCTTGACTTCCACAAGGTGTTTGATACAGTTCCCCGCAGTCGTTTAAGGAGAAACGTAAGAGCATATAGACTATGAGACCAATTGTGTGATTGTATTGAATTCCTAAATGTTTCAAATGTTTGGATAGTTTATGGGACTTAACTACGGGGTCATCAGTCACTAAACTTACAAAGTACTTATGAACTAACTAATACTAAGGTCGGCACAAATATCCATGCACGAGGGGGGACTCGAACCCCTGACGGTAGTGGCCGTGCAGACCGTGACTGGAGCGCCTCGGTCCCCTCGGCCACCGCGGCCGGCTGAATTCCTAGATAACAGAACGCAGCATGTCTTTCTCAATGGAGAGAAGTCTTCCGAAGTAAGAGTGATATGAGGTGTGCCATACGGGAGTGTCGTGGGATCGTTGTTATTCTCAATATATAATATAAATGACCTTGTGGATATGTATGACCAATGCTAGTTGAAAATCAATGTAAACAAGTGAAATTTGCTACGAATACATGGAAGGAAGATCCTTTATCATTTAGATACAGTATGGCAGGTCAAGAAATTTATGCAGTTAATTCCATAAATTATCTGGTAGTAGGCATTAGGAGTGATTTAAAATGGAACGACCATATAAAATTATTCGTCGGTAAAGTAGATGGCAGACTGAGATTCATTGGAAGAGCTCTAAGGAAATGCAGTCCGAAAACAAATGAAGTAGGTTACAGTACACATGTTCGCCCACTGCTTGAATACTGCTCGCCGGTGTGGGATCCGTACCGGGTGGGATCGATATGGAAGGAAGCGAAGATCCAACGGAGAACAGCGCGCATCGTTACAGGACCTTTAGTAATCGTGAAAGCGTTACAGAGATGATCGATAAACTCCAGTGGAAGAGTGTACGAGAGAGACGGGCTTTTGTCGAAGTTTCGAGAACACCTTTACCGAGAAGTCAAGCAGTATGTTGTTCCCTCCTACATATATCTCGCGAAGAGATCATGAGCATAATGTCTGAAAGATTGGAGCCCGTACAGAGGCATACCGACAATCTTTCTTTCCGCGAACAATAAGAGACTGGAATAGGAGCGAGAAACGATAGCCGGCCTCAAGTAGTTTGTAAGCTTTGGGACGGATGACCCCGTAGCTAAGTCCCATAATCTCTACAGACATTTGAAACTTTTTTTTTCTTTTCTTTTTTTTTTTTTTTTTTGTTGAGAAGTGATATTGGTAATCGAGGCACCCTCCGCCACACACCATCTGGTGGTTTGCGGAGTAAGGATGCAGATGTAGATTTTCCTTGCCTGTGAGCCGCATTCTGTAAAACCTGATTGCTTCTGTTGTCGGTACTTTGTGGTCTGTGCACTGAGAACTTACGATAATTATCGCTAGGAATTCGACTGTAATTTTAGAATATTGTGCATCTTCCACAATCCGTTGCCTGGACGTAGTTCGTCCGTTCAACTGCAAATTTAGTGAAACAATAACTTAATAACTCTTTTTTACTGCCGGAAACACACTGTTCGGAGTGTCATTTCAAGCGTTGTGGAAAGTGGGCTGCATAGTTGCAGTTGCAAATATAGTTGCAAATATCCTGTCAACTGACATGCGACTTCTAAATCTGCACAGCTACTTTGGAATTCACATTCAAATTTCAGGCAGAGGATTCATCAAACCACTTCAGGTTCTTTTCCTGTGCAACACACATGCCAACGAAATTATTTCCTGACACGCTTTTTGTCGCTTAGTAAGACAAGCTGCACCTATAGGCACAACGTTAATCTCTTGAGACCTCCTTTCCTCGTCCATTATCAGTTTCTACATTGAGCACTCACTGAAGTTCACTCTTTGCTACCTTGCAAAGCAATATGCATCTTTCTTACGAAGCAAAGCAATATTCATCTTTCTTACTACTAACCGCGTTTACTGATCTATTGACTTCCTATGAAAACCTCCTAGTGAGGAAAGATTACATTATGCCGCATAGTATTAACTGCATGTCATACTTGGACACTGGGCATCATGACAGAAAAAAGTTATATTTCTGAGCGATTTAATTGATAAAAACTCTTAAACATTACTCTTAATCGTTATACTGAGCATTTCACTGGGGAAACAATACAGCTAATTCTGTTTGGTGCTGATGACTTTCAGGGCCTTAGAAAACATTTCCGTTTCACATCTGCTTTCTCTTATTTTACCATTGCGGTCATGTCTTCTTATGTAGGGGGGTACCAACAAATCAAGTATACCTTTGGTTGAGAAAAATAGTGAAATAAATTTTGTAAATAGATCTCACTGCAAGGAATAAGGCCTTTCCTTTACGATTAACTTTTGAGAAATTAGCACCATTTGATTCTTTTTAATTTAATAACAATCATGATTACACACAAGTAAACGTTTTCAAGTGTCTTCAAGTTCTAAATTGTGTGATAAAAATTTATAAAATAAATAAAAAAAATACATTTTCAATGTCATGTACAAACATGATTTATTACACTGACTACACTATTGCGAATTGTTGTATTTATGATCTATGGAATATGTAGTAATCTAATCGAATCTAATCTGCTGTATATCTTCATGACATTAATGTACTTTTGGTGTTCAGAACTAGAACTCAATTTTTAGAAGATAATAGAAACTGAAAACCAATTTGTTGCTACATCATATATATACCCCACACGCTTCCCTCGAACGCTAAATCGACACCTTCTTTTAGTTTAGGTATGCCAGAAATTGTTTTCAGTACCTCCTCATTACTTCCATGATTTCTCTTTTTCGAACACGTTTTTCTTCCCCTTGGCAATTTAGCATCTTATATCCTCTATACTATGACCAAGTAACAAAACTCATCTATCACCTTTATTGTTTCGTTACATAATCTGATTCCTTCAGCGTCGCCTGACTTTTTACACTACACCTCATTACCCTTATTTTTCTCTTGTTAATGTTCATCGTATACGCATCTTTCAACACACTGTCCATTCAACTGCTCTTCCAAGCCTTTATCTGTGTCTGACGGAATTACAGTGTCATCTGTAAACGAAAAGTTTATATCTCTTCACCCTGAACTTTAATTCTTTTAACAAATTTCTCTTTGTTTTCCTTTATAGCTTTCGTAATGAATAAATTGAATAACATTGGAGTGTAGGTGTATTAGACAACATTATAGTTGAAAATGGCTAAACGAACGAAATCCCAATTGTGGTATAATAAATAATAATCCAAACCATATCGCAGTAAATTCATTTAAAAATAATTCATTCATACTAAGGATAAATCATTTCTGGTAATCTCTTTGACACACTCCCTCCTTGTATCGAAGATAGTACAAACAAGCTGCCCTGCTCTGAACTCTTTCTCTGACTTCTGCCAGTTCCACATGCTGAGTACGTCACAATGCGTAATATAACTCCACAAAAAACAGACAAATGTAGTTTAGTCTCTTTAGTGAAACAATTGCGTGCTTCAAGTGTCCTGTCAATGAAACATAGCCCTCGATTCACCTTCCCAATAACATATTCCTTGTGTTCTTTCGTTTTTGTATTTCCTCGGTATTTAGTTGAATTTACAGCCCTTATATTGAAATGGTAGATCTTGTAAATCACGTTCAGCGAATTTATTTTAATGATTCATTACTTTTGTGGTTTACGCAGAATATAAGGCACGATAGAGGTCCGCTGATAGCACTTCCACTGGCTGTCAGAAGG
This sequence comes from Locusta migratoria, assembly GCA_026315105.1. NCBI lineage: Eukaryota > Metazoa > Arthropoda > Insecta > Orthoptera > Acrididae > Locusta > Locusta migratoria. The sequence goes on from CM048744.1 coordinate 875,356,655, forward strand.
TTGGTACGCGTAAGATATTCAGCTGTTCGCACTGTGTATTAAAACAATTTTGATGTGTGCCGTGACACTTTCTTGTTATCACGGGAATTGTCCTCGTATCTTGTGTAAGGTGTTTACCATTTGTAATCACAAATTTTAGAGATCTCTGCATCATCTTTGTAATACATTTCTTACAAATCGAGGCCTACAGCTAGAATAAAGCACCCTAGTGTGCTATACATTTGTTTCACCTTAAGACACGACCATTTGACATTAGGCGTTTAAGAGTCTGCTTTCTTAAAACCACCCAGAGGCCGACAGGACAGTGTTACGTTGTATTACCCCAGCCTCTGGACTGACAACTGATGTAAAAAATTATTTGTACTTTGTTGGACGCATCCCCCATTGCAATATTCTAGTTTACACATTGAAACATATCTATTTCTTGTAATAATGGTTGTTCAAAATTTAAGTGCGCCAAAATTAAATTGCTCCGCCAGTTAATTGAAATCCTAACACAAAATTTCGGTAAGTGAATAAATATAATTAGCGCAAATTACTGACTGGGAGATATATTCCACGTTATTGGTTTCGTTGCATTTACATTTAAAGTTATATGCCTGTACTTATAAGTGTGTAGAAATTTAATCGGCACAGCAAAAGCAACGCAAACGACGAACCATTCAATCAGTCTATCAAATATTTTTGACTGTACTGATCCTGCTGATGGTATCCGCAATTGAACAAAACATGTTTCACTGATTTAAACCAAGTTGACTACGGTTAGCACAAAATCGTGAACTAAATTTAACAAATCGACATAAAATCTCAGGGACTTTTTAGCAGAGCTATAAATGAAAAAAAGTAATTTCCACAAAAGAGAAGTTATTTAAGTAGTACGTTTCAGCAGTTTCTTTCCTAAAATTGTGGCGGTAACCATAATCGTTGTTTGCTGTAAAATAAAACACATCTTAGATCAGTGATCAGGAAAGAAAAATGAACTTTGATGAAATAATTGCAATGACGAAATTTAAATGAAATCAGATTTCACCATCTACATTTACATTTAACAACCTAATGCATTTGGAATCTTCATACGAAATCAGAGCAAAAGGACAATGCGTCCGAACGCTACGACTACCTATCAGAGAGAGAGAGAGAGAGAGAGAGAGAGAGAGAGAGAGAGAGAGAGAGAGAGAGAAGTTCTGCCGACGGTAGCAACTGCTTCGCGAAAATCGTATGAAAACTTCTTCATTCAATAGTTTATCAGAGAGTACTTTTTATATCGATATATTCACAGATCTGCATTCACATTTAAAAATTGTTCATAGCGTCCTACATATTTTATACAGAAAATGTAAATCATGACAGTATTTTAATTGTTCATCATAGCAGTTTCGTTTTTAGAAGGCACATATAACACTCCAACATTCTGCATTGATATGCCTCAGTAACTGAATCGCAATAAATGAATTTCGTGTTTGAGATTGGACATTTTTGAGCGCAGGATTATTTAGGTAAATATGTCACGTTTTTACTTTGTTTTACTTTTTAGCTGTCAGTTACATGCTCGCAAATGTGAATGTCTTGTCACAAAATGGGATTTACGGACCTGAGTACTGGAATTTATGTATTACAGCCAATCTTACTATTTAGTTTCGGAAAATGTTTGTTGCGATTATCAAAGAAAGATTTGCGCGAAATACATCTTAGAGATCATATACCTGAAACACCAAGATGTTCGCATAATTGTTAAGCGTATGGCACCAAACTGCTAAGGTCGTCGTTCTCCAGACGTACAAACTACTTAACTGGTGCTAGAAATAACACAGATCCTTGTGCGAGGGAAGACTCGAACGTACGACGGGAGCGTCCGAGCTCTTCCTGACATGGACGGTGTGGCCACTCAGGCGTGGCTAGGAGGTTCTAAACAGAGGACATGTTCATTACTATGATCTGAAGATGTGATTAGTATTTCAGTCACCTCGGTTCACTTTGTGTCCAGTTTTCTCATATACATAGGATCAACTATGGTCCTTTATCTGTTGATCCAAGCGTGATGACATCGACTAGTGGGCTGTATTATGTTACGCAAATTGGCACATATTTTAAATTGGCGACAAGTCTGCTCATCTGACGGGCAAGGGTAAAAGACTGGCATCCTGTGTCACCAACAGGGTACATGTTTCTGCAGAAACAAGTGGTCTCGCATTGTCTTGCTGAAAAATGGCGTCTGGATTGTGCAGAACGGTTATGGCTACAAGCCGAAGAAAGTCATTCACGTAGTGAAAGTGGTCACTGGACAAGCATTAACTGATGTTTAGTTGTGGCTAATAGTGCGCCACAAAGCAAGACCTTGGGTTGGCGCTGAATGTCTTCTGTGAATGCCGTCACTGACATGCAAAAAATGTTCAAATGTTTGTCAAGCTTAAGGGACTTGGCTGCGGGGTCATCAGTCCCTAAACTTACAAACTACTTATGAACTACCTTACACTAAAGACGACACAAACATCCATGCCGGAGGGGGGAATCGAACCCCCGACCGTAGCGGCCGTGCAGACTGTGACTGAAGCGCCGCTGAATCCTCGGCCACTGCGGCCGGCACTCTGCAGTGTAACAAAATGTGGCCATCAGTTTCAAACACAAGCTGTATTCGTCCGAAAACACTATTTGATGCAATTCCTGCCCTGTGGCCTACGAGAAAGGCCCCAGTGCACTCGTCATGCCACGTAAGCAAGGTAGTTCCGAGTCGACGTGATCGCTTGTCTCATAGCTGACGCTAGCGATCGCGCCGGCACGGAACTACCTTGCTTACGTTGCATGACGACCTGTAATTCTCGTAGGCCACGTTCCTGCACCTACTGACGTAGTTCAATTCAACACTACCGTCTCAGAGGTAGGCGTAATGCCGTCCTCTCACTGGCCGTGGAAGCGCAAGTGAAGGAGGAAGTGGTGACGTCGCAGCGTGGAATTCAACATCCCAGTACCCTTCGAAGTGTGGAACGAAGAATATAACATGTTAGATTTCTCGTTGATTGGATCGTGTCCGATGTTAAGTAACTCGATTTTCACGTTACAAGAAAGGTAAAAGCACAATGCCAGCGCACGTCTTGGGCACATTAAATACATGCATTTAAAATAATTGCACGTATGTGAATAAAGGTTAGCCGTTCCTGACCTAGTCGTTAATCGTGTATTAATTACACGCAGATTCATGAAATCTGGAAAGAAGCCAATTCTTTCAACAACAAACTTACATACAATTCGTAGTGCGTCAAAATTGACAAGATTTTGATATGACTTCAAATAATAGGTAGAGTCATTCATGAGGAGATGTTTTGTATACAACTGTCAGTAATATTTTATTAATTGACTGAACTACGAGGGTTAGAACTTAGAGGCAACACTGCTGTGGAAACACTTTTCAATGCAATATACTATTGCCACTAATAGCACACGTTGTTTAAATATCTACCTTACCCCCCAACAAATGGACTCGTCTGTCTCACGTATACCGGCGTGCACACAACCGAAGGAAACACAGTGAATTATGCCGAACGGTCTAACGTAACGTTGTCACTATCTCTCCGAATCAGGAACAACGGAGATGATTAATGTAAAGTATTGGAACTTCCTGGCAGATTAAAATTGTCTGCCGGAACCGGGACTCGAACCTGGGAACTTTGCCTTTCTCGGGCAAGCGCACTACTGACTGTGCTATCCCGACACGACTCACGATACCGCCTGACAACTTAACTTCCGCCAGTACCTCGCCTCCTACTTTCCAAACTTCACAGAAGCTCTCCTGCGAACCATGCAAGACTAGCACTCCTGGAAGAAAGGATATGGTGGAGACATGGCTTAGCCACAGCCTAAGGGATGTTTCCAGAATGAAACTTTCACTCTGCAGCGAAAAGGCAAAGGTCCCATGTTCGAGGGTCGGTTCCAGCACACAATTTTAATCTTCCAGGAAGTTTCATATCAGCGCACTCACCTCTGCAAAGTGAAAGTTTCATTCTGGGAATATCCCTTAGGCTGTTCAAATGTTCAAATTTGTGTTAAGCTTAAGGGACTTAACTACGGGGTCATCAGTCCCTAAACTTACAAACTACTTATGATCTACTTACGAACTAGGACGGCACAAATATCCATGCCCGAGGGGGGGGATTCGAACCCCCGACCGTAGTGGCCGTGCTGACCGTAACTGGAGCGCCTCAGTCACCTCGGCCACCGCGACCGGCCCTTAGGCTGTGGCTAAGCCATGTCTCCACCATATCCTTTCTTCCAGGAGTGCTAGTCTTGCATGGTTCGCAGGAGAGCTTCTGTGAAGTTTGTAAAGTAGGGGGAGAGGTACTGGCGGAAGTAAAGTTGTGAGGCGGCATCGATAGTCGTGTCGGGATAGTACATTTGGTTGTGCCATTGCCCGCAAAAGGCAAAGCTCCCAGGTTCGAGTCCCGATTCCGGCACACAATTTTAATCTGCCAGGAAGTTTGATATCAGAGCACACTCCGCTGCAGAGTGAAAGTTTCATTCTAATGTACAGTATTACTGCTCTTTTTTTGCAGCATCACCCGCGACCACATTTACGAAAGAAGCGGCAACACTTTCTGCGTAACCTACACATCATTTTGCACTACAACGCGCGGGCGCATATAGCTCAAGTGGCCCGGAAGCCGTGCTCTGTCTCCTCTTTTCGGTTGAAGGGACTTAATTCCCTGTGGCATTGATTTGATTCCGAAGATGAAGGAACCACAACGTGGCATTCGCTTCAGAACTGTTCCAGAGGTTCGACAGGCAGCAGAGCGCTCCATTACGCACCATCAACAAAACAGGCTCTGATAACGGTATACTGCTGATCCGGATGGAATACCAGTTCGGTTTTACAAAGAGTATTCTGCGGCTTGGCCCCCTACTTAGCTTGCATTTATCGAGAATCTTTAATTCAGCGCAAAGTTTCTAGTGATTGGAAAAAAGCGCAGGTAACTCCCGTTTATAAGAAAGGAAAGAGAACTGGCCCACACAATTACAGGCCAATATCGTTGACATCACTTTCATGTAGAATTTTGGAGCATATTCTCAGTTCGAATATAGTTAATTTCCTTGAAACGGAAAAGCTTCTTTATATGAATCAGCACGGGTTTAGGAAACATCGTTCATGTGAAACACAGCTTGCGCTTTTCTCACATGACATCTTGCGAGCCATGGATGAAGGGCAACAGGCGAATTGTGTCTGAACAATAATTTATCAACTCTGAGGAGAATTTTCATCATTATATATATATATATATATATATATATATATATATATATATATATATATATATATACGATTAATGATGAAAATTCTCCTCAGAGTTGATAAATTATTGTTCAGACGAGATATGTTGGCTGGCCAGTACTTACCTTTGTGATGTACCGCCGATAGTTACACAAAAAAAAGGGGGGGGACGAAAAAGGACAAGCTTTCGGAACACAGTTCCTTCATCAGGTGGGACAGAAGGGAAGAAGAAAGGATGAAAACGGAAGGGAAAGGTAATTCACGACCTAGGTCATGAAGGTGGTGTTTCGGGAGTGTGGTCGTCCGAGATACTGAGTATCTCTCGACCTAGGGCGTGAATTACCTTTCCCTTCCGTTTCCAGCCTTTCTTCTTCCCTTCTCTCCCACTTGATGAAGGAACTGTGTTCCGAAAGCTAGTCATTTTTCGTCCCCCTCACTTTTTTTTTTTTTTTTTTTTTTTTTTTGTAGCTATCGTTGGTACAATACAAAGTTAAGTACTGAGCAGCCAATCTAATGTGTGTGTGTGTGTGTGTGTGTGTGTGTGAGTGTGTGTGTTTAAATGTGGAAGGGGATAGCCAACTGGGGCGCTTTTCCCCGGCGCCACTTGGTACGCAAATGGTCGTTTCTGGCACTGAAAGATGTGAAACCTGAGTCGTCTGAAGCACCAGCCGCCATGATACTATGTATTCTTTGTGAAGGAGCGGCATCAGAATTTCGTTCAAGTTTCTAAGCATGGGACACTCACTACCTAATTAGGGCGGGAGACTTTCTCCGCATCACGCGAGACGGTCGGCTGTTACGCCGTCCCCACCAGCGCCAGAGCCCTTTTAATTACTGGCCATCACGAGCCGCGCTGTGTCATCGGAGAGAGACAGAAGCCGCGCCGCCGAGAGGAGCGCCTTAATTAACGCAGCGGCTCAGCTGATCGCTCGCCGACACCGATAGTATTTATTATTTAGCGGATAGTTAGCGGGGGACTGCACTGCAGCGCCGCCACCGGCCGGCGCTGACACTAACAAATACCGGCATAATTCAGCGTGACGGCGGCCGCGTGCAACATTCACGTCTGCAAATTGCCGCCTCAAGCCCGCGACCTAATTGGTCCACTGTGGCCACCCAGACACCACACGGATGTCAGTGGCACTTCAGCCTTCCCAAAATGGTAAACAAGAGCAAAACACCTATGATGGGGATTTTCTGTCGGAGAGGACAGAGGTTATGGTTACAGTGGTTCCTGAAATACAGGGAAGCCAAGCAACTGAAAATTGGTAGAGCGTTCCATCTCCCATAAAGTAAGCGTCCTGCTTTATATTGCTTTTTATCATTTCTATAATTACGTATTACATGTTTTGGTATTTTTATTGCATATCTTGTTGAATTCTATCGCGCTTCCTCTGTTTGTTAATGATATCATATTACCTTTAGCAACAATTAATGTTTGTTACCGTTTAGTACTTTAAGTGAAAATAGTCATTTCTCCAATTGCTTGCAGTCTCCCAATTACGACACTTCGCTCCACACTACTCCATCCTTACATAAACTTTATTGTTGTACTGCTACCATTGCTTGATAGACGAGTGGCAACACTGCTGTGAAGACACTGTGCAATAGAATCTTTCAATCAAATTTCGTGGTTATGATATATCGACCCAAATTGTCAGAGAGGACACAGTTCTTGGCAATCGAAGGTAAGGCATCGACTAGAACAGACGTGATATCGGGGGTTCCACAGGGTAGTGTTATTGGTCCTCTGCTGTTCCTTATTTACATAAACGATTTAGGGGAAAATCTAAGTAGCTCTCTCAGGTTGTTTGCAGATGACGCCGTCATTTACCATCTAGTAAAATCATCTGAAGATCAAAACCAACTGTAGAACGATCTGAATAAGATATCAGTATGGTGTAAAAATTGGCAATTGAGTCTAAATAAGGAGAAGTGCGAAGTCGTCCACACGAGCACGAAAAGAAATCCGTTAAACTTTGCTTACAAGATAAATCAATCAAAAGTGAAGGCCCTAAACTCCACAAATTACCTAGGAATTACTGTTACTTCAGAGTTAAACTGGAAAAAGCAGGTAGATAGTGTCGTGGGAAAGGCGAACCAGAGACTGCGTTTTATTGGCAGAACCCTTAAAGGATACAACAGAACTACCAAAGAAACTACATATACTACGCTTGTCCGTCCATTTTTGGAGTATTGCTGCCCAGTGTGGGATCCTTATCAGGTGGGTTTGCCGGAGGACATCGAAAGAGTCCAAAGAAGGGCAGCTCGTTTCGTACTGTCACGATACAGGGAAGACAGCGTTAAGAAAATGATACAGGATCTGGGATGGGAATCATTACAACAACGGCGCTTATCGCAGCGGCGTGGGCTACTTACGAAACGCAGATCGCCAACATTATCCTCCGCATGCGAAAATACATTGTTGACTCCCACTTACATAGGTAGAAATGATCATCAGAATAAAATACGAGAAATCAGAGCTCGAACGGAGAGAAACAGGTGTTCTTTCTTCCCGCGCGCTATTCGAGAATGGAATGGGAGATAAATAGTGTAATGGTAGTTCGATGAACCCTCTGCCAGGCACTTAAATGTGATTTGTAGAGTATCCCATGTAGATGTAGATGTCTATTTGTGATATTCTGAAGTAATGTAGCTCAGATTAACTTCAATCGAACCCATAAAGAACTACTACCCTAAAGTGAACGAAGTAATTGGGATAAATATAAATGAAATTACGGAAATAATAAACTTACTCGCCAGTAAGACCTTTTATGGAATTGATAGTATTTCCAGCTGTGCACTAAAAGATCCTTCTCAACAGATGAGTGGTATTATCAACCACATATATCATAACTCTCTGAAGCAGTGTTAAACCATTACATGAAAACTGAGATAATGTATGTGTCGTGGAAATAAGTACTGTCCAAACTCTTTTCTGAGAGTGTTTATTACTTTTTTTAAAGGTTAATTTTTTTCCGGAGCTAGACAAATTAAAGCAAATGAATTAATTTTTATCTTTACCATATTGCATGCAAGACCAAACTATTTAAACAAAACTAATAAGTAGGCTGTCATACGATTTTAATTAATCGAATTTCCTGTTTGAGCAAAGAATATTTAGTTTATAGTGTTTCAGTAATTAAAAAAATACCTAGTGTCCCACAAATTTTTAAATTTTCTACTTAGTGGCCCTGCAATTATAATGAAATATAAAATATCTACCAACGCAAATTTAATGAAATATTAAGCTTCAAAATTTAAGCCGTCCGCGGAGGCCGAGGAGACTGAGGCGCTCCAGTCACGGTCTGCACCGCCACTACGGTCGGGTGTTCGAATCCCCCCTCGGGCATGGATATTTGTGCCGTCCTTAGCCTTAGCTAGTTGATAAGTAGTTTGTAAGCTTAGGGACTGATGACCCCGTAGTCAGATAAGTTCTACAAACATTTTTTTTTTCAAAATTTAATGATGACACAAAAAGACATGTGCTCATGTGTTCAGATAAAAGTGGGACAGTACACATTCGGATTAATATATAATTAAGTAGAAATCTGCAGAAAATTGAAATAAGCAGTTCACATAATGTGGAAGTATCAGTGTTAGCTGTTTCCTTAAACTAGGAAGCTATCAAGAATGGGTCCCACAGTAGGTTTTTAATTTGTCTTATTATTTGTCATATTATATTCACAAATAGACTAAGGTTACAGTTAAACGTTTCTGCAAAGAACATGCAAACCCTTATTAGTGCACGTAATTTTCACCATATTTCCGTAGTATATTAATCATTTTCATTGCAGGTTACTTGAATTTGTCATAGAAAATATTGTTGTACGTCTCGTTCTAACTTGTCATATTTACGTTCCACTATCATTGAGTAAAATTTCATGTCGTTTTCTAGATTCCGTACATCCTAGCATAGTATCTAAACTCTAGGATTCATCGCCCTATTGTGTGAGATTTTGTTGATGTATACGATTCACTTCCCACGATCGTTATTTACTCAAACCGCTTAACACCTTTTGAAACAATTTTTTGCACATTTTAGGTTGTTTATTTCATTAGAAAATTCGCAATTTTCTCAATAAAGAAGTCACATGGAACTTACTGTATATAATTTTTTTTAATATAAGCTACAGTGGTTGAAAATGTGAAAAATTTTACGTGCATTATTTCAAGATCAAATAAAATCGGAAACTTTCTTTCTAGAAGGCTGTAGATTGCTGTGTTATAAGTGTTAAATTACGTGTTTGTATTGGAAGCACAGTCAAAAGCAATATCATGTTGTTTCATAGTATAAACACCCGTCGTATGTCGAAGTGCTATTGTTTTTCCGAGGTGAAGTGACGAATGGCTTAATAAATCTCTCAAAATGTATAGTATTACGCAAAAACGAAGTGTTTTTCATGGTGTAATTACCGCAATGCCCAGTACTCAGGCAGTTCATAGCCCATAACCATTCCAGCCCAGCATCAGTTACATATATCTTAAAACCTAATTGCAGAGCCCTGGAAATGCATGAGACGAAAGTGTCTCCCAATGAGTCATTCAATAATCCTATAAAAACTCGCTTACAAAAAATATTTTTGTTGGAATGAAGACACTAAAGTCGGTGTCAGTGTTGATGCTTTTAATGATGGTAGTGTGAAAGTGCTACAGCATATGGGAATTAATCCTGGAGTAAACTGCATCAGAAAACGTTGACGGATGGACAAAGTTTGCATTGAACCAGGGTATGCAGCACAGGTGGCCACTAAGGATTCCACAATGAAGGAGAGACTTGGAAAATTATATATAGGATGATATGCAGTATGGTGCAGGGTACTTCTGAGTGACTAAAAGTAAAATAAATAAATAAAGCAAATATTAGGTGAGTTACAGCCTTTTGACACTTTAGTAGCAGTTCCTTAAACATTTACATTTTCTGATGCATTTTTTCCTAATACCACAAACCACTTCAGCTGGAGCATTGACATTTTCTGAGAGTAATGACATACATATTCTTAGTGAATTGAACTCATAGAAAAAACATGTTATTTTCAATTACAATTATGTAGGACAATCGTATAATTAAAAGCTTGTATATCCGAAAGCCGTGGCTCAAATGCAATTACAGTAGTTCAGTAGACTCAGAACGTACAGTTTTATTTTCTGTAAAGGTTGATGTTAAAGGTTACTGTGGTTCCTGAAATATATGGAAGCCAAGCAACTGAAAATTGTGTGGGTAGAGCGTTCCATCTCCCATAAAGTAAGCATCCTGTTTTATATTGCTTTTTAGCATTTCTATAATTACGTATTACATGATTCGACATGTTTGGTATGTTTATTGCATATCTTGTTGAATTATATCGCGCTTCCTCTGTTTGTTAATGATATCATATTACCTTTAGCAACAATTAATGTTTGTTACCGTTTAGTACTTTAAGTGAAAATAGTCATTTCTCCAATTGCTTTCAGTCTCCCAATTACGACACTTCGCTCCATACTACTCCATCCTTACATAAACTTTGTTGTTGGGCTGCTACCATCGTTTGATTTACGAGGGTTGGAACTTAAAGTGACAACACTGCTGTGAAGAAACTGTTCAATGAAATCTTGTCGCTGACAGCGAACGTTGTTGACACACCTACCTTCCCTACGAGCAAATGGACTCGCCCGTCCCACGTCACCGGCGTGCGCACAATAGAGAGAGAAACAGTCACTTGGGAGCGAACTAGCACTCCTGGAAGAGAGGATATGGTGGAGACATGGCTTAGCCACAGCCTAAGGGATGTTTCCAGAATGAAACTTTCACTCTGCAGCGGAGTGTGCGCTGAGATTAAAAGTCTGCCAGGAAGTTTCATATCTGCGCACACTCCTCTGCAGAGTGAAAGTTGTCCATTTCTCTTTTCAAATTTTCTAGCTTACCTACGATCCGTAGAATATCTGTTTTATTGTCTTGATGACGACAGCCTCGTGAGTAGTCCCGCCCGGAGATCCGAATGGAGGAATATTTAACCTTCAGAATATTTTACCCAAGAATACGCCATCATCATATATTCATACAGTAGAGCTGCATGTCCTTGGGAAATGTAACGACTGTAGTTTCTCCTTGCTTTGAGCCGTTCGCAGTAAATTCATGGCAATGTCATATTAGCTGATGTTACAAGGCTCAATCAATCATCCAGACTGTTGCCTCCCTAACTACTGAAAAGTCTGCTGCCCCTCGACAGGGGCCTGTCCACAGATACCCCTCCACTGTAGTTGCACCTACGGTACGGCTATACGTATCGTTGACGCATGCAAGCCACCCTACCTCGTCAATGTCTGTGGTTCATTAGGTTGGCGAAGGAGAGTAACAATTGCAAACATGTATGCTTTTGTATCGGTTCGGAATAAATAGTTCCCAATATTTTAGTTCCAAACTCTGTATTATTTATGTGAGGTTTCTTCAAAAGTATTCAGAACTTTCTCCACAAAATTTTTCTACCCTTACTTCTTACTTGCGTCCTATGGTCTCCTTCGAAATAGGTTCCTCCACTTATTCACCTCTACCATCAACGTATCCAGTTGTGCAAGTGGCCCTCGTATGCCTGTCGCTAGACTGTGCGATACGCAGTTTGCGAATTTTATCTCGTCTATGGTTGCAAATCGTAGATACTTCAACATCTTAATGACATAACCGTAGACACCGTAGACACACTGTCCGTCGCCAGATAGCGTCAGTAGAGACAAAGCGCTCTATTTATCAAACCATGTATACTCTGCGCCTTTCCTCTGTTGTCTTTTCCGTCCTTCTCTCTCTGCCGTCTGCCTACTGTGAGTGGCTACTGCGTGTTGATGTCCACATAAATGCGAAATAGCTGTTTAAAACGAGCTCTGTTTATTCAGCACGAATTGTAAATAATTGAAGCTTAAATGAAGAACGTACAATTTTAATTGGTGTCTTCTGCTTTTACGTATGATACAGCAGAAAACACAGATTCACGGAGATTAAGTGTCCGGTCATAAAGCCATTCCCAAGTTACCAGGGCCGCAGAACTCAGCATATCTGTTACTCTAACACGTATACCAATAAAACGAAGTGACCCCTTGGTGTCACCATCAAGACGAAAAAGAAAAAAAAAAATCGATGTTCTCGAACAACCTATCCCAGGACAATTATCTTTTTCTGAGTCCAAATATTCCATATTAGAACCTAGCACTGATTTTACCTGATCACTTTTTTGATCATTGAAACATCCTGTATAGACGATGCATCTGGGAATAAAATGCCGACAAAAGAATTTGGAGCATCCATGAAACAGACTGTCGCTTAATGAATAGATTCTTCATTAATAAAATGCAAAGGAGCATATGAAATAAACGAAGGACACAAATGACATTTCCACATACACTAATTCTTGTAAACGGAAACTGCGAGTGCATCTTCAGTATTATATGTAATGATTATATGTTACCAACACAGTTACTCTCGAGAAAGAGCAGTGAGGCAATCATCAAATCTCATTATTTGAGGAATTGAGGCCTTTTTTCACTGTATGATACCAGGATCGCCCACTAAATTGTTTATGAAGTAATGATAGCTTAGTGTGCAAGAAAACTACATCCACCTTTGTCAACTTGTCTCTAGAAGAAAGTCGGAGACCTGAAGTAGACAAGCGACTAGAAGGACAGCCCCGTCCTACTGTTATTTAGTGCGATTAATAATTCCGAGAGAGATGGGTATGTTCAGTAGCAGAAAACGCAATTATTTAAATGAGATGAAGTGTTGACTCAATGTAGGAATACTTTACACATACATATAATCAAACTGCAGTGGACGATGCCAAATATTTACTTGATCGAACAGAGAAACGCCACTGTTGTTGTTGTGTCTTCAGTCCGCAGACTGGTTTGATGCAGCTCTCCACGCTATCCTGTCTTGTGCAAGTCTCTTAATCTGAGAATACGTTCGGCAACTTACATCCTTTTGAATCTGCTTACTATATTCGTCCCTCGGTCTCCCTCTACGATTTTTACCCCACACGCTTCCTTCTAATGCTAAGTTGACAATTCCTTGATGTCTCAGAATGTGGCCAACCAATCTATTCCTTCTCTTAGTCAGTATATGCCAGAAACTCCATTTCTCCCCGATTCGGTTAAGTACCTCCTCATTTGTTACGTGATCTACCCATCCAACTTTCATCTTTCGTCTGTAGCACTATATTTCAAACGCTTCTATCATCTTTTTATCTGAACTCCTTATCGTCCACGTTTCACTCCCATACAATGCTACACTCCAGACAAATGCATCTCTCATTACCTAATCTAATTAAAACGACACTATGGGTCACTTTTAACAAAAGAAATAGCTGTGATCTTTTCATTGTGATTGACCGACTGAAACTTTACAGGAGCACGTGGACGCATGCAGCAGAGATACCAAGACGCTAAGGAACGTACACACAGTTTCTCTTTTATTTCATGCCCCTCAAATTTCCAAGATGGAACAAGTGTCGTGTGTATGAAGGTTAGAAAACCGCGGGAGTTTCCTTCTGCTAAACGTCTCGTGACACTTACTGCCTGGCGTGGCTCACCCCTATTCCTCATATCAGTCCGTCGTCCATAGCCTTCAGTTTCAAAATATTTTAACAGAGCATACATTTCACCCACAATTTAAATTATCCAAATAATTTGCTGATGGATGTCAATAACTGAAATTTTGCGTGTGTACATTATTTCAGGAATTAAACAGTTCCCTTGTCAGCTCGTAAAATAATTAGTCTTAGTGACGCTTTGTCAATAAATTCAGTTTATATTGAATGTAATAGGTTAACCGCACCAATGTCCCTTTACAAAAATACTCTGAGACCCCACGTCGTCTACATTAGTGCAACATGTTGTAATTCTTCTGTAATTCTGCGTCTAGAGGAATCTTATGACTTTGCTCTTTCATTTACTCCACTCCCAAATATCCTAGACGACTAAAACGATTAGTGTATCTGCTATCAAAGTGATTCACCTGTCTGTAACGTGAAGAGAATACATGGATAGGGTAGCACTTGTGTCATGATTACGCCCGAGAACCTGATAGAAAGGTAATGGTATCCTACACTCCAGGAGTCGTTGTATTGGGTCGGTGTGTACGGTGACTGATTTAGACGTACGTGCGTTAAAAACAGCAAAACATTTTTACAGATTGACACTTTTCAGTCAGTCTATTCCCCGTGACCACCTCAGGGTATGTCGTGCTTCCACTACACAGATATTTGTAAATTCATCTGTAATATATTGAACAATTGGTACACAGACTTACGAACGTATTACATATCAACATTGTGTCAAAAGTTTAAAGCATTTCGTCTAAAACTGTCAAAGATGCAAGTTTTCGAACATAACATTAAACGAGTCTCAGGGATTTAGGAGGGAAAGGAATTTGTCAGAGAGAGAGGGTGGAGGTTATGGACAGGAACAGGGAGCCGAAGAAGACAAGCGAAAACAGTGTACAAAATGGACTTCATTTTATTGGGAGAACTCAATTTTAGGAACGTGAGACATCCATTATAGTGATTACGTATAAAATGCTTGGACAAGCCCGAGTATTGCGCAAGTTTTGGGATCCCCACCAGATCGATTTAAAGTAAGACACAGAATCAGTTCAGAGATGGCCTTCTACATCAGTTATTGATAGGTTCAAAGATTGCGCGACCGCTACATAGATGCTTCGGGAACTGAAATGGTATTCGCAAGAGAGAAGGCAACGATAATTTAAAGAATTGTGAGGAAATCTAGAGGACTGAAAGTTCTATGCAGAATGAGCGTTCTACAGTCATCTTACATTTTCCTTGAAGAGCATAAATACACGATGAGAGAAACTATGGCTCGTATGGAAGCATGAAACATTAATTTCTGACTCGTTCAATTTTGAAGTGAAACAGAAAAGGAAAAGACTAGTATTGGTACAAGACACCCCTCCGCAATGTGCTTTCCGGTAGTTTGCACAGTTTGTATGTAGTTGTACACTGGTCAAAACAATTGATGACTTTCTGAAGTCATCGGCAGAATGAACTAAAATGGTTCGACGACTTAATGTCGGTCTTACGAAGTAGGCCGGCCGCGGTGGCCAAGGGGACTGAGGCGCTTCAGTCACGGTCTGCACGGCCTCTACGGTCGGGGGTTCGAATCCCCCCTCGGGCATGGATATTTGTGCCGTCCTTAGTTGTAGGTAGATCATAAGTAGTTTGTAAGTTTAGGGACTGATGACCCCGTAGTTATGTCCCTTAAGCTTAACAAACATTTGAACATTTTTGAACGAAGTAGATAGATGAACATTGCGGCAACCGAGATAGTACTAATAACTGAAATATGCTGCTTAGGGAGAATTGCACAAGCATTTAGGTTGACATAGTGTAGTGAGCAACTAGTGTAATGCAACAACAAAGTGACTTACCCGAAGCTATGGCATAGAGAGCCATAGGAAGGTTGGAAGCGGGAAAGACACCGAGGGAGGTGGCTGCAGCTGTTTTGGAGTGTGCCGAAGTGCAATTTACTGGGCGTAGAAGCGTTTTCAGGAACCGTTAAAAGAAGGGAAGACCGAAGTCGTCCACGGGTAAGATCAGTAAGAGACAACCTTTATCGACGGTTAACATCCCGGGGAGACAAGAGGCTGAATGCAACGCAGCTGCAACCTTCCCTCCAGGCACCAACAGGACGCGCAATGTCAACAGAGTCCGAAATGGCCTTCGGGAATGTGGTATCCACCCACGAGGCCTATGGTGTGACACCATTTAGCCCGCTGTAGTAGGACGGAGGAACATCAGGATTGGAGTCGTAACGAATGGCCCAGGGTTCTATTCACAGATGAGTCAAGATTTTGTGATCAGCCGGACAATCGCCGCTTCTTGATCTGGAGAGAACTTGGGACTCGGAACAATGCTACTTGTATGCAGAAAGTATCACCATAACATTGTGGTGGAAGAATGGTTTAGGGAGGAGTCAATAATGGCGGTCATACGGGCCTCTACCTCATTCACAATGACGCTTTGATTGCTCAGAAGTGTGTAGACAAGAAAATTCGTACCATTGGAGAATACTGACGCCACTAGAAATCGCTTTCTTCTGTGGGTCAATACCTCTCGTTTCCACAGAGCTGCACTGGTCATCAACGTGCTTGAAGCTGAGGAAAATGAACCAATGGAATGGCCAGCTTCGTCACTGGAGTTAAATCCGATTGAGGATGGCTGGGATGCACTTGAATTAGGTTGTTTAGCCAGACCAGAACCTTCTACAACAGTTAAAGATCTGGGTGTTGCCCCCATGGAAGAATAGCCAAATATCCCTCAAGAGTTGACTGATATCCTCATATTGTCCATGCCACCCAGACGTTCAAATTTACTGGCCATCGTAGGTGCTCACTCCTGATAGTAGAGATAAATGAGAATGACTTTTCCACAGTTATGGTAAACCCATGGTGCCTCGCTCGAAGTAAACACAATGTAAACAAATGTTAGTCAAATGTTTGTAAGGCTTAAGGGACTTAACTGCGGGGACATCAGTCCCTAATTCACAAACTATTTAGAAACTACCTTATACTAAAGACGACACAAACATCCATGGCCATGGGGGGATTAGAACCCCCGATGACGGACTGCCGCGCGCACCGCAACAAGGCGCTCCAGCACGCGCGGCTAATCCGCCGCGGCGCCATGTAAACCTCAAGTAGAGTTGTGACGGCAAAATATCGTACTGTATCACATACACACTGCAATTGTAAAAATCTCTGATTAAAATACCTTATTTTTTAAGATATCTCACCTGATCTAATTGTTTTGAGCAGTGTAGATTTAGAAGAGTTTCTCTGGTAAAGCCGGTGCCACCTTCACGTTTCGTCTGATGTTTCTAACTGCTGACAAGTAACACATTTACTTAAACTATCCACGCCTTATCAAGTACTGCGCTCTCAACCAGAGGGTGCCACTGTTTGTAGTGTCAGCATATGCTAATGACGTCATAGTACTGGCATATCGTCTGCTCACAACTCCGGGTTGTTTTCGGGTTTACAGACCTTGGAACGGACAGTAGCTACGCAGTTCGTTTCACGAGGATGCGTACACTTCGATCTAGTCCCTGAGCGAAAGAAAAACCTTTGGCAGTACTTGAATCGCTGTTGGGTCTTGCGCATAGGAATGGCCTATTTATTGAAAAAATTTCGCCTGTATCTCTTGTAGAAGATCACGCATTTAGCTTTGTATTGTGTCTGCCATTATTTGTAAGCTACCGGCTTCCTAATTCTCATATAATTTGGTTACTTGTTACGTCAGACCTACTCGTCAAGAATCAAAGCGATCTCGTTTCCATCGTCTGTAAATTTAATTTTATCAACAGCAAGCCCGTAACCCTTACTCGCGATAATTGTTTATACTCAATGATTATGGTTACGTTGTGAGGAAACAACGTACTGTACGTTGATCTGGAACTGCACTTTAACCTGTTACATGAAGAAATTAGTTCCCGCTAGAACTCACGTTGTTGCGTAAAATAAGTAAAATGAAAAATATCAGTGTGATACATTCCGAAGAGTTTCAGTTTAACTGGAATACTGAGTAAATGTTTGTTGAAAGTTACTTTTGGTTTATAGCTTTGTATTTTGTCTTACAACTGTGAAATTAAGGTTTGTGTTTTGTGCTGAAACTAAAATTTTATTGTTACAATCAGTATATAAATACTGTTTTAATACAATTTACTTGATTCAATCTTGGTCTAAGGCAGAAAAGGATTTGAAATGTTTGAATATTGACGCATTGGCAAAGTTAGCGACTTAAGTTATCTGTAACTGGTAACAGCTTTAACTGCGAACGTATGAAGTACCGATCAGTGGGATAACTGAAGTGTGGCTGCGAAATGTGTCAAGTAAATTGCCTTGAACTACATTGAACGCGCTGGCCACACTAAAATGATACTGATATGATGGCTTCAGTTGGAAAACAGCAATAATTAAATATGGATAAAAGCGGCCTGAAACTTCAAGTTTTAACCTCTAAACTGAAAGCTGAAAATTTCAACATTTGTAGGACATTAAATAAGCGTCATCGCAGCATTATGAACCAAGAAGGAAACTCACCAAACCACAAAACTGTGTTGTGTGACGACACCTTACTGATCACAGCTATGGCTGTAAAATATTCATTATACCATCAATGATTATATGATAAAATGTGGACATTAAATATTCAACATGGAACCGGATAGGAAAAATAATATTGAATTAGTATACAGTTACGAAATAAAAGTTCAGACATCCAACGAATCCGTGCACTAAATAAAACTAAATCAATATCAGGAACAACGCATGATAAAATTAGACACCAAGACAATGAGGAAGATTAATGACATAGCCAGATTAGATAATCAGTTAACATCTCCGTCTTTTAACCTGTTCCATATCCGCTCTCTCTCTCTCTCTCTCTCTCTCTCTCTCTCTCTCTCTCTCTCTCTCTCTCTCACACACTCCCCAGCATGCACACCACACCAACCCACACGGAAATGATACACGAGGACACTATACACTGCAAGAAAGTACATTCACCTCACAGTGGTAAATGGATCGTAATTATGAAATATATGCGTCTGAAGAAACATAGAACATCGCCCATCGTGAGAAAGTACTCTACTTAAACAAAACTCTAGGACGACACAAATGCGCTAATAACTTCAGGAACTGAAAATATCTACTGTAGTATTATCATACTAGTTACTTTAAAATTAAATTTAAAATGTGGGTCAAGTCTTTGAATATGTCCGAGAAATAAAAGAAACAAAACACTTCTTGCAAAAACCAGCTAATATCGTTTAATGGTAATCATAAAATATATTCCCGTAAATATATAAGTAACTTACGAACGAAAGGAAACGCATAAAATGATATGTAAGCTTGCTACCAGTAGTCTGCAAATAAGCTACACAGAAATATATTCTCATCTGACAGTGTTTTCCTCATTAGACAATGTAGCCACGATAATATTATGGTCACTCGGCGTCCAAGTGTAGACAAGCAGAGAGTCCGCTTCGGAAGAGGGGGTATTATTGGCAAGAGTATCGTCAATATTTGTCCACCAACCTGCTTTGTTGTGATATGTAGATAGATTGAATGCTTCATTAATTACAGGTAAACCTCCTGCTTGTTGCTTGAATATCCAAACACTTTTCATCTCTTCTGCTTCCGCACAACCTTCCGTGGTATTAGCATCAGGCCTATAATCCTGTTTCTACTAACATACTGAACATAATATCTTCTTTAGATCTTCAAATCTCCCTATTGACTTTCGTCCAGTGAACCAATACATTTAGTATAGCAGCATTGTCAGAAATGTTAGGATGGTGCTTCAGTCAGCAAATGAGCATCTTGTAACTTGGAGTCATCGAATTCTTGACAGAGAAATGGTGCAGTCACGCTGACATTCACAGGAAGCTGAATAGTATCTACGAAGACAGCACGACTGAAAAGAGTAGTTTGCGAAGATAGATGGAGACGTTTAAGGCAGTATAATCCAGTGTTTAAAACAAACACGCAATGGAAGGCCCGTAACTGCGACCACTGACGTTAATTTCCAACGACTGGATGAATTGATCCAAATGGAAAAAGTAATAATGGTTAGGTTGCTGCACAACTGGTCGGTTGCTACGACGCTACGAATCTAATGGTCAAAGACGTAGGGTATTGTTACGAAGTGGTTTCAACCTTGACAGACATCACGCTCCATGGGAAACAGCAACGCCTGAAGGTATAAAACTGCGGCTACGTTACAACCTTATTCGTACAAATATCCTGTTTGCAAACATATTTAGCAATTCTGAAATATTACCTCATTTACCAGTACACATTGCAGCATCTGTCCGATAGTCTGCCCTCGATAAGTTTAAAAACAATTCAGAGGTTTTCGTTAATGGATGAGGTAATTTTTGATGAAGGTTTAGATGTATAGCTCATTAAGGTGAATGGTTGAATGTGTCGAAGAGAAATCGGCGCAATAGACGAATAAATACTCATAGGAAAATCTATATATTGCATGACATACGAACATAAAAGGACGTGTAAAAATACATTTACTGTTTCATAGAACTACGCTTACGTGTCTTCGACATTCAGACTTCTATAACGACCAACAAATGCCAGAAAATCTCAGTTCTATCGAAGTAATCTAAATTGTAATGAAAAGTACACACCCAAACCATAAGACGAGTGCTTTGCAAAGATTCGAGAGTCATCTATGGAATGTGGCATATGTGCCCGATTTAAGTCATTGCGTGACAATCTGCAGCACAGCACACTTGGTTACACACAAACATATTCATATTTTGATCCGACCTGTGTGAACTGACTTTTCATCTCGAAGGCACTAAGTGAGAATATGTCTATACGAAACTTGTATAATGTTTCAAATTACTATTTATGGACTTTTCCGTCTGTTCTTGATGGAACACAAACATATTAAATAACTGTATACACTATATATTTGTTCCACAACAATATATATTTTGTTATGTGCCAGCTTTCGGGGTTCTTAGGCCACCTTCATACAACTTAATACTGCAGATTATCCACATCACACTAGCTCTGAGCTTCGTGTACAAAGATTTTACAAAAATACTTGTCAGTCATAGACTATGTAGCATTTAAGTATTTTGTAACAAACAGAGACGCCAACCAATTAAAACAAAACTGTAACTAAGAAATAACTATACATTAATATTCAACAAATAAGCTGAAACAAACATATGATCCAGTAACAGTACCAGTAAGTACAATTGTATATTATCTTACATATACGAAAAAAAGTACGAGGGGAATAGGTGAGTGAGGAAGACAGTTACATAAGTTTGGAGTATGTGAAAATGTAATAAAGGATCAGATTGAACAATATAGCCTATATAAATATTCACTGGTATTTACGAGAATGGTGTCAGTAACACAAGGAGGGAAAAATATTGTAATGTGTGTGAGAGACATTACAAAATTTCAACAAGCATGATGGCAGAATTATACATAATAGCTGTTACTTTAATAATGGCGAATACTGAAATTGGGTTTGATCATTGAGAATTGGGTTTGGTTTCTGAGCTTGGTGTTTGTTGATAGAGAGAATTTCAAGTAATGTTAGCTTTATACCTTCATTTGCTCTGTGGAGCATATCACATTTAATGTCAAAGGCATGAAATTCATTTAAGGCATGTTCTGCAAAGGTGGAATCTCTCTCTTTTTTAATCTCCAACTCCTCTCATGTTCAACCACTCTAATAGTTATAGTCCTACCAGATTGACCTACATTTACTTTGCCACAAAGACTGCATGACATCATATATATGTCACTCTTTTCCAAAGGTACAATCTTGTCTTTGCTATTGAAGAGCAAGTTCGCAAAAGTATTCCTATTATAAAAGGATGATATGTATTTTCTGAAGTTTGCTGGCAAGCCTTTCTGACGTTTTGCCAACATATGAAATTGGTGCCCATTTTTTGTCCGTCTTATTAGGTATCTTATGAGGAGAGTAAAAAGTGCTATAGCCCTCTGTCTGCCGCCAGCAGTGGCCGAGCAGTCTGCGGCGCGCCAGTCACAGTCTTCCCGGCCGCTACGGTCGTGGGTTCGAATCCACCCTCGGGCATGGATGTTTGTGTCGTCTTTAGTATAAGGTAGTTCATAAGTAGTATGTAAGTTTAGGGACTGAGGACCCCGCAGTTAAGTCCCTTAAGCTTAAGAAACATATGTCTTTTGTCTTTGTCCTCTGTCTCGTTTTCTTACAAAGTACGATGTCAATCAGGGTAGGGCTATAATCATTGTTGAATGCAATTCTTTTTATTATTTTCAGTTCATTATCTAAACCTGTCTCCGTCTGAGGTATATATAATGGCCGATGCACCATTTTGTGGAAGGCTACATGTTTATGTGTTGCTGGATGGTGGGAATTGGCAGATATTACTGTTTCTGTGGAAATTGATTTTCAGTGTATTTTAAATATTTTAAAGTACTTTTTACGTACCGAAGCCAGGCACACTGTGAGTGAAAATTATATCCTAAATACAAAATAATTAGCACCGTTATCTGTTACATACATGTGGAGATGTAGTTGTTGTGGTCTTTCAGTCGGCAGACTGGTTTGATGCAGCTCTCCACGCTACCCTGTCCTGTGCAAGTCTCTACATCTGAGAATACCTTCCGCAATCTACATCCTTTTGAATCTGCTTACTGTATTCGTCCCTCGGTCTCCCTTTACGATTTTTACCCCACACACCTCTTTCTATTGCTAAGCTGACAATTCCTTGATGTCTCAGAATGTCTTCCCCAATCTATCCCTTCTCTTAGTCCGGATATGCCAGAAACTCCTTTTCACCCCAATTCGGTTAAGCACCTTCTCATCAGTCACGTGATCTACCCATCTAATCTTCATCATTCGTCTGAAGAAACACATTTCAGAAAGCACTTCCTAACATTTAAATTAATTTTCCATGTTCACAAGTTTCACTTCTTGAGAAACGCTTTTCTTCCCATAGCCAATCTGTATTTTATATCTTCATTACTTCGGCCATCAGAAGTAATCTTGCTACCCAAATAACAAAAGTCATCTACTACTTTTTTGTCTCATTATCTAATCTAATTACTGATTTTCTGACATTGCATTCCATTACATACATGTTTGAAACAAAGTCGCTTAGTATCTGTTGATTCGAAACGAGTTCAAATCTGGAAGAAGAATAACTGCAAATTGTTATGAACTGTATTTTCAACAGCTATTTATTATGGAGAAGGTGAAGACTAACCTGTAATTTCCGCCTTCCAAGAGAATAAGTCTCGCCTACTCCTTACCTCAGGGCGCGCAAATGCCTCGTTTAAATTTTTGTTACTCTTCACCGACGAGGTTAAAGAAGCGATTGAACTTCATTCTGACAATCCGCGCGGAAATAGTTTGCATCTCCCCAGATTTTCGCTCCAGCCTTTTCCTTTTGTTCCCCCCCGGGGGCCTTTGCCACCAAGAGGCGGAGAGCGCCCCGGCTGATTGCAAAATTCTTTCTCTTACTCGGCAGCCAGCCCTTCGGCAGTTACATAATCGTCCTTTCCTCAGAGGCGGCGGGGGCGCTTCGCGCTCTTTCAATACGCCGTCGCAGCAGGGGGTGGGAGCTGGGACGGCGCCCGGAGCTGTCGCAGGGGGTGGAGCTAGTCGCGGTCCTGCTGTCGCGGGGGGGTGGAGTGAGTCTCGGTCCTGCTGTCGCGGGGGGCGGCGGTTGTGGTGGACTGAGCCGCGGGGGCGGATGGGGAGGTAGGGGGCGGGCGCCGTGTCGCACCAGTCAATTCTGCGCCCGCCCCGCCCCCGCTGCTGTGTCTTTTAGTTTAATCTTGCGGAATTCCTCGGGCCGAGGGCGCTGGCACCTAACCAACGCGACGCCGCCTCCGCCCGCACCGCGGCCAGCAATAATAAAACATTGTTGCGGGACCATAAATAACGGTGCGGTGCCGCGGATCTGAATGGGAACTCGATAAAAGGGTGAGCTGCGGAGGCGGAAGCATCAAGGAAGCCGCGATTTAAGGGCCGGACGACCGGACGGCGGATGCGGGTGGGAGGGATAGCGTGACGCGGTCGCTGCGGATTGTGCCCCAAATGAATAAAAACCCTCTCGCCTTTCACGCGGCATAAATTGGAGGATAGAAATCCTCCCGCCGTTCGATTCGCTCAAATTGAATTGTAATTTTGGGGCACACGACAGCTGTCACTGTGCAGTCGCCCTGAGAAAACAAGTGCCTGCTTGGAATTGCGCGACGTACTTTACTATGCACCCCTGATTTAATGTTGCTTCAGCTACAGCTTAAAATATACGATGCGCGTCCAGAAATTAAGTTACGTATGGTAATAAAATGAAATTGTACACAGATACAGAAGAAAAATTTATTGCACAAAATTCTACAACTCCTAAACTACTTTTCCACATAACTGCCGAAGTTTTGTAGGCACTTGTCATAGCGTGGCACAAGTTTTTGCATGCAACATTCACAGAAGGTTGCCGCCTGTGTATTCAACCATGTGGTGACAGCTTTTTGTCATCGTTCAAGTATTGTCCACTAATGACAGATTTTAGGTGTAAGAAGAGATGAAAGTCGCTAGGAGAGAGGTCCGAGCTGAGCAAACAGGTCCCATTGAAATGTCCGTAAGAATTGTTTGGTCCCATTCGGTGTGTGAGGTCAGGCATAATCGTGAAAAAAAAAAAAATCTTTTGACAGTTATCCTCTTCTTAAACCTAAAATCTGTGCTTGGTGAATAACACTTCAACGATGATGACGAGATGAAAGAACATGTTACCACATGGTTGAATACACAGGCGGCAACATTCTATGAAAAAGGCACACAAAATGTTGTGCCATGCTATGACAATTGCCTACAAAATTTCGGATGCTATGTAGAAAAGTAGTTTAATAGTTGTACATTTTTGTACAATCAATATTTTTTTCTGTATCTGTGGCCGTTAGTTTTATGTAACAAAACTGAACTCACTTTCTGGACGCGCCTCGTAATTACTTGGACATCCAGAATAACGGTTCCAATCTGGAAAGGAAATGAACACGTCAATGAATGCTCCACTTATCGCCCTGTTTGAGTCATTCGTCGAACTGCAACATTTATTTGACAGCAGACTCAGCAGTATTGTTTGTGTAACAAGTGTGGCTTAGTTAAGGGATGCATTACAGTCGATGATATCGATAACACAGAGGTTTGATGAAAAAAAATACAGAGATAGGCGGAATAGTTTACAGATTGTATATCTAGAAAAGGCTTACAGCCATACTTCACACGTTCATATTTGGCGATCTCTACGTTGTCATGTGTCGTGGGATCGACAAAAGTTCATTATTAGATGTCATATTTGATTACAAATCCTCAAAAGTAACCACCTTCTAAACTGGTATAAGTTTGACATTTCCTAAAAGCTTATTTTTGTTGTCTAGTGATACTGCCCAAAGGTATTCTTAGGTGCAGTCCGTAACTTTTTGAACTGACCGTAATCAGACAATAATTCCACTAAACCCACTTCATACACGACCACACTTCCAGTAAAATCCACAAATTATAAATTCAGGTCCTTGTACAGAGCACAGACTTAATCATCTGACTTACATATTGGTTGTAGTCCTTCGTATCCAAATCTAGTTAAATTCAGTTCAGAATCCTATCGATCGTTAGCAACAGAATCCATAAATATTACATTCGAAACCACAAGTAAAATCTTCCTTTAACTTTCCTGTTAGATTACTCCGTTTGGAAGACTATATCTTCAACTAAGAATGTATCTTTATAAACGAAAATTACTCTTCTTTAGGCTTCAAAACTAAAAAATCTGTCTTTCATTAAATAATAATACGGTTTCACACTCTCTCATACGTACAAGAAGCCGTCACAGATAATTAAACACTTTGACATCTATTTATTGTAACATCCGTTACATATCATGACTCGGCATAGGGTATGACATAACTGACATCAAACGACAAACTGAAACTTTTTCCAATGCAATAATGTATACAACATTTCATTTTTTCTTTTTTTTCTGGGACGATGAAGCTTTGCGATCAACAAGGCGCAGCAATCCTCGTCGCCTCGAAGCCTTCGGCGCGGAACAAATAGCGGCCAGCAGTTCAGCTCCGGCTGTTGCTGCGAAGACGCTGCTCCCGCGAATTGCATCACCTCGATTGTACATGGAACAGATAAACAACAAACACATTTTAAGTACAAAACAATAAACATATTCACACAAAAACTAAATAACTTTTTTTTATAAAGATATCCTACAAAAACGGAGCTGACACAGAGCAGTCGTGGTTCTTTATTTCCGTGTCCCACTACACACGGCGTTCCTGAAAAGTATGTAAGCTGGGTGCAACTTCTGCACCTAATTACACTAGTCCGGAGACCTTCTGGAATTTCTCCGTCCTTCGACATCACTGTTGATGTTCATCAATGTTCTACCCTTCCGCGATTGTTTTTCATCATCTGCATGGATACGGGAACAGCTGACATGCAGACTTCAATGTACAAATGCTTGTTAAGCTTAAGGGAACTGTGGGGTCATCAGTCCCTAAACTTACAAACTACTTATGAACTACCTTATACTAAAGACGAACAAACATCCATGCCCGAGGGGGGATTCGAACTCGTAGCGGCCGTGCAGATCGTCACTGGCGCACCGAAGACCACTCGGCCAATACGGCCGGCCATGCAGACTTCCGGTGGACCCTCGTTTATGATGACGTTGTGGTACTTGCAGAAGAAACCCGCACTGTACTCCAGTAACAGGTTCAATCTTGGAATGACTGACTGGCTGAAAATTGACTGCAACTCAATGTCCAGAAAGCAGAATATCTGGAATGCTAACCCCAAACAAGGGGGACTATAAGCATTGGCGAAGAACATTGCAGGAGACCATTTAAGTACCTGGGGTCCGGCGACACCTCAGTCTGTGAGACAAATCTCGAAACTCCGATGAGTACGGCTCAAGTCACTGTAGTCCTCTGCAACAAAAGCTTCCAGATGCCTCATCCCCTCCATGGGACTAACCTCATGCGACCTAGTAAATAACACAAAAATCTAGTAAAGCTTCGATGGGGCACCAATCTTAGATTAATTTAGGGAATCCCATCCCCAGTGGTACGGCCAAGTCACGAGAAAGACGGACAATTCAGTTGGAAAAACAGCGCTTCGCATCAACCCAGGGGGAACAAGACTACAACGAACATGCGAAAGAGATGGACTGGCAACATCGAGGCTGACATGCACTTGTTGATGATTTAAAACCGGAAGATGTCAACACAGAGACAAATAGAGAAGATGTTGCATAGCAACAGCCGCTAAAAGTCGGGAGAACAGTTGTAGCAACAAACTAAACACTATTTCAATTTTTTGTAACTTGGCTATTGCTTTTTAATACTGGGTTCATGTGGATCCGACGGGAAAGCAGGCAAACAAAAACCCTGCTTTCTTCAATTCTTCGACTCCTTCTTTCCACATTCTATTCATTAACTTAACTTCCTATCCTTCCCGAAATTCTTCACTATCAGACACATTACCAACCATCAGAATCTCCGTACCCTCCTATGCTGATAACGTAGACATTCTTAACACTGCTTAGTTTCTAAAATTTTTGCTGCCGAAAGCACATCTTTGGTCGTACCCCTTCTACCCACCTCTAATTTTTTACAAAAAGCTAAACTTCAGTTTTTTGAGAACTTTCACTGGCTCCGGATCAGGGGGAAATTATATACGAACCCGACTTGTTTCAGTAAACAATTAAAAAAAATCCTTGGTGTTGCCGAAACGCCGATTCAGTATGCTGCCGCTGCAATTGAAATCTGTCTAATCAAGCTGTAATATTTTCTGTCTTCATCTCACTTCTACGCCTATACTTTAATGATCCCACTGGGTTCATGTTGGTCCATTTTTAATGTTTAGCAACATTAAAAGTCACAAAACAAATTTTCTGTAAAATGCATAATTTAAAAATCGTTTCATGCACAGTACCTACTTCCTTTTACAAAATTTACAATTAATTAATTAAAAAATAAATAAAAAAATATAACAAGAAAATTAAAAAAAAAAAAAAACATTCAACTTCAATTCCAGAAATCCTGATGTAATCAAGTGAATGAATACAATTTTTACAAATTGCAGTAAATATCCTTCACTCTCGTGATACTGATATAACTGCCATCTAATGGTTTAGTTTATATGCTAGAAGCTATGATCTCGTGTCGAACTAGTGTGCTTTCGTGGATATTACAGAAATATCTACAAACTGTCATCGGTCAAAATAAGTCCATTCGGCAGAAGAGAGTTAATAAAAACTGCAGAGTACAAAGGTCTACTGAAATTACAGTTGAGACTGAGAGGAATGCAAGGAAACCGAACTAGGTAGTTAACCCACCTGCAGCAGTAGTATAAAAGCTAATAATGGAGGCCTTACGTACTTCACAAGCACAAGCTGACACAAATTTCTAATAATCAACGCTAAAGCCAACGCGGAGCCCGTACCAAATAATGACAAGCGGCCGTTTGTTTGTTTAGTTCGTTTAGTTTGGAATATAAAGATAATATTTTACAGACTTGATTTAATCTCGGCGAATTTAAATTTAATGTTAAATCAGGGTGAGATAATAAAATTCTCTATTCATTGTGCTAAAGTTACTTCCACGTGCCTGTAACACAGTATTCCTCAAGACATTTTCAATCCGCCTTCTGGCTGAGAAAAACAAAAGTGTTACACTGCAGTTGGTGATTAGAGTACATCCGTAAGGATTTTTCCACATTTGAAAAACATAATTCTAATGAATTTTACATTAAATGTTTGTAAGTTTGTAAATTCATGGTGTTTCGTTCGTTTAACTGCAAATAGCAGGAGTGACATCAGTCTTAAACAGCTCAGAAAAATGTACCGGTTCGTCGCCTAGAGATTTTTCTAAATCGTCTGGGTAAGCACTGACGATATTTGAACTTACTTCCATATTCAGCTGTAAGTGATTTAAGCTGACGGTGTATACCAAAAGCCCTTCTTTAAACGAAATGATTTCTTCATGTCTTTAAATAAGATGAATTTGTCGAGTCATGCAATCAGTCTTTCGTCAACATTGCCGAAAAACAGAACAATCTTACCTTGCTTGCTGAGTAGCACAACCAATCACTCCAGCAATTGTTATTCGTTAGGTTTACGTTTATACTCATCAGAAGAAAAAATATGCTTTAACTCCCAAGCTACGTCAGTAAGTATAATGTATGTTAATTGCATAGTTTTCTTTTGATATTAATAAAAATACAATTATGGTGTGTAATTTACCTTCATTGTATGGCACTATTTCTATTTGTAATTATTAAAAAGCCGGTTTTGTATTTGGTGCTTATATTTATTAGACAGACAAGATATACACTCACATGTTAGACAAATAACAAATGTCTTTAATTGATGTCTAAGGGGGGGGGCAGGTGTAAGAGGAGGGAAGATTAATTTTTGCCCAGATGCGTCACACTTCTTAAAGCGGGCCTACATTCTTAATTATCTTAGTTATCACTCCCTCGGGCAGGGCCCCCAATACGCATGTGCACCAGTATGTGTTTATTCCTGCTACGAGGCAGGAATATTATCTTTAAAAAATAATTGAAATAAGTGTGCAATTTGATTGTGTGGTGTTACAGCCTTCGGCTGTATGATTAGTAGTGCAAGATTGTAGCAGTCTGCCTGTAATACGAAAGTAAGTGAACCTTGATTTATCGAAACGCTCTTTAATTACTATTGCCAGTGTAAAATGAAAATGATTGAAAGGCATCTGACAAGTTTATTGTGAATGAAGAATTTACTTGATCGCGAAGAAAACTTTAGCTGACTTACAGTTTCTTTAAATGAAATGAATCTGATTGTCGTTAACCAAATTATTTCTTGACTGTTTAGTATATTTACAAGATTTCTGGCCTACGAGGATATACCGCTCTCCGCATTTGCAACACTACTCTCCAACTGCTGCAAAATCCACAATACTGCTAATTTGCATAAGTCGATCCGCCGAAAGATCTACCCTGCCAGCTGGCGGCTATGTTACCAATGCTGCTACACAGCTGTTTATTGTTGCGCCGTGTCGGTCGCCGGCATACGAAAATCACTTTCGAAAATTTTGCAGCCTGTGACGTGCTGTACAGCTAAACCGTGAACAAACGATAATATTCACAGGCCATACAAACGCACTCTCGTTGCAAAGAGAAGCGAAGTTAAGAATATAGATCGAAGTACAGCAAACTTATATTAAATGTACGTATATTAAATATAACGTATACTTTAATCTGCATCCAATAGATCGCTAGTTGAAGACTTTCTTTTGTTTACTTCCTCTACTAGGACCAGTTTCATCTTCACCAGTGCCATCTTCAGATCAATCTCGACACACAATGTGTTGAATATAATAACCGAAATTAAGTAACAAAATTTTTCAAAGAACGATTGTTTGAAGCACAATAAAATATTTATTAAAATTGGCCGAACATAGTGTCATTGACATTTATACACATTAAATGCATAATAGATGTATTACCTGCATTTCAGGAAAGGGAATGGACTTCACAATCTCCTTTGCTACTGTCACTGTCTTAATCAACACCGCTGCTGTTGCAATTGCTGCTATCGTTCCCTCATGTTTTTATTAATTCTTCCACCTGTTGTCCAAAGTAGCCTTCTCCTTGCCATGTCTTTTCTAAATTGTGCCAAGTATGCGTGATAAAGTTTTCTTTTCCTTTTTCGGAAGAAAAATTTATTCCTAACGCTTCCCGAACGCAAAATTCGACGTCTTTTAATTGAATACTTTCTTTCATCCGTAACGTAAAGTTTCTCTTGATATCGGATGATTTGTATATCACTAAAATTGCAGATATTAAGAAAGGAAAACCCCCTATGACCATTTCCTTCAATTATTTTCTCAATGCTGTAAGTTATTTTACGGATTTTGTCTTCTTTCACAATATTCAGCAGATCAGCCTCTATTATTTCCTCACTGAATAAATGTATGCTATCATTATCTGGCCAATCAACGATATCACTCTTCTTGCTGCTGAATATGGTGGGGGCTTTGTTCAGCTGAACGGAGTGGTGTATTATCCATTATTGTAGTCTAGTTCCTTTCAGTGTTAGGAAGCAAACGGCATCTTTAACCCTTCCGCGGTTGCGCCGCGACATTCACACCGCAACTTTCAGTTTACTGAGTGTTCAAACGCTGGTGTTAACAGTCGACTTACACGATATCTGGTATTCTATCTTCGTCACATATGGAGTTTGTTCCACCTAGTTTGAAACCATACCTGGCTATTGTTTAGTCGCAACACCTTTATTAATATGCGATCAGCCTCTGTGGAGAGTTTGCCGCAACGCGCCTTATCATGTAAGTACCTGTTCAACATTTTTTGCTTACGATTTTCTACACATTTTCAATATCTGTTCTTTTTTACGGCTTCAGATAGATGTTTATGCACCTTGACATTCAGAGGTATTTCGTCTTTCTATCTCTTAAAACATGGTAGAAGACATAATAACTCGTACCGACAGGTAGGTTGGTAAAAGACATGGTGATACCAAGTATTCCTCAGCTCGCGATTCAAAAGACAAAATAGTATAAGAAATTCAGACCCTTCTTTTGCATTATTTCTAAGCCGGAATAATTCATATATGTGGACGACAATTCTGGGAACAGTGTCTGCAAGAATCATTCTCGTCATGTGGTTGCGTGTTTCTCCTGTGTTTCTAATGACCAGTGGATGGGAATTGGATCAAATTGAAGGTGTTTACCAATATATTTTCTAAATATAATGACAACTTTTGAAAATTATTTTCACTTCAAATTAATAGTTAACTTGATGTATTTTCTAAAACGATACCTATGTGGAGACGAAATAGCGGTGTAAATGTTGCGGAGCGCCCAGTCACGCGAAATCGGTAGGCGCCCCCACCGGAGGGTTGAATATTGCAAGGTAACTAATTACATAACAATTCATTAAATGTTGCTTTTACATGTGGCTATAGCTCAGTTTAATATGGAAAGATCGGAAAAGAAATCAAAAGTATTCTTACGATCATAGAATCACAGAAAAGTACAGCAATTAAACAAGTACCCTCTTTTGCATTGCAGTAACTATGTGGAATTAAGGGGAGTAGGAACAATTATGTGCCGGCCGCGGTGGCCAAGCGGTCTGCGGAGCGCCAGTCATGTTCTGCATGGCCACTACGGTCGGGGTTCGAATCCCCCCTCGGGCATGGATATTTGTGCCGTCCTTAGTCTTAGCTAGTTCATAAGTAGTTTGTAAGTTAATCTCTACAAACATTTGAACATTTTGAACAATTGTGTCCCCCAGAAAACTACATAATTCTATCTAAAGATCTATATCTACATACATTCTTCTCGATACACCGTAAGGTGCGTGGCGGAGGGTACACTGTACCACTACTGAGTACTTTTTTTCCTATTCCACTGCCAAATAGAACGACGAAAAACAGTTTGCCTATATGCCTCCATACGAACCCCAATTTCACTTATCTTGCCTTTGTGATCATTACTCGAAATGTAAGTAGGCGGCAGGAAGATTGTTCTACACTCAGATTCAAATTGCTGCCTTCTAAATTTCCTCCACAGAATATCTCGAAAAGAACGTCGTATTTCCTCCAGCGATCCCCATTTGATTTCGCGGAGCATTTCAGTGACACTCGCTCATTGGTCGAACCTACCTGTAGCGAATCTAGCTGCTCGCCTCTGAACTGGTTCTATGTCTGCCTTTAAAGTGATCTGCTGCGGGTCTCAAACACTTGAGCAATACTCAAGAAGTGTTCGTACAAGCTTTTTATATGCGGCCTCCTGTACATCTTTCCATAATTCTTCCAATAAACCGAAGTCGGTTGCCTGCCTTACTCACAACTCTCCTTACACGTTCGTTCCATTTCATATTGCTCCGAAATTTTACGCCGATATATCTGATCGATGCGGCTGCATCAAGAAGCTCACTACTAACGCTGTAATCGAACTTTATGGGATTCTTTTTCTACTTATGCGCATCACCTTACATTTTTCTACAATGAGAGCTAGCTGCGATTATTTTCACAAACTATAAATTGTGTCTAAGCCATCCTGTATGCTATTACAGTCAATTAAAGACGACACCCTCCCATACATCACAGCATCATCAACAAACAGCCGCAAATTACAAGTTACTCTGTCCATGAGATCATTTATATCCCCTGGGGCACTTCTGACGATACACTTGTCTCTGATGAACACTCGCCGTTCCATTACTTAGGAAGTCTCCCAGCCAGTCACAAATCTTAGAACCTATTCCATAAACCCGTCTCTTCATTTACAGTCTGCAGTGTGGCACCGCGTTGATCGCCTTTTTGAAATCGACAAAAAACAATACACCTGTTGCCCTTCATCCATGGCTCTCAATATGTCATGTGAGAAAAGGGCAAGCTGAGTTTCACATGAACTATGTTTTCTAAACCCGTGCTGATTAATAGGAAGACACTTTTCCTCCTCAAGGACATTGTTATAACAAAATATGTTTGTTTGTTTTCTGAAGAAAGGGAAACATAACTACATGATCAGAGGGTCAAAGGGTTCTGGAGTGGTACTACCCTTTACAATGCGATCAGTTTCTTTATTACCTGCACCTCATTCCAAGTCTTTGTGTCTGTCCATCTCAACCTCCTTACGTCGAACCATTTCCTCTTTACGTCGAACGAACTATTCAAAATGAAGAATTAAGTAAAAATTAGTGATAAAGGCGGTAAATTTCTCTTACAACATATCTAAGCTAAATAACGACAGAAATAAGCAAGGTCATTTACAAATTTCCTAACTGCTCTGCTGAGAACAGCAACTACGTAGACCGTTAGGTTCGTCCATATGCATGTGGTAGTATAAATGTACAATTTAATCATGAACTTCACCAAATGGTGTTATTTTCTTGTGCCATTTCTATCATAACACCTGAACGGAATACACGACAGAAATTGGCATTATCTTGATACCGAAGTTTTATTATTATAATTATGAATGCACTGCCAGAAAAATTGTTAGTCTCTGTGGAAAGACGACATCGATTTCGGTTTGATGACAGCAGATGCTACCTGGGAGATAGTGAATGTGCAGCTAGTGGTCCCACCTTCTTTCGCCAACAGAAGATAACGTAGTGATTCGATTACCAAAACGCCATTCGTTTGTAACCTTTCACTTACGACGTTCTCGGTCATAACAATATGCGTAATTTAATTCAAAGGAATTTTAAAGGTTATAACTCTATTGAACCAAACAGCTATGGTTACCAGTACGAAGATTTACGAACTACTTTTCTTAAACTAACTAACACTAAGAACACCACACACATACCCATGCTCGAGGAAGACAGGGCTGCCCAGTCGGTATCATGACGCCTTAGAAAATGCATTTCAGTCCCTAGTCTTACAGACTACAGAAACTAGCTTAACTCGGATAAAGCGGAGTGCCTTAAGTGCCTTCATATGATTGCACAAGATCGTTAAGTGATTTTTTTCACAATTACGACATTAGTTTTGCCATACTGGTCTTCCTTCTGGAAGCACGTCAAAATGAATGTTTTAGAATTTTAATCTGGTGAATCATTATTATTAAAATATAATTTAAAAGGAAATATATTCATTTAAATGTCGCAAACATTAAAGAATGTTCAAGAAATACAAACACAACTATGAGGAAATCTTCAATATCTTCTGTATGAACCTCAACTTCAAAGCCGTAACGAACCACTTTGCATTCTACAATACAAGCTAAAATTAATCTGCAAAGGGGCAGGCTACTCACAGAAATAAAATACGACACTGTCCACGAATTCTTAAATACGAGAATGAAAAAAATAAGTTGCCGTTCTCGTCCTTCTGGAAGTACGTCAGCGTCATCTGGGTTAAACAAACCTGAGGAAAACACACACACTCATGCCTGATGGAGGACTCGAACCTCCAAGGGGAATACCCGCGCGCTCCACAACAAGGTACCTTATAGCGTACGGTCACCCCGCCATGGCAGCGCCTTACACCACTAAGCAATTCCACGCGGCTATAATTAAATTTTTCTGTATTTCTAATACTAGTCAGTATCTTAAATATTGTTACTGGTTCTATTTCTTATAGATTTAGTTTCGCGTCTTTAGTAAATACTGCTGTGTAGTTCTGGTGTGGGTCTCTTTCCAAAACAAGAAAGAAACCATAAATTCAGCCAGTTAGCGAGTCATTCTAGTACTAGTTACCACCAGTGTCACATCTTCAGAGAACAATGTTCCAGATTTACCTTACCACTCAGTTTCTTAATTTCTGTTAGTGCTTCTCTTTTTAAGAGCATTATCTTTGTGTATTTAGTAAATACTGTTGTGTAGTTTTCGTCTGTGATTGGTGTAATTTAAAAAAAAAGTCAGAGACCGTTGTTTCAGTTAGTCAGGCAACGAGTCTAGCATCAGTTGCCCATCTTCCGAGCAGTAAGTTAAGTAATTTTACTTTTGTAAATAATTATTACTGCTCGCCCACGCACTTCGCTGGAAATTCAATGTCTTCTGCCAAACGCGCAGCAGCTTCTTCTCCGTAAAAGATCTACAGCCTCCAAACGAACATATGAGGGATATAATGGAACAACAACTGACACGTTGCATATCGTTACCCACAACGCCCGCAGATTTACGTGAACAGATCGAGAAAGCGTGGAATAATATATCCCAAGACAGAATTCACCGTCGGTATGACCGAATGGATGCGAGCATAAGCACAGTTAATTTTTGTCAAATACTTATATGACTATGTAAGCACGCATCAACACCTAGTACCTCAGTATCACTTTACCTATTGTCTGCATATGCAATTTTTCATGTACTCCATATGCATTGTTTCAATATAAAATCTGAATTGATTTGGAAAGCTGCGATGGAATGACGAATCCCTTTAAGGCGCCTTGCTGCTAATCACGAAGTTACTCGTCAGTGTTCGAGACCTCCCTTTGGCATGGTGTGTATGTTGTCCTTAGTGTAAGTTATTCCAAATAGTTTGTAAATCTATGGACTGATGACCACAGCAGTATCGTCCAATACGTTCACAAACATTTGAACATTTGATTTGGAGAAACCTAACAGGGTGTACAAATTTATATTTCCGGCAGTGTTTGAGAGTTGCACATATTAGAGAGAGAAACAGAAAGTAACATCATATTTATAGGTATGAAAAACCTAAATAATGTCAACACACTTATCGACGACATACAAATTTTTATTTTGTGCAAATTTATGCCAAAGCACCTTACCCAATTATGTCCCTTTGGTCTTCTTATTCAGGGTGTTACAAAAAGGTACGGCCAAACTTTCAGGAAACATTCCTCACACACAAATAA
Organism: Locusta migratoria; assembly: GCA_026315105.1. Classification (NCBI taxonomy): domain Eukaryota; kingdom Metazoa; phylum Arthropoda; class Insecta; order Orthoptera; family Acrididae; genus Locusta; species Locusta migratoria. Next base: position 875,392,822 of record CM048744.1, read on the forward strand.
AGAAAATAAGTGGACATGTGCTCGGAAACGCTTAATTTCCATGTCAGAGCTTCTCTTCATATCACATTAATCATGCAATGGAAACATACAGCAACAGAACGTACCAGGGTCACTTCAAACAATTTGTTACAGGAAATGTTCAAAATGCCCTCCGTTAGCAAGGATACATGCATCCAGCCTCCGTCGCATGGAATCCCTGATGAGCTGATGCAGCCCTGGAGAATGGCGTATTGTATCACAGCCGTCCAAAATACGAGCACGAAGAGTCTTTATATTGGTTCCGGGGCTTCGTAGACAAGAGCTTTCAAATGCCCTCATAAATGAATGTCAAGAGGGTGGAGGTCAGGAGATCGAGGAGGACCAATCCATCGGTCACCGATTCTATTGTTAAGAAGCGTACGAACACGACGACTGAAATGTACAGGAACTCCATCTTGCGTGAGCCACATGTTGTGTAGTACTTGTAAAGGCACATGTTCTAGCAGCACAGGTAGAGTATGCCGTATGAAATCATGATAACGTGCTCCAGTGAGCATAGGTGGAAGAACATGAGGCCCAATCAAGACATCACGAACAATTCCTGCCCAAACATTCACAGAAAATCTGTGTTGATGACGTGATTGCACAATTGCGCATTTGCAAACATTGCAGTGACTGCAAAACCACGTCCGTGATGAACACTAACCAGTTGATACTACGTACTGATGTGCTTGATGCTAGTACTGTAGAGCAATGAGTCGCATGTAAACACAAGCACTGAAGTCAACACTACCTTCCATCAATTGGGCCAACTGGCGGTGAATCGAGGAAGTTCGGTGCATACTAACGAAATAATTGGTTATTTTGACAGTTGTCCACACGAATTATTCCAATTTACATTCGAAGAGATATACTAAAATGAGCTCTAACACGGAAATTAAGCGCGTCCGGACACATATCCACTTAACATATTTTCTTTCTTTGTGTGTGAGGAATGTTTCCTGAAAGTTTGGCCGTAGCTTTTTGTAACACCTGGTATAATTAATGGAATGGGCACAGTGTCGCCGCCAGTGTGTGTGTGTGTGGGGGGGGGGAGGGGGAGGCTGCACTAAAGGGGCTAAAGCCCCTATCCAAGCACATCCCAATTTTTTATTTTATTGTGTTTTATTTTTTCCATTTTTTTATTATTTTACATAGATCGTCACCGGAAATTGGAAATGGTATACATGTAATAAATCGCAACGTAACTACAATTCTCCAAGCACAAGTTGACGTGACAATGGGTCACCAACGTGATGCTGGCACTGAGAACGTGTGCTGCTGTTACTGTAAGCGGTTCTAAATGCCGCCGCGACCAGCTTTGATAGTGCCGCTATTGTTACTGCTATGTTGAAGTTAGAGCCGATTGTTCGTATGCGGCGACCCGCTGCTTAGCAGGTCAGCGGCGAGTTCGAGTGGAATCTTATGAACAACAATAGTGTTATTTCAGTTCAGGTTTTACACATAGAGACTCATCATCTTATATATTTAAAGAATTTACGAAAACTGAAGTCAGTCACCCAGGCCAAAATACTCGACCGATTTCCTTCAGTTTTGTTTTAAACGAAAGGTATTCATCCACAGATTTGTCATCATCTATCTGACTTTACATTACTCTCGCCTTCTATTTTCTATACTCAAACGCGATTTCCTTCTTCATATTTCGTATGGGGATGTCCTCGCTGTAAACTAAAGTCAGTCGGTCTTTCATTTTTGCCTTAAAAGACAGGTATTCAATCGCAGATTTGTCATCATCCTTTAGTTTTATTCAAATGCGGTATCCTTCTGTGTTTGCATGGAATATTTTAACTGATTTACGATATCTTGGGTTCAAATTATGGTACGTAGTTTTTTTCCACCTAACAACATCCCGCGGATCCAGCTCTTTCGGTTGGCTTTTAAACACTTGCATTGACTGATTCTGATTAAAGCTGTGCTCAACATTCAACTTTACTTAACTTTTTTTCCAAATTTTTTGTCATTCCACTAAACGGCGCGAAGTATTTGCACGGGTCCTCTACTGTTAATTAAACTGTAAAGACCTCTCTCTATGAGTAGTAACATAGAAGCGGCTTGATTATTTTACGGGCTGATTATATACACTCCATTTCCACCACATTGCTCCTCTTCCAGTTTCAAATTAATTCCAGCCTACTGATTTTATTTCTTCTGCAATTGTTTTCGTAGTATAATTCGTTAAATTATCAAAAGTGTAAAAATAAGTCATAAATTAGTAAGTTAGAAAGGACTTATTTTTAAAATAATAGCCCCTTCCCCACAAGAACCAAATCGTTGCTGCATCACTGAATGGGCATTTCCATTTCAGTGTTTGTTTTTGTTGTAGTCTTTTGATGCAGCTTTCCACAATACCCTATCCTGAACAACCCTCTTCATCTCCACATAAAAACGGCAACCTACATCTGTCTGAATCTGCTTACTGTATCCATCTCTTGGTCTTCCTCTACGGGTTTTACCCCATACACTTCCCTCCACTATTCCTTGATGTCTAAGAATGTACGTTATCAATCTATCTCTTCTTTTAGTCAAGGTATGCCAGAAATTTCTTTTCTCCTCAATTCTGTTCAGTACCTCCTCATTAGTTACGCGATCCATCCACCCAATCTTCAGCATTCTTCTGTAGCACCACATTTCAAAAGCATCAATCCTCTTCCTGTCCGCACTTCTTATCGTCCATGCTTCACTCCCATACAAGGCAACACTCCATACAAATTCCTTCATAATGGACTTCCTTAGGCTTAAATATTCGAGGTTAACAATTTTTTTTTTCAAGAACGCTTTCCTACCCGTTGCCATTCTGAATTTTACATCATCTGTACTGCAACCATCACTTGTTATTTTACTGCCCAAGTAACGAAACTCATCTACCTCCTTTATTGTTTCGTTACCTAATCTAATGCCTTCAGCATCACCTGTTTTTCTTAGGCAGCACTCTATTACCCTAGTTTTGCTCTTGTTAATGTTCATCTTTTATGCACCTTCCAGCACACTGTTCATTCCGTTCAATTGCTCTGTTCAGTGTTAACGTATTAAATTTTATAGTGGTTGTGAAACTGCTGACACCGTCACTTTTCTTCTTTCGTCCGGAAACACCGTAGCCAAAACTGCAACAATTTCAGCATGTTGGTGCAAAATCCAGTGGGAAGGGTTAGGCAGATATTTCAGGTTTTCGTCCACGTGTGCATACAAACAGCCGCCTTAAGGGCGTTTCGCCGCACACGGCAGCGAAGTACAAGCGCACCGGGAGCCGAGCCGGATACAAAACGGCAAAGAATAAATCGGGGTTGGGGCGTGGCGGGGCCCCGGTGTTTTATGGGGGCAATCTGAGCGTGGGTGCGGTTATCATTTGCAAGGGGTGGCGGCGATAGGGGTGGAAGCGAGGGGTGGAAACGGTGTCAGGCGGGGGTGGAGGCTGCGACCCGACTCGCCCGGGGCCACCATTCCGATGGCCGAGTGCGCAGTACCTGCGCTAGCCGACCCTGAAATGAGGTCGGGCCCGCCAATAGCTCCGGCCCTGCTGTCCCTCGTCGGAGAGTGACGTCACTGCAGCCGGGCATCCGCCGGACGCCTGATATCTCCAGTCCGCTGCAGCGTCTGCCGCTGACTGACGGCGGCCAAGCCATCTGGGTCCACGGGCGCGCCCAGAGTGACGTCACCTACAGGACTAAGGCTCCTATAAGTACGAGCTGACGCATCCGCCATTTTCATTCTTGTGGCTCATAAATTAAGCACACTGCGGTGCTATTGGATTTGCGTCACGGCACTTTAGCACGGCATTACGGCTGGTTGTGTTGCCATAAATTGCTCAAATCATTCCAGGGGTGGCTACAGAACGTTTAGTTTCCCAAGAGATTCTAAGAGAAAAAACAATGGATCATTAAATGTCGGCGCAAAAACTGGTAACCCGAAGCGAGCCCACAGTGATGTATTGTAAGTAAATAGGTATTATTATGACTTGAAGCAGTACTTAATAGTAAAAATCGTTTGTGATATTTGAACTTACGGTTATGTTTAGCTCTTAACAGAGAGGCTGCCTGTACGGAATTAGCAAAGCAAAGCATTCCAGAACATACTGTTTTTAGACCTCAATATGTATGTATTATATAGTATATTGATAAATACACCTCGACAAAACGTTTTTTAAAGACATTGCACAAATTGTTGAAGATATTTCTGTTACGTTATTGCGAGAAAGTATTACAAACACTAAAACGGAAAACATAAATATACTGGGCAAAAAGTTATGTTACGGCTGTGGCAGCGTACTGTGCAGATACAGGCAACTACCGTTGAGCCGGCCGCGGTGGCCGAAGGGACTGAGGCGCTCCAGTCACGGTCTACACGGCCACTACGGTCGGGGGTTCGAATCCCCCCTCGGGATATTTGTGCCGTCCTAGTTCGTAAGTAGTTTGTAAGTTTAGGGACTGATGACCACGTAGTTAAGTCCCATAAGCTTAACAAGCATTTGAACATTTTTGATTTTGAACTACCGTTGAATTCTATTTGTGGTATTTCGAAGTTTTAGCGTCAATACTTGTAGTATGCAATTTGACAAAAATAATACGGTACCTGATGTCTTATCACAAAATACACCCTCAATTCAATTTCTTATTAGCAAATGCCAATATTGACGCTTATCTATAAGAGGCTGTAACATAACTGGCAACGAATACTGGGTAAATTTTACTTACGGCTGCGGCGGTGTAGTGTGCTAATGTTGGCAACGAAATGTTTGCTTTTTAAGGGTTATTAAATTACTGACAAGACAAGGGTACTGTTACATACGAAAACATGTCAACCTTAGACAAGTAACGGAATTATTTATTTATTTCGTGGTCAACACATTCTATACGATTAGGTTTTCAAATAGCATTCAATGGTTGTTGCCAACATCGGCACCGTGTGCCTGTACAACCGTAAACTTTAGATCCTGTACACTAATATTCTTTTTAGTTTTAGTGTTTGTAATACATTTTGAAACTCTCAGTAACGTAATAGAAGTACTGTCAGCAATTTGAGTACAAAAATCCGATGTGGTGTATTTGTCACACCATACAACAAACACTGCGAGCCGGCAAACCAACCTCCCATATTGACTGTCATTATTCAAATAGAAGCCAAGATCGCTTAAAAACTTTATCTATATGTCTAGTTTCGGCAGCATTAAACGTAGTACGCGATTTTTATCACAGAAATATATGGTTCTTGCACTTTTTTCTGTATTTGGACAGAAGCAGCAATAAGTCTATATCGATGTAAACAAGAGCGGAATGCAAGCTCAAAGTAGCACGATCTAAATCTCTATGTCGGGCACTTGTAAAATATTTCACTAAAATAAAACAACAAATTTAAGAGTGCGGTGCTAGCTTAATATTAACCTAGCACCCCCACCTCTGGAAATCACACTTCCAAACAAACTTTCGGAGTTCCAACCACGTGGGAAATTTGTGCTAGTTTTGTGCTCGAGGTATCTCTTTAATTAGCGTTGTTGGCAAAATATTAGATGAAAATTATTGTGGGTTTAGGCCTCTTAGAGGCTGTCAGATCTTTAGCCTACGGCAGGTAATGGAAAAGTGCTATGAGTGGAACAGGGAATTGTATCTATGTTTCATAGATCTGGAAAAGGCTTATGACCGTGTTCCTAGGAGAAAACTACTGTCAGTTCTTCAAGATTATGGTATAGGAGGCAAACTTCTGCAGGCAATTAAAGGGCTTTACGTAGACTGTCAGGAAGCAGTTAGAGTAGATGGCAAATTAAGCTCATGGTTCAGGATAGTTTCAGGGGTAAGACAAGGCTGTAACCTGTCACCACTGTTGTTCATACTATTCATGGATCATATGTTGAAAACGGTAGACTGGCAGGGTGGGATTAAAGTAGGTGAAAACAAAATAAGCAGCCTCGCATATGCGGATGACTTAGTTGTAATGGCCGATTCGATTGAAAGGTTGCAAACTAATATTTCAGAGCTTGATCAGAGGTACACGATTTATGATATGAAGATCAGCATCTCCAAAACGAAAGTAATGTCTGTGGGAAAGAGATTCAAACAGATTGAGTGCGAAATAGGAGGAATAAAGTTAGAACAGGTAGACAGTTTCAAGTACCGGGATGTATTTTCTCACAGGATGGCAACATAGCGAAAGAACTTGAATCGAGGTGCAGCAAAGCTAATGCCGTGAGTGCTCAGCTACGATCTACTCTCTTCTCCAAGAAGGAAGTCAGTACCAAGACTAAGTTAGCAGTGCACCGTTCTTTCTTTCGTCCAACTTTGTTGTATGGGGAGTGAAAGTTGGGTGGATACAGGTTACCTTATTCATAAGGTAGAGGCTACAGATATGAAAGTAGCAAGAATGATTGCAGGTACTAATAGATGGGAACAATGGCAGGAGGGTGTCCATAATGACGAAATCAAAGAAAAACTGGGAATGAACACCATAGATGAAGCAGTCAGAGCGAGCAGACTGAGACGGTGGGGTCATGTTACACGCATGGGAGAAGCAATGTTACCTAAGAGACTCATGAGCTCGGCAGCAGAGGGTAAGAGGAGTCGAGGTAGACCAAGAAGAAAGTACTTAGATTCGGTGCACAATGATTTTGAAGTAAAAGGCATAACGTCAGACGAGGCATCAATGTTAGCATTGAACAGTGGATCATGGAGGAATTTTATTAGAGGTACTATGCTCCAGACTGAACGCTGAAAAGCATAATCAGTCTCCAATAATGATGATGATGATTATGATGAATGAAGCAAACCCCAACCTTCCAACTGCATTATTTATGTAAATAGTAGCAATTTTCATCATTTTTTCGACTTCCGTCGTCCTTAGTTGCATGTGAAATTGGTGGAGGTGTATTACCGTCTTTAGCAACTAAATGAAAGGCGTTTTATGTATGCCTTTCATTTAGTTGCTAAAGACGGTAATACACCTCCACCAATAGCAATTTTAAGTATTTTCGCGCCGCGGGATCAAGAGTAAAGTACCTCAATGGAATTTGTTGCTCCTAGTTTAACAATGCCAAACTATAGGTTAAATTATGTGCTTTTAAGATATCCAGGTCCCGAATTTTGTGCTCGACGGGAAATGTCAAATTTCGGACTTTACATCATTTACTCAACGCACCAGACAAGATTAAAGTACATTAACGGCATTTGTTACTCCTAGTTTAACAATGCCAAACCATAGTTTGAATTATGGGCTTTTAAGATATACAGGTCCCGAATTTTGTGCTCGACGGGAAATGCAAGATTTAGGACTTTACTTCATTTACGCAAAGCTCGAGACAAGAGTAAAATACATTAACGGAATTTGTTGCTTTTAACCCAACATTGCCTGGATTGTAAAATGAAATAGTGAACTATTCTGTGGTCCGAAACTGTCATAGAAGAAATCGTTTTCCGAACTGTATTAGTCCAGGATGTTTATGCGGTGTTCTGCAGATAAGTATAATAAACACGTGCACCAGAAGAGTATGTAGTTTAGAAGTATCACTTTTAATGCGTTGCCCATAGCGCAAGAAACTTCGTTGCTTGGTGTGAAGAAACATTTGAGTTTTTCTTCAAATGGCATAATGAAGCAGAATTTATTCTTATGATTAATTGTAAATGCAATATAAATTCCTATATCGTTTAATGATAAGGGGTATTCATATATTTTATTAGGAATATAAAATGTTTCCCAATAACCTCAAACTGTGATTTAAAGACAAATGTTTATACAAGTTATATGAACACTAAATATTTTTCATTTTTCAATGCTTCAAAGTGTATTTTGATTTTGCAGCTTATGCCGTCCCTGCCCTGTGGAGCCCCGTCTCTGCATTACTTTATAGTACGGCCCTGGTAGAGTTACCTACTTCACTACCAATCAGAAACAACAAGGCCATAGAAGGGCCTAAAATTGCAATGCTGTACTAACTAGGCACAGCCGTCAATAACCCCATCAACCATCCAAAAACCGACAACGGAAAAGCCTCGTAGTAACTTACCTAAGATTACGTTGTCCATTAAAGTTTATTAACACATATTGCATTTTGCATACGTACTATGCTAACGTTGTTCCCATTATTATTATAAGACGATTAAACATAAACCGTACCAAACTCAATTTTACTGAAAACAAACAATCCGTATGCACACGACATAAATAATACTATATATTTTAAAAATAAACAAATGTTTCCTTTGTAGTCCGCCTTATAACTAAAGCACATGGAGTAAACCTATTTGAGTAAAAAAACTTGTGCGCTTGTCATTAATTCAAAAAGTCAACAATCAGATACGGATTTAAAAGCACATAATGAATCTTAAAAGGGGACGTAACGCTACTCTGATGCATACACTTCTGTGAAGCGCAAGTGTTTCTTACCGCCATTACAAAGCGCACTGCAATAAACGAAGTGGACTCACACAAATGCAGCCTAACACAAATTTGACCTGAAGAGATTATGAAAGATTAATAAGTTTTTTATTTCCGCGAATAATACCCCCAACGGCACTGTAACATCTGCAACAACTTTACTCTTGTCTCGAGCGTTGCGTAAATGAAGTAAAGTCCGAAATTTGACATTTCCCGTTTAGCACAAAACTAGGGACCTGGATATCTTAAAAGCACATAGTTCAAACCATAATTTGGTATTGTTAAACTAGGAGCAACAAATTCCACTAAGGTACTTTACTCTTGATCCTGCGGCGCGAAAATACTTAAAATTGCTATTGTTTACATAAGTAATGCAGCTGTAAGTTTGGGGTTTGCGTCATTTAAAAGCACAAAATTCCCACGTGGTTGTAATTCCGACATTTTGTTTGGAAATGTGATTTTCAGAGGTGGGGGTGCTATCTTAATATTAAGGTAGCACCGCAATCTTCAATTTCGATTTCCGGCTAAACGTCTCTAGCACAAATTTTTTGAAGAGAGAAACAAGTTAGCACAAAATTAGCACAAAATTCTGGTATAAATTGTGTTTTGATTTTTTACGGTGAGGGTGCTAGCTTCATTCGTCTAGGACAAAGACCAGGTCGTGGTATTATTTATCGACTTGTCACCTAGTTTGTAAGACATATCGCACATGATACAATTTTCGTCTAATATGTCTTTTTTAATAAACATTTTCTGGGTGTGAGGCCACATTGTCATTCTTTATGAATCTGCCAGACGCTTCGGCCACTGTTGCAAGTGGTACTCTTCTGGGCATATGTCTGCTACAGTGGCCGAAACATCGGGCAAATTGTAGCGCCTGTCTCTTCCTATGGTTGATTGTGGAGAGAAGGAAACGAGACTATGACTAATATCAATCTGCCTGACTTCCGCTTTCCAATTAACAGGTGACTTACCTGTTAAACTTCTGTTGCTGTGACCGTTGGCAGCATTGGACCTCATCTCTTCTAGCAGGGGTTTCTATTATTTTGTAAATGAATAAACATGATACCAACAGGGGAAGGCTACAGACAAGACGACGGACAGTTCATTGAAATAATCTTTGTATTCTGAAAGTAGCATATAGAATTACGAGCTTGTTACATCTTATTAAACGGTTACTGATTCTGGCTGCGGGACAAGACATACAATAGAGAGCAAACATCGAAAATAAAGCACATTCATATAGTTCGACCAGCCTTTAACGAGAGAGAAAGAGAGCGTATTGAGTTTCATGAAAATTTCCGTTGGTCATGAGAACAGTAGACTGAGACCGAAACAGGGGCGGCACAACAACTAAAGGAAAAGCATCTTAGGAATCATCGCGCCTATAGCCCGATATGCAGACCGTTGCATATTTATTAAACTCGCGACCGAATGCCATTACTTTACTTTAATCACTAATACCTGCTCGGTGGAACTGTAAAGTTCCTGTCGATCAACGAAATATCACCAAGACTGAGCATGGCGCCTTCTGCACAGTAGGCGATCGCGGACCTGTGCTCCTAAGAACTGCAAGCATCTGAAGCAACTACCGAACTGAGAGCGGCCACGTTGCTCACGCCAGTTTTCTTAACGCGAGTTTCGCACCGCTGATTCTTCTACCGGCAAACTTAGTGACGTGTGACCAACCTGACCCAGACTACAGTTCGTTCTGGCTCGCAAGGCCCGGTTTCACGACTCCTAGGGTGGCGGCCTGTCTTGGCGGCAACTCGTCAAAGACGGCGGGAGCAGAAGTGTCCTTCCGCGAAGACGTTGGCTCTCCGGGTTTGAACATAACGGTGCCGGTGCCATCTTTCCAATTTAATATATTAACACTAGAACGGCGGAGTTTCTCACATTCCTAAAACGGCGGAAAGGGGTCATTTTGACCCTCAAATAAAATATTTTCATATTAGACTCAAATAAGTGTTTTTTGTTAATCGACACCTTTTCTCTATCAGGGACAATAATTATTAAAAACCATAATTAATAATAATCAATAATTATTTATTTCAACAGCGAAATATCTTACAAATTTATTGCTGCTACTGCTAACAAGTTTCCTATTTGTATAAACTTGTAGACACATTTAGTATACTTGCTCCATATTACTCTTTTACGTGGTCTATAAACACCTTTGTATCACTTTTCTCTCAAGTTACTGGAATCTGCTAGACGCACATACCACATATGATTTCTGTTTTACACGCACATTTTCCGCACACAGCTTTGTGGCGCTTTACACAGTTTTCGCTAGTCTTGTTGCCTTTGTAGAGGCTGATTTGGCACTTCCTCCACTTTCTAGTTGATTTCGGTCCTATCCTCTTCTCTTTCATTCCCTTGAGTACGTTAGCAAGATGAAGTATGAACTTCTTCCTTTCCATTTTCTCGTTTGTTACTATGTTGTAAATGACCCATGTATTTATTGCCGCCATGTCCAAGATGTTGTAAAAGACAAGCATTGGCCATCTCCTACATGCAACCTTTGTAGTATATTTACCTGTCATTTGATCTACCACGTCCACCCCATACTTTGTTGCATTGTAGAATGTTACTATTTCAGGTTTCTTCTTTCCTTCCTTGCATATTGGTACTTCAGAATGTAGTGTACTCAGAAGAATGACGTTTTTATTCTACTTTCCTTGGTATACAGTCATGGTGCATTCTGGGTTGCCACTATGGTGCAGGATTCTGGTGGAATGAATTTCAGCACTGCACTTCCTTATTGCATCAGGGATTTCACGACGGGTCTTGCTCATTGTAACAACTAATGAAGTTTACTTCTCTTTGAGTTTCTTAGCAAGTTGAAGAGATGTAAAGAAGCTGTCCCATCCCTAGCAACCATCTTTGTAGACGCTGCGAACTGTGCCTACTGTGATGAAAGATGTGATGACTAATTTAGATCAGCTTGTGAATCCTCTTCCGCTAATCGCTCCTCATTCACTGTGTCTTCATCTTCACTTGTCTCAGGTACATAATCATCATCTTCGTCAGCGAAGTCCGTTTCCGATTCAACTTCGGAATTCTCTAAGAGCTGTAACACTTCTTCATCAGAAAGTCCATGCTGACGATTATGTTCAAAAGCGTTTTTCGAGGACAAAAACTATCACCAGAATGACACGATATAAACTGTGGCAGACTGGAACGAACACATGCCAAGCTGCAACAAGGACAGGCAACTACTCTGCAATACTGCTGACTATTGCCGCTACATTGTTGGATCATATATTCAGAAGGAAATTACATTGGGGTCAAATTGACCCATCTGCCGTTCTAGGTATATCGATAGAAATGTCAAAGAAAATATAAATACTTTTTAAATTCTAATACATCATCATAAAGAGGAGAAAAAATTAGGAAAAGTCATATGATTTCATTAGGAAAGTAAATAAACTGAAATGACAATGAAGGTAAAAAGGATGGCAGGGGTCACTTTGACCCCTTCCGCCGTTCTAGTGTTAATACAGGACACGAAAAATTATTAGGCCCCACGAGACGATGATCCTCTGGTCAGGCAAGAAAACGGTAATTTTAGATTGTCCGGGAAAATTAGTTCCTTTGATTTTATTGGCGATTAATTTTACCAACTTCTTGATTTAATCGGACCTAACTTTGTAATACCTCAAAAGAATCGTTATTGTTCATCAGATTGGAATCCGTCGTCAAAAATGTAATAATTATTTTATTTATGCCCACTCTCTTTGTCCTAAAGGCTCCCCATGTGGTTCATGACACCTTTGTGCCGGTCTGTAGTAGCTCTACAACATGTTTAAAGAATATCTATGAGGCCTCACACCCAGAAAAGATTTATTGAGTGTAATTAACACCACCTCCGACATAGCTGCTTCATTTTGGTATCAGGCAACTAGTGATTATGTAATACGTCTTATTCAAAACCACAACGGAGCTGCTGAATCAGCTCCGCCTGAAATCAGGCAGAAGGACGTAGAGCCCAGATCTCTCCTACTCACACACTGTTTCGCCTATCGCCAGCACCATTACTCTTGAAGTCCAGAAATAATTTTGTAAGAGTCTATGCCAACAACTAAAACTCAAACCAAGCGATAAACATGTGGGAAAAGAGAAAAGAAATTGCTCCACCACGCTGGAGAGCGTAGTGGTCAAATTGAGAACTGGTGTACCTAGAAGTTCATCAACAGGTTATGAACTGGACGGTGTAAAATAAGCCTCGAAAAATGGGGATACACCAGTGGACCCTCAACCTGTGAGTGTGGCGAGGAGCAGACAATATTTCACCAGCGCAACTGCTACTTGTGCTCGTCATCCTGTACTGAAAAGAATTTAAAGCTGACGCCTTAGACGTAGCCCGTTTCTAGGCTAAAACAATTTAATTTAATGTCTGTTACTCTATCTGAATATATATATTTAATGCCTTGAAATTAGTTCACTTCTGGGTTAAAGCAATTTAATTACTGATTTATCTATTTTTATTTAAAATGATAATGTCTCTTGTCGACGCTCTTGTTTACTCTGTAGCTGGTAAGCTTTCCTGTAATTAACTTGTAAAATATATAATAAGGAATACAAGTGTATTCTAAGCCACAGTTGCTTATTAACAAGCAACTGTGGCTTAGAATACACTTGTATTCCTTATTATATGAATTATTCCAGTTGCACTCGTTACTGACATTATGTCAAATTATATTAACTTGTAAAAGTCCACCAATTGAGACTGGCGGTGAATGCCTCAGATTGGTTTTCTTCGATGCATTTTTACCAATCACATTAGTGATTCATAGTAACAAGTGCAGAATTGATTTTCTAAGTGCTATACATAAGTACCTGGCATATGTCAGATCAGGTTCTAGCTTGACTCCATTATTCAGTTTCCTTAGCTAATATATGGTGTAATGACATAATTGGAATATTTTGGTATGATATGTTTGCACTATTAGGTCTGAGTAATTTATAGCTCTGTCTCATCATCTTTCTCGTCCACATTCTGTTCACTGTCACCATCACCGTGATCACTGTGGCTCTTTCTGTCCACCATCTGCATGTTGTTGTTGCGTTGCATATAGGCATGTCTGTTATGTCGTGTTCACAGGTACTGTTCTTATTTTGTTTTTCGAGATACTGTCTGTTAATGCACTTAACCATGTCCGTCGTTCTTTATCTCTTGTTAGCTGTGTATATGTGTATTTCTCAATCTGTGTATTTTACCTGTATTGTTTGTCTATTGTTCACATACTGCCAGCAGAAAAAGTCAGTATGTTACAGCGAACCCTGGTCTTCCCATGTCTGACTCAGACATGCATTAAGTACTTGCAATAAGGTTCGAAGTTCGAGTCCGGTTAAGATATGTACCACACCGCAGTTTTTAAGCTGGTATGTTGTCTACAACGGTACACCAGTCTGTACCTTATCTAATCTCAAAATTTTTCACCATTACCTTCCAGCTCTATACTGATAGGGCACATTCCAAAGACTACACACACAATGCATCCACTGAGGTGATGGCGAAAGCTCCCGATTGCCTTAGCAGATGACTTCTCTGTTCTCGTAGGACAGAGGTTTTGTTTTTGACCAAATTGTGTCTTTGTGCCCACGGGCTAGCTTCTAAGCGGTATGTCCTTATGATTGGTAGAGGTAGTCCAACTGTTTTGAATTTAGCCCCACAACTGCGGTGTTTAAGAGTGGAATCGAAATGCGTGGCAATATGTGCGAGACAACGTGAGATTTTTATCTCGCGGGGCCGTACTGAGGTGATTGCCACGGAATTCTTTTAGAATTGACTCAGGTGCCACAGTGAAGAACAGCGTGGCCACTCGAGACCTAAACGCCAGTACCGCAACATGTCGTTGCAACATGAGTACACGATTGCTAAATTATCACACTTCCACAGCCCTACTACCGAGCATAGTTTATCACTTTTCCCCAGAGACTCACTTCTGCAGTTACAGTCCCGTAAATTTTTAGTCCACACATGCATATCTCTTCATATCACAAGTTCGTAACGTGGCTACCGACCGCCCAGCGTCACAACCTTTCACCACCACGTCCAAGTTACGTGTCCCTTCCCAAGCGTTCGAAAGCATGCTCTACCTGCTCCCAAAATTGTATCCTTCCTCGCATCCTGACGCCTCATCTTTAAAATACAATTTCCCTTGCAAAATTTTATACATTTACACATTTGAATATCACAGAATTAAATGAATTAAATGCTTTGAGAACTTCCCTACAAATGTTGTTTACATTTAACAAACAAATATATATTGAATAAAAAAAAAAGAACGGTTGAGACTGAAGCTCGTTGCTCAGAGAGCCATTAAGCGTAGCATCTCACTGTTCAAATATACTGTCGCCATCGGAACATAGTTACACGATTAATATTTAATTTATCATTGTTATTTATATAAATATATTTAATTCTTGTCCACAAATACTTATAATTGTTCATATATAAATTATCTGCTGTATATCTACTATTTTTAGTCGCCCATGAAGTGGTAGTCTACAACATAAAAAACGAACATTACTAAGAATAAATTATAATAAAATAAATATATAAATGTAATGCGCTTTGCTGTGTTCATGTTTTGTGTTTCTGTGGTGGAATCTATGTTCTGGCACAAGAATATCACTAAATTCAATGAAAAGCAGAACAAGAGAATAAAACAACTTTTATTGAAAGAATACGGAAATAACGTGGTACGTCTTTTCAAATAGCTAGCGTGGTGCAATGCTGCCCATTTGCTTCTTAATCTGTTGCTAATAAACACTATGTATCAATAATTGTAAATATAGGTGTTATTATTATTATAGTACTAGAATTTGTCGTTTTTTTTTCTGTAAGGAATATTGAAATTGTAATTACAGCGTTTAATTCTCCCAAGCCTCCCGATTCCATTCATATAACTATATTTGTCATATGATCATTCCCTGATTTTTTATGGATTTTTAGAGTAATGGGTGTGGCTGTTTTGTATTTCAGTTACAGTCTAGGTTATCCGCCCTCGCTCATCCATGACAGTCACTTTCTGTTTCCCAGGACATTAGGGAAACCATGACTATCTGTATCCCATTCACTAGGTCCAAACTGTTAGCCTGCCGGCTGGGGAACCTAACAGCCTGGCAAAACCCCCCTTTCATATGGAAACAATCAGCTTCCCGTTGTATCTGTAATATCACAATCTCTTGCAAGGGGTAACTAACGCTGTACAGGAGGAAGATAAAATAGTATCACGACCTAATGCAGACATAATACTCATTGGCATAGATTTAGCACACATTGCCTTACACGCCAGCTGCAACTCTTTCAGAAAAAGATTTGTAAATCCAGTGTCCATCCTTGTACCAAAAAAATCCATCAAGGATTTCAACGAAGTTGGAACTCTAAATTAGGACCACACTCTTTGTTGTAAAGTCCTTTTCCCTGTTCAGTTATGTTACGATATGGTGACAGTGCTTTCCAGGTGAAACGTTTATAATATTCTAACGCTGTTTAATACACCAAGCAAAGAGTTTCTCACAGCACCACTGTATGAGTTATAAACACAGTTAACAGTCCGCACGTTGTCAGTGTGGTATGCTGACGTTAGGGATGGACGTAGACTCGCATTTCGGTAGTCTAATGGTATGGTGAGCCCTCGAGAAAAGTGGAAAAACCTGGTTCGAGTCTGTCCATGTATTTTCATATGATAGTAGCTATTGCATTTATTATATTAAAAGTAGTGTGTGAGTGTTTGTAATGAAAAGTAGTATGTGTTTGTGGGGCGAGTGTGTCACTGTTTTTCTTAAGAGACCGTCCCCGCTAAAATTCCGAAATAAATGTTCTGTTGTGGTTTTGGTAACAAAATAATTTGACTAAGCAATGAGTCTTAGTACCTTCCTTTGCCCTGTTAGAATAAATTGCAACTGACATGGGATGCATTGATCTTACGTAAATTAGGTTGAGTTTGATACGCAACAGATAACACTTTAAATTGTACAGTTGATAATAAGTCAACAGTAATTAAACTCGTAATTGGTCTATACATTAATCTCGTGTGTGAAAAAACAATGTGAGCAAATGAAATGTTCAGATCTGTTAGCGTGCACCATATACCAGTAGCCATACTATACATGTATAATTCGACTGCGAGAGCGAACAGAAAGTGCTACTACAGTCATAATTTTGCTACATCAATTAACAGGATGCCAAACAAGGATATTTGATATTAATTGGATATCAAGATCACTGCACTTGATAATGTGCCTATTTGTACAACAATTACCATACAGATTCAATGTAATAAAAAATGTTCTACACATCTGGTAAAGATTTCAAGTATCACACACTGCAAATATGTCTCATCTCTTTACGTGATCTACTTCTCTTCTAATCAAACAAATAACTTTAACTGTTACTAACATTAACTACCTTAACAATCTGAACTTTCATTGAGACCTAGAAAATCTTTAACTATGATCTTTACTGCAATTATAAACAACCTACTTCCTGCTCTCATTAATAGACCAACTGATCATCACGAAATGCCTACACTGAACTGTTCTAATTATCATACAGATTTACAAACACAATAATTATGCAACTCTATCATAAGAAACAATGATCAGAACGGATAGCAATTCAAATTGGTGAAAGGAAAGAGGAACTGGTAAAATGACACAGGGATAAATAATAAATGCGAGTTGAATTAAACAGTATTCATTACCCAAAAGACAAACCAACTACAATATAGGCTACATACAGCCTACCATACATAACAATAGAAAAGCACAAGTTTACTTTATTTGAGACATAAATTTCCATACAAAATTTTTAATCTGCAGACTTGGCTGCGACTCTTCAAAACTGAATTTTTACTCTTCGAGTCTAACACACAGACTTACCTGACAGTATCCTGCACGAAGGTCACACACTGACTCCTCTCTACACGAAGTTCACATCTCGAATCTCTAAACGCAACTGTATGTGCAAGACACACTCTAAAGGTAAAACAAGGTCTTTGGTTGACAGCAAAGATATGAAAATGAGTACAGTATGTTATATCGATTAGTGAAATGGTACAAAATATACATAAATTTGTTTTCTGCAGAATTATAGCTTTGGGTTTTTATAAGAAAACATGCTCACTGCTCTATGACAGCAAAAATTATGTGAAAAATATTGCGTACTCCTTTCAATATCACTTTCAATGGTTGAGATACGTCACATAAAAACCATAGATGATACTGAATATTCTTATGGAACTTTGAATTTTCAAAAAAATAAAAAAAAATAAAAATAAAAATAAATAAATAAATAAATAAATAAATAAATAAAATAAAATAAAATAAATAAATAAAAAAATAAAAAAAATTGTTTGCTCATTCTGAATTTTCTTGGTGATCTCGATCGTGTATCGCTCAATAGCAGACTGCATTATGTAACCTGTTCAATAGTTCCCTATTTTTTGATACTTTCTCATAGAGCAATTCTGTTCCTAGCCGTTGTTAAGAAATCGGTAAAAAACTTCAGTTCTGTTTAATGTTTAAAAAATCTGGATGATGGATTCTTCGTTACAGTAATTTAAATCGCAGTGCCTTTCATTATTACAAATATCAATTTATGGACAAGTCAGACAGTAAAATATGTTGATGACATTATAGCCGCAAAGATAAAATAATTCAACTCTATGAGTATCCCTCTGAAATTTCTTTGCAGTAATCCAGATTTTGAATTTTTAAATGTTGATTTTGTAAAGGTTTACCATTAATAATTGGAAAAAGGAAGGAAGTTCACAAACCACTGTTTTGAGAAAACTAAGAAAAACTTGTTAACTCCTAAAATATTGTTCCGACAGTTTTATGATCCATTACAAACTTGTAGAACTAAATTATCTGCTCTAAATGACAAGTCGTTCGAACGCCTTCGATAAATATTTTTGAAGCAGGCCCCTTTCGAAGTTGGTGGACATTCTTCATTTTTCCAGTAAACTATTCTCTTGAGGTTAGCTTGCAAAGAAATTCGCTGGAACACAGGTTTAAACTGCTATTTATTTTCATTTATGTTACAAGCTGAAAATACTGATGTCAATTTAGTCCTACATCTTAAGACCAATAATTTATTTTGATGTAGTGATAATATTTTAAATTAACTATATTAACGCTTTTTAATATTCTTCAGCAGCTTGTACAGCTTTGTTTCCTGGAAATACTAATCTTCTCCTTCAGATAGGACATTATTTCTTGTGGGCCACTGAAGAATGTTATAAAACTCATGATGCTCTGATGGAATGAACTTTATTACTTTATTAAGATCTTGTAGTTTCTTGTGATTAATAGGAATCTTCTTGCGTATGCCATATTTCTCGGATAATCAGAAAACCTACATGTATTGTGACGCAGTCCATCTACCCATTCCATACATATGGCCTACCCTGGGTTTTGATGTCTGTAGGTCAAATGCCGGAATTTAGCAAAAAATGTTCAAATGTTTGTAAATCTATTGGACTCAACTACGTGGTTATCAGTCCGTAGCTTACAACTAAACTAAGGACGACACACACACACACACACACACACACACACACACACACACACACACATACACACATCCCCGAGGTCGGACTCGATCCCCGACGGTGAACGGCCGCGTGCACCGCGACACAGCGCTGAAGTAGGCACGGCAAATCCGCCGCGGCGGAATATAGCAAGTGAAAACCTCTCCTTCGTTTGAAAATTTAGGGCAAATGAAGATTTTTTAAAGTGTTGTGGATACCTGTCTTTAATGTTAGTGATATCTTGATGTTCAACAATCTTGACTTGGAAAAGAATTCAGTGTTTTTCTTGAATTAGCCATCATGTCAACATCCTGTATGACGGAAGAGATTGTCTTGTTGTCGTGTCACTCCTATTACTGCAAAATCCTTATAGCATGGGAGGAAGGAGTGACCACGAAAAGAGTAATAATGATGAATTATTTAAATTTGCCAGTCATTGCTAGATACATCAGGTACCGCACATGTAGTTCATTCACTAATTCGGATAGCTGTTTCTGTATGTGTACGTTGAGGAAAGTACACACTTCATTGGGACCTCGATTACCTTGCCCTTCATGGTAGCACTAAAACTCTGCAGTATTGTTTTTCAGATTATGGATTTTCTTTTCTGCTCTTTCTCCTTTGAACAGATGAATATTCTATCAGTCCCATTAAATGCAGATCTTTCTCCTTTTTAGTTTTACCATCGTACAATTTTGTAATATTTTCCTTTTCATCCTCATCTTTCTAATGTTCAAAGCACATTTTGGAACAACTGCAATAAAACAAATCATACAGTATACTACTACAATACGCAGCACATAAATATTTTGCAGTAAAATGTTTACAGATAACACAAGATGCATGAATAAAACTTTCTTGCATGATGGACCAGGCCGTTTCGCTGGCAGGACCAAACGTTTTGAAGTTATGTTTTCTTTTCCTAGTGATTTATCTCTCTCACGTTTTTCCGTGACATATTCGTATATATTTCGTACATATTTTTTTCTGTGGTGTACTTGTTCATTATCACTTTCACTTCCACTCATTATGATGTGAGTTTACAGACAATAAACTTACGTAACTACTCTGAGAATAATGTATGACAGTAAAATTGAAACAATGTGTTTAAATGCTATTTAGTAACATTGTTGGAACGCTCGTTGCCTGACATCTGGTGCTACTGCTGAGACCAGGGATTGTAAAACAGAAGAATGTCTGGACATTCTTCCCTATTCCAACAACTAAAAACTTTCACAGGCTGCACTTTCGGCATTATTGCTGGTTGTTTCTTCTCTATCCCATGAGTCGATAAGTGGACAGCTGCGGAAGAAAATGTACATATCAGCGTATTTTCGTTAAAATTGGACTTTCTTCCTTTTTCCAAGCAGGGATTCAATTATTTTTCTTCTTTGGTATAGAGTAATGAATAGAAACTTTGTAATAGGAAGTCTAAAATGCTTTCACTAACCATTTAAAAACTATAACAGTCTTCATGTAGGCAGGAAATACGAGTCGTAAACAACATTTCAAGTAGCTGTCAGCCATTCAGCAGTGGGTCGAGTTGTTCGTAAGTAAATCACCTTGTTAACTGCCAACTGGACGACAGGTGTCTAGACTGACGCTAGGTGGCTGAGATGAACCATTATACCAGACCACGTTTTATACGTGATCTGTGGCATTATCAGGCAATATAAATATACAATATAATTTAAATTTATAAATATAATTTAGCCATTGTTTTCAACAGAGACGATATAGAAGGCCATCTTGCTGATAGCTTGTGGTGACTCGGGCACCGTCACACATCCCCTGTTAAGCCACAGTGGTTATCGGGAGCTATTTTTCTTTGATTGAAGTGTAGAATTATGACTTCAGACTTTTATTAATTAAACGTACCCAATTTATTAACGTAAATGTGTCAAGGAACAACAAATATATGTGATGGAATAACCAAAAGAATTTTTACAGACAATAAATAAAGTAGCACAGAATACAAGAAGTCAATACTAAAATTATGAACTAGATTACTCAGTAAAGTTTAGGATTTTACAGGGTGTTTCAGGAGAAATAGCAGATATTTAAGGAGGTGGTTGTATATCGAACTGCAATAAAAATTCAGTATTTGTCAAATATTTACTTAGCATAGTGATAAAGCTGTTAGTATGTAAGCCATACAGACTTAAACCGAAGGCAAAAGAGGAAATTTTATTGGTTCTTCCGGCGGTTCTTGGGAGAACATCGTAATATTGAACTAAAATCCCAATTTTGTGAAGGAACAACAAGTTCATTTTTTATTGTGATAATCGGATTTATGTTAACAGACTTTGAAGTTTGAAACTGGGCTCGTTTCTGAGAACCGAGTACCGATCGTAAATAGAAATAAATTTGTAGAATATAATTAAATGTTTTCATTTAAATCACTAGCCTTTACTTTCAGTTTGTCGGGGCTACACATTGGAAATTGGACACATGTTATATCACATTTTTATTGAAATTAGTCCTGAAATACCATGAATAAGAAAGTGGTTCCACCCATTTGAAAAAAAAAGGTACGTACCGTGTAGTACACTCCAGACTGTCCAGCCTAATTTGGGGAAATATCAAAACGAATAACGTGAAATAAATCAGAGTCTAGCATTGACTCCAAAAGTAATAATTTTCGGATGCTTGTCAACAAACGTGCAACATTGCAACACGTACATTCCGCTAGTTGATTTCGTTTATTGCCCATTACGGGTCTTTAATTAAAAGCACAAAAGACCGCGCAAAGGAACAATTCCACAATGCACGAAAACTAAATATCTGACATGCAATTGAAAAAAGCAAAGGACAAAGAGTTTATAACACAGCTGCCTGTAGAGGTATTCATTGTTGTATCTCAGAGCAGGAAGAGAGCGCCTAGGTAATGCTTTTATAGCAGTTTTTCAAGAACTTTTTTCAGTCTCATAGATATAGAATATACCTTACAATTCTACATCTACATACATACTCCGCAATCCACCGTAAGGTGCGTTACGGAGGGTACACTGTACCACTACTAGGCATGTCCTTTTATATTCCACTCACAAATAGAACGAGGAAACAAAGAATGCTTATATGCCTCCGTACGAGCCCTAATTTCTCTTATCTTGCCTTTGTGATCACTACGCGAAATATAAGCAGGCGGCAGCACGATCGTACTACACTAATTTAATCAACAGAAATTCACGAAAAGAACGTCGTCTTTCCTCCAGCGATCCCCAATTGAGTTGCAGGAGCATTTCCGTGACACTCGCGCATTGGTCGAAACTACCAGTGACAAACCTAACCGATCGCCTCTGAACTGCATCTATGTTTTCCTTTTACACTGATCTGCTGCGGGTCCCAAACACTTGAGCAATACTCAAGACGTGGTCGTACAAGCGTTTTATATGCGGTCTCCTTTACAGATGAAGTACATCTTTCCAAAATTCTTCCAATAAACCGAAGTCCATTGTCCGCCTTACTCACAACTGTCCTTACATGTTCGTTCCAATTCATATCGCTATGTAATGTTACGCCTAGATATTTGAATGACGCGACAGCATCAAGAAGCTCACTACTAATGCTGTATTCGAACAGTATGGGATTGTTTTTCCTACGCATGCGCATCACTTCCATTTTTCTACACTGAGAGCTAGCTGCCATTCTTCGCACCAACTAGAAGTTTTGTCTAAGTCATCCTGTATGCTATTACAATCAGTTAAATCCGACACCCTCCCATACACCACAGCATAATCAGCAAACAGCCGTAAATTACAACTTACTCTGTCCATCATATCATTTACATAAATAGAAAATAATATCGGTCCTATCACACTTCCCTGGGGCACGCCTGACGATACACTCGTCTCTGATGAACACTCGCCGTCGAGAACAACGTACTGCGTTCTATTACTTAGGAAGTCTTCCAGCCAGTCACAAATCTGTGATCCTATTCCATAAGCTCGTATCTTCGTTAGCAGTCTGCAATGTAGCACCGCGTCGAACGCCTTTTTGAAGTCGAGAAAAACACAATCCGCCTGTTGCCCTTCATCCATGGCTCGCAAGATGCCATGTGAGAAAAGGGCATCCTGATTTATAGAAAGAAGCTTTTCCGCTTCAAGGAAATTTACTATATTCGAACTGAGAATATGCTCCAAAATTCTACATGAAACTGATGTCAACGATATTGGCCTGTAATTGTGTGGGCCAGTTCTCTTTCCTTTCTTATAAACGGGAGTCACCTGCGCTTTTTTTCCAATCACTAGGAACTTCGTGCTGTATTAAAGATTCGTGATATGCCGCAGAATACTCTTTGTAAAACGGAACTGGTATTCCATCCGGACCAGCAGCTCTCTCAGTTGCTTCTCTACACCGGAAATACCTATTACTATGTCCTTCATTTCGGAATTAGTACGTTGATCAAATTATGGTATATTTGTGCGGTCCTCCTGTGTGAAAGATTTCATAAAGGACACATTTAGAACTTCAGCTTTCCGTTTTCTTTCTTCTATTACTGCACCGGAATGATCGACGAGTGATTGTATTGTGCTAGAAGTACAAAAGATTCGTAAAACGATCTGAACGTCCACACTGCGTTGTAGCGGACGTTCACTTGCTAAAGGTTTCGAAAATTGCGGCTGTCTACAATAAATTAATCTTCATTCTATCACTAAGAATTGCTATTACGATATTCATTAAGTACACTATGTGAATGAGGCCTGTCTCGATTAGACAGTCGCCCGGGTACTGTAGTCCCTATGGCTAACAGTGCACCCATTCTTGTCCAAATCATTCACATATTAAAGTGTTAGTTACCTTGCAACATCCTGCTTTCCAGTTACAGATCTTTTATCAGTCTCTAAAGATAAAAGTTCTTGATTACTTCATTGAGTGTGTAAAGTTGTTATTACGCAGAGTGTGAAAGATATAAGTACAGATACTTGTATTGGTGAGAGCGGACACTGAACGGAACTCCAACCGATATCGTCACTAGCCGACGAGAAGCGCAGCAGACAATGTCATGCTCATAGGAAAGGCGCTGACTCTATCGCTTGCTGGCTTATTCCATTAACGCCAAATTTCACCAAACTGTTTTAACGAACCCGTTCGTGATAAAGCTTGTTGTTGTTATTTTCAGTCCTGATACTGGCTTAATGTAGTCCAAAGCGGCTTCATCACTGAATAAAAAGGCAACCTACATCCATTTACAATATTATTCTATCGGCCTTCGTCTACGATTTTAACAGACATCCCGCCCTCCAATTCGAAGTTGATAATTCCTTTTTGTCGCCGAATGTGTCCCAACAATCGTTTCCTTCTTTTACTCAAGATATACAGTACCAGAAATTTCTTTTCTCCCTAAATTCTTTTCAGCACAATCTAATTAGTTACGCACGGTATCCTCTGTATCTTTAGCATTCGTCTGTAGAATCACATTTCAAATGCTTCTTTGATATTTCTGCTCGTACTCCTTATCGACCACGGTTTGCTCCCGTAGAATGCTACACTCCAGACAAATGATTTCAGAGAGGTCTTCAATGCATTCAGACTAATTTTAGATTCAACAATTTCGCTTTTTCAGAAATGCTTTTCTTTCAAAATGTATACTTCATTTTATACCTTCTTTACGTAGGCTATCAGAAATTATTTTGCTTCCCAAATAACAACAATCGTCTACTACTTTTATTGTATCATTAACTAATCTAATTGCTCCACATTCCATTACTCTTGTTTTGCTCTTGTTAATGTTCATCCTATAACCTCCTTTTAAGACACTGTCCATTCCATTCAATTGTGCTTCCAACTGGTGCTGCCTCTGACAATATTACAGTGTTATCAGCAAACCACGAAGTTTCTTATTTCTTCTCCCTGAACTTTATCTGCAAACATCTTCATACATCGACTCTTATATCTGCCCGATAGTTTTTGTACTAGTTGTATAAAACTTTTCGTTCCCTGTATGTATCCCTGATACTTTCAGAATTGGAAAAAATGTATTCCAGCCAACAGTTTCAAAAGCTTTCTCCAAATCTACAAAAGCTGTAAACGTGTTTTTGCCTTTTCTTATCGTACCACCTATTTCAGAATGTGAGGGGGGCCTTTCTCCATTTCACCTAAGTATAAACTGATCTTCCCCGAAGTCGAATTCTACCAGTGATAGTTCTGTAATTTTAGCATTTATTTGCACTTCTTTCTTTGGATTTCGAATTATTATATTCTTCTTGAAGTCGGAGGGTATTTACCCTGTCTCATACATTTTGTACATACAGTGGAGCAGTATCTTCACTCCTGGTTTTCCCAACAGTGACAGCATTTCAGAGGAAGTATCTTTTATTCCACAGACCTTGTTTCAACTCATATATTTTTGTGATCTCTCAATAATAGTATCTCCTATCTCACCTTCATCTACTTCCTCTTTCCTGTCTACAATGTTCGTTTCCCTTGTAATGTCGCTCGACATATTTCTTCCAGTTTTTAGATTTCTCTTCTTTGCTTAGTACTGGTTTTCCACCTGAGCTCTTGATATTCGTGCTTTTCCTTTTCTTGTCTCCAAATGTCTCTTATATATTCCTCTAGACAGTGTATACCTTTTCCCCAGTTATACATTCTTCCATTGACCAGCCACTCCTGCTCAGCCCGTCTGCACTTCCTGACAACTTAATTTTTCAGATGTTTTTACTCCGTTTTTCCTGCTTTACTTGGTGCAGTTTTATATTTCTCCGTTTCATCAAATAAGTTATCTAACGATTATCCAACGATTTCTATTAGGCCTTGTCCTACGTATATGATCCTCTGCGACCTTTAGTACTGTGTCTCTTAGAGGACCCATTCTTCTTCTACTGTGTTACTTTCCCCAGTTTCGGCCATTCCTTGCCTAATACTCCATCTGTTGAAAACCTCTGGTTCCTTCAATTTATGCAGCTTCCATCTCCTTACTTTCCTGCCTTTTTCCGGTCTCTATGATTTTAATGTGCAGTACATACCAAAACATTTTGGTCAGAGTCTATATCTGCTCATAAATATGTCTTACAGTTTAAAACCTGGTCTCGAAATCTATGGATTACTGTTATATAGGCAGTTTGGTAGCATTCGGTGTCTCCTAGTCACTTCGATGTATACAACCTACTTGTATTGTGCTGAAATCGAGTGTTTGTGATGATTTAAGTTCCGCAATACAAAACACTTCTTCGGTTGCTGGCAGCTCTTATCTGTACGCCAGTTAAGCTTTTGCGGGTAATACTTCCGATACGTTAACTCTCAATATCCCGACATAAAATAGGCCAGGATGTAGCAGGTAAAGGAAAACCAGAAAAGCAGATATAGAAAGAGGTCTGGGTCTTTGGGCATGCATTCTGTCTCATTGGACACTCATTTTGCCCCATTTGACAGTCAGTTGTAACATCATTTTATTAGCGTGTTTTCTGTCCTTCTATAAAACAGACATATCTGCAGAACACGTCAGTTGATATTCGTGTGCAAAGATTAAGAACTATGAACAAGAGGGGATTGGTTTGATATTCCTTGGGCAGGGAGTAGTTGTAGTGAACAATGTACGGACATATTTGTTTATATGCAGTCATGGGAGGTAGGTTATCGTGAAATGGAAGCAACATTTCCTTGACAGAATATCTGTAAAGGTACTTTCATAAGAGAAATGCCACAACGAGGACAATTAGCTTGGGATATTCACGCTAAAATATTTTATTTTTATATTTGTATTCTGGAGATATGTTAGTCATAGAGGAAAGTACAAGAGTCACTCTTGCATTAATAACTTGACAAGGAACAAATTTTAGATTGTAACAATCGTTAAATAAATAATTGGGTACAGGTAACTATGATAATTTAATTCTTGTGCGGTCAGTCAGGAAGAATATTTGTGTCAGTATGTGTATTGATAACGATGGCAATAAAATAAAGTGAATTACAGGTCTTTAGATTTCATTTCTGTCCGAGGTTAATATCAACTTTCTCCCTTTTATTATAATTTCTGATGATTTTTAATTTGTACGATCTCCAATTTATGTGTTGTCCTTTGGTATCGTTTGGCATTGCACCATGCAAATACAGGAATGAAATTTATTCTGATAAGAGTATCAGCATTGTATTTTAAAGACGATAAATTTCATGCGAATCGATCATTTCCGTGAGCACAAGCCGCCGACAATTTAAGTACTATTGAGTTTCATATTCACTGTAAGGTGCGTTATTGGAAGGTGACATTTAGAAAATACGTAATATCAGTGACAGTTCTATTAATCTGTGTGCTTCATAGTATTTGCATACAATTTTCAGTAAAGTCCGGTGCGTAAATTTAGTGTTCATTTTGTCATGTAATTACGAAAATAATATTTTAACACTCTTATTATTGAGGAAATAAAAGTTAATGTTCAACAGCACTTACGAGAAACGATTTCTCATTATAAAAAATAAAATAAAATAAAAATAAAATTAAATTAAAAAAAACTTTGTTTCAGTGTTAGATAGCGTTCCAGTATTTAAATTTCGCTAAACAATTTATATTTTCGCAGGTACATCTGTTAAGTTACTGTCCTGTCTGTATTCCGCAGTGTGTAGCGTGACCTCCGCATATTTCAGTTTTAAATTCGCCAGATTTTGAGGAGGAGAGATTCAAACTTTAATACAAATACGAAGCGCAAACATGCGGTTAACACACAATGCCTTACCGTACCCTCGAACTGGGCTGCCCTGTACATTGTTTCCCTCGAATACTAAACAGCTAGAAAAGGACGTACAAGCATAATTAGAGTCAGAACAAAAAAAAAAATCACAAATTGAGCAGCAGCTGCGTTGTCTTTAATGATGAATATGATGATGATGATAATCGTCTGGTATTTATGGCCGTTAGACCCCCAACCAGTGGCGTAGCTACCATAGGGCTAGGCGGGGCAGTGCCCCGGGGCCCCCAAGCTCTTAGGGGCCCCTCGGCCTCCGTGAGCGACGTTCGAAAAAAGTTACAGCAGAGCGCGAATTTTTTATTTTACGTTTTTACTCTCCCATCCTATCGTCCATCACCACCTCCTCCTCCCCTCAAACCAAGTTTCCCACAGTAGCCGCACTGGGCAACCGGGTGGCGGAACACTGCTTCTAATGCGGCCTTCACACGACGCCACTCGTGAAGGATCGCGAGTCTCCAAATACTGTATAACTAATATATTTAGAAGTGTACAGTTCGATTATCCGAATAATCGGTTTTCCGAACATCTATGTCCTTCAGTTACTTCGGATAATCGACATCCTATTGTATATAATATTTTAGTTGAATGAAGGATTTTCCACTTTTAACTTTTTGAACCCTACCCAACAAACCTCAAACGCGCGAAGAGAAATCAAAAAATTATTCCCACCTCAGAATATAAACATAAAAAGGTCGATTGCTTGTCCGCTAAGACACGGATCCTGCCACCGTTAGCGTGCTGTTGGTTGAAGTCAGAGTTGCGATGGTTGCCAATCTTTGCGAAATAACTGTCAATGGCGCTGAATTACTAGCAGTGTGTTTGAAATTACACAACGTGACCACATTTGATTATGAAGTATCTACAATTTATTACTACAGAATGGTGTTATTATGGTAACTCAACTGTTTGTGTAGTGAATTTCCCCAAGGGAGTGCTCCTTAATCATAGATCCCAATGAAGTGCTGTAAGCAACTGCACTCTGAAATTCTTGCAAGACGAAGAGAAAATATGGTTATTTTGTCACAATAGTGAGTTGAGCATTCAAGACGCTACCCTCTATGCCAATGTCACGATAATAACCGAAGATGTCGACTTAGTTACTTAGGCTATTACTTTTTCCTGGCCACACACTAACGTATGCTTTATGAAGCCTGGTAGGGGCACGGAAACTTACTTTTTGCTGAAACCACCCTAACGAATATTTCCCCTATTTTCCTTCTTTGACTGGGCCATCAAAGAAATTACGTCGATCGATACGGAGCAATGAGCTAAGGCTGTCGTCATAGTGGCACCGATATCGGTGGGTTTTACCGACGACAGACATCGGCGAAAAACGGCCGATCGTTTCAAATCAGTACTTCACTATGGGCATGGTCACAGTGTAGCCGATCTCATCGCCCGAACATAAAGACTTCGGACGACAGTCGGTGAAATTCAAATCAGTTTGTTTTCTTCGGTCAAATCGACCGACGTTCTCACATGCTAGATATGGACAGTGAGAAAACTGATATGCTTAGTGCAAGAAAGAAAGAGATTGTGGCACCCAGAAGACAATAAATATCACAATCTGGATATAATTCGGAGACTATGGTCTGATATTACAGTTTATTGGAATCTCAAAGTTAGTTAAAGCCTTTGTCAGAAATTTTAGGCGTAAATAATAATCTAAAAAATTTGTTCAGTCCGGGATAGTGGCGTATCTTAATGTTTTTGTAGTGACTCTGTTACGTTTTTTTGCACTGTGATAATCGGGTATTAGCTGCCCACAAATTATTCTTACTGGGTCTTGCGTTCTTTAACAAGGTGATGAGTCTGTGCTATTAAGTGACCTGCAAATGTGGTGCAGGCCTCCGTGTGCTTCAGCTTTTCAGTGGTTTTTGTGTTCAGAATTATTCTTAGTTTCACACTTGTCTTTCACAAATATATTGAATGACAGTCATTGAAGTTCAATGTACCGTAACTTCATTTCGTTCATCATAATCGGATGTTTCTGGATGGCCTATAACTGTGTTCATCATGAATTTAAATACTGAAAAACTGCGTCCATTATGTATTTTTATGATCAGCACAACGCATTTCGAGAATTTTTCTCGCTGTTAGTGCATTTGTTTACATGTGTGATTTTATGCAGGTCTTGCACAGATGTAATCTTTTTGAGATTACTGTAATGAGGGAAATGTAGCATAGACCTACATAATAAAATCTTGGCAACTTTTTGACATACTAACTACTACGTCTGTCTATAATTGCAGGTATTATGTCTGCTCCATTAAACTGGGTATCACAACCCAAAAATAGTCACTTACACTGGTTTTTGTACTCAGGTAGGCTACAGTAGGCCTAAGTCACGATTATTATGTTGCGTTTTCTGAGTAATGGAAGAGGCACAATGTCTTTAAGCAGACAGAGGAAGTTGTGGTTTGTAACATTAGGATGAAACACACTCCTCAATATTTATTCTGTCCGATTTTACCCGAACTTCAGTAGCTATCCTAAAAGAGACAACTGCAGTGCAAGTGTGTCAGGAAATCACACATTGAAACGTGGAAAAAGTAGCGTACTTATATAAACAAATGCACTAGAAAATGCTAATAAATCCTCGAAATTCGTTGTGATAAGTAATAAACTTCCCCAACTGGTGTAGTTTTTCATTATTTAAAGCATGGAGGTTAACTGGTGTATGTCTGCACAACTTCAAATAAATTAAGCAAAACTGAAATATTGCTTGTCAATGACACCACAAAATATCACAAGTATGTAACAGAAATTTCTCCTTTGTTTGGAAGTAGCAGTAACTGAGGACAGTACACAATCTTCGCCACTTTCTTCTTTCCAGACAGGTGTATCTTCATTCGAAGTCTTTATTAGTAACAAAAGCCGAATTGTAGCACTAATTTAGAAGCATAAAAATGTCTGTGTGACTGGAAAGGAAGGGTCGCAGGTTTGGAACCAGGCTGGACCTTGAATTTTTTCAGCCTGCGCTTTAACTCATACTTCATCTTCTAACGATGTGAGGAGTCGCCAGAAACGACACGCAGTTCGGCTTTCACGTTAGGCTGTAGGTCCCCTTTTGCCGGTTGGATAACTGGGATTGGCTAGGGCCAAAAGTGTCGTCCAGTTGAAAGACTTGCACCAGACCAATGAGCCACACGAAATTATTATTATTATGTTTCCGTGGTTAAGTAATATTTCTCCATTGTTTAATTTTTTTTACTAGCTTCTGCTTGGGACTTCATTCACTTAGTATGAAGCAGCTTAGGAAACTATGGGGTCGTTTTATCCTTGTGTCCTACCCAGGTCCAACTCTATCCCTCTGCAAAATCCACTCAGTAATTTTTGCGTGAAAGCATAATAAAGTTTCACAGTTATAATTATATAAGAGACTACGATTAAATATTATCTTCTGCATGACACATAATAATTTCCTTAGTAGCATTTAGGTTTGCCTTATTATGTCGAACACTGGACGGTAAGGACCTGCTGATGAAGTAGTTTTGCACCTTTAAAGAGGGCCCCAATGACATTTTTGCCCCGGGGCCCTTAGTGACATAGCTACGCCACTGCCCCCAACTGTGGTCCTGTTCAGCCTTGTTAGTGCAAGTCTTTTTAGATGACACTACTTCGGCGATTTCCGTGTCAATGATAATGAAATGAGGATGACGTAACACCCAATCCCCGAGTGGAGGGAATCCAACCCGAGTCCGCTGCGTGGCAACCTTTGAAGATGTCCAACAAAGGAAGGAGGCGGAGGAAAGGTAAGATGCAATCCGTTGGCGTGTAGTGTTAGAAATTGGAATAGTTTCGAGAACGACTAGTAAATAGAAGGGCACTGGCGAAAGGTCGTACGATCATTTCTCCTTTCCCTAGCATCCGTGAAGTGTATAAAATGACCAGTAGCAACATAGTTGTCTAGTTTTTCCTTAGAGTGAAAAAAACCTTGTGTCTGCAGACAGTCTCAGTGGTATAGGCGGTGTCAATATTTCTATGCGTGAAGCGAACGGTTTTCTGCTCCGGTCTGCACGTCATTAATGAAATTAACTTACTCTTCAACTGGGTTCTTTAAATTAAATATTTCACTGTGCGAAGCAGTTCATAACGTCCGGCCTCTGCGAGTGTCATGGCCAGAAACACTTTTTTGCCTGCCTGTGGAGAAAGAGGTGAGTGCTTTTTGTTGACGTGAATTTCGCCTGCTTCCCGCCGGGTGTGGGTTGCGGTTTTGGCCTAGCTGGCAGAGGCTTAGCGTAATCTTTGTCTCACTCCTCGGAGAGTTCGCGCCAGGAATTCTCTTTAGTCGTCCTTTTGTTCTGCGCAGGTATCCCGGTCGTTAAATGGAAACAACTTCCTCGCCAACGCTGCGGCTGACTTCCGCAGAGTCTGAAATATCTGGCTATGATGAATCCATTAGCGTCTCCTGTAACAGTCTTACGCCTTTGCCACTCAATTGAATTTCCTTTCAACCTGTGTACTTCATTCTTCCATTGCGGATTATATAACGGCACAGTTAAAATTTCGAGTTGGAAGATCGTCGACAACGCTGTGGAGCGTTTAATTGAGGCCTTGTGATTGAATGTATAACGTGACTGCTTGGAAGAATTACCACTGTAAATTTGCCACTCGACTGGAAGTAACATTCAACTTTATTGCTGTTACTATAAGTCTAATTTTGATACTCTTCTTCAATATAAAGTTCCCAAACGGAAATCATTCAATTCAAAACGATTTTACAGTACTTTCTTAACGAACTGGAGAGACATAGAGAATCATGGTAATGATTCTTCTGCCGTCCCGTCGCAGAACAACATATTTGTGAATGAAAGGCACACTATCATGTAATTTCTACAGGCTTGCTACTTACAAGCACAACATTGGACTTCATCTGTTGCTATGAAGGAAGTTCCAAAACTTGCAAATAACTCCGGAAAAATATTACTTATCTAGATTGTGCTGGTAACACAAAATAAACGCTATCATTCAAATGTTCAAATGTTTGTTAAGCTTATGGGACTTAACTGTGTGGTCATCAGTCCGTAAACTTACAAATTGGTTATAAACTACCTGATACTAAAGACAACATAAATATCCATTCCTGAAGGAGGATTCGAACTTCCGACGGAGAACGGCCTGGGCACCGGAGCATAGCTCCTCAATGCTCTCGGCCATTCCGCCGCGGCTAAACGTGATCTTTCAGAGCATATTCACAGCATGACAATGAGATGAAAGCAAAGAAAGTAAAATTGCTACGGTAATCTCTCTGCAATAATTTTAATTGAATTAGCCGTCCAGATAGAACACATTAGTACTAAATAATACCTTAAATGCATAGAAAATGGCGCAGAAATTCACTAAAACGAGGAAGTTACAGTTGTTTCAGTCGAAGACACTTGTGAAATACTAGTCAATTGGAGTAAAAATAACTGCAAAAACGTAATAAAGGAAAGTAGCTGACCGTGTGGATAGATCTGTACAACTTTCAGGATTAAGAGAAATTTTTGACAAGGGAAATATTGATCTGTGCTTTGCTATTCAATATAAATTTAGAACTTTGGGTCTGATCCTTGTTATTTTGAAGGGTTTCGAATAGGTTTAGCGTTTATTTGTCGAATGGATGACGACGGTCAAAGATAACATTTAATGTGTGCTTAATCCATAGTTCACACGATAAAGTATCGAAGATTATGATAACTTGATGATAGCCGATTTGATTAGGCACGCAATTATTTCAACTCTAGTGCATGTATGACCATCTAGGAGTAGCACTAACACAGATCTTCCTAAATTACTTACAAACCTAAGTCCTCCACGGTACCTTTATAGCTCCATCTAGCCTCATGAAAGCTTTTTCTTTAGGTTTCAAAACATGCCATTAATTTCATTTAGTGATAACAAGTGTTTATTTCTCCATTAATTTCACAAAGTTACTCCCAACATTTTAACTTATTGTTCTAGATCATTTACAGTATTTAACACTAAAATAACTTAAGAAAACTGTAAAAATAAGAAAGAAACTTTTCTCGCGATGCGAACTTCAATCGTTCTCTAACAAACTACATACAAAGAACGTTTTTTTCTGGGTGACGAGTCTCACACCCTATGAATATGCACGCATACCAGTCGATGGAGGTTTCGAGACTATCAATTAGACAAAATTAGAATTGTGTTTTACAATTCCCGTAAGTTGTTGTCAATCGGTGCGGCTGTAAACCCTTTACCGCGATTTCTTATAAAACATCCCTCTTTCGATTTGTTTCGTTTCAATAGTTAACTCGTCTGAGTCCAGCCGGAAAGGGATTGCGATATCTATTGGGCTCGTTTATGCAGCAAGCAGGAGAAAAACAAACGCAGAGGCTGGTCGATTGTGCATGTTCTGTAACAAACGGCTGGGTCAGAAGGGAAAAAACTGTGCCGTTATTGTGCTGCTGGACGGGCGCGGTGGGCGCGTCCAATATTCCGCGGACGCCGCGCCGCAACTTTTAACTGGCCAATTCCACTTTTATACGGGGCGGGCCCACTAAAAATTTGGCAATTGGAACGCACCTGTTCCCGCTGCGCCCACAATTATTTTCCATTCTTTAGTGTTGACTGAGGCTTTGGAGGGTGGTACTAAAAATAGGCCGTGCAAGAAAGGCACTAAATTGGTTGCCCTTGTGCAAGTGTTCCAAAAACGTGCGGTTGCTGACGCACCGAATTTGTAGAGACCGGAAAAAGAAGCACGTACACGACAAAGGTAAGCTGATTTAAGAGTAATGGAATATCTTATTTATATACCCACTCTAAATTGTTTAAAATACTTAATT
The DNA here is from genome assembly GCA_026315105.1 of Locusta migratoria. Classification (NCBI taxonomy): domain Eukaryota; kingdom Metazoa; phylum Arthropoda; class Insecta; order Orthoptera; family Acrididae; genus Locusta; species Locusta migratoria. The sequence goes on from CM048744.1 coordinate 875,427,241, forward strand.
TCTCTGTGACAGATGTCTACAACATGTATTCTTCACGCTTATTTCTCTCTGTGGAAACTTCGTCCTATACATGCGCTATGACTGAAAACAGTAACGTTGTATTTTTGTGCTAAGTTGATGTATAATGTAGACATAGTAAATCGCATTTTGATTTCATTTATTTGTGGTGATAGGATTACGTGACAAGTATTTCAAGCGTCGTACCTGCAACACAATAAGAAAATTTAATAAGAGTAATTATTAAAAGTATTATTTGGGAGAATTTTTCTCATGTGACACTGCCAATTGATTTTAAATTCCATACGGCCCACAGCGTGGTAAAGTTCAGCAAACGACCTAATAACCAAAACACTGCTATTTACTAATATTTATTTCAACATGACGGTCCCGTTTCGGCTTACATTGCCATTTTAAAGTGACCTGCGGTATAAACTGGGTGGTATTTAGGTGGAATAAATTAATAAATTACATTAGGAGCTATAAACTCTTAGCAAACAAAATACTTCCAAAGATTATACAAATTCTAATGTCGCAATTATGATGCTTTCATACTTTGTAAACGTAGTTGCACAGGTCACACCTATATTCAAGAAAGGCAATAGGGGTAAAGCACTAAACTACAGGCCTATTTCATTGACGTCAATTTGCAGCAGGGTTTCGGAACATACCCTGTATTCAAATGCTATGAATTATCTCGAACAGAATGATCTATTGATCCAAGGTCAACACGGATTTAGAAAACATCGTTCATGTGAAACAAAACTAGCTCTTTACTCACACGAAGTGATGAGTACTATCGACAATTGTTCTCAAATTGACATCACATTTCTAGATTTCCAGAAGGCTTTTGACACATACCTGACAAACGGCTTTTAATCCAATGGTTATGGAATATCCCCCCAAATTTGTGACTGGATAGAGGATTTCCTGTCAGAGAGGACACAGTTTGTAGTAACCGATAAGTCATCGACTAAAACAGAGATCCGTCATTCCACATGGTAGTGTTATTGGTCCATCGCTGTTCCTTATCTACATAAACGATTTAGGAGAAAATCTGAGCAGCTCTCCTAGGTTGTTTGTACATGATGCCGTCATTTATCGTCTAGTAAAGTCATCTGAAGATCATAACCAACTTTAGAACGATTTAAATCAGATATCAGTATGGTGGAAAAATTAGCAATTGACTCTAAATAATGAGAAGTGCGAAGTCGTCCATATGAGTACGAAAAGAAATTCATTAAAGTTTGTTTACAAGATAAATCAGTCGAATGAGAAGGCCGTAAACTCCGCTAAATACCTAGAAATTACTAGTACATCAGACTTAAACTGGAAAGATGAACACGTAGATGATGTCGTAGGAAAGGAGAATCAGAGACTCCATTTTATTGTTAGAACTCTTAAAAGATGCAAGAGAACTGTTAGAGAGACTGCATACACTACGCTTGTCCTTCCTCATTTGGTATTGCTGCCCTGTGTGGGATCCTTATCAGATGGGTTTGACGGAGGACATCTAAAGTGTCCAAAGAAGGGCAGATCGTTTTGTATTGTCACGATACAGGGGAGACAGCGTTACAGAAGTTATACAGGACCTTGGATGGGAATCATTGCAACAACGGCGGTTATCACTGCGGCGTGGTCTATTTACGAAACTCCAATCACCAACATTCTCCTCCGAATGCGAAATTATATTGTTGACTCCCACCAACATTGGTAGAAATCATCATAAGAATAATATACGAGAAATCACAGCTCGAACGGAGAGATTCTGACGTCCTTTCTTCCCGCGCGCTATTCGAGAAAAGTAGATGAACAGTATAAAGGTGGTTTGATGAATCCTCTGCCATGCACTTACATGTGATTTGCAGAGTATCTATCACACGTAGATGTAGATTCGACATAGTGGCTGTTAACTGTCAAACTACAAAATCAAATTTGAAGTACCAACCAAACTTGACTGTCTATATACCGACGTCTAGTTGTCATATGTGTGGCATGCTACCTAGACATAACCGCACGTGAATGTAAATGCTTTACATTGTTAAACTATATTGTAGCGTAATAATGTATTCCACATAAATACCACCCAATGTATACCGCAAGTCACTTGAAAATGGCATTGTAAGCTGAAACTGAACATTTGTGTTGAAATAAATATTAATAAATAGCAGCGTTTTGGTTAATTTTATTAGTACGTCTAATCGAGGTTTATTCATGTAACATGTACAGGTTACCGTACAAAATATTAATACGGGGTAAGTTTAAGAGTTCAAACACAGAGAGGTATCTGACCACTCGTGGTGTATAAACAGGTGTCGTGACTATCGCCAAAGCAAGATAAAACTAAGAAGTGGCAAATTGAAACCGACCCAAAATCACCTTCCAGTGGAATGCGCAATAGCGTAGATTTCAATTAGAGCATTTATTAGTTTCAAAATATAAACCAACTTCCGCAATTTTGTGGAAAATCCCAGGAGAGCTAGTAATATCCAAAGTACACCAGCCGTATTATCATTTCATTTCAGTCTAATGAGTATTATGTAAGATAAAGATGTCCTCCTCCAATGCAGAAAAGGCCGACATTGTTACGGCTAATGGTGAGTGTACGCAAAATGCAGTTCGTGCTGTATTTTGTATGAAGAAACATATCGCGATGGACGTCACACAACTCGAAATTTAAACACCTCTTCAACCAGTTACGTGAATGTGGTAGTGTAACACCTAGACAACGTAACAGAAGGTTGCAATGATGAGAGATTTGGGAGACATTAGCCATTTCACTGCTGTTGCAGTCGATTCGCGTGTTATTTACCGCGTAATCACACAAGGAAGTGGCGTGAACCATGTTACCTCTCCTAAGCCTTCTTTACTGACATCGGTTCCATCCGTGTTACACCTCTCTCCATCAAGACATGCATGGAAACGAATATGAGAACCCGGTTTCCTTCTGTACATGGTAATTACGATTGGATAGATCAGATACATCATGCATAATATTTACGAATTGAGCCACATTTACCAGTCATGGTCAGATAATCAGACGAAACTTGTATTACTGGTGTTTTGTCAATCTCCGTTGGCTTACTCAAGTGGAACGTAAGAAGCCATGTAGAGTAAATATGAGGTGCGGGACAGAACCACATTTCATAAAAGCTCCTGACGGTCCACCTTCCATGGTTTTTAGCGATCGTACCTATTCATAGGAGAAGGAACCTGCAGTACTAACATGGTTCTAGCATGATTACTACAGTGTCTTCACAGTTTCAAAACTTTTGGATTGAACGCAGAAGACCTGTATGTTGCCCCCCCCCCCCACCCCATTTCCCTGAATTTGACTCCTGCAGATTTGTTTCTAGGCGATATCAGGACCTTGTCTTCAAAGACATATCAATTAATTAACACCTTCGATAGGAGCTATACAATTTTACTTAATTAAGATAAACAGCTTTTTCAAAATTTGGAAATCGTTTTGGTCATTTTCGCTATCTGGGATCGAGTTTTCTAAAATAGAAACTCTATTTAAAATTTAATTTCCTATACTCTGATATTTTTTGTTTTCAAGTAATCATTTGTGCTTCTACTTCTCTCCAATGCTTAGTCTATAGAGGACGAGGAAGAGACGAACGAACGAGTGTTGATAAGAAAAGAACTCTAGGAAAAGAACTTTAGAACACTGTCGCTATTTTCAATGGCAATTATGTCGTTACGTAAAATGATCCGGTTCATGACAGAAAGGGACAAACAAACAGACAAACATAAGAGCATTAAGTAAGCAATTTATTTAGCAGTAACTAATGATTTTCTGGGAAAACATCTTCAGTTTCAGTTCACATACAAACAGGAACGCAGGTCGGGATATTATTGATTTATTTCATCGACGAGTTTATGTTTGGAAGGATCTTGTTTATTTCTCCCTCACTTTCCAGTTTATATTACATACGATTGAGCTACAGAAAAACGTGACTGGATGACGATAGTAAAAATATCTTTACAACCTAAATGTTGTAAACTCAGACCGCAAGGAAATCCACTTAAACCTTCTGGAAGCCGGTAAGTAACAGGCTGAGACTGCGAGTCTTGAATGGTTTACCTTCGATCCGAAGAGAGCAGATTATAATTGGCCAATCACTGGGAAACCTTTCCCCACTCGGTTTCCCTGGCATTTATTTCATAAATTGCCTATAATTTATTTGAAACTGAGCGAGGCATCTTGAAATGATGGATGAGATTTACAAGGAGGAACGAATTGCCAGCCATCGTGACCTAACAAACTCTTATCAGTGCCGTTCTACTGCCACGACGCAGAACATTACTGACCGCCTTATTTCTACGAGGCTTCAAGAGACTGATTATGAAGCTGAAAACAATCGAAATAGAAAAAGTGAAGTTTTTCACAGACTGTTGACAAAAAGTGTAAGTCTGTTGTGGAGATTTAGCAGGGCTACGCCCTCCTTATATCACTTGAAAGAGAAGTTTTCATTTCAGTGCAGTATATATGAGTCCTTAAAAGAACTCGCAGTTTTTAAATACAAGAATCAATCAATAGACTGAACATGGGGCCGATGTCAAATATTTAAATGAAATAAAACTTCTTATTTCAATTCGACAGTCCATACATGAGAGGATGAGTGGAACAACAAATATTATCTGATTAATAATTTCAAAAAAACAGCCAAAGTTGCACACGGCTTGTTCTTTTCATTGACGACTAGTTTCAGGCTTACCTGAGCCTATTATCAAGTCAAACCAACTGAAAATCATCGCTAATATACAAGCGATACATCACAATTTAAAACATGATATATTATTCCTCTTTCTGCGCCTGGCGTTGTTAATTTTCTGTGAAAGATGCTGATAGTGTAAAGTCAAACAATTTATTATGTAAGATATGTATTTAATTATTATTGTTATTGTCGGTCTGTAGTAAGGAACCACATATGTACATTTAGGCTACATAGCTAAATAAATGCACAACCCACACACATATTGCCCCACACAATTCTGATAATGGTTTGGAATTATGATTGCTAGATTCAAGAGTTATTCTCAAGTGGACTCTCACATAATAAATACTTATCAGAGATACTGTGTACTTTGTAGACCAGTAGCCGAAATCTATAAATTTATATCAGCTCACCAAAGTAGCAATGTACTGTTTACATAATAATTACACGATCACATTGACTAGAATTGCTCCTAGATACCACACACATTAATAGAGATCGCATTCAAAGGATAACATGGTAAGTTGTACAGGATACTCTAGAGACTCAACACCACTACAGCAAGCGCCTAAAAATTTTCTTTTACAAGCTACAGTAGTTATAAGACATTTATTTCATACACAAATTGTATATTTTAAGTGACGTAACATTATGTGCACTTGATATTATTGAGGTGAATGCGACCATGGTACTTACCACAAATTGTAATGATAAAATTAATTTCTTACTACGTATACCATGAAATTTAGTACCTTATGGTGGTAACTTGCAACCCAACCAAGCTTTGCAATAGGCGAATATGCACACTACAAAGGAACATGTCATTTACATCTTTAGCTTAGACTAGTACAAGTTTAATCTTATACGAATGCTATGCGGACCGGGCTCCAGCGCCTCTCTGAAAACAAGAATTACTCCGAAATTGCCAACATCGGAGAAGGAACATATAAGCAACATAAGCATTACTGGTATGACACCCGCACAGCCTCACACGAGCTCACTTATGCATACACACATCCACACACGCACACGTACCATTGTATTTGAGAAGTATGCAGCCCAATTGACACATAATTATGCTAATGTCTGGAACCGCTACTGTGGAGTTAACATTTTCATGAAGGATAATACTCAACTGTTCGACATGCTACACTTACTCTAAGTAGCTTCACGTTTCAGATATAGTCCTTGAGTTCACTGATTTGTAAAAATAATATTTATGATGCATGTGTATTGCAAAGAGGAAAGTTACGACGCTTCGACTAGTCTGACGTAGCAATGGTTACGTAGCAAAATTTTATTGATAGATGTAACAAAGTGTAGTACTTAGTATATCGATTCTGATGGTACTGTTGGTGGTGTAGTCCGTGCATACTTTGGCAATTTTCTTTGACTATCTCGACGGTTTGCATTTCATTTCTTACCTTTAACTATATTTGACTTTTTACCGTATGTGCATTACGTACCTATGAAGGATCGATTTAAGGCATGAAAATAGAAATATTTTCAGTAACATGGTGTACAAGTTTATATACCCACTAGCACTGCCTATGATAAGGAGATCGAAAAATGTATGAAGAAATAACTTATCCAGACAGATAAGGGAGAAAATAACTTAATTTTGGTGGGGGACTGGAATTCTGTAGTAGGAGAATGAAGGGAGGGAAAAATAGTAGGTGAATATGGGCTGAGAAAAAGAAATGATACAGAAAGCCGCGTGGTAGAATTTTGCGCGGAACATAATTTAATCATAACAAATACTTGGTTCAATAATCAATAAAGAAGGTTGTATACGTGAAAGAGACCAGGAGACATAGGAAGGTTCCAGATAGATTCTATGACCGTGAGACATAGTATTCGGAACCAGGTTATAAACTCCGCGGACAGATATCTTATTGGTTATGTCCTGTAAACTGAAACTGAAGAAACTGCAGAAAGGTTGGAATGGAAGATGGGACCTGGATAATCTGAAGGAACCTAAAGTTATTGAGAATTTCACAGAACGATTTGGGCAATAATTGAGAGAAACGGGCGAAAATAAAAGAATAAAAGTTGGACAGGGTAGTTTTAAGAGATGAAATAATCAAGTCAGCAGAGGACTAAAAGGCTACAAAGGCAAGACTTACAAATAATCGTTGGATATCGTAGGAAATACTAAATCTAGGACATGAAAAGGGAAGATATAAATATGCAGTAAAATGGTGTACAGAAGAGAAGAAATGAGATTGACAGGAAGTGCAAAATGGCAAAACAGGAGCGGTCAGAGGCCAAATGCAAATCTGTGGAAGAGTGTACGACTAGCGGAAGAATGGATACCGCCGATCGGATAATAAAAGAAAGATATGGAGACAAGAAAATCAGTGGTATGAATATCAAGAAAGATGGAAAACCAATTCTGAGTAAAGAAGAAAAAACTAAAAAGTGGAAAGAGTATATAGAGCGACTCTACAAAGAATAAGAACATAGAGACAATATTGTAGAAAGTGAAGAGAAGGTAGACGAAGATGAAATACGAGAGACAAATTTGAGAGAGCACTGTAAGACTTAGGTCAAAACAAGGCCCATGGAATAGATCACATTTTCTTAGAGCTACTGATGTCTCTGGGAGCACCAGCCGTGACAAAACTATTTCAACTGGCGAGTAAGATCTATGAGACAGGCAAAATACCGCCAGATTTCAAGAGAAATGTAATAATCCCCTTTCAAAGATAGCAGGCAAAGAGAGGTGTGAAAATTACAGAACCACCAGTTTAATAAGTCGTGTTTGTAAATTTTAGCACGAATTATTTGTAGAAGGATGGAAAGGTTGATAGATGGTGACTCTGAGAAGATCAATTCAGGTTCAGACGAAATGTAGGAACACAGGAGGCAATACTCACTTTACGACTTATCTTAGAAGACAGATGAAGGAAAGGCAAACCTACATTTCTAGCTTTTGTAGATTTCGAGATTAAATGGAGTACACTCTATCAATTTCTAAAGTTTTCAGGGGTATGAAATAGGGAGTAGAAAGATATTTACAACTTGTACATTAACCAAACAGCTGTTATTAGAGTTGAAGGGCCTGAAAGGGAAGCAATGGTTGGGATGGGAGTAATAAAGGATTGTAGCTTCTCTCCAATGTTATTCATTTGTACATAGAACAGGCTGTGAAAGAAAGCAAATATGTAGAAGGAATTAGAGTTTCGCTGATGACACTGTAATTCTGTCAGAGACAGCAAATGACCCGGAAGAGCAAATGAACCAAATGGACACTTTTTTTTATATGTACTGATAAGATGAACATTAACAAGAGGAGAACAAGGGTAATGGAATGCAGTCCTAGAAAGTCAGGTGATTGATGGTTGCGGTACAGAGAATATAAAATGCAGAATTGCAATGAGAAGAAAAGCGTTTTTGAAAAAGAGGAATTTGCTAACATCGAATATTAAGCTATGTGTCAGAAATTTTTTGTGAAGAGTGTTGCCTTGTACGGGAGTGAAACTTGAACGATAAATAGTTCAGACAGGGAAAGGATAGAGGCTTTTCAAATGCGGTGCTACAGAAGCATGTTGAAAATCAGGTGGATAGATTGCCTAACTAATTAGTAGGTACTGGACACAATTGGGGAGAAAATAAATTTTTGGCATGCCTTGTCTAAAAGAAGGGATCGATTGTTGGGACACATTTTTAGATATCAAGTAATCGTAAATTTAACATTGGAGTGAAGCGTGTGGGGGAAATATCGCATACGGAGACTTAGAGACGATATAGTAAGCAGATTCAGATGGATGTGGGTTATCGATCTTATGAGGCGATGAAGAGGCTTGCTCAGGATGGAGTGCAGCGGAATCTACTATTCTCGCTGATAGCACACGTTTCTGACACACTTAACATACCTCCGAGCATACTGACTGGCCCGTCCCACGTCACCACCGCTTCCACAAGAGAGAAACACTCACTTGTGATCAAGTGATGTTTTCGAAACAAGAGCAGCGGAGACCGTTAATGTTTAGTATTACTGTTCGTTTTTGGAGCATCACCTGCGACTAGCATTGCCAATGAAGCGGCTGCACTTTCTGCGCAACCCACCCATCATTTTGGACGACCGAGCGAGGTGACGCAGTGGTAACACACTGTACTTGCATTCGGGAGGACGGTGGTATAAATCCATCTCCAGCCATCCGGATTTAGGTTTTCCGTGATTTCCCTAAATCACTCCAGGCAAATGCTAGGATGATTTCTTTCAAAGGGCCCGGACGATTTCCTTCCCCATCCTTATCCAAAACTCCGAGCGTAAGCTCCGTCTCTAATGACCAAGCTGTCGATAGGACGGTAAACCCTAAACTTCTTTCCTTCCTTCCATTTTGCAAGACAATGCGCGGACGCATACAGCGCAAGCAGTGGCTGCTCTGTTCGCTCGATGGGACTGGGAAGTACTGTACCATCCACCATACTCCCAAGAATTAAGTCCTTGTGACTTTTATTTGATTCACAAGATGAAGAAACCATATCGTGGCATTCGCCTCAGAACCGTTCCAGAGATTCGACAGGCAGCAGACTGCTCGATTCTCACCATCAACAGAAATCGCTCTGCTAACGGTATACTACGCCTTCCACTTCGCTGACAAAAGATTACACACAACGCCAGTCACTTCTTTGAAGGATAGTAACAAGTGCAAGATGTTACGTTTTACTATCAGCTATGAACCAATAGTTGCCACTATTTAAGTTCCAATACTTATATATAAAATGTTTAAATGTTTGTTAAGCTTATGGACTTAACTTCGGGGCCATCAGTCCCTAAACGTACAAACTACTACCTTATACTAAAGATGACACAAACATTCATGCCCGAGGGGGGATTCGAACCCCCGACGGGCAGCGGCCTCGCGCATCGTAGCATAGCGCCTCAATGCTCTTGGCCACTCCGCCGCGGCTCTGTGTCTGTGTGTGTGTGTGTGTGTGTGTGTGTGTGTGTAATCTACTTTCATATGGAACTTATTTTTATAGAACCTGCAGTTTTTATGCTATTTATATCGAGTCCGATTTATCATGTGTGTGTGTGTGTGTGTTTGTGTGTGCGTTTGTGTGTGTAAATGTTTTCTCCGTAGCTCCGTAGTCACTATTTTAATCTCACCCAACACATTCAATCGCATCGAACGAAGCTATGTTGCAATAGCAATCCAGTTTGCAAATCAGCAACTACGGTAGGATTTTTTGCTGACATTACTGATTTTTAGAAACAGAACCTACCTCTGTTCACGAGAGCTACAACTAAAAGCCTCTATCAGAAGGTATGATTTTGCCTTAACCGTAACGTTATCGGCCATCCTTTTCAAAATTTGCAACTTTTTCTTGGATTATTTTAATCAGATCAGAGTATCGATCCCTTTTGTCGCTCAACTGCAAAATCAGTAAACAGTTTCACTTCAAACCGAGCTGTGCTGTTGTTAGATTACGTTAGAATTTTATTAAACACAAATTTTGTTCCATCTCGCTGACGTAATCAAGAAAGTAGTGCTATAGAACATAAACGTGCGAGTGTGCCACCTTCACCAGTCTCCAAGACAACGACGGTGTGCGTTAATTACATATAAACATTGTGATAATGGATTCGAACAATTCGTAAAATTACGCCTCAACTGTCTTTACGATGTTCAGCTCCATTTGAGAAAGTCAATAAACTAATCGGCATTTAAACCATGTGAAACTCCTTCCCCCAGAAGTCTAATGTCATAATGTGCTTTCGTAACTGCAGGAATGTCGTCTCCTGGGGCGAGGGGACTATTTTCCCAGATCCTAGAATAGATAGCCTTATAAATTCGCAATCAGTTTCCCACTCTACTTCACCTACGAAGCGTGAAAGCGGACGGCACAAGCCAGAACCAATACTAGCGGTTGCTGTGGACAGAATGGCTACAAGTGACCAATTATGCCGGCGGACGTACAGTATGTGCTAGTGCAGGGCTATAAAAACTACGAGAGAGGATTCCTAGTCATCACTTGTTCACTAGTCCTCGATCGGCCAACTACTTTTCTGCGGAAGCTGCCTCCGTTGTAGTGAATCTTCGTGTTGACTTTATGTTGCAGTAGCCGTCCCACAATTTAGGAGATCGTATTGCAAGTAAAAGAAACGAGAACGCCCACAGGTTTATGGGACTACAATGATTTGCATTCCGAACGCTATAGGGCGATTAGATTAAACTTCATTTGACTGTGTACTAGTTTTTCTCCTTCGTTCTCAATGCTAAAACATACTCCGATATTTATCCTCTGTATGTACAGTCTCCATCACGAAAAGACAACCCTGCTATAAGACAGGATGTCAATGGTGGTAATACGGGTAGTCACAGGAAGAAGAATGTCATATAACAATAACTGTTAATGGTGGAGGAGAAGTGAGGGAGGTTTGTTAATTAATAGTGGTAATATTTCATACCTCTCGTGCTTTGAATACTAGGAAACTACATACAAGCTGGCTGTGACATTTCTAATGATAGCTTTTTGAAATGGGGAAAGCGTGAAAGAGGAGATCGCCTGGTAGAATTTTGTGAAGAAAACAATTTAATTATCACACACACTTGGTTTAATCATCAACAAAGAAAGTTATATACATGTAAGAGAGCAAGAGACACTGTAAAATACCAGATTGACTAAATAATAATATAGGCTTAGAAACGAGGTTGTAAACTGTAATACACGAGTGGCGGATATAGTCTCTGGTCGACCTTATTGGTTCTCATCTATAGATTAAAAATTAACAGACTGCTAAATTGTTGAAAATGAAGGAGATGGAACCTGGACACATTGAAGAAAGGTGGTTGAGAGTTTCAGAGGGAGCATTAGGCAAGGATAGACCGAAACTGGAGTAAGCTATGCATTAGAAGATGAATGGGTAACTCTGAGTGATAGAGTAGCGAAGTCCGCAAGGGATCATATAGGTAGAAGAACAAGGCCTAATAGGTATTCCTGGATAACCCCCGAGATAATCAGTTGATGAAAGGAGAAAACATAAAATTTTCAACAAGTGAAGTAGGGAAAAGGAAGTACAGACTGCTGAAAACTGTGGAGAGAGGAAGAGCAGAGTGACTAAACCGGATTGGCTAAAGAACAAATGCAAGAATGCGGATGAATGTATAACTTGAGGCAAGATAGATACCGTCCGCAGGAAAATAAAAGAGATCTTTGGAGACGTGAATAGCAGCTGCATGAATATTAAGAGCTGAGATGGGAAACCAGTACGTAGGAACGAAGGGAAAGCTGAAAGGTGGAAGGAATATATTGAAGTCCTATACAAGGGAAAAGAAGACAGAATTTTGCAAATGGAAGAGGAAATAAAGGAACATAAGACAGGTGATACGATACTGCTAGAAAAATTTGACAGAGCACTGATAGATTTGAAAAGAAACAAATCCCCGAGATACCCCGAGATAGATGATATTCCTTCTGAATTGCTCATATCATTGGGAGAGCTAGTCATAAAGAAATTGTTAATTCTCATATGCAAGTACGTGAAAAGGAGAAATACCCACAGACCAAAAAGATTATAATAATTCCAGTTTCAAAGAAAGCAAATGCTGACATGTTTGAAAGTTAAAAAAAAAAAATACTAACACGAATTATTTATAGATAAAAGGAACACTGGTGAAATCAGACCTTGCGCATGATCAGTTTGGATTTATGAGAAATGTAGGCAATATTCACATTACGATTTATCTTAGAAAATAGATTAAGGAATGAGGAAACTACGTTTCCAGCATTTGCAGATATGGAGAATGTTTTTGACAATGTTGAGTGGAATACACTCTTTTAAATTCTGAAAGTAGTAGCGGTAAAATAGAGGGCGCGAGGAATAATATTCAACTAGAAGAAATACCAGACAGCAGTTTTAGAGTGGAAGGGCATGGAAGGGTTGTAGACTTTACCTAATGTTGTTCAATCTGTACGTTGATCAAGCAGTGAAGGAATGTAATTAGAAATTTGGAGAAGGTAGTAAACTTCAGGCAGAAGAAATAAAATATATGCGGTTTGTCTGTCACGTAGTAATTCTGTGAGGAAAAACAATTAAACGGAGCGAACAGTGTCTTGAAACGAGGGTGTCAGATGAACATAACAAGAGTATAAGAAGAGTAATGGAATGTAGTTTTCGATAATCTATGCTGAATGAAGTGCATTACGTAATGGGACAACAAGTAGTAGACGAGTAGTTATTTGGTAGAAAATTAAAGGTTGATGGTCGAGGTGAAGAAGATACAAAATTCCGAATGCTACAGGAAAAAGAACGTTTCTGAAGAAGCGAAATTTGATTAAATCCGATATTAATTTAATTGTAAGGTTGTCATTTCTGAGAATATTTGTCTGTAGTTTAGCATTGTATGGGAGTGAAACGTGGACGGCAAGGAGATCGGACAAGGAGATGATGGAAGCCTTTGAAATGTGGTGCTACCGTCGAGTGATAAACATGAGATAGGTAGATCACGTTACTAATGAGGAGACGTTGAACATAATTGAGGAGGAAAGGAGTTTGTGGCATATCCTAAGAGAAGGGATATGTTTGTGGCCACATTCTGAGACATCAACGTATCGTAAATTTAGCATTGGAAGGAAATGTAGAGGGTAAAATTCTTTGAGGTCAACGGACGACTACAGCAGGTTCAAAAGGATGTAGGTTGTCGATGCTATTCGGAGTTGAAGAGGCCTGCACAGGACGGGGTAGTGTGGAGGGCTCCATCAGAGAGGATGAAGCAAATACTCCAAAATTCGAATCATGAGCAGCTGCCAGTTATTTTAGAAAGCATAACGGAGGACAGCGATCTTATAATAATGGTTAAAATTAAAATTAAAACAGTTCAGATCGCAGAATTGTTGTTTATATTTCATCACCGGTTTCAGTCAATACTATCTCCAAATAACTAGCACTCTAAAACAACATAGCTTTACAGAGAACATATACAATAGCCTAAAACATATTATAGAGAAACATCTAAAATAATAATACAAATATAAAAAATTATACCCATGATGGCAGGTGGTGGTAGTGTACAAGGCGAGCCGCAAAAACGTGGACCGCTAATGAGAACCGTGGAACTGTGATTTAAGTGATATCATGTGTTGCCAGTATTAACAAATCAGACACGTAGTGCATAAAACGTATTGATTATAACTAAATTCATGTAATAAAACCGGTAAAAATACCTATAGTCATGTAATAAGACACCAATTTAAAAGAAGTAGCTGATAATATATAAAATTCTATGCGTAATCATCGATACAATCTATATCTATAAATGTGAATGCCTTTTCGGTGGTGCTTATGACGTCTGAACCACAAGACATAAAGAGCTAAAAATTTGTACAGTTACTAATGTCTACGCGGGGAACGCTTTAGGCAAGGTTCTATGGCGATCGGATATATATATATATATATATATATATATATATATATATATATATATATATATATATATATGAAAGTCTGTTCAGTGTACGCTTATAACGTCCGACAAGACGCAGTGACTTAAATATTTGTACAGTTACTAATTTATACCTGAGGGAGGTTTTAGGCATTGTTTTATAGCGACCTGATAGATATTTAGTTATAAGAATACAACGCGAAATGCGGAACAATAATTACTCTTTAAAAATTAAATTATATTTACTCTTTGAGAATCGTTTTGTTCGTTGCATTGTTGCTTGAGGGGTGATAATGATAAGGGGTGGAGTATATTGGGACTGTATAGAAAGGAGGTTACATACAGTGAAACGTGATGCAACAACCATATCTTTGGTCTATGCGTGCTACAATGTCTTCAGCTCTTTCTCTGTAAGAATAAGCATACGAATAAGGAAAGATAAGACTAAATAAATAAATGAAATTAAAATGAATTTGGAGTTTACTCTCACCATATGTATTGAGACATTGCAGCACAGGCTATAAGGAATAATGTATGTATTATTTATTGTAAATCATTAAGCGCATCACATATTTTTTTAATGCTGATTAAAAATGTTTGTTTCTAAAGAAGGTCTCAGAGCACACTTCTGAAAGATAGCTTATCTACGATAATCAACCAACACGCGAGCGGAGCTGCGGGTTTAAGCTAGTATTTTATATTTCTATCATTTTTAGGTATCTTTCTATGTTTTAGGTTATTGTGCATGTCCTCTGTATGCTTTTCAGTGCTACTCATCTGAAGATAGTCTAGATTGATTGAAACTGGTCATGAAATAAAAACAACTCTGCGATCTGGACTGATTTAATTTTGATTTAACCGCTACCAGAACGCGTAATTTAGAAGTAAATATCCCTGGAGTATTAAAGCAACCTAAACTGCCTAACAAATAGGTTCCTATCAGAGTATGCTGATGCAATAGCCCCATACCTAAATATCATACACACCCGCTCGCTCAGCGAAAGATTTGTACCCGAAGACTGGAAATTACACACGTCATTCCAATATTTAAGAAAGGCAATAGGAGTGATCCGCAGAATTACAGGCTTATATTATTAACGTCGGCTTGCAGGAGGATTTTAGTGCATATACTTTCCTCAAACATTATGAACTACCTCGAAGAGATCGACCAATTAACCTGTAGTCAACGCGTATTCAGAAAGTATCGTTCTTGTGAAACACAACTAGCTCTACTTACATGAAGCTCTGACTCGGTAAGGAATCTCAAATGTATTCCATATTTCAACATCTCCGGATGGAGTGTGACATTGTACCTCATAAGCGTCTACTAATCACTTTGCGTGCTAATGAAATATCGCTATCGTTGTGTGAAAGGATTCGAAAATTCCTGCTAGAAAGAACACAATACGTTTAACTGTCGTAAAGTCGTCGAGTAAAAGAGAAGTATTGTTTGTCGTTATCTTGGGATGTGTTATACGTCCTCTACCGTAATTTATCTTTATAAGCGATTGGGGAGATAATATGACCAGCCCTCTTAGAATGTTCGCGGATAATGCTGTCGTTTTTCGGTTAGTAAAGTCACTCGAAGATAAAAAGCAACAGCAAATGATTTAGGTAACATACTTGTACAGTGCAAAATAGACTATTGACCCTGAAGAGTATGAAGTAATTCATATGAGCACTAAACGAAATCCACTAACTTCATTTATTTCATAAATCTGTCAAATTTACAGGCCGTCCATTCAAATAAGTACCTAGGAACAACAGTTACGTGCAACTTAAATTGTAAATAACACATAGAAAATATTATAGGGAAGGCGAACTAAGGACTACGTGTCATTGGCAGAACACTTAGAAGATACATTCTACACAACAATTGTGTGTCCCATTTTGTAGTATTGCTGCTCATTGTGCGAACCCCATCAAGTGGAACTGACGGACCATTTAGACAAAATTTAGAGAATGGCGGTTGGATTTGTATTTCCGCGATATAGGGGTGAGACTGAGTCGGAAGTGATTCCCGAGTTGGGGTGGGAATAACTGAGGATGACCAAAACATAAAAATGCAGCCCTCGCTCGCAAAATTAAAATTACTTAACCTGGTTTCGGCTATAACTACGATTGCCTTCAAAAATAATTATATATATTTTTTTTAAATGTGACTTAAGCTTGACAGCTGAGTTGTAACTTTTATTGTGTGATTTGTTTTAATTTATAATTTGATGAAGGCAGTCGTAGTTATTGCCGAACTCAGGTTAAATAATTTTAATTTTGCGAGCGGGGGCTGCATTTTTATCCTTTGACGCTGTAACGGTCACTGACAATAGCAGATATACAAAAAAGGAACAACTTACTGATGTTCTGCAAAACTTATTTATTGGTCACAAACCGGCTTTCGGCTTCTTAGTTCATCATCAGGTGACAACTGACTGTGGTACACATGTTTTCAAAGATGTTAAAATTTACATAGATGTTATCACAGACAATCGATACTTCACAGGAAAGTTCATCGCAAGTACTTATTTATGAAAGTCATTAACATTCATATAAAAAAACACAATAAGTATGTGTAAAGAATCAAAACTAATATGATTATTTTCGTTGAAAAGGATGTTTGATGGTTGGTTGGTTGGTTGGTTTGATGTTTTAGGGGGACAAAACTGCGGAGGTCATCAGTCCCCCATTCCATCAAAGAGAGAGATAAGTGTGGGAAACACGGAAAAGTTCGCCCAGAGTTAAAACTGCTACGGGAGGAAAACCCCACTCAATCAATAAAATGTAAACAAATTCGACAAAGGACAACAAGGCAGGAGACAACACGAAAGGACACAATCACACGGAAACAGTAAACAAGTGTGGAAATAAAATGACAAAGCCAACGTTCGTGGTTGACCGACCATGAAAATAAAATAGGAAAGGTCAGCCACGGGGCAACACAAGCTTCATATAGAGTTGTAAAACCCACTGTCACGAATAAAACCTAAAACAGAATCAGCCATAATGTCATCGTTACGTAAAACATCAGATAAATTTACAGGAAAATTAAAATCAGGCCGCAGGGCAGCTAAAAGATGGCAGTCCATCAAAATGTGGGCCACCGTCAAGGGACAGCCACAACGGCAACGAGGCGGGTCCTCACCGCGGAGGAGATGGCCATGGGTCAGCCAAGTGTGACCGATGCGGAGCCGGCACAGGACTACCGAGTCCCGGCGAGAGGCCCGCATGGACGAGTGCCACACAGCTGTGGTCTCCTTTATTGCCCTGAGTTTGTTGGGATGGCTCAGGCTACGCCACTCTGCGGCCCAAAGCTCACGTACTCTATGGCGCAACACAGACTGGTAATCTGAGGCCGGGAGACCAATGTCTAACACGGACGCATGGACAGCCTGTTTGGCTAGCTCATCGGCTCGTTCGTTGTTCGGGATACCGATGTGACCAGGAGACCAAATGAAGACTACAGAGCGTCCTGACTGGTCGAGAGCAAAAAGTGTCTCATGGATAGCCAGCACCAAGGAGGAACGTGAATAACATTGATCGAGTGCGCGAAGACTGCTCAGGGAGTCACTGCAGAGCAGAAAAGACCCACCTGAGCAGGAGCGCATATGCTCAAGAGCACGGAGAATGGCCACCAACTCGGCAGTGTACACACTGCAGCCATCCGGCAGAGACCGCTGCTCGGCGTGATCGCCATGAACATAGGCAAAGCCAACACGGCCACGAACCAACGAACCGTCCGTATAGACGATGTCGTGTCCAGTGTACTCTGCAACAACAGCAAAGAACTGACGGCGGAGTGCCTCTGGAGGAACAGAGTCTTTAGGTCTATCGGACAAGTCCAGCCTAGAGCATGGCCTCAGTACACACCATGGGGGCGTACGCGTACGGGCCCGATGCGGAGATGGGACAGGGAAAGACTCTAGTTCCAACAGAAGGGACTTGACACGGAAGGCTATCGTGTGACCGGAACGGGGTCGCCGTTGTTGAGGACGGACGACCGTGCGGGAGAAAAGCAAACGTTGGTTGGCCATGTCAGCCGGTCGTCGAACACTAACCCCAAGAAACGATGCGTTTCCACTACGTTAAGTATCTGGTCAGCAATGTAGAGCTCTGGATCTGGGTGAGCAGTTCGACGCCGACAAAAGTGCATAACGCACGTCTTGGTGGCAGAAAACTGGAAACCGTGGGAGAGTGCCCATGCCTGTGCATTCCGTATTGCTCCCTGCAGCTGGCGTTCAGCAACATGCATGCTTGAGGAGCTAAAATAGATGCAGAAATCGTCAGCGTATAAGGAGGGAGATACTGACGAACCCACTGTTGCCGCTAGGCCATTGATGGCGACTAAAAACAAGGGAACACTCAACACGGAGCCCTGTGGAACCCCATTCTCCTGAATGTGCAACGAACTACGAGATGCGCCAATCTGTACACGAAATGTACGCAATGATAAAAAGTTTTTTATAAAAATGGGGAGCGAGCCCCGAAAGCCCCAACCATGTAACGTTCGAAGAATGTGGTGTCGCCAGGTAGTATCATAAGCCTTGGACAAATCAAAAAAGACCGCTGTCAAATGCTGACGTCTAGCGAAAGCCGTTCGGACAGCGGACTCAAGGTGTACAAGATTGTCCAATGCTGAGCGTCCTTTGCGGAAACCACCCTGACATGGTGACAGCAGACCGCGAGTCTCAAGGAGCCAGCATAGCCGGCGGCTCACCATGCGCTCTAGCAATTTGCAAAGAGCATTGGTGAGACTGATGGGTATGTAGCTGTCCAGTTCGTGCGGGTGTTTGCCAGGTTTGAGCACCGGGACGATGGTGCTCTCTCTCCATTGAGAGGGAAACACACCATCGCTCCAAATGCGGTTAAACAGGGCTAGCAGATGGTGCTTCGACGCTGTGGACAAGTGCTTCAACATCTGGTTGTGTACACGGTCTGGCCCAGGGGCTGTATCAGGGCAGAGTGTAAGGGCACTATGCAATTCCCAATCACTGAAGGGGGCATTATACAGCTCCTCAGTGCGAGCCAAGAAGGAGAGCCGCTTTCGCTCCTCCCGTTCTTTCAGGGTGCGAAAGGCTGGTGGATAATGCACGGAAGCTGAATTTAGCATATAGTGCTCAGCAAGGTGTTCCGCAACTGCCTGTGGATCAGTACAGACTGATCCGTTTATGGAAATCCCAGGTACACTTCAGGGTCGCTGGTAACCGTAAACACGCCTGATTTTCGTCCACACCTGGGATGGAGAGGTACTGGAGCCGATGGTAGAAACATACCTCTCCCAGCACTCCTGCTTGCGTCTTTTAATCAAGTAGCGGGCTCGGGCACGAAGCCGTTTAAAAACAATTAGATTATCCAGAGATGGATGTCGTTTGTGACGCTGCAGAGCGCGCCTGCGGTCTCTAATGGCATCAGCAATTTCTGGCGACCACCAGGGCACGGTCTTCCGTCGTGGTGATCCTGAGGAAATGGGGATAGCACACTCAGCCGCAGAAATAATGGCTGAGGTAACACTGTCAACTACCACATCGATGTTAGGATGCGTTAGAGAACGAACAATGGCAGCAGAATTAAAAATGTCCCAATCAGCCTTATCAAGCGCCCATCGGGGCAACCGTTCGGGAGACTGACGGTGGGGTAGTGACAAGAAGATCGGAAAGTGGTCACTACCACACAAGTCGTCATGTACTCTCCAGTGGACAGATGGAAAGAGGCTAGGGCTGCAAACTGTTAAGTCAATGGCCGAATAGGTACCGTGCGCCACACTAAAATGCGTGGGGGTACCATCATTTAAAAGGCAGAGGTTGAGTTGAGATAGTAAGGACTCAACATCTCTACCACGGCCAGTAGTCACCACCCCACAATGTGTTATGGGCGTTGAAATCGCCCAAGACTAAATAAGGTGGGGGCAGTTGAGCAATCAGAGCTGCCAGCACCTGTTGGGGTACGTCTCCATCAGGAGGGAGGTACACGTTGCAGACGGTAACGTCAGTTGCAGCCCTTACCCTGACAGCTATGGCTTCCAGAGGCGTTTGTAGGGGAACGGCTTCACTGTAAACAGAAGACAGGACGTAGGTGCAGACTCCACCCGACGCCCTATCACAGCCTGCACGGTTCCTATAATATCCCCTATAGCCACGTAAGGCGAGGGTGCGCATCAAGGGAAACCAAGTTTCCTGCAGAGCAATGCAGAACACAGGGGAAGCGCTGAGAAGTTGTCGTAGCTCAGCTAAGCGGGGAAAGAAACCGCCGCAATTCCACTGGAGTACACAACCTGATCGATTAAAGGCCATGAAGGGACACCTAAAACACGTCATTCCATAGGTTCATCTGCTGGGGCTGTCAGTGAACCTACAGAATCTAGAACCATTGCTTCGGAAGAGTTGATGAGAGCGAGATCCTCAGGGGAAGTAAGGAGCTCAATCTCGTCATCAGAAGCAGAAGATGTACGACGTTGTGGCTTTAATACCACAGAAGAATCCTTTTTCTTCTGTTTCTGCTTCTTGTCCTCTCGCTGCCCTTTTGGTTTTAAGGGCCGGGAGGGCGTCTCAGACACGGTATCAGGGCCCAATGCAGGTTGCGAAGCCCTTTGACTATGAACGGGCGGATCCATCAGCCGTTGGCTGGGATCCTCCACCGCGCTCTGAGAGGCCTCGGAAGGGAGCGCCCCGAGGGACACCTTCCGAGCGAGAGGAGCCGGAGGAAGATGTTGCTTCTCCGGCTGGGTCAAGGGGACTTTTGTCCCCGACGGTTTGGGGGGATGTGCTCCCACTGAAGGTCGTGCGGGAGCAGGAGATGAAGATCCCCCAACCATTATGGGGGCAGGAGGAGTCGGACGGCCCTGGGGGCCCACAGGAGGTTTCCAAGGTGTTGGGGCCATCGTCCCTGAAGACAGTGGGGACGAAGTGATGGTAGTCTTGTACTCCATTGTCTTCCTTTCTTTGTGGAGCACTGTGCAGTCCGGAGAACAGGGCGGGTGGTGTTGCCCACAGTTAACACATACTGGTGGGGGAGTACACGGAGCGTCCGGATGGGATGGACGTCTGCACTCCCTGAATGTGGCACTAAAAGTGCACTGAGACGACATGTGGCCAAACTTCCAACACTTCGCATAGGCGAAGGGATATAAGGCTTTACGTCGCACCGGTATACCATAACCTTGACCTTTTCGGGCAAAGAATCGCCCTCAAAGGCCAGGATGAAAGCACCGGTGGCTACCTTTTTATCCGTTGGCCCCCTGTAGATGCGCCTGACAAAATGAACACCCCGCCGTGCGAGGTTGCCGTGTAGTTCATCATCGGACTGCAGGAGAAGATAATCCCCTGGGTCATGTTCAGACTATTATGAGGGGTGATAGAGACAGCAACATCTCCCAGCTTATCGCAGGCGAGTAGTGCCTTCGATTGGGCTGAGGATGCTGTCTCTATGAGAATGGACCCACTCCTCATTTTGGACAGGCCGGCGAATTCACCATACTGATCTTCAAGATGTTCAACAAAGAATAACGGCTTCGTGTCCTTGAACGATTCCCCATCAGTGCGTGTACACACCAGAAATTTTGGTGAGTACGCTTCATTACAGTCTCTAGCCCGTCGTTCTTCCCAAGGCGTGGCAAGGGAAGGGAACGATTGGGGATCATACTGTGCAGCATTAAAGTCCCTTTTTCCTCTCTTTGAGACGCCAGGTTTGCGTGTGGCGACGCTATTGTTTGCTCGTTTCATTTCTGTCCCACGAGCAGCTAGGGAACTAAAGGTCCACCCAGGCAGAGCCCCGCTGGCCTGGGTAAGCCTGATACAACTGAGGTGCGGCAGGTTCCTCAGAGGTTGCTCGCTAGCGACTGTTCAACCTCAACAGCCATGCATCTCCTCGGCACGTAGCACACCTTGAGATTGAGGGTTTTTTTTTTTTTTTTTTTTTTTTTTTTTTTTTTTTTTTTTTTTTTATAGAGGTTTGTACCGTCCTCGCGACCCGGGAGATTAAGCCAAGATCCCCGGGCTCTGAAACGTCCAACATTCCACCGTCGCGCCGAACGATGGTCGTTGAAGCACGCACAGAGCTTACGGTGTAGTGGACTGTTGGCGCGACACAGCTCAGGACCCCGGGTTCGCCAAGCCCGTACTCAGCAAATTAATGCTGAGCCCCTGAGGGAAGGATGTTTGAAAATAAAACTTATTTCAGTAGGGGGGAAATGGATCTGATATTTAATACTAAACTGGCATCCTGAGCCAAAGTTTTATTGATTTCCAATATTTCCAGTAGTGTCATCTTTCTGCTTTTCTTCAGGGGATGTAGGATCTCACAGTTTACATCATAATCATGGTATCTCTGAGCAGATGTTCAGCAAAGGTTGAATCTGTCTTTTTTAACCTCCAGCTTCTGTCATGTTGTGATAATCTAATAGCTACAGCCCTGCCAGACTGACCAACATACAGTTTCTGAGTACTGACTTGTTCTTGTTGGCCAGCATTTAAAAGTGTTCTGATTTTTCTCATTTTCTTCTTATTCGGTATACTGTCAATAAGAAGCCGAAAGCCGGTTTGTGACCAATAAATAAGTTTTTCAGAACATCAGGAAGTTTTTTTTTTTATATTATCACGTTCTGTCAAGTACCGACGGAAAAATCAATTAATTTTAATAGCAGATATAAAAATTTAAGGAAGGGGTTATTTGTTGTGTCGAGATTTATTTGAGAAATTATTCACCGACATTCTCTTCCGAATGCGAACATATTTTGTTAGCACCCACCTAGGTAGGGCGACATGATCATAGCAATAAAATTAGAGAATGTAACGGTAGAGAAATATCATAAATGTGGTTCGATGAACTCTCTGCCATGCACTTCAATCTCAGTTGCGGAGTATTTATGTCGATGCAGATGTAGATGGAAGCAGTGTGCTGATTGAAGACAACACCAATCGCCAAGGCCGAAGAAGTGTACTACGGCGGCACTAACGTTATGCTGGTCTGCTTAAGAGATCGTCTACTGGTACTCCAGGCCCATCTCCCAATTAGCCATGCGGTGAATGCATCATTAAGTCCGCTAAGATCGTTAAAAAGTATTCCCAATCAATAAGAAGCAATCTCCAATTGGAAGCCAGAGGAGGAGAAGCTGCCGTTGGGACGCTGAACTCCAGGAACGAAGTGTCCCCGGCAAAATTAAGCCCATGTATCATTATACCCGTTTGTAATTCCGCCTTGTAATTTTGTGTAAATTCTGTCACCGCCCGTGAGCGCAATTGTGAACATGGACTTATCTTGTATCACCAGAGACCACCACTTCTGTTAAGGTAATCTTAAAAATCTGTTTTATGTTTCTCACATATTTACCGAGTATGTTCCAACTGTATGTAATTCGTGGTTATACGGTTGGGGGTTCGAATCCCCCCGCGGGCATGGATATTTGTGCCGTCCTAGTTCGTAAGTAGTTCGTAAGTAGTTCATAAGTTTGTAAGTTTAGGGACTGATAGCCCCGTAGATGAGTCCCATAGGCTTTACAAACATTTGAACATTTTTGAACATTTAATTCGTGGTTACCCGATCATTTGTAGGGCTACAAGGAAATCCAAAAATTCCAGAAAAAAATAGAAACACCGGACAACAACTTACGGTGTCACACCAGGGAGAACGCATTGTAAGCTTTACTAAGGATGTCCTTTCTGAAGGCATTTGTGAGGAGAGTTGTCTTGTATGGGAGTGAAACATGGACGATAAACAGTGCGGACAGGAAGAGAATAGAGGCTTTTGAAATGTGGTTCTACAGAAGAATGCTGAAGATTAGGTGGGTGGATCGCGTAACTAATGAGGAGGTACTGAACAGAATTGGGGGAAAGCGAATTTCTGGCATACCTTGACTAAAAGAAGGGATAGATTGGTAGGACACATTCTTAGAAATCAAGGAATTGTGAATTTAGCATTGGAGGGAAGCGTGTGGGGTACAAACCGCAGAGGAAGACCAATAGATGGATACAGTAATCAGATTCACACAGATGTAGGTTGCCGTTCTTATGAGGAGTTGAAGAGGCTTGTTCAGGATAGTTTATTGTGGAGAGCTGCATCAAAACCAGTCTTCGGACTGAAAACCCCAACAACAACAACTACCTCCTTAACCCAAAATTAAGTCCACGTATCATTATACCTGTTTGTAATTTCGCCTTGTAATTTTGTGTAAATTCTGTCACGCAGATAATCTTAAGATTCCCTGCTAAATGGCGAGGCACGTCATTAATTAATAAAACAATTTGCAATAAAGACGGTTTTTTACTGAAGGAATATTTATTCTGAGTGATTGCTGTACACCATGGACCGGAAATAATTTTATCATAAAAGTGGTTCGATGAACCCTCTGCCACGCACTTCAGTCTGAGTTGTGGAGTATTTATATCGATGCAGATTGAGATCGAAGCGGTCTGCTGATTGAAGACAACACCATATCGCCGAGGCCGAAGAAGTGTACTACGGCAGCACTAACGTTATCCTTATCTGCTAAAGAGATCGTAAAAGTTGATTGTGTGTTGAACCTATTGTTATATCAAATAACAAATTGTTCATTAATACAGTAATTGTGTTTAATTAAGGCCCTGATATTTATGTATATACTGTTAAATAAGAAACAGTGCAATAAACTGATTATGTGCGCAACGAATCTCTTAACAAAACTGCATGAAACACACACTGGCTATACTAAAAAAATTTGAGTACGAGAAAGATATTGAAAACACAAACCAATTTCTTAATGTTATATGCAGATCAGTACCTGATTATCAAAATTTAGTATCATAATCAATTAACTGCAGTGTTGCATAACAATCATTTCCTATAGCACAAATAACGAAATCTGTTCATCAAGATTACCAAAATCAATACTACACTTTCAATCCACAAATAACAAATTATCAAATGAGGGAAGTAGGTTCATGTTGTAACTACGTAAATGAAACAGAAAAAAAGGTCAACTTTGTTACTTATTGTTAATAATCACCATTACATTACCTACATAATACAACTTTTTCCTAATGACATCAAATGCAATTACGTTCATTCCAGCGGTGGTACAACGTTTCCATAGTAATAAAAATCCAAATACAATCAAATCAACTTGCTGGCACAGCAGCCTCTGCTCTACATAGGCAGAACCCTTAAAAAATGCAATAGAAATACTAAAGAAACTGCGAAAACTACGCTTGTCCGTCCTTTTATGGAGTATTGAAGCCCAGTGTTGGATCCTTATGAGATGGGTTTGACGGAGGACATCGAAAGAGTCCAAAGAAGGGCAGCTCGTTTCGTATTGTCACGATACAGGGGAGACAGCGTTACGGAAATGATACAGGATCTGGGATGGGAATCATTACAACAACGGCGCTTATCGCTGTGACGTGGGCTACTTACGAAACTACAATCGCCAACATTCTCCTCCGAATGCGAAAATACATTGTTGACTGCCACTTACATAGGTAGAAATGATCATCAGAATAAAATACGAGAAATCAGAGCCCGAACGGAGAATTCAGGTATTCATTCTTCCCGCGCGTTATTCGAGAATGGAATGGGAGGTAAAATAGTATAACGGTGGTTCGATGAACCTTCTGCCAGGCACTTAAATGTGATTTGCAGAGTATCCCATGTAGATGTAGTTACATCGGAGCCATGCACACAACTCAACTGCTGTCTAAGCGTGCCGAACCGCAAGTCACCCACTCTCTCTGTGTGAGTTACAATGCTATGCGATATATAATCTTTGCCAAAGATGAAACTTCACAGACTTAAGTACACATATCGATACACACAGTAGAAGCAATATTATACATTTTCTTGCAAGCAAGTTACTCGACACAAAACAGGAGGCAGAATATTAGACATTTTCTTACAAATTATTTATGGACACGTTTCAATCGTCTACTGGTACTCCTGGCCAATCTCCCAATTAGCCACACGGTGAATGCATCATTAAGTCCGCTAAGATCGTTAAAAAGTATTCCCAATCAATAAGAAGCAATCTCCAGTTGGATGCCAGACGAGGAGAAGCAGTTGGGGCGCTGACCCCCAGGAACGACGTGTCCCCAGCGACGGCCCTGAGAACGGGCAGCGTCGTCGGCGTCTCCGGCGGCGAGTCGATTATTCAGATTGCGTGTAGGCCGGGTAACGGCCCGCCAGGGCTCCGTTAAGCGGACGGCGCGGCGCCGCAAACACCCCGCCAGGGACCGACAGCGGACGTGAGGGGGTTGGCGTCCAGCCCCCGCAGGCGGCCGGAGAGCCGTCACGGCTCACGTCGCCCCCTGCCCTCTCTGCCCGAGGAGCCGTCTGCACGCCGTGGAGTCCGCACTTAGGTGATCAATCCAGCGAAAATATCGGCGTTGCCCGTGTATTTATTTATTTATTTGAATCTTCTGTTAATCCATTTCTTTTTTTTCCAATAATTTTCGGGTATGCAGCCGAATTCGTTTTCAAATCAAATGTTCCAAATCTATTGGACCAAACTGCGTGGTCATCAGTCCGTAACTTATAAACTACTTAAACCTAGTTAAACTAACCTAAGTACAAACACAGGCCGGCCGCGGTGGCCGACGTGACTCAGGCGCTCCAGTCATGGTCAGCATGGCCACTACAGTCTGGGGTTCGAATCCCCCCTCGGGCATGGATATTTGTGCAGTCTTATTTTGTAAGTAGTTCATCAGTAGTTTGTAAGTTTAGGGACAGATGACCCCGTTGTTAAGTCCCATAAGCTTAACAAACATACTGCAACAAACTAAAAACACAGACACCCATGCCCCACGGCGAGCAACCGCGTGCTCTGCAGCGGGACGCTTTAGACCGCTCGGCTACTCCACCGCGGCTATCCGTTTTCATTCTTCGGCCCAGAGACGTCCGGCCATTGTAGTGGGACGAAATATCATTCCCTGCTACTACCTTTACGTCAGCTCAGTTTCGCAGGTAAAAGTACATGTTTATATACGTTGTTCTTAATAATGTTGAGTCTTAATACGTTTATTTCATTCTGAAAAGAAATGTGTGTTGTTTTTATGTTTCATGTGCGGTGACAACGGAGCAACCTACGAAAATAGCATCTTCTCTGCTGGAGCCAAAGATGAGGTACCTGGCCACCAAACGTTTTAACGCTGCAATTCCATGCTTTCACAGACTCACATATTCAGCTGTATTGTCGTATACTCCATTATTACCGGAAATACTAAGTTCTTCTTGAGTAGCTTGTCCACACGGCTTACAAATGTAGCAAGTTGAAGACGAGCACTTATATTCATGCTCGCCTCGAGAATAGAAGCTGTAGAAGACAAGGATTTATTCTTAAATGTGTCCCTCATATCTTCTCCCATGTGTAGGATTCGACAGATTACTATTTCCTTCGATAGACAAACGCATTTAATAATTATCAGTTCTCTAGGAACGTGAAAATTCATCACAATATCATTTACGATTAAAAACTTTTATTAAATAATGTTTAATGTATATTCTTCACCCCATATATATTTTCAAGATGTGACTAGTATCTCTACATTTCGTCCATATCGAACTTTTTGTCTACAAGTGAATGTTACGAACAACAGGTTATAGTGTACATGCCACATGTATCAATAATTACATTTTAATAATATACAAAAGTGTTATGACCTATAGGTTACCTGAGATTAAACCATAACTTTCTTTCAATAGCAATAGTGTGTTTTTCTGGCAAAATCCAATCGCACAATGTAGTGGGACGAAATATTATCCCCTGCTACTACCTTTACGTCAGCTCAGTTTCGCAGGTCAAAGAACATGTTTATATATGTTGTTCTTAATAATGTTGAGTCTTAATACATTTATTTCATTCTTAAAAGAATTGTGTGGTTTTTTTTATGTTTCATGTGCGGTGACAACGAGCAACCTACGAAAATAGCATCTTCTCTGCAGGAGCCAAAGATGAGGTACCTGGCCACCAAACGTCGCGGGTCGACAGCCACGCGCTCAGAGAAGATCCTGTTTGAAGACCTCCGTTGCCAACCGTCACAATGAAATAAACAGAAATAAAAGAAAAAGTGTATTGTCATGAGTTGTTCAGTATTGTATGTTCAGAAAAGAAACTGAGTCTTGTTGTTGAGCTCCTACTAGAACGATCTGATTATATGTGTTGTATTACATGGACTTATAACTTTCGTAATAAAACGTAAAATTTACTTCAAGTACCAGTGTGTGAAAAGTAATTATTACATCCAATAAGAAAAGAAGATATCTATATATTGAAATGAATTTATAATTTTGGAACTTTTGAAAGAATTTCTCCGATTTATACCAGTGTAGGGACTCAGAAATAATTTATTTAACTGGAAGACACTGAAATAACTCTTATTAATCGATATATTTTACGTGGGATTCAGTGAGCAATATATGTGATGGAAAAATATTATCTTAGGAATTTTCAACAAGACAAATTTTTTTTTAGAATATTTAACGGAAGTGCTTATTAGACTTTGAATTTTTGCAGTATTTCTTTTGAACAGTTTTATTCTTCTACTATCTAGCACAAGAACCTTGCAGTGAACATTTAAAAGATTTTTTCTTACTCTGAATGGAGAGTTTTTTATGTATTTTTTTTTAATTCGATTGTAGTGGAATGGTCAGGATCGAAGTTCGATTAAATCAAATTGGAACAAAAATTTACTCTTGAAGTATAATATAAAGGAAAAACCTACTCTTCCACCGCACCGTCTTCAGGTGAGTAGGCAACTACTGAATAGTTCAGGTGCGGTGGCTCTATTAATGACGATTTTCGCGCTTGCGAAATACGCCGGCGTGTTTCTGCGGATGTGATTTGTTGGTGACATCCGCGCTACGGCGGAGTAGAGGAGTAGAGAGCCTGTGTAGGGAGGGAGTGGCCATGCGTGATACTGTTGCTGATTGGCTGACAGCCCAGAACGCCATGTTTTCATCAGATTTGGCGGGCTTTATACTAGGTACGTCCACAACGGAAGTTCCGTTTGGTTATATAAACCATACGTGAACAGATACAGAGAAAATATTTATTGTATAAAAATCTGCAACTGTTCAACTACTTTTTTACATAAATTTCGAAATTTTGTAGACACGTCTTCTTTTTCCAATAATTTTCGGGTATGCAGCCGGACCCGTTTTCATTCTGACACGATATTTCGGCCCAGAGACGTCCGGCCATCTTCAGGTGAGTAGGCAACTACTGAAGAGTTCAGGTGCGGTGGGTGTACTAATGCCGGTTTTCGCGCATGCGAAATACGCTGGCGTGTTTCTGGGTGTATGATTTGGTGGTGACATCCGCGCAACAGTGAAGTTAAGAGCCTTTATAGGGAGGAAATGGCCATGCGTGATACCGCTCCTGATTGGCTGAGAGCCCAGGGTTTTGGAACATATCCTGTATTCAAATCTTATGAATTATCTCAAACAGAATGATCTATTGGCCCAAGGTCAACATGGATTTAGAAAATGTTCATGCGAAACACGACTAGCTCTTTACTCACACGAAGTGATGTGTGCTATCGACAAGGGTTCGCACTTGCTGACAACACAATAGTTGGTTTGTTAATAAATTTACATCAGAAGGTGTCATGACACACAATAATTATTGCTAGGCTCGCAACTGAATCCATACTTACAAGGAAAATACATGGGCTCGAACAAACATATCTGTATGAACGTTTGGTTACAGGCTCTCTACGTACACTTCAATGTGCTGGTGAGTGTCGTTTTCCTGCAAAGCTCTGCAACCATGCTCTAGATAGCACTGTAGATGTAATTGTAGACGCCATACGTAATGCAGATATCTTAACTATAACTTATGTAATAATCATCGTACATGTTCTCTAGCGAATTATCATCAAAAGCCGGGAAGATAGTTGCAACTTTAACCTTCTTCCCGAAAGACTGTTGGTATTCACTGCCACTGCTTCCATCGCCTCTTCCCGCACTTACCGTAGCACTACCGCTTGCAATGAGTTGTTCGTAATTATCATCCCTATTATCATTATTATGAGTTTGTAACAACAGTATCTAACTTATTCTCATATTTTTGTATCATAACAGATACGAGAAAACATGCAAATGATTCATCTTCTACACTAATACCATCTTCACGAAGAAGGGTTTTTCGTAACTTCATCTCAACTAATCGCAATACATTACGAGGATTGATTAGCAATCGCCGCCCCATCTGACGCTTCACCACACAAATAACATCACAAAACGCAACTTCGGAGGCACATTGCACCGTCCCTACTGGCGAACCGACAGGTCAAAGTAAAATGCATTATGGCAAACGCAGAGGCCTCCAACGGACGACTGCATGGTTTTGCAGATGCGGGAGTATCACTAGTGCAATAAGGGATCTTTACATTACCTCTCATAATATTTTGGTGTATATGTGTTTGTTCGAGCCCAAGTACATTCCTTATTGGTCATTTTGTCATCTAATAAACTAAAGTTTGATCTGTACTTTAAATAATTGGTGAATTACACAATTATCGGTTCCTTTCATTGCTATCAACTACTGTTATAAATTGTTTGTCACTCTACATATGAGTACATTTATATTCAGCATCACTTGGTATACACCCTACTTAGCTAATGAACTATTTTGACAATACAACATTTTGCTTGTTAATGAAGAATAACAATCACCATCAAGTTCGCAATAGATGTTATGTTGGCTGTGTCACAGCAGTATGTAAAGCTTTAATCTTTAATTAACATCCATATAATGGTCAACTTTAGTGTTTTTATTATGTCATACCATTACGTCATTCTGCTGCTGTCAGCCACTGTTCGAGATTAATTTTGGATATCAAATTTGTATTAAACTTTGATCAGTATTTAATTTAATTAATGAATAATTTGTCTGTCTGATTAACGAATCGGAACTTGAGCTACAACCGGACGTGTCATTCATTCTTTAACCACACTCGTGTTCTGGATAGTTAAGCGCATCAACAGAGCCACACTCATTGCCATCATTCAATGCTAGGCTGATTAATTATAACATTTATTCTTACTTGATATTCAGAAATTCAGATAAGTTTTCACATTCACAATGCTGTACCAATCGAGATAGGTACTGTTGCATCTGCACACAAACCTTGCACACTCACACACGCTAGTTACAGTCTCCGATGCCGAGCATGATTATTTTATTTTATTTAAACATATAAGTTTCACACTTTTATTAGTCTTATAAGAATATAGTTTCTTTAAAAAAAATAGTTCTTTAATGAAATTGATTTCATTGGGAAAACAGTGGGACACATGTTGTTGAAACATCTATGATTTCGAGAGGCATTTTTAAAGCATTTTTGTACTTACCCCAAACACAATCCCATATTACACCGTTACAACGACATTTTGGTATCCGAAGCTTTTGTTCTGCAGTGCGCACAACGACGAGAAGGTCTTTATATTGCCATGTATTTAGACTTCGTTTCTCTTAGTTCTTGAGACACCTCACTTTTGAATCTATTTGCATTTCGATTCTTGCACCTTATTTATGGTGTACGATTTCTGTGACAATAATTCCAGAACCACCGCAAACCAGAACTCCTTTAGTGACATTGCTGTCCCATCGCGTCTTTCTTGGAACAACAAAAATGGATTTACAATGGAGACATCCACCATATGCCAAAATTTATAAGTCGCCCTTTTTTTGCTTTTCTTTTCAATGTCATATGGAGATTTAAGCATAGCTGTTTTAACGACATACCCCACATGCATGGTGTACGATTTCACAGGTACGGGATATGGCATCACAATTACTGACTCAGCATTTTGTGTTGGAGACCCTGTTGTTGTCTGGCATAGATCGTGAAAATAAGACACAAATCAAATTCCCTTCGTGTCCTTTAATATCGATGCAGACTTCCCTTCTTCTGTGGGTCTGTAGTCATATTCTCAACGCTGAAGTTTTTCAGGATTCTAGCCGGCCGCGGTGGCCGAGGTGACTGAGGCGCTCCAGTCATGGTCAGCACGGCCACTGCGGTCGGGGGTTCGAATCCCCCCTCGGGCATGGATATTTGTGCCGTCCTAGTTCGTAAGTAGTTAATAAGTAGTTTGTAAGTTTAGGGACTGATGACCCCGTAGTTAAGTCCCATAAGCTTAACAAACATTTGAACATTTTTTCAGGATTCTAAACTTTGGGGAAGTTATTTTGACCTCGATTTACATCTCACAAACATACACATCCTGATCATGAAGATTTTTTCATTAGGCTAACAGAAGTGGAACAAAAACCTATCAAAATAAGTTATATGGTTTTTGCTCCCTATTTCAGAGTCAATTGTTTCACTACCCTTGTATCCAATTATTTTCTGGGCATTTAATGGTCGTCACTATGTGTCTCTGCTTTGCACTAGCATCAGTGTTTTCACGCGAAAGCCACTGGTCGTTCCGAACATAAATAATGAAATGGTGGTTTCAGTCAGAAAACACAAATTCTAAATGGTTTAGGAAATTTTTTATAGAACGCATTTTTTTTTTTTTTTTTTTTTTTTTTTTTATGCTCTAGGATGTAAATTGTGGATTGGTGTCGACTACTTTTTAAGGTACATTCCTCCGGTGAGGAAATGTGTGAGTGACGTTGTTTTTGTTTTGTAAGTCAGATCTGTAAAATTACATCAATTTTGTAGTAGAAATGTAGACTGATGTCGAAATCAATTGTAAAACACTGTCCGCCATACACCGCACCAAATTTTATGTAAGCAGTGACCTTCGTCGTGTTTTGGAGATAAGGACTGCGACATTTCATCACGAGCGGAATACCACTGTAGTCTTTGTCGACGTTCATATGTAAAGCACGCTCCACTACGCAACATAATAAATTTTACGCAGACTGAAACGTTCGTCGTTTTGGAGGTCAAGTGTGCAAATTTTCCTCAAGATTGGTACAAAGCAAAAGATTTTTATTTAGTATATGCACTCCAAACCACAAACACACGCACTCTATATTTAACCCGGTGATACCCGGATACTGATTGATTTGAATCATCTGTTAATCCCTTTTCTCTTCCTTCCACTATTTGTTCATTACTAACTCCCCTCCGTTCTTCTGCTTCTCTTCCGCATCTCTCAGTAAATCTCTCCTCCCCCTGTCTATGAAAAATTAAACGTATCAATCAATTTTCAAGACACTACGTGAAACGGTGTCGAAAATAAGAAATATATGTAGACATCGCCATTCCTCCTGTTTCAAAGCAATATGCTGCATTATTTCATCAAAATATGAATAAAACTGTACATTTTTGTGCACATTAAAGAAACACATTAAAGAAACATGTTGCATCAGCGGGAGGTTTATCACGTATCTCATATTTTGAGATTTTATATCTCGTGAATAATGTGTCGTAAGAGGTTGTTACCCCTACAGCAATTGTTCCTTTGCAGTATGGGATATGTGAAATTTGGTGGAGCATTAGGATTCTGCAAGTGAATTTCTTTTGCGAGTAGAGTAGCGAAGTAGTGGAAATTAAAACCTTCTGCGTGAGTGGGCGATTTATCATGCTTCATTATGTCTTCATATCTCGTGAATTGAGTGCAATAGGTGGTTCTTACCTTTACACTAATTTTTCTCTCGCAGTATGAAATGTGTGCACCAAATTTGGTGGAAAGCGGTCCAATGGATTACAAGATGTCAACGCTGTAGAGTAATGCAAAATTTTCTTACGCATTTCATTGTTTATGGCGTTATACCTCCTGAACTGTGTTGTTCATAATCCTTTCAGCCACAGCGATTGTCGTCTTAGTCTAAAGGTCAAATGTCGAAAATTTCACCATAAGTCGGAGAAATTACGGGATTTCGCCGAAGTTCATAGGTAAAGCATACTTAGAAATTTTATGTAGATTGTGACATTTCGCTTACTTTGTAGGTTAACTCTGCAAAATTTCATCGTGATCGGAACAAAACTCCAAATGCTAACGAGGTCCGTAAGTAAAGTATCCTCCACCACGAACTATACCAACACACGGACACTCCATACAGATAGAAAGGCTGTGTTCTAAGTACCCCTGTGTCCATCGTCTTCTGTCCCACTCTGTCCGTGTCACCTGAATTTGTATTTCATCATGTAGTTTTGTTTTCACGCAGCTTACTTCTTATGGACTCATTTCTCCCAAACAATGTATCACACAATCATGAAATTTTCGACTGGCGTAGAATGGAGTATTGGGAATCTGCAAGTGATTTTTATTTATTTATTTATTACGACTAGAGTGTGTACCGAAGCATTGGAAATTAAAACCTTACGTGTGAGTGGCCTCTCGTTGATTATGACCTGATATCTCGTAAATTGCGTATGGCTAGCAGTTCTAAAGCCTACAGAAATGTTTCCCTCACAGTAGGAAATGTGTGCACTAAATTTGGAGGAAGGCGGTCCAATGTAGAAGACGCGCAACGTTGTAGCATAATGCAGAATTCTCTTCCGCATTTCATTGTATATGACTTTATAACTCTTGAACTGTGCTGTTCCTGAACCGTACATCCACAGAATACCTGGTAGAGTTCGGCAGGCAGGCCGTCAGGTCCGGGTGATTAGTTTTTCGGAGTTCGTTCTACCACATGACCGACACAAAAATTGCAATGTCAAGATAGCAGATACTATTCCGTCAAGAGAAAATGAGTTCGAGAACGGAAATAATATTTACACATGTTTGAATTTTTCCTTCTATTACAATCTGAACACTATCTAAATTCAAAATTTGACGTTTGTTTGTCTGCTAGAAGTGCCTTAGAATTTTGATGGTCGGTCAGTGAGTGACAGAATTAGCAATTTTCGACTGCTAATATTTCGAAAAGGTTAGAATACTATAATTTGAAAATACTAGTTATAGCAGATACTCCAGGTAACCAAGAAATCAGGCTTCTTTAATTATCCACAACGATTATACAGGGGGGGTCGAAAGTTCCGTGAGCCTCTTTTAGAACAGGATGGTACGGTCGTGCGCTCGACTTGGCGAGAGCACTGCAGTGTGCCCAGATTTTAGTTGGTGGTAATACAGTGTTAGGTCTGATAAGGAATAAGAAAGTAGGAATGCGGGTAGGTTACTATGAGCAGCAAATTGAACGCATCATCGTAGCAAAGATAGACACAAAACCAACATCTTCCATAGTAGTGCAATTTTATATGGCAACTAGCCTTGCCGATGATGAGGAGATCGAAGAAATGAATGCATTTGTAGAATTGTATGGGAGTAAATCGTCGGCGATAGAGAGTTCAGACGAAAAGATAGAAGCTTTCGAAATATGGTGCCATAGCTGAATATTAGATGGGTAGAGCAGCTAACTAATGAGGTGGTTCTCAATAGGATCGGGGAGAAAATTAGTTTCTGGCATATCCTGTCAAAGAGAAGGGATAGGTTGGTGGACACAGTCTGAGGCATCAAGGAATCGTCAGCTTAGACTTAGAAGTGTTTGGGGTACAAATCGTAGAGGGGGACCGAGGGTCGAATACAGTAAGGAGATTCAAAAGGTTGTAGGGTGCCGTTCGTATCCTCAGATGGAGGCTTGCACAAGATAGGGTAGCCTGAAGAGCTGCATCAAATCAGTCTGCACACTAAGACTACAACAACAACATTTACTGCCATCACTTTTTTGTTTCTTTTATATCGTCATTAATATAACCAAATGTTCAAAGGTCTGTAGTGCTTATGGGACTTATTTACGGGGTCATCAGTCCCTAAACTTACAAACTACTTATGAACTAGCTTATACTAAAGACGGCACAAATATCCTTGCCCGAGGGAACGGCTTCGCGCATCGTAGCATAGCGCCTGAATGCGCACGGCCACTCCGCCGCGGCTTAATATAACCTCCTAATTATTATTTTTTGTTTGTTTGTAATTCTAGCTTCTCTCGTCTCCAATTATATTAATCCACTTTTTTAAAGCAGTTGCAATTCCTGATTTTTGCTTCAGTCACCATGTATCTAATTTTTGCTTGTTGTGGTTTTCAATCTTACCTTGGATACTTTGTGTGTTTAGCCATTTTCTATACTTTATTTATACCTACGTTTCTACTTCTATGTAAAATAGTACAAATATTTTCTCTTCTAATTATTAATTGCTTCACCCACTGATTCTTTGGTTCCTTCGTGCAAAGTAATTAAATACAATCATGTCTTCCACGGTCGAATGTCATATATGCTGATGATTCGTCCGGACTGTATGGCCATGGTCTTTGAAACATTTCCGTTCATTACGGTTTGTTCAGATCTTCACTGGACATCCTCAGAAGATCTCCTGACGGTGATGAGTCGGCAACACCACCTGCCATCCTCGTGGTATTCATGTGAAAATGGTCTATATAGACTGAAACCGATCGTGAAATGGAAACAGCAATTTTGCGATTTGTACCGAATTTAATTTTCCTTTTAATAATCTCCCTCAGTTTACTCAGAGAAATGCATGTATGTTTCCTTTCACAGGACATGCACGATTTCCTTCCGCATCATTAACCACATCAAACTTAATTTGTCTTCCGTCTGTAATGACCTCGTTGTCCACTGATTACTTTAACCCGGCAGTGGAGTTTAGGGTGTGTTACACCTCTTAAGATGTATTCCTTTAGTTAACAACTATATGGCATGTCACACCACTTTGTAATTCCAGATATCTGCC
The DNA here is from genome assembly GCA_026315105.1 of Locusta migratoria. NCBI lineage: Eukaryota > Metazoa > Arthropoda > Insecta > Orthoptera > Acrididae > Locusta > Locusta migratoria. Next base: position 875,463,962 of record CM048744.1, read on the forward strand.
ACGGGATGTCCGCAGAGTAGTGCTGTTGTGTTGTCCTAACTTCAGTCGCAAACAGTACTTCGTGAGGTGCTGCTGAATCGAAACTTAACTCACTGGAGTGTTTGGAACTATCTGCACCTGAGTCATATTTGGTTTTTTGTAACTTTGTAATGTGCAACAAGTGAATGTATGGACTTTAATCTATAGTTTCTTCGTTATATTGTATTTTTGTTATCTTTCTTTATTCACTTATTTTAATGCAAATGATTTTGGCACAAAACACGAATCTGAGTATTCTATGACTATGGCTTGAATGTGATAAATAATAAATACATAAAAATTGACTATATTATTGACGTTGTTTATTAATAATATACAATAATTAGAACCTTAGTAAAAATTCAGTGTTGATAAAAAACGAATCTCAGCCTTATTTTACATAAACCACTGGGGTGTGCCCCACACACCCCACACACCACTAGCGTAGGAATATGACCCACCACTGCCGGGTTAACAGGTTGGCTGCCGTGTGGCCGGCTGCGCCTCTAGTGCGCATCTAACGTCATCGCGGTAGTCAGTGTGTTAAACTCTAGTCTTCCGTCTTTCCTTCCATGTGCGTGTAACTTCTGTCGTAGCACCCGACTGGAACTCAGAGCAGACGTTGGTAGCACTTCAACTTCCGACGTTCATTTTAATGCGTGTCTTTCGACGTATCTTAATGGCTAAATACACACATATGTATGTTCTGAAAATCTCTGACAAATGATGTTTTGAATTATATGCGTTTCATTCGTTTCTTTGTACATTTTTTACTAAAACATGTCATTCGGGCGCATGACTTAAAGCAAAAGTATACATATACATAAACATTAAAAAACAATGGAATGCACAGACTATGACGTAATTCCAAATGAAAATGGTTCTATATATATATATATATATATATATATATATATATATATATATATATATATATACTCATTTACTTTGTTACTGGTGATCCTCAATGTTTGCTGGGCTTCTCTCAGGGTCAAAAATATTTAATCCCATCACCTCATTTCCAGACGACTCCCAGGACTGCTGTAATAATACTCCGTCGGAGAGAATGTTATCTATAGCTCAATGAAGCTCCCGTCTTGCAGTGACTCTCCGAGTATCTGATTTCTCAAAGCGTCGATACAGTTCTTCACTCTGCTATTTTTCCCACCTTCCTGTTTCTATATTTATGGTGCATAATATATCTCTTAAGATCCTCTTTGCAAATGGTGGTATACCCTGTTTCACAGACAGAGTAGTTTCCCATGTCTCACAGTCATACAAGATATTCGGTCACACTATTGACATATGCAGTTGAATCTTGCTTTCTTGTATAAAGTACGTGATGTGTATAGCTGGTTGGACTCTGACCATAACGTATTGGTAATGAACTGCAGATTAAAACATACGATACTGCAGAAAGAAAAGTTAGGAGATGGACCCTGGACAAATTGAAGGAACAAGAGCTCGTTGCGTGTTTCAGAGGGAGCATTAGGAAAGGATTGGCTGAAACAGGGGAAAGTAATACAGTAGAAGAAAAATGGGTAACTCTGAGGGATGGGGTAGTGTAGGCTGCATATATATTGGAAAAGGCCTAATATAAATCCCTGGATTACACAGGATATACTGAACTTGATGAGAGGAGAAAATATAAAAATTCAACAAGTGAAGCAGGCAAAAGGGAATACAACCGTCTGAAATATGAGATTGTCAGGAAAGGCATTCTGGCTAAGCAGGAGTGGCTAGAGGACAAATGCAAAACAGTAGAAAAATGTGTAACTAGGAGAAAGATAGATAAATAGGAAAATAAAAGAGATATTTGGAGACAAGAAAAGCAAGCACTCAGACGGAAAACCATTACTAAGAAAAGAGGGGAAAGCTGAGCTGTGGAAGGAATAAATAGGGGGCCTATACAAAAGTAATAAAGTATTCTGGAAATTGAAGACGAAGTGGAGGAAGTTGAGGTAAGAGATTTGACACTGCGAGAAGAATTTGAAAGAGCGCTCAAGGGGAGGAGATGATATTCCGTCTGTATTGCTGATTTCGTTAGGAGAGCCAGTCATGAAAAAATTGTTCCACCTGGTATGCAAGATGTATGAGGCAGGGGAAATACCCTCCGACTTCAAGAAAAATACTGTAATTCCAATACCAAAGAAAGCAAGTGCACGAAATTGTGAAAATTGCAGAACTAAAAGTATAATAAGTCATGGTTGCAAAATACTAACACGAATTATTTACAGATGAATGGGATTTAGGAGAAATATAGGGCAATACTCACATTACGAATTATCTTAGAAGATAGGCTAAGGAACTGCAAATCGACGTTTTTAGCGTTTGTAGATTTGGAGAAAGATTTTGACAATGTCGGCTGAAATATACTCTTTCAAATTCTGAAGGTATCAGTGGTACAATATAGGGAGAGAATAGTTATATACAACCTATACAAAAACCAGACAGCAGTTATAAGAGTCAAGGTCAAGCAAGGGACGCCGAGGTTGGAATGGGAGTAAGACAGGGTTGTATCCTTTCCCCAATGCTGTTCAATATGTACACTGAGCAAGCAGTGAAATAATGCAACGAGAAATTTGGAGACGGAATTAAAGTTCAGGGAGAAGAAATAAAATCATCGCGATTTGCTGATGACATAGTAATTTTGCCAGAGACTAAAAGATCTGGAAGAGCAATTGAATGGAATGGACAGTGTCTAGAAATGAAGATAGAAGATGAACATTAATAACAGTAAAACGAGGCTATTGGAGTGTAATGTCAGAAAATCAGGCGATGCTGAAGGAATGAGATTAAGTAATGAAACAATAAAAGTAGTAGATAAGTTTCGTTATTTGGGTAGCAAAATAACTTCTGATGGCCGAAGCAGAGAAGATATAAAATGCAGAATTGCTACGGGAAGAAAAGTGATTCTAATGAAGCGAAACTTGTTAACATCCAATATTAATTTAAATGTTTGGAAGTCCTTTCTGAAAGCATTTGTCTGGAGTGTTGCATTGTATCTGAGTGAAACGTGGACGATAAGGAGTTCAGAGAAAAATATGATAGAAGCTTGTAAAAGGTGGTGGTACAGCCGAATGCTGAAAATTAGATGGGTAGATCATGTAACAATTGAGGAGATGCTTAACCGAATTGTGCAGAAAAGTAATTTCTGGCATATCCTGACTAAGAGAAAGGATAGACTAGTAGGACACATTCTGAGACATCAAGGAATTGTCGACTTAGCATTAGAAGGAAATGTTGAGATAAAAATCGTAGAAACAGACCGAGGGACGAATTCAGTAAGGAGATTCAAAAGGATGTAGGTTGCCGAACGTATTCTCAGATGAAGAGACTTGCATAGGACAGGTTATCGTGGACATCTGCATCAAGCCTGTTTGCGAACTGAAGACCACAACAACAACATAGTTGTTTTAAACTGTAGTACTCCTGGTTATCATTTATTATTCTTTGTTGAATTTGATTTTCTATCTTTCATTCGACAGTATTGATATGAACTATTTCGAAGTTCCCGCTCTTTGAAAATTATGATTTCTATGTTAATTCTGTCTATAACATTTTCTCGACGAGAGAAATCCGTACACGTTGTTTTCTGATCATTGACCCATAAGCCCATTTTGCTTGCTTTCAGAGTAATTCATGTCACCCGTTTCAAAGTTCTACACACAAACACAAATGTAAGTTTCGCCTGTTTTCCAACTTCTCCAGCGACAGACTATCACCTTGTAAGAATCCATTCTTAAGAATGAAGGGTGCCGGTAGACAATGACTATAATATGTAGGTCTTCAATGATTTTACTTAATTCATTTGTCTCTCTGTGAAGATATGGCCGTGTTTGATCGTCCTTGAGTAAATCCACACTAGCTCCAAGCGGTAGTGGCAGCAATGAGGAATTGTTATGGTACAGGGATAGGGCAGCAAGTGATACAAGTTTTTAGACAACTTATAGTAGTGGTATGATGAAGTGAGCAGATTCCCACAGGCTGGTGTGATGCTTTTGTATGCCCGAATATTAGAAATGGCGGTAGCCTGAACGTTTACAGTTACTAAGGACTCTCTTTAATTAACTTAGGATATAAAATGTACTCCACTCTTATATTAAATCATTTAAAACCAATACTCGGAGGTTCACATTGTATGTTTGATTTTAAATTTCGTTATTTAGATCTTCATGTACACATATTACCATGATGACATTGCTTTTTTCTGAAATTCTACGCGAGACCTCCTCATCGCAACCTCAGGCCACCTGATTTTTAACATTTTTCCATAACATCACAGTACGTCTCTCCAGATACGGTTTTTCCACTGTCCTGGATTTACTCCCAGCTCCTCACACACTTTGCCGCGTAAAGTGGCCACGTTGTCTGTGGCGTCATCCTAAGGAATGGGCGGCCGTTCCGACTGGAGTTTCGAGTCATTCCTCGTTTTTGGGTGTTAGCGTAAGATGATTTAAGTCTGGGGACCGATGACCATAGCAGTTTGGTTCAATAGGTTTCGACCTTTCAACATTTTAAGAATTCAAAAAATATGTCGTAAGATGTTTCTTCCTCAAATTAAGGCCATTATTTCAAAGCAGTAGAATAACTGCTAGGCACAAATTACGCCTCTTTCTGTGTAGCTTTCTCTGCCATCCTTGCATTGTGCGGAATGGTTTTTATTATGTTTCCAGGGTGCGTCAAATTCCTCAAATTCACTTAAATTACGACCACCAATTTAGTTGCAAAATTTTCCTTTATTCTCACAAATGTTTTGCGTTTTTCTGATTTAATCTTAGTCCATGTTGTACACTATTGCCCTTTTGAAATTGCTACACCAAGAAGGAAGGCATATGATAAACCGGTATTCATTGGACAAATATACTAGAACTGACATGTGATTATATTTTCACGCAATTTAGGCCCATAGATCCTGAGAAATGAATACCTAGAACAACCACCTCTGGCCGTAATAACGACATCACCTGGGTATTGAGTCAAACAGAGCTTTGATGGCGTGTACAGGTACAGATGACCATGCAGGTTCAACACGATATCGCACATCATCAGGAGTAGAGACTAGCGTATTGTGACGAACCGGTTGCTCGGCCACCATTGACCAGACGTTTTCAGCTGGTGAGAGATCTGGAGAATGTGCTGGTCACGGCAGCAGTCGAACATTTTTCATCTCCAGAAAGGCCCGTACAGGACCTGCAACATGCGGTCGTGCATTATCCTGCTGAAATGTATGGTTTTGCAGGGACTGAATGAAGGGTAGATCCACGGGTCGCAACACGTCTGAAATGTAACGACCACTGTTCAAAGTGCCGTCGATGCGAACGAGAGGTGACCGAGACGTGTAACCAATGGCACCCCATGCCATGACGCCAGTGATACGCCAGTATGGCGATAACGAATGTGCGCTCACTGCGATGTCGCCAAACACCGGTGCGACCTTGATTCATCTGAAAAAAATGACGTTTTCCTATTCGTACACCCAGGTTAGTCGTTGCGTACACCATCGCAACCACTCCTGTGATGCGGCTTAAAGGATAACAACAGACATGGTCTCCGAGGTGATAGTCGATGATGCTGCAAACGTCGTCGAACTGTTCGTGCAGATGGTTGTGGTCTTGCAAACTTCCCCATCTCTGGGCTCAGGGATTGAGACGTGGCTGCACGATCCGTTACAGAGCCACGCTGATAAGATGCTTATCATCTCGCCTGCATGTGCTACGAGGCCGTTGGATTTCAGCACGGCGTTCCGTATTGTCCTACTCAACCCACGAATTCCATATTCTGCCAACAACGCGACCAACGCGAGAAGCAATGTCGCTATACGATAAACCGCAATCGCGATAGGCTACAATCTGACCTTTATCAAAGTCAGAAACGTGATGGTACGCATTTGTCCTCCTTACACGAGGCATCACAACAACGTTTCACCAAGCTACGCCGGTCAACTGCTGTTTGTGTTTGAGAAATCGGTTGGAAACTTTCGTCATGTCATCACGTTGTAGGTGTCGCCACCGGCGCCAACACCGTGTGTATGTTCTGAAAAACTAATCATTTGCATAACACAGCTTCTTCTTCCTGTCGGTTAAGTTTCGCGTCTGTAGCACGTCATCTTCGTGGTCTAGCAATTTTAATGGCCAGGAGTGTATGTTCATTACTAATCATTCCAATCAACAGATCCTTTTAAACAGTTGAAAGTATATTATTTCTCCCTGTTATCTTTTTGGATCAGAAGTATGGTCGTCTTTGTTCTTGCCGACAGTGAGAATTTCAGCTATTGAAAGTGGCAGAAATAACCCTAAAAACACTTCCTTTCTTTGGTATCAGCGAAGTAGAGTAAGGCCAAAAGGATTTTTTTAAGCTCTCCTCCTTGAAGCTGTTGATCAAACGGTTCTAAATTGAGAGGCGTTTCTTCCCTAAATTATCGTTTCCGGCCACCTCTGTACGAGCGTAGTGAATTGTTTCATACTGGCCTCCAGGGGCCTTAAAAGGCGCGGGTGACGGGCAGCCAGTCCCAATTAAGGCGTCTCAGTGGACGCCTGTCCCAGGCGGCAGCACCTCGCGAAAGGCAGCGACCGGAGGAGGGGGAAGAGGGGAAGGGTAGGGGCGCCTCCCCTCCCACCGGCTGGGCTCATTTGAAAGCCGGCGTTTTCACTCAAACGGAGCGACAATCAGCGGTGCGAGAAAACAGCTGCCCCTCACCGCCCCACTGCCTCGTTATCTGGCGTCGCCCCCGGCACGTTTGGAGCTGCAGTAAATGCGCCTCGTCCCCAGTTCGCCGCTAACAGGTGGCTGACCGAAATTGGACGTCGCTCCGGCGTGGGCAGTTGGCATCGTCGCGGCTGTGTCCTCGTGTGAGGTATCAGAGTCGTAGGATTATAACCTACGTTAAATAGCCCAGAGGAGGTTTTATTATTTTCTCTCTGTTACCAGATTGGAAAACAGAGTCTAATACAGGACTCCCTGATTTCAAAATTAAATATCTCGAAAACAAACATCGATATTTTTTTTGTTTTGTTTGTACAGTTTATGGGACTTAATTATGGGGTCACCCGTCCCAAAACTTACAAACTACTTAGGAACTACCTTATACTAAGGACGGCACAAATATCCATGCCCGAGGAGGGATTCGAACCCCCGACCGAAGTGGCCGTGCAGACCGTGACTGGAGCGCCTCATTCCCCTCGGCCACCGCGGCCGGCAAACATCGATATAGTAATGCAGTAAACGGTATGTTTCTTGTGAAAGCTGTAAGAAGTTTACAGCTCATATAAGCATACATAAGTGAAATAATGGGAAAAAAAACTTTTTGCAAACAATCACATCACAATGTTTTAAATTGTTCACCATTGGCACTACAGAGGTGGCGCAACCGAAGAATGAAATTCGCCATCACAATTTCGTAGAGTCTCAACCGAAATGGATTCACATGCCACAGAGATCGCCGTTTCAAGCTCTTCCAGCGTAGCGGGATGCTTCGGAAAGACCATGTCTATCACTGTGCCCCACAAAATAAAGTCACAGGGAGTCAAATCCGGCGAATATGGAGGCCAATCCATGCCTGCGCCAGTAAATTTGGGATATTCCAAAGCAATGACTCGATTCTCGAAGTATTCCTCAAGAAAGCGAAACATTTGTTCGGTCAGATGTGGTCGGGCTCCATTTGCATAAACCATTCAGTACCTGGTCGATCCTCTAACGCTTGCTGTGTGGCGACAGATTGTTCCAAAATTGCAACGTAACGTGCACCAGTGACCGTTTCTCGAATGGAAAAAGGGCCAATAATGCCTCTGCTGAATACTGCAGCCCACACAATAACTTTAGGAGAATACAGGGGTTTCGCTTCACACCAATATGGCTTTTCGGAACCACAAAATCGCCAGTTCTGCTTATTCGCGTATCCGTTCAGGTGGAAGTGTGCTTCATCTGTAAACCAGATGCAGCCAACATCAAATCCTTCACTATCAATCATTGTGAGCATCTGATTAGCAAAGGCAACCCTTTGTTGCACAGCTCGCACGGGTGTGGCCTGGTGCGTTTGAATTTTGAATGGAAACATGGCTCTTTCTCAGTATTTTCTGCGTGCTGGAACGCTTCAAACCAGATGCAATTCTACGGACGGATGACATTGGATTTCGCTGAATAATTCCAGAAACTGTGCCGATATTTTCAGGCGTAACTTCGGTTTGCTTGCGGCCAACAAGACCCACCAGATCATCAGTTACGCTGCCTGTTCGTTGAAATTTTGCGAAGGGCGTACGAATGGTTTCCGCATCGGGTCCTTTCCGAACATTAAATCGTGCTTGAAAACTTCGACTTGTTGCCATAGGACTCTCTTCTAACCTGTGGTACTATAGCACCAGAAAAACGCGTTGTTCAGTGGAGTACATGGTTTGAATCTCTTCATTCGGTACGCTAACCTCCTTTCAAGTTTCAATAGTGGAACTGATCGCTCTGGGCTTCGGATTACTATTTATACTAGGCATTACGTATGGCGATTTCACCGACATTTGTTAGCAGATTTTGTAACTATTATTTCAAACTGCTGTATAAACGTCTTACATATGCTGATATGAGCTGTAAACTTCTGACAGCTTTCACAATAAACATTCCGTTTACTGCATTCCTCTATCGATCTTCGTTTTAGAGCTATTTAATTTTGAAATCAGGGAGTCCTTTTCTGGACACCCTATAGTAAGAATATTCGCATAATTTCGTTAACGGTAGTTCAAAAAATGATTAGAGCGAAACCAGTAAATGGGTGTGTTGAAAATGGTACACGTTCCAAAAACATAAACAATCGTAAAATAATAAAAATAAGCTGTTGTTAAGGTAACTTGCCTGTAAACGCCTGGAATAATGCGACAAATTTTCATAAAGTTTATACAGCTGTAGCTTCAAACTCCTAATCGTTAATAGAATGAAGTTGCAGGACAATGTTTCATCTCTCTTTCTGAACAATTTGATATTCAGGTAGTTTCACTAATTCACATGTTGAACTTTTTAATTTTTATTTATTTATTTATTTTATTATTTTTTTGTGAAGGCCTGTAATGATATTCAGGCCCACTTTATGTTACGGTAGTAACACTAAAAGTGGGCCTTTGCGATCGTCTTTTGACAGCTCGAAATTTAAATGAAAATAACTATTCATATGACACGAAAATTGAATAACCGAATTTGTAGAGGAGAAAATTCTCTACAACTTTGCTCTCTTATGTTTTTTCATATCTCGTAGCGTTTCAAAGATATTTGCAAAAATAACGGCGATTTTGCGATGTATGTCTGTCTGTCTGTCCGTCTGTCTGTCTGTCCGTAACGTGTTACCTGTTTTTAAGACGAACCGTTCAACCGATCAGCACCAAATTTTTAGACATGATTGTAGGCCGCCAGAGAGCAGAACCTCCCTTTTTCAAATTTTTCGGACAAAAAGTACGGTAGTAATACCAAAAAAGCCGTTTGTAATATAATTGTAATTGCAACGAACCGTTCATCTGACACAAAAATTGAATAACGTAATTGTTAGAGGATAAAATTCTCTACAACGTAACTCCCTTATGTTTTTTTCATATCTCGTATCGTTTGAGACATATTTGCAAAAATAACGGGGATTTGAT